>OZ038507.1:28375562-28920562 GCA_964036315.1 Acanthosepion esculentum | reverse complement strand
AAAACTGATTTACCTCCCTTTCCTGTATATTTTATATGGAATAAATATTTAACTTCCACGATAAATGGTTTCTTTGACCTTCAAGATTGACCAAGGTCAACTTTACATAGCCTATCATACTCCCTGGACCATAGCCTATTTGCATGCCAAGTTTGGTTGAAATCCATCCAGTAGTTTCTGAGTCTATAGTGGACAGACAGACAAACAAACACTTCATTTTATTTGTATAGATAAAATTTTGTTTACTTTTGTAATAAATTTCTTTGATTTTTTTATTTTTATTTTTGCTCTTTTGTCAATTCTCAAACACAAGTAAAATATTCTAAATTCTAGATTCTTCTCAAAATCCATGATCTACCGCTGTAGATTAATACTATCAGATTAAAAGTAGTTTGACAGACTTAAATCATTTATGAACAACTGAATTAGTAAGAACGAAATACACACACACACAAAAAATTATGAATTCATTTAAAAGAAACAAAGCTGATTATAACAGTCAAAGTAAAAAAAAAAAATAAAAATAATTTAATAAAATAAATAAAATTAAAACTATTACACTATCCCTGGTAAGATATTTTCTAGAAATAAAAGTATTTTAGAATTTGTGCCAGGTGGATTAAAAAGTTAAATGTATTAAGATAAAAAAATTAAATATTAGGGAAGACCTGCTTCCAGTGATTTTGTTTCATTTAAAAAAAAAAAAAAAGAAAAAAAAAAGAAAAAAAAAGAAAATGTATCATGACAGGGAATTTCTTTGAAATGAATCACCTAATAAAAGGCTTTCTTTTTTACTATGATTGGCAAAATGATCAACTTCTAAGATACACGCTGCCAAAAATAACAAATATATATAATAAATTTTTCAAACATTTAAATAGAATAGGTTTTGGCTATTAAATGTTCTGTTTTTGATGTTAAAAATTTGAAGAGTTAAATATTTTTTCCTCGTTTGTCCTACACTTTGAATTGCCACTTGTGAAAGATGTCATTTTAAAATTCAAAATGGCTTCTTCACTTCCGAGAATAAAGCACCAGAGGAAAAATGGATGAAATTTTCAACGAAAGACTTTGGAAGTTTGCATCACCTCAAACTGTTCACACCATTAAGCTCTTTTCTAGCCACTGAAAAAGAAATTAAAAAAATGAGTGAAACATTTAAAAAAAAAAAAAAAAAAAAAAAAAAAAAAAAGAGAGAGAAGAAAAGATATATAAGGCAACAAGATAAGAGAAGAAAAATAATTCACAAAGTAGTAATGGAAGAAAAAAGCACATAAGTGATGAAGAAATGAGAGAAAAAGATAGAAATCATTAAAAATAATTAAAAATGTTACCTTTTCTATGGTTAAGACTATTTGTCCTTTCTGTTGGTGGGATCTGAAGGTATCTAGAAAAAAAAAAATTCAAAATTGACTTTGGAAGAAAAGTTACTACACTTTTTACAATAACAAATTCAATATATTTACTATAAACAGAGTTTAGCCTGGGGTTTTAAAATGAAAAAGAAACTGCATATAAAATGATATTTCTATCAGATTTTATAAATTCCACTTTTTTTCATTTTGAAAAATGTTATATGAACCTTAACAGCCCAAGGCTAACAACATTTCTAATGAGAAAACAAATTTCTGCGCATATTAGGGTGGATCAAGGGTATTTAGCATTTTTTAAATTAAATTTTTTTTTAATTTACAGACCACAACTTATTTAATCATAGATATTATTGCTTAGCAGTTAAAAGCAGCTGATCATTCATGAGGCTTCTGGAGGAAAAGGAATGCAAGTTTGAATATTACCAAGATTTTATTCCTTATATCTGATCCACACTGTCCATTCATAGAATGACAGCTGAAGTAAATTTGAAAAAGTTGGCTTATAAAAAATATAAATAAATGAAAAGCCAACTAAAAGCTTAAAATAAAATTAAATACTTGTCAAAAATTGTACCTTCATGCTTGCAAAAAAAGTAAAAGAAAGTTTTTCCATTAAGACTGCTATCATTTTAACTACCTTCCAACCGTGGCAATGTTTGTTTTAAAAAGAATGATTAGGATTGTAATAAAACCTAAGCATATAATGAAAGTGCATTTATACATTTTTTTTTGTTCTTGAGAATTGACAACAAATATTAAAGACAAATTATTTATTAGATTATTTATTCAGAAAAATAATAATTTTATATTACAACATTCTAAAAACTAATACACTGCAATATTTATCATTTAGCAATTTATAAAGAAATAAATGTGAAAACAAATTTTATTCATAAATTTATAAACATTTACTAAATTATTAAAATAAGTGAACTATAAGGAAATCATTATTTACCATTTTATAAAGTTTGAATCAATTGACAATTAGCCGATGTTTTGACAGCCAATAAACAATATAATAGGATAAATAAAGAATCTAATAAATAGTGTTTATTATTTTTGTTGTCAATTCTCAAGAATAAAGAAAATGTATAAATTCACTTTCATTGTGTTTAGGTTTTATTACAATTCTAATCATCACTTTTTAAAACAATAAACATTACTGAGGAGTGAAAGTGGTTAAAATAAAAGTAATGTCAATGGAAAAAAATCCTTTTAACACTGCTTTTTTATGTGCATGAGGGTCCAAGTTTCCCCCAAATTAATAATAATGGTTGACAATGCTTCAACTGTTCTTTCTCAGATTTACAATCTGGGTAAAAATAGATAAATTGGTATACACTACCTGAAAAGCAAAACAAAAAAAGAAACACCCCACAACCTTTTATATAGCTTGGACACTTGAAAGTCAAAGAATGGCTTAGTTTTCTTGTGGTAAGAAAGAAATGGAAATAATAGTCTAAAAATCTTTTGAAATCTTAACTCAAAATCTCAGAATTTGATAACCAAAGAATTTGTGCAATTTTCAAATCTCCTTTTTTTTTTTTCAGTGACAAAACAAAGTCAGTTAAGATGGTAACAGTTCATAGGCATTTTCAGAAAGATTAAAAACCTATACACATCATTGAATGCCATATACTGTATGTCCTTGTGCATAAGATGAAATTTAAAAAAAAAAAAATAATGACAAAAAAGAGGGGGGGGAGTTGTATTATACTCATTTTCACAAATTTTTACTCAGCTTAAAAAAACCTTATTTGAAACAACAAAATTACAAATGCATTCAATTAGCACAATAGACAGTAAAACAGAAAAAAAAGGCAGGTGTTGACAACAATTGTTTCCAAAAAGTATTTGATATATCAATATTTGTTTCTCTCTTCATTCTTAATGAAAGACAATATTTTATTTTTTTATTTTCATAGTTTAATATATAGAAATATAATAAAGTCATATCAAACAGAAAAGTATGATAGATTAACACATTAAAATATATCACCAAATATGTCGAATTAGCATCTGTCCCCAAAAAATTCAAAAATGGGTTTTAGAACAGAAATTAGAAGAAACATCCAGTTCATTTCTATTCTTTAATATTGTGAAAAATTAAATATTTTAGTGAAATATATGTATGACATTGAGATTTTAATGGATAATAGGGTAGAACTTTTCCAAAATATGAAAAAAAAAAACAGTAGACATACTACAGGGTGATATTATACTCAAGGTTGTAATTTATTCCCCATTTTTAGCTTCAGAAACACGGGGTTGTGTTATACATATGCAAATATGATAATGCTCCAGAGAGTGTACCTACAACAATAAGAAGGGAAGTCAACATGGCAGCACACAAGCTGATTACAAGATTTTGTCTATTGTACCTTGAACAAAAATAACAGCAGCAGTCCATAGAAAATGCAAGGTGTTTTGAGAAGGTGAAGTTAATGAATTTTCTGCTCAAAAATAGTCCAGTAGGCTTTCATTTGGAAAAGACAAGCAGTAAGCATTGATGCCAACAAACTAAAAGACGTGTGTTGAATTAAATCCACTTCAAATATGTGTGGTATTAAGATTCAATCCAATGAAGTTATTTAATGAAGCACAAAGAAAAATGCACAACCTTTTTGATTACCTCATGTCTTTACTATTCAGGCAATAGTTTGGGAAACTAAAAAAACTTACTGAATAATTTCATGAGTCGCGCCATGCAAAGGAGGAAACTGTTGATGCCCACAGTTTGTCTTTCATTGATATAATGGAAACACAGGATTCTCATCACATTGAAACTCAGTTTATAGCCTGAAAGTAAACAAAAAAACTAAAAAAATGATTTTGCTTACAAGAAAAAAAATGAACCAAGGGCAGTAACTCTGGAAAGCATTTTTGCAGGCAATCAATGTCAGAAAATTTACTCGATAGATTATGAAAGAGAAGTAAATCCTCAGCTTTGTACATTTGATCAAAGATTTTAAAAAGCAGGCGAATTTGGGAATATTAATGGAGGTGAAGTGTATACTTAGCTGATTAAACAATGGAGGGAGGGCAAACAAAAAAGTGGGTGAAAAACTGAAGTGGAGAAGGAAAGAGTGGAGAGATAGAAAAAGTAGAAAAATGTGAAGAGAGAGAGAGAAAAAGAGTAGTAGAAAGTGGAGTGGAAATTGAGTAGAAAGTGGATATAAGGAGAAAAGAGAATAGAGGAACATTATGGCATGAGTGAATGCATGTCTGTGTATATGGGTGTGGATGAAATTGTCTATAAGAAAAATGAAGAGATGAAAAATAAACACACACACACACACGCACAAATCTGATTGTAAATTTCCAAAATCATTTCTCATACATACCTCCAGCATTAATTGCACGTTGTAATTCATACGAACTGAGGTAACCCGTCCTACCAGGATCAAACTCATAAAAAATTCTCTGAAATTGAAAAAAAATAGTGAGAAAAATGAAAATATTCCAAAGCCATAAAATCTTCTCAAACTTTTAACCCCACCATTTCTATGTAACCATAAACAGAATAGTCCATTATTTATGATGTATTAGCAGGACGTAACGGCCGTGCAAAATAACGAAGGGAGACACAGGCATAATTATAATAGGATAATTATAGATTAGATATACAGAAAAAAAGGCATCAGTTTAAACTGACACCAGAAGGATAGGGGTTATTCAAAGTCATTTTTGGGGACTAAATAATTTTACAACATTATCCAACTATTTGCCTCAAGAGTATGCTGTAGTAGGCTAGTAAGTTTAATAAATAAAATATTTCTTAAATCCCCTGAAAAATATCACCTACTTATCTCTTTAACTCCTCATTAACCATAACACCAGCATTCTTAAGGACAGTTCAATCAGCTAACTTTGTTTTTGAAACCAAATATTTCAATAAGCTAAGGATTAAAAGGCCCTGTACCAAAGCAAAGGGAAATCCTACTTGCACACTCCCCAATCTTAATATAAACCCAGGAAAAGAGAATTTGGAGGTCAGTTCTCTACTCTTTCACCAGAAAACAGGATTGGCCAATCTACTCTTTTAACCACCAAAGAACTAATCAGGACAACTGGCTATGAAGAAAGAGGAGTCTCGCACTTTCAATGGACTGTGAGCTAGAAACTGTTTCACAAGAAGTATGCAAATTTGTATACGAAAGAAAATAAACCTTCCAGAAAAATGTTCGAGAAGCATTCATTCATTTTGAATGTAAAAACCAACAATCAGTGTCAATCCCCACAAGTAATTTATTGGTTTCCATTATAAAGACTTACCTTCCAAGCCAGAATGTAGCTCCATAAAATAAGGAATTCAGAAAAGGCAATTTTCCCTGAATTATCTGTCTTAGAGAAGTTAAAGAAGCAAATAAAAAATGTACATACTAGAATATTCTTTAAAATTTGGCAATTCCAATTAATAAAAAAAAAAAAAATTAGAGAATAAATAAAATCTCAACATTCAGCTTAAAAAAATAAATGGATGATGTTTGTCCAGAAAACTGGGCCACCATTTGGAATATCTTGTTAACCAGATATATGACTTTGATGTAACTTATTTAGTATAAATTTAATTTAGTTAATTGAAATTAGTGTAAATTTAGGATAAAAAGTTTAGTTGAGTTTATGGTAAATTATAAATATAAATTATAAACAAGAACAAATGAGTAAACCAAAAAGAATGTAGACATTCACAATTTACTAGAAAATCGTTAAAAAAAAGATTTAAAAAAAAAAAAAGATTTAAAAAAAAAAAAAGAGATTTAAAAAAAAAAAAAAAGAGATTTAAAAAAAAAAAAAAAGAGATTTAAAAAAAAAAAGAGATTTAAAAAAAAAAAGATTTAAAAAAAAAAGGATTAAAAAAAAAAGATTAAAAAAAAAAAGATTAAAAAAAAAAAATAAAGCTGAGAAGCTTTTAGATGATAGCATAAAATGCTTAAGAAATTTGTTGTACCTAAGAATTCTTTGAAAGAAACTACTAAATTTTAATAAAAAGGATACATCCATCAGTGACACAAATACTTTACAAGCATCTAGACCGACTTGCTGGTGGACAGGATCTGGAAACAAAATAAAATAAAATTTAAAATTGTATTTTTTTTAAAATATGCAAAACAATACAAAATAACAGGACTGATGATTTTGTAGGATTTATTGTGTAAGTACATGACTGATTTACTGGCACCCTCGGCTTCAGAGTTTTGCTGAGCTGTCAAAAGTCTATTCAAGAACAATTTAATAATCTGCTTTTGACACACTAATTATGCATCTCGTTTATAGCATCACCAACACTGTAAGAAACTTATATTAAACTATATTTAAAATCAATGGATCTGCACCAACCACACCAATGTCAAAACGGGTGATCATGCACAACACACAATACCATAATTGAGTTTGCCCATTTAATTTAAATTCAAATGTTTGTTCACAAATTTATCAAGAAAAGATGTACCAGACTATCAGTTGTACCTTTCCAACAAACCTATCACCAAGATGATCTTTAATGTTCTGAAATTTCACTAAATTATTATCATTCCAAAAGTTCTTTGAATGAAATTATTATTATTAAGGGCTTTGCTGTTACATTGTTTTAGTGAATCCATTCTACAATTTTTCACAGGTGTAGAAAAATAAAAGAGGCACAAGAATAAGAAACAAGACAGAAACTGATGATTACGGAACAAAACAGCTTCACACATTATATGCCCAATCACAGTTCCATTAAGCTAATATTATTATAATTATCATTTTATTGTTATTATTTATATTATATTATTATTGTTATATTACTTTGTTATTATTTTATTGTTATATTATTATCATTCTATTGTTATATTATTATTATTTTTATATATTATATTATGTTCTTGAAAATTGGTGTCAACAAGACTCCACACAACTTGAGAACTTTTTGGAGAATCCTTGCAGAATAATTTATAGCAGTTTTCTGGTGGTCTACAATCTTCATCTCAATTTCAATTATCCTTTAGAGCTTTTCAGTTTTCTAGGTGGTGTTTCAAGCAATTACTACAGGAATTAGTTCTACATTCAGGTTTCATAGCCTTTTCAGCTCCATAGCCAGATTCTGGTATTTTTCTATCTTTTCGGTTTCTTTGAAGTTTAATCTTTTATGATATGGAACGGCAAAGTCAATAATTTAACACTTGCTACTCTCTTTATCTATAACAATAAAAGTTCAGGTCTTTGTGCTTCAATGGCACCAACTGTCTGGACTGAGAAATCCCATAATGTCTTGTAAGTGTCATTTTCTACCATTTCCCCTGACCGATGCTCATACCACTTTTCTTTTACATTGAAGCCAAGCTTATGGGAGTCTTTACAATGGATTCTCTTACCAATCCAATCATGTTTTCACTTATATTATTATTATTAATAATAATAATAATAGTAATAATTATAATCCTTCTCAGTTGATTCTTAACACCTTTGAAGTGTGTTTTTAACGCTAAGTCTGGGACAAAGGCCCAACATCAAGTTCTTGGATAAACTGGGGAAAATCCAACAAAGATCCTGATCATGCTCAAAAATGAATTAGACAATCCCCAATACTTGCCAGATCTAACATCATGTGGCTTCTAGTTCTTCCATAAGCTGAAGAATGTCATCAAAGGAACACATTTTGAATGTGTGAATGACATTAAGCTACATGAGACCAGCTTCCTAAAGGTCAGAGAGTTCAAGATATGGATGTGAAGAACATGGTAGTACACTGACTAGAGAGTCTGGGGTTATTTCCAAGGAGAAAATAAATCATTGTTATTTTGATAAATAAAACTTCATTGATCGAGTTATATATGTTAAAGATAAGATGCGGATCAAATATGGATCGGAATCCAACAGGATAATAAAATAAAAGAACAAATAGGAAACATACATCAATCTAACATGTTTCACTTTTATTAAAGCTTCGTCAGAGATTGACAGAAAACGGACAAAAAAGACAGAAAACACTGGTACTTTCAGTTATGTTTGGGTCAGTTCTCATTGGTCAGACACATATCACGTGTATTAAAACTGTGGGTAATTCTATGTATATGTAGGTTTTTGAAGATTTTTGTATGTCTAAGTGGGCCTCAGATGATAATGTGTATTTGTAATTGTGTGCGTATGTTTGTCTAGTGGGGGCTTTTATCGTCACCTTTGTGCGGTCAACCCATGCCGTCGAAATGTCCTAATTTATGGCTCACCTCTTTAAGTATGTATTCTTTGGATCAAATATAAGTTAGATTCTTAAGAATGGATTCAAAGAAAGATGACAATGCGATGTAATGTTTTAGATGTGTTTATAATTGGTAATGATGTTTATTAAGTTTTCAATGTATAGTCTCCTTAAAAAATTATGTTCTTTCTTAATTAGGGTGACACTAGTGAAATCGAAGTTATGTCCAGCATTGTTTCGACACAAAACAAGAGTTAAATCATTTGGCCAAATGCAAGTCTCTCTTGTGTTCATAGATGTGGGCATTTAAATCACATGATGTCTTTCTTTTTTTGGGGCGGGGTTCAATACCTGGCCACAGCAGGGGGAACAAAAAACGTGGAGAGTTGAGTTACTAAGAGGAATTAACTGAAACTGAGGCATCCAAAAGCATGGCACGTGGAATTAGAACAATCTACAAACATGTACTAAATAAACGGTTCAGTTTGAAATTCCAACGTATATCAACTGAAGAAGGCTGGCGCATATAACAGCCGAAACATTGTGAATATGGCAATAAAGATGAGGACAACAGACCAAAAATGATGCAAAAAGTATCTAACTTTATTTGAAAGGCTCTTAAAAAAGCATTGTTTTCCTTTCAGTTCTTTTTTTATTCTATTGATGTTCCCTATGTATTAATAAAAGATTAAAGAATTTCTCTTATTTTTTTATATTTTTTTTATTTTACATCATTATACCCAAGAGAGAGAATGCGTTTCTGACCAAACCTTTTTCTACCCGTTAACATCACAAAAAGAAAAACGAAGCTAAAACTAAAAATGTGAAGAGTTAACTCCCCTTAACTTTAATCATGGATATGAATGCTGGTCATTATTTTAAGAAGTGGGTAGAAATTTAAAAAATTGTGAAATTGACAACTTTTTCCATTTCGATGAAACAGCTGTTAAACTCTCCTATCTTTCCTCCTTTCTTCCATTTTCTCACTGAAACCAAGTAGTGTCATTTCCCCTCTTTCCACATGATCAAAACACTACCAAATGATGTTCATTACAAGAAAAAAAACAGTCAGTTTAAGTAAAATACTTGTATATCAAAAAGCAGGGAGCTTGACACAATTATAATATTTTCTACCATTGCTGTTTTGGATGACTGACATGACATTTATTCAAGACATTTAGCAAAAATCGATCAGATAAAACTAAATGAACACTGACATTACTTTCCTGTCCTGGGGGCCAATCAACCAAAATGAAATTGTACTCAAGTAAATGGCCAAAGAAATTTTAGAATGCATTAAATGATGCAGTCATATTCGATATCTTCTTGATCAACAGAGATTGAGGCTAGAAGAATTTTTCAATTTCCCTTGAACTAAAAATATCCGTTACTCTACCTGTATCTATTTACACCATTTACATCGTTTTCGTTCTGTTGTCCTCATCTTTATTGCCACATTCACAACGTTTCGGCCATTGTATGCTCCAGCCTTCTTCAGGTGATTGGAATTTTAAACTAAACCCTTTATTTCGTCCTACAGAGTAGATTGTTCTAGTTCCACATGCCATGCCTCTTCCAGGTGTCTCAGTTATCTCCCTTTAACTCAACTCTCCAAGTTTTTGTTCACTACTACAGTAGCCAGGTATTGAACTCACAACTCTTTGAGTCAAGTCGCTGGATCCAACCAACACTTTTATCCACTGGGGTATGTGTTCTGTATATCCGTCACTATGTTTATGTAGCAAGGAAAAATGTCTGCAGTTAGTGTGCATTTATTACGGTGGTTGGTAGAAATATTGGACAAGTATTTGTTGGTGTCCTTCTGCTGCCCATGCATATAGCTTTGCTCTACTTAGGCTGAGCACAAGACAAGAGTTCCTCAGTTTGCTCGTAGACGTCTGCTGTGAATATTCTTTACCTCAATGCCATGTTTGGGTCTTCAGACAAGACACGGTAAAGCTTTGAGGGATACTTGATCCTGGGGACCCAACTCTACAGCAGCATCTCTCTCATTACTCCAAAGAAGGAGGATCAGATGGTTGCAGGGACTGGGCAGTTTTTTGCCTTAGTACATGTGCATGCTCTTGGACTCTCCACTTTAAACCGGCCTTGTGCCATATCTCATGGGTAGAGGATTGCTGAATGATGTTGTAAGGCAGGAGTTGGCAACCTGTGGCATGCCAAGCAATTTCCAATGGCACACAGCTGCAAATGACATCATGAAGTCTGAACCAATAATTACTACAACACAAAGAAGATATTTAGCGGTTTCAAAACTGCTCACTCGTTGGATTCCTATTAATAATAAAAACTTTTTTTTTAAATTTTAAAAACAATTTATTTCTACTAATGTGGTTTACATATTATTGTATATATTACTATATAAAATATATTGTAGAAGATGTATATTGATCTTGACTTTATAAAAATACGTATGCTGTAGGCACACTGAATGATTTTAAAACCCTAAGTCTGCGCATAGTTAGCAAAAGGTTGCCGAACCCTGTTGTAAGGGAATAAAAAGAAGAAATGCCTATTATGAGTAGTGATTCAAATGTCATTTTTGGACTGGTGATAAGCATTTATATATATATTGCATATAGTTCTCTTGCTAATATTTCATTTTGAATGGTACAACATCTAGAAATGCATTATAAAATTATGATTTGCATCTGATATTTCAAAACTATTATTATCGTACCACGCAAAAGAATGAAATATTAATAACTAAACTATATATATATATATATATATATATATATATATATATATATATATATATATATATATATATATATATATATATATATATATATATATATGCAAATATAACAACTATTAAAGAACAGAGGTAGTAATTTTTTAAAAACTATTTTTAAAACTTTTTCTATGCATAAAGTCTTAAAATCAATTTGTCCACATCACATTGAAACAACAGTTCCTGTATGTTCAAAATTAAGCAATGATGAGCCTGGTTTGTACCTAGATGGGTGACAACTTGGGAATGCCAGGGTAATTTTAGATGTGTTGATGGTGTAATGGATAACTGTTAATCAAAGAGCAGATTTCCAATTCCCACTGGGTTCATTGCACTCACTTACACACAAGTACCTTTGGGGAATGTATGAATCCATCTCTTCTCCCTCCAGCTATGGGTTAATTAGTAAGATGTATGATTAAACCATTATTATCTCAACCCCCCCCCAAAAAAACATTTTCTGGCTTTAAATAACCTGCAAAAAGGTGATAAGCCATAAAAAGTGAATTCAGTCAATTATGTACCATGCGTGATACACACATAAGCGATCATGTATCTTTTCATACATGACTGACAAGGCAGATTTTTTCCCACCGCAGTAGGTTGCCATTTCTTTCTGCGGTAGACCAGTTGCTATCCAAGGCTATAGAACTGGTCTGTCCTGCTATTAACCCATAGCTGGGGAAGAAGAAGAGGATTCACACCTTTCCCAAGGGTATTAGCACGTAAGTGCATGTAATGGATTCAACTGGAATTTGAACTCAACTCTCCGATTCCTCAATCCGAGCCGCTATCCATTACTCCACCATACCTCCCAAAAAGCAAATTAATCAATCAAAATCAACTCACCTTTTCGGAATTCTTCTGTTAAAAGACTTTGTAGATCAAAGGGATCAATTTCCATATCCTAAAAAAAAAAATAATTTTTATCATAATAATTAGAAATAATTATTATTTTTGTCTACATTTAAGATTTTTTTTTTAATTTACAAAAAATACTAATTAAAAGTTAAGTTGAGGAAAAAGTTCTGAAAATCACATCAAGATGAAGCAAAAATAGAAAAAAATTTTTTTGTCTCATTGTTAAAGCTGACATAATAACTATATGTTTTAAATGTTTGTCTCATTGTTAAAGCTGACATAATAACTATGTGTGTTTTAAATTTTTGTCTCATTGTTAAAGCTGACATAATAATTATAATTGCACAGATAAAAAGTATAGTGATTCATCATCTTGAAAGAACATTATCTTCTTGGAAACTGTATAGCACAAATGCATCTGCATAAATCAATGCTCATTGGTGTTGGTTACAGCAGCAACCAACAGGATTGTGTTACCATGAAGAAAAGATGATAAAAATAAAAAGCTGAATTACAAAGGTCGAAAAGAAAATTGCAGAACAGCTGATTTTGACTTACTGGTCTGTTTACTGAAGTTGAATACAGTTACCTGAGCTGGACTACCTTATTCAGATATTCAAGTGGGGATGTGTGATTGCTTTGTCAATGACTATCTAATCTAGCAGATTTCTAAGGAAATTTAACAGTAACTGACATTTCCTTACAACTAACAACAGCCACCTCCTGACAGGGGAGCAGTTGAAGACAATTCACCTCAACTCCCTCTTGACAAAAAAAAAAAAAAATATGTAGGCAAATATATAAGTTTCCCCAAGTTTTTTACTTTGGGGTTCCTGATCAAGGGTATTCTGAGTATGACAAACTACATTTGGCAGCAAGGTCTCTGATTGGGAGACTGGAGGTTTTGAGGAGCATGGAACCACCTTTTAACTACTGTTGTTCTCAGGTTTACCCTGACCTGGGATGGTAGCATGTGTTAGGGTCTCAGCTATAGGCAAATAGTGAACTTCCAAACAAAAATCAATACATTTTTATAAGCAAATTAACAATCAATAAAACACAAAAAAATAAAAAAATAAAAATACATTTTTATAGTAAAATTTCCAACATTTTATGATCTGCAAAGTATATATCTAAAAAACATACCTTTATCCTGAAAGTATAAAAATATGTACAAAATACCTGTAGTTGAAAGCATAAAATTACCTACAAATTAAAATAAAATTAGAGCCCTATAAATAATATTTGTGAGTAATTAACTCAGATCTTCCCAGTGGCAACTTTGATGCCCTCTTTTCTTTCTTTTTTTTTTTTTTTTTTTTTATATATTATGACTACTTCACTTAAAATTGAATCTGGACTGTTGTTCTCATCTTTATTGCCACATTCACAAGATTTCGGTCATTGAAATGCGTTGGAAAATTATCTTGATTTCTATCTGAAATCAAGATAATTTTCCAACACATTTCAGTAAAAATCTCATTTGATTTCAAATAAAAACTTGGAAAATTTCCAATAGATTTCAGTGACATTTTCACTTTGCAAAATTATAATTTATGATTATCGTTTGGATATATGGAAAAAGAAGGCATCAGTTTAAACTGATGTCAGGAGGAATTAGGTTAAAGAAGGTAAAAAAAAAGGCATGTAAAGGATTAACGAATATCCTCCTGGTGTCAGTTTAAACTGACACTTATTTTGCAATATATTGTGACCATTTTGTTGAAAGTTCACATTTTCTTTGTTTCAGATGAAAGATTTGACATTTTTTAACATATTTCAATGAAATTTTCACATTCCTAAATTATAATTTAGATATAAAAAAAAGAAAAATATAGCAACCATTTAAAGTGACATCTGAAGTAGATGGGGTGATTGTTGTCAATTTTTGTTTAATAACAAAACATTTTGGTTTCACAAAATACACCTGAAACAGATTAGATTATTTAAATTAATGACATAATTTTATTGTCAGGTCAATAGAGGAAATAATTGTGGAATTAAAAATAAATAAAAAAAAAATCATAAAAGTACTTTGTTGCCTCAAGCTTAAATGATTGCTTGAATTCTAATAATAATGTAATCCTAGGTGCAATGATGAATTAGATCTGGCAGGAAAGCCTCTGATTGAAGATTAGAGGCTTTGAGAGCATGAAACCACCTTTTAATTGCAGTTGTGACTTGAAGTAGAAGCACCTGTTAGGGTCCCAGCTATGGGCAAATAGTGACCCCCCCCCAAACAAAAACTATGAAAATATAAAAATACATTTTTATAATGAAAATACCAACAATATATATATATATATATATATATATATATATATATATAAAGAACTCTTTTATGACATTAATCCATATAATATCCTACAATTTCTTAAATCAAACTGTTTTCCAAAATATAACTTTTAAAAAAAATACAACAAACACATTATCACCTGTACTAATTATGACCACACAAAAGATGAGCATCATCTACCATGTATTCAATTGTGAAAGCAGAATAACATTTTTATTACTACAAAGCTCCCAAGAAAATTAAATTTTGACATTAAATTACTCGTGATGACTTGATATACCATTAAACAACCAATAATCTAAAAAACGAAAAAAACAAACTGCCATGATAAAATTTCAACTTACTTCTCCAGACACCTTATAAAAGAACTTTTTGAATTGTTCACTGTCACTCTCTTCAATAAAATCTTTTGGTGGCTGACTCACAACAGCTGGAATATTATCAACAAATCTGAAATTGCAAGAAGAAAAAAAAGAAAAAAGAATTTATAATGTTAAAATTTTTATATATATATATATATATATTTGTTATACTTATTATTTAAATGTTTCTTCATATATCTCTGCATTAATCGATGACTCTACAGCCAATGAGATTTCTTAATTTTAAAAATTAATCAGATGTTTTTCTACCAATGTTATAATACTACACATTTTAAGACAATTTTTTTTTTAACTATAAAAAATAGAAAGCTAAAAATGAAGGGGAAACATAATTTTATAATACGAGACAAGCGAGATTATGATACATGCTGATATATAAAGATGGTAAAGACAAATTTCAGGGCATTTCCCACCCCACAAAAAATCATTTAAATAAACTCAAATATTTTTTTAATTTTATTTTTCAAAAATAAACATTTTTAAATTTCAAAAATCTTAAAATGCAAAATTTAAAAAAATTATAAAGTAATTTGTTTGCTTCCTTTTTTATGGAAGAGCACACATTTCCGGTGAACCAGAAGTCATCCGGGATTGGACAATAAATTGCCAAGAAGATCATATGGTGTGCATTTCGGAAAATGGAAAAAATTGTAACTGATGGAAGCTACACAAGTCAATACCCAATCAGTATCAGCTGGGTCATGGTGGAGAAGGGGTTATGATGTTGAAAGACCCAAAACTCCTAATGAACCTCAGCTAGAAACATCACTGATGATGTGTACTAAAGCATCCAATAGATGTATTTTATAAAAAGTAAAATACAGAATATACCAACCACAGTGGTAACAATAACAGTGATAACAGCAACCGTAGTAATAATAATAATAATAATGGATTCACTTAGAAGACCACCTAGAAACTTAGAAAAGCTCAAAGGGAGAACTGGAATTGCGACCAATATTGTAGACCTCCAGAAAACTGCCATCATTTACTCTGCAAGGATTCTCCGAAAAGTTCTTGTATTGCGTGAAGCCTTATTGACATCGTACCCCAAGAACAATGTTATGCTGTAATAATAATAATTATTATTATCTCTTTCACGCTTTGTTTTGCTCCCCTTCTCTCTCAAGTGTGACAAGCATATTAATTAATACACGATTATGGTGATGATCACAATAAATAATAATGCAAAGGTTCTCAAGTTGTACACCATGCTTCAAGAGAATTTTCACTGATTATGTCAATGTGCAACACCAACATAATGAGCATGATGTTGAACAAATAATTATCTCTAAGCTTGATAAATAGTAATGATGTATTATCACTAATAATAATAATAATAATAATGATCACTAAGCTTAGCAAATAATAATTTATTACAGCCGGGCAAATCACGGCAAACTAAAGTTAATTTAGTAAATTATAGAAAATCAGATTATAGTTAATCAGATTGGAAGAAAGTTTGGTTCAAAAATATTAACCAGAACCTATAAAAAGCTCAGGAGTCTGGCTTTTTAAATGGCTTAGGAGAATGATTAATAAATAAAAAAAATTATCCCTTTCTTTAGAAATTGTTTTGTTTACATTAGTATACAAAACTGAGCAGATATGTCTATTTCAAGAGTCAGGGAAAAATCTGTGTTTAAAGGCAGTCTTTCAACTTTGCTTGACCACTGACACACTTTGTGGCCAAGAGGTTTACTTACTTACTTTGTATATATATATATATATATATATATATATATATATATATATATACACACAATGTTGATGCATATTCATTTTATTCCAATTACTTTTGACATTAGTACACTGTTGTCATCAAGATCTTTTTTTTCCTGAGACAAAAAAATTGTTGTGTTCACAGAGTACAGGAATCAGTCAAACTAACTTGTTAGCCATTAGGGTTAGAAAGAATGGGTAAACTTTTTCCATTGTTGACCATTCAACTCAATCTGCCAAAAATATGACACTCAACTGTACCTGGTCAGGTCTTTTAATGAGCCATCATAAAACTAAAGTCAGATCAATATGAACCATCCATACAAGTAAATGATGTTCCCTTTATTTTCTTGTTATGTGCTGTGTCCTTTCAGGACGTAGGGGATCATGGCTCTCCACCCCTTGCAGCTCTCAACAAGTTCCTTCCCCAGACCACGTTCTTTCATCCACTTGCTTAAGTTCGCCAGGCATGTCACACATTGTTTTCCCTTGTCTCTCTTTCCCTCTATTCGACCCGTGAGTATCAGATTCTCCAGGCCCTCCTTCCTCATTATGTGTCCCAGAAACTTCAGCTGCCTCTTCCTGATGTTAAGTATAAGCCTCCTCCTTGTTTACAACCTTTCTAAGACCTCATCGTTGCTCACGTGCTTGGTCCATGATATCGTTAGCATCCTTCAGTAAAATCACATCTCCGTCACCTCGAGTCTCTTCTTCATGGAGGAAGTCGTCCAACATTCACTTCTGTAAAGGAGGTCAGATGTCACATAATGTTTAGTATTCTTTTCTTTGTTACCAAAGATATCCTCCTGTCTCACAATACTCTGCCCAGCTTTCAGAATGTGTTCTTCGCCATCCCAATACGTCTACGGATCTCTGTATCACATTTACCGTCCTCTGTCGAGACGCTTCCCAATATCTAAACTGCCAAGTCTGCTTGATTCTAGTGTTCCTGACCTGCAAATTGCATTTCGGGCTCTTCCTCTTACTGATGACCATGCATTCTGTCTTCTTGTAGTTTATGCTTAGTCCTTTCTTCTCACTCTCAGTCACTACCTCTTCCGTTATTTTTCCTAAATAAGGGAACATCATTTACTTGTATTTACTCCAAGGGTTCACAGTATAGGCTAAGAAGTGCAGTAGTTTCATCTTTCCTTTACCTCTAGATATCTTTGGTTTTGACAAACGGGTAACACACTAAGCACTATATCAGGGTGGGAACACTTTTTTTTATGGATGGTTGCATCATTGTTGGCGCAGTGTAAAGTGGGTAGCATTACAATAAAAGCACGAGTAAATTATAAATAACAATCATACGTATACACATGATTTATTTGCTTATTAGACACATTTCACGAACATGCTGCCCGAATATAGGAGAAATTAATTTTATATTTAATATATTAATTACCATTAATGAGATTTGGGCAGCCAAAGAAGTTTTTCATAATCAGGATTCTGTTTACTAATCAATGTACACAAGACAGATTACAGATTCAAATCTTGACAATCTTTAACCTTTGTGCCTGCAAAAAACAGTATGTCAAAAGGACCTTTTACCCTTGACACTGCTATTGTTTTAACTACCTTCACTCCTCAGCAATGTTTTAAAAAGCAAGGATTAGAATTTTAATAAAACCTAAACATAGTAAAGTGAATTTACAGTATTTACATTAGTCGGACTATTGTCCTCATCTTTGTCGCCATTTTTGTCACAATGTTTCGGCCGTTGTATGCTCCAGCCTTCTTCAGGTGGTTGGAATTTCAAACCAAACCCTTTATTTCGATCACTGGGGTAGACTGTTCTAGTTCCACGAGCCATGTTTGATGGATGTCAGTTATCAGTTATCTCCTGCTAATTTTCCCTCTGAAAGTTCTCCACTGCCTGAACCGGGTATTGAACTCACACTCTTTTGGGTCTGTCACTGGATCTAACCAACGCCTTTATCCACTGTGCCATGTGTCTGACTAATGTAAATACTGTACATAATACCTCATCTCAGAAATATAGACAGACTCTAAAGTGAATTTATACATTTTTTTTCTTTTTGCTCTTGATTTGTTTGTTTGGTGTTTTATGGCATATCAACCACTATGGGTTATTTAATGCCAGATCCAGTATTTACTAGATATATCAAAAACGTATAGCTGGCAACATCATTGTTTCAAAAAAGTGTAGTTGGCAACATCATTGTTTCAATGTGCTGGAAAAGACCTGGAAGTTCACTATTTTCCCATAGCTGGGACCCCAACAGGTGCTACCACCCCGGGTCAGGGTGGACCTGGGAACACCAGCAATTAAGAGGTGGTTCCACACTTCCTCAAAACCTCCTGATCAGAGGCCTTGCTGTTGGATGCAGTTTAACGTCATACCCAGGACGTTTTTGCTCTTGAGAAAAAGAATAAACACTATTCATTTATTAGATTGTTTATTGGAATGGTTGGCAAAATGTCAGATAATTGCCAATCGATTCAAATTTTATAAAATTTGAAATAATGATTTATTTATAGTTGGTTCACATATTTAAATAATTTAGTAAATGTTTATAAATTTATGAATAAAAAATTTTTTTCATATCTATTTCTTTAAAAATTGGTAAATGATAAATATGGCATTGCATTAATTCTAAATGTATTAGCTTTTAGAATGTTGTAAATATAATATTATTCTTGTAAATAAACAATCTAATTAATAAATAGTGTTTAATATTTTTGTTGTAAATTCTCAAAAACAAAAAAACAAAATTTATAAATTCACTTTATCATATGTTTAAGTTTTATTACAATTCTAATCATCATTTTTTAAAAACAAACATTGTTGTGAAGTGAATGTAGTTAGAATAATAGCAGTGTCAAGGGAAAACCATCCTTTTTTTATAAACTTATTTTATAGGCATGAAGGTTAAACATTACTCAAATCTTTTTCGGTGATACCTGTTTTCGATTTTGTTTATGAAAATAAAATAAGTAGTAAATATAAATGACTTCTGCTTTTATTTCCTTTTTTACCTGTTTGAAAAAGATATTTTTGTGCAACATGGAGCAAAAAAAAATATATTTTTTAAATGGACTTAAAAAAAACAACAAAAGAAAACACTTATATATACATCACATTGAAACATTGGTTCCCGTACAATCACCAAAGTTAAGCAATGTTGAGCCTGGTCAGTACCTACATGAGTGACCATTGGGAATACCAGGTGATGTAAGCTTGAATGTGCAGGTGGTGTAATGGATAACAGCTCAGAACTGTTAATCAGAAAGCCAAATTTCAATGTCTGTTAGGTTTGTTACATTCGCTTATCCACAAATACCCTTGGGAAAGGCATGAATCCATCTCTTCTCATCCCAGCTATGGGTTAATTAGTAAAACTTCTATCACTAAACCATTTATTATTTTTTTATTGATTGATTTGTCTTTTTAGACTTAGAAAACCATTGCAAGTTATTTAAGTATCAGTGAGACTAGTTAACTTCTGTGTCAAGTAATGTTTATATATTAAACAAGGTTTTTTAAGAAAACAAACAAATTTTTCAGTATCTGTCTATATTTCTGAGATGAGGTATTATGTACACTATTTACTTTATTTGGACTATTGTCCTCATCTTTGTCGCCATGTTTATCACAACGTTTCAGCCATTGTACGCTCCGGCCTTCTTCAGGTGGTTGGAATGTCGAACTGTAAAACAAATTCTTGATTACTTACTCCACAAGGTTGGCTTTCTCCATGAAAAATCTTATGAGGAAACTGGCTTCCAAGTTAGCGTCGTATGTACAAGGCACAACAATGTATTCTCCTGGTTTTAAGGCAAATCTCTTAATCACCTGACGTCCATTTAGAAAGGCATCAACACTTGCGACATTCGAATACTTCTTGAAAAAATCTAGTTGCAAGGGTAAAGGGTGATGCAAATCATTCTGCAAAAGCAAAGAAATTCAGAATAATGTTTTCATAATCAAGTGTTTCACTAATATTAGGTTCAACGTTTTTAGAAAGGAAAAAAAAAGCACTAAAGTAGATTGGTCCATCAGATATATACAGTCAAAGCATGTCAGATCTAATGATGATTTCCTTGAATGCAGGTTCAAATCCTGCTAGAGGACAGATATTTTTCTAAGAAGATTTTCTCAAATATTCAGGCTGGTAGATGCAAATAAATATAATATTCTGTTTAATAAATAAAAACAGCATCTACTCAAATATGATTATCCATTAAAAAATAACATTTAAACACACACACACTATATATATATATATATATATATATATATATATATATATATATATATATATTATATAAATTACATAAAAATGAAACTCCATTTTTATAGCCATTTCGCTCCTCAGGATAAATTCCCTGGAGTTTGTCAATACTAAAACATTTATCAAACACTTATATCTGATTGAAGCGTATCTTAACATAAACAAATGACTTAGTCCATTTTGTAATATACAACATCATTTGTTTGCGTTAAGATAAACTTTGAACAGATATAAGCATTCAATTTGGTTTGTTTTACAACATATCAGCTTCAATGGGTTATTTAATGCTGACAAAATTTTTATTGCTGGTAATAGGTTTTTCTTCAAAAATCTATTTCTGGGAATATTTTTCCTTGAAGAAATCTATAGCTGGTCACATTTTTTTTTCAAAGAATGTATAACTGTTTGTATTGCTGGTATATTTTTTTTTTTTTTTTTAAGTATTGCTGATAATAATTTTTCCTTCAATTATTGCTGGTAATAATTTTTTTTATTACAAAGTATTTCTGGTATTAAAACCTATTTTTACACAAGTTTGGGCGTTAACTATTTTCCCATAGCTGGGACCCTAACAGCTGCTACCACCCCGGGTCAGGGTAGACCTGGGAACACCAGCAATTAAGAGGTGGTTCCACGCTCCTCAACACCTCCTGATCAGAGGCTTTGCTGTTGGACGTAGTTTATCAGCTTATCCAGGACGAATGACCATTCAAGTGAAATCATGGGAAATATGTAGATTAAAAGCAATAATTTGACCTTGCTAACCAGATTCTTCCTCTGCAGTGAAATTGCATAGCATGTCAAACTATATGACGGTTCCATGTAGGATACAGGTTCAATTCCTGTCGGAGGACACATATTTTCTATGAAATTTCTTGGACATTCAAGCTGGTAAATGTTGTTAATACTGTTTATTATAAACAGTGCATTTACTTAAATATTTGTATCTATAAAAATAACATATAAACAATACATTAAAATAATTGTCGGACTTAGTCCATTTCATAACGTATAAAAATTCTGCAACTTCCGTTAGTCCATCCATCACACCCTTTAAAATAGCCATATACTGGCTGATCAAAATCAAATTTTGTGGAGAAATACAAATAAGGGGGTACAAATAGACTTTATTCCCAAACTATACAAATGTCCTTTTGAATGGACAAGAATCTAGTTTCCAGTTCAGCCTGTGTTTGCGAGAAGTATAAACAAATCACAAGGCCAAATGCCTCAAAAAGTTGGAATTTAGCTCCAGAAAGAAATATTTATGTATGGCCAATTGTATGTTGCATGCTCAAGAGTAAGAAAGCCTAAGAATCTATTCTTCGCTGGAAAAAAAGAGAGTTCAACAACAGCTAAGAGCTGAGTAACAGATCCCAGCTAGTCTCTGTCGTCCATTGACTTACAGATACTTATAGGTAGCTACTACCTATAGTGTAATCACTCATGATGATGACAGGTTATTCCATTACTGATTATCCGGCAATGTTGGCACATGTTCATCAGAAAAAAAAGATTTTAAAGAAAGATTTTTAAAATTCCTAAGATTTCAAATGTATGCAGCTATCAATGATGTAAGCTATGTATCTCCACAGGTTCACAATACTAAGGTTTAAAATTAATTTTTTAAAAAATGAAAAAAATTTTCTTGAGATTTTTATTTTAGTTTTAATTTCAAGTTAATAGATTAAATTTAATATTTCCAATAATCAAAATACTTTTCAGTATTTCAAACCTAATTTAAATTGCCTGGAAAGAGTTTTCATTTTGAAATTGCCATTTTTAGCTATCTTTCATCACAATGTAATTCTCTTTATTAAAAAAGCTTTAAAAAATAAAATATACTTCTCTGAAATTTTATTTGAGGAATATTAGCTGATTTAAATTTTAATTAATCTGATTTGAGACAAATATTAATTACTTTGTTTAAAATATTGCAGAAATGCATTTTTTAACATGGCAGTAGCTGTTTATTTAAGATGTTGGCAGATTGACTAACAGACAAAAGTTTATCTAATTTTTATCCTATGGTAGACATATCTTCAAAATTTACTTGAGGAATATATTGTGAACATGTTTTTTATATAATTTTTAACTACCAAGTAATCTTTAAAATTTAAGAAATATATTCTCCATAATCTAATGTTTTATTCAATTTTAGGTAATTTGGCTTTAAATTTACTATAGTTATTGCTCTTATTTTCTGATAATGTAGTGTATGGACGTCCATATTTGCAAAAATCAGTACATTCATAGACAAAAAAAAAAAAAAATTTCATAATTCTTTTTAAAATATTGGTGGTCAATGAACTGTACTAAGCTTTTCCATTCATGATTAGTAAATATAGTTTTTACTTAATAATATCAACTAACTGGGACAAAGTAATACAGAAATTTAAAAGATTTAAAACTTTATAAATTATTCTAATTAAAATTTAAAAAAAAAAGAAGAAAAATGAAAACAATTCTTGTAAAAATTCATTATTCAATAAAAAAACATTTTTTAGTGCCCATAATATATCTTATCCATAAAAGCAATTAAATACTTTTTTTTTTAATTAGATAATGTTTTAGTTTTATTGCATTTTTATTTTACAATTCAGAACAGATTTTCTGTATCTGGGAGTGGGGGGGGGGTCCTGTTTTACAAAAAGAAATTGAGGATTTAAATTCTCCAAAGAATACTGCTTTAAACTAATATAGACATTAAGCTTTACAAAATTTAATTTCTTGAAATTTCATAAAATTTAACAAGTGGCAGGTAACATGTAAAAAACAAAATAAAATATATTCTTACAAAGATTTTCTAAAAAAATATTTCTAAAATAATTGAAATAAGTCCTGAAAGTTTCATTAAAATCCAAAAATTATTTGATTTTTGCAAGAGTTTCTAAATCAATATATTTTTCACGGCAAAAAAGGTGCTAAAATTTCCTATACTAATCTTTGGTCTCCTACTGACAAAAAAAAAAAAAAAGAAAAAGAAAAGATTTTTAATCACAATTTCGAATATTCTAAAAAATGGATAAAAAATATAATTTAATTAATAATCAAAAAATCATTTGGTCTTTCCTCTTACTATGAATATTTTGACGATAAAACTTTGTTTTTATTAAGTTTGAGGGCATTCTTTCATCATATGCTAATTTTTAGCAAATCAATGGCGGTACCTGATGTAAATATGGTTTCAAACTTGTCATTTATAATAGATAAGTTAAGTAAGTTCTGTAAGTCTATCAAAATCAGGAGTTTCGTTTTTTTATATTATGAAGAACAGGACCAACCGTAAACTGATTTTAAAAAATAATAATCATTTTTCGATTCTGACAAATGTTGTTGTTTGATAAATATCTAATGAATGCTAATCTCCAAAATTGATTCCATGGGGAAAAAAAATTCCCTGTTTTTTTTTACAAGTAGTGACGAAAAATATTCAAGTACAATTTTTTATTTTACCGCATATAAGCAAAAAACTGAACTTTATTTCTTGATTTTCCTGCGCTCAATCTTCTTACAAAGCGTATTTGGCTAAATAAAAAATGCAGTAAAAGCCTAAAGGAAAACTGAAGTCGATACAATTTTATACAAGAAGTATCTTGAGACACTATTTTTGACGCGATTCCGTTGGGACAACACCACCTAAATAGATGTTGGTCGAGGCCGATAGATTCCATATTTTAATAAAAAGTAATCTGAGTTACCTCCCTTATAACGTTTGATAATTTCACATTGTGTTCACAATTACAAGCGTAGAAAATGAAATCAATATGCCGAGTTCAAATTACGTTCACTTTCGCACAAAAGCCCTTATCTCTAACCCTCAGCTATGGGTTAATTAGATGGTCTGGACTCTCTAAATTTGGGTAGCAGCCAGTAGAATAGGAAACAACTCTACTATATTTCCCAAGAAGTTATGCGGCTATTTGCAGATAATAAAGGAAATTTGTAGCGGATCATGCGCCTACGTCTTGATGGAAAATGGCATTAAAAAAAAAAAAAAAAAAAATTCAACAAGGTGAAATTTACAAGCATTCACTTATAAGTTACAATTTCCTTGTAGATTCAAACTCGTTAAAAAAAACTTAAAATAAATAAACATTAGCAACATCCGAATCAACAACATCTTTCTACCATAGATAAGTGAGACAAAATTTAAAAAAAAAAACAAGAAAAAAAAAAAAATGTC
This sequence comes from Acanthosepion esculentum, assembly GCA_964036315.1. Lineage (NCBI taxonomy): Eukaryota > Metazoa > Mollusca > Cephalopoda > Sepiida > Sepiidae > Acanthosepion > Acanthosepion esculentum. The sequence continues at coordinate 28,895,541 of OZ038507.1, read as the reverse complement.
AACTAATTAAAAAAAAAAGTAAAAAATTCCAAATTTTGTTTAGCTAGTTAATCTCCTTTGTGTTTTTGCAGTTCTATAGATCAGCCCAAATGTTCTGGTAATAACATGACAGAGTTTAGCTTCCCCAAACTAAGCCTGGAATGATAATGGCACTTCTCAAATTTACAGACAACCTAAAATGACAATGCAAGCTGATGTATGAGATCAACTTCAGTCTCTTTCCTACCACCATAACGTAATCATTTGGTCATATACAGCAAACAGACAAACAGTTCACTATTTTTAAATTCAATTTAGTTTATAATAAAATGATCCAAACGTTTTTTTATTAAATTGCTCATTCAAGTTTTGTTGAGCAAAAATTTAATAAATAATTTTCTTGCAATTACTGTATTTCCTTAGCATAAGATACATTTTTTTTTAATGTACCAAAAAATCGGCCTTGTGCCTAATACAGTCATATTACAACCAGGAGACAACTAAATGCTGTACCAGTAGGCTACGGTGTTGGATAAGCCTGAGTCCACTAGGTAGAAAAATGGCTACTAGTAATAAAATACTGAAACAAGCCAAGTCCTCAGTCTGTTGGCACAAACTTATATCAAATTGCTTAATGTATGTTGGCAGATAAGAGGAGAGTTCACATCATTTCGCACTACCTCCTAACCTAACATACATAACCCACACGTGATATACAACGGTCATTAACAACTGTGTTACCTTTAAGAAACACTTGTTTATTGTCATATTAAGAATGAAAAATGGTCCTAGAAACAGGAAAGCAATGTTAAACTTCAGCTGTCTTTCAGCCATTTGCAATGAGTGGATGACAATAAAAGCAGCAGTTATTCACACTATTTACATTGTTCAGACTGTTGTCCTCATCTTTATCGTCATATTCACAACGTTTCAGCCGTTGTACACTCTGGCCTTCTTCAGGTGATATATGTTGGAATTTCAAACCGAATCCTTTATTTAGTCCACTGGGGTAGATTGTTCTTGCTCCATGTGTCGTGACTTTTTTTGGATATCTCAGTTTCAGTTATTTTCCTTTTAGTAACTCAACTCTCCAAGTTTTTGTCCACCTCTGCTGTTGCCAGGTATTGAACTCACAACTCTTTGGATTACTTCAACCAATGTTTTTATTTCAAAGTATACCACCTGAAGACCAGAGTGTACAAAAATAGTGTAAATAAACAATCTAATAAATAAATAGTGCTTATTTTTTTTTGTTGTAAATTTTCATCTCAGACTTATGTTCTGTCGTCCTTAATCTTCAGCCCAGTGACCCTTATTACTAAATGGCTTGGTTGATTGTCACAAGGTGCTCCATACAATATTTGCTCACGCTTACATTGAAGATTATACTAAATCCAATCCATTGCTAAGTCAGCTGCTAAGAAAGTTGGTTCACAGTGTCATGCAAGACAATTCTTCTCCCCTGAATCTATTTTACATTTTTATAAGTCTACCATTCGTCCATGCTTTGAATACTACAAACACATCTGGTCTGGTGCTCCTGCTGTATATTTGGAAATTCTTGATAAAATCCAAAGAAGAATCAGCGATATTATTGGTCCTGACATCTCAGCTTCAGTCATTTTCCCACTGCCGTAACATAGCTTCCCTGTGCCTTTACTATACTACAGCCCATCACTCTCCAGGCACCTTGTCATGGGATCATGGTTAGTAAAGCCCATTTGGTTGATTGTTACTACTGAATATTGAGTTTGATCCTTACTGTGTGCCCCTATACAAAATTCAACATTAAATAACCCAACAAGAGTTGACATTTCATAAAAATCAAACAACCTAACAATCACAAAGTCTTGTAATCCCTTAGGGTCATAGTGGTACCATGTGTACTGCAGCTGTAGTAGAAGTGATGTGTCTAGGGCAAGATAGCCTGATGGAGTCCAACCCTCTCCATACTGATTGGAATTCCTTCTAGACTACTTGCCAACCAAGGCCATAGGGGCCAGTGTGTCCTGCTATTTACCCATAGCTGGGGGCAAGGGAGAAGAAATGGATTCATACTTTTCTCAAGGGTATTTGTGCACAAGTGAACATAAAAAACATTTGACTGGAATTTGGACTCAGAAATCTGATTTCTCATTCTGAGCTGCTAGCCATTATACCACCAACACATCCAAATTAACAACCGAAAGAATTATTATAAGCTTCCAGTGAACATAAAATGGGGGATCTCTTTTGTATTGTAATTAAGTAATAAACTGAAATCCTATAATTCCTAATTATTAATGATTAGAAAAAATATATTTAAAGGCTCTTATGTGAAAATCTAAGAGGAATATGCCTTGATGTGTTGCAATGGTTAGTGAGAGAAGTCTAGTTGATTATTACTACTGTGTAGTGAGTTCAATCCTCACTGAATGCCCCCATACAAAAATTTAGCATTAAATAAAAAGGGTTGACATATTGTAAGCAATCTAATAACCAAACTAACCAAATTAGAGTGATATTTCACAACTTGAGAAAAAGCAGAAACATAAAAAGATTACCATATTTAATATTGTATAAAACTGCCCCCTTTGCCCCTGCGATACGATGGACAGTCACATGGAAAAGGAAGATGTGGTCTTATCTCAATTTCAAATGTTTCTGTTTTATAGCCAGCAGATGGTTCCTTTAGAAATCTAGTTTTCTAAGAGGCATACACTTTGACCAAAGGGGAACAGGAAAGTAAAGGAGTGAACAAGGGATTTTTTTTGGAGATCAAGTGATAACAAAACCAGAAATAGGGTGTATAAAAGTGCTGGTATATATTAACAGTCAAGTTTGGGATTGGAGTCAGTTCTGGTTCACCCATGGCATGAGACTGACATGTCCGTTGCATGGTACCGATGCCATCCATTCATATTGCCAGCCACACATCAAGATGTGTAGATGAGGAGTTGGTAGGGAAAACATCTGACATAGCAGAAGTTGTCCCAAGTGTCAACTACCTACTCACCTATACAAACAAGCGAACCCTTGAATAAAAATGCCTATTTTATAATATGGGAAATGGTTGGTGTTATCATTACACAACATGGAATTTGTCTTTCATCCTCGTTATCTTGTGAGCATGCAGCAGGCCTTTTCCCAGCTTTTGGCACACACTGACATGGTCATGAATCGAAATGTATCATGGGGGGTAATCATTGGCCAGTTGACAGAAAGCTTGGGCAAGAGTTGCATTGTATGCTGGCACCCCTTCCTCCCCAACAAAAATGGCTTAAAACATATTTATTGGGACTTAAATGTTAAGTTATGGTATCTGGTAAGCTAGCTCCCTAATACTGAAATATTTAATGGAAAAGAGGGAAAGAATCTTATATGCATTAAATATAATTCCTTATATAACATAGAAGGCCTTTAAGGTGTGACATGAGGGATGGCTACACTAGCTCTCCAGCTATAGAATCACTGGTTGAGTTTTCTCAATCAGCAAGTGCTTCCTAATATGAAGGTAGTTGTTAATCTCCCATGAGATCAATGTAGGCACCTCCCGTGGTTCACTTCTTGGTCCAACTCCTGATTTATATTATATTAATGATCTACCCGAGAGCATCCTTTGATCTCTTGGGAATATCTGTGCAGATGATGCAATGGTATATGGGTGCACACCTCAAGATCAAGATGACCAGAATCTGGCAGCTGATCTCTCCTCTGATCTAGCTCTAACAGCTCAGTGAGAGAAAAAACTCACTAGTCACATTCAGTACCTCAAAAAACAAACTTACAATGTTCCATCATCACTAAGAAGATGCTGAATTTCTGTATCACAATGAACAGGTGTTCTCTTAAGGAGGCCTCATTGCCTTGAATGCCACTTGGGACTTAAGCTCACCTCAGATCTCAAGTGGAACTCGTATATACGATCCATCACTAAACATGCTGGAAGCATGGTTGGATTCCTTGTACCACTCCAGTAAATACCTAGCTCCTGCTGCTATGATCTGCCTTTACAAGAGTCAGATTAGGCCGAAAATGAAGTATTACTGCCATACACCGGGTGTAACAGCAAAATTGTCCAAATCATTTAAAAGCAAAATTGTCCATTTGTTAGATTAAGCTTTGAGCTGTTGTATCTTACAAATGATTAAAGATATCTTACTGGAATTCTCCGAGGTTTTTATAACACTATTGGACTCTACTTTGAGCAATAAGAATGCATAATTACTCTCCAAGCTTAACAGAAGAATTGTGATGAAATCGATAATAAATGAAAATGACATGGCCATCATTAATTAATAGCTAAGGATCGGAAACTCATGAAGGATTGAAAAAAAAGTTCATATATATATATATATATATATATATATATATATATATATATATATATATATATATATTATTATTATTCCAGGATCATTTTCCAGCTTATTCAAGATGGGAAGACAGCGAGGCTGACACAAAATAATTTTAATCTGTTCTCTTTCTAGCTCAATAACTCAAACTCAAAGGGTGTTTCAGTGATTCTTATGACAAATGGTATCAAGATGGCTAAACAGCTTATTTGAAAACCTGGAAAAAAAGAAACTCAATTAGTTTAGTTGTTTTTTTAGATATTAAACATTTTTGTGGGATGGACAATTATGCTGTAACACGATTTGGACAATTTTGGTGTTACACCCGCTATGGGCGGGAGCTACCCAGTTTTCACTTTCCAATCTTGAATAGCGTCCAAAAGCATCTACACAGCCTTATGAGTGATGGTTTTCTACCTTACAACCCTTTTCCCCACTGATGAAATTTTGCAAATATTCAGACAAGTTACATTCCTTAGTTCCCCCAACCTAATCCCTCCCAGCTAAAACCCACCACCTCACATACATTGAGGCGAAACACCTTCATTCGCTTCGTATTCCATTAGTAAGGAGTAAGTTTAACTTGGATAGTTTCTTCCCAAGAATTATTGCTTTGTGGAACAGAAGCCCAGGAGGATGTTTTCCCGACCACTACAATCTTAACCTCTTCGAGTCTGGGGTTAACTGTTATTGTTCCTACATATTCACATAAACTGCACCTTTTACTCTTACAGCTCATGCAACAATGAACACCTTCAGTAACCCTCTACCTTGAGTGGCTGTTGGGCCTTGCATAAAAAAAAAAAGAGAAATTTTACCTTCACTGAAGTGATTTTGTAGAAATTAATTTCATTTGAAATGAAATCTTAATATATTCAAATGTTCTGTACAATATAAAAAACAGACATCAATATTTCAATGTATAGAGTTTCTCTTCAACTTTTTACTGACAATCGTCCATTGTTTCCCTCCTACCTTAATTAACATTGCTTTTATAAATTATAAATCAAAAAGTAAAATAGCACTTTGTCAGAATTGGCAAAGAGACAGTTTTCTTTTCCAAAATCAAAGTATTGTTATTTAATAATAACGACTTGGGGCAAACCTGGACCTTCACAACCACAAAAAACAGTGCCAAAAGGACAGTTTTTTTCTTTGACACCACTATTATTTTAACTACCTTCACTCTGCGACAATGTTTGTTTTAAAAAGCAATGAGTAGAACTGTAACAAAACCTAAACATATGATGAAAGTAAATTTATACATTTTTTGTTTCTTGAGAATTTGCAACAAAAATATTAAATCATTATTTATTTATTAGATTCAGGCTTACAGCCACATCACATTGAAACACCAGTTCCCATACGATCACCAAAGTTAAGCAACCCCAAGCCTGATCAATAGTAGATTGGTGACCACTTGGGAATACCTGGTACTGTAAGCGTGGATGTGCAGGTGGTGTAATGGATAATGGATCAGAATTGTTAATCAGAGAGCAGAGTTCCAATTCCAGTTGGGTTCGTTATATTCACTTATGCACAAATACACATGAGTAAGGTATAAATTCACTTCTCCGTCCAGTTATGGGTTAATTAGTGAGACTTGAATCACTAAACCATTGTAAAATAAAACTGAACAAAATATTTAGATTTTGGCATTAGAATAACCCATAGAATATGCTGCTAAACAAAACCAACCAACTTATTTATTAGATTGTTTATTTACAAGAATATAGGGGGTCCCCAACATATGTCGAAGATCCGCTCCTATGGTATGAGGTAACCTGATTTTCAACGTAATTTGGAACTCAAATACATAAGCACCCATGAGTCTGCTTTACACTTTGGGAGCCATAATGAAGGGCAAGAAGTTCCCCAAAAAATGACACAAACGAGAGAGAGTGAATGTAGCACAATCCAATATGGCATACAGTCGGTGAAGAAACAACAGCATCTTCCTCACATAACACCCCATTACAACATATCATATTATGAGAGATGGCACCGTAACCACAAATCGCTGTATGTCAGGTCAGACGTAACCCTGGGACCTTCTATAATTTTATATTTACAACATTCTTAAAAAAAACAAAAAAAAACTAACACAATTATATTAAAACTAATGCAATGTATCTGTCTATATTTCTGAGATGAGGTATTATGTACACTATTTACATTATTCAGACTATTGTCCTCATCTTTGTCACCATATTTATGACTACGTTTCGGCCATTGTATGCTCCGGCCTTCTTCAGTGAGCAAAATAAAGGGTTCAGTTCGACATTCCAACTACCTGAAGAAGGCTGAAACGTTATTAGGAGTTTTATGAAATCTTTTTTACTTTTTATCACAGTGATCTATGTCAATAAGCACTGGCCACTTATTTTCAAATATGTCTGTCTGCTAGGGCAGCTAGACAATCCCTGTTGTAGATGCCTGCTCAGGCACATTTGTATTTTGTTCAGCACCCACAGAGCCCACCTGTGGTTTATGCTAAGTAGACCTTTAGTGACAGTGTTTGGGAGAGAGCACAACATCAGGTGTGAACAACAGTTTGAACAAGGCCTGTTCACTCAAACCCTCGGTCATGATGACTTATCACTTCATTCTTGCACAACTATTAACAAACAATTCCATCTCCCTAATTTCACTTACAAGGCTTGGGCCAACCCATGGCATGATTTTCAGACACTTTCTAACAGTACTGCATACTGGAATCACCTCCCTCAGGCCAATAACATCAAGAAGTCACCTTCCTAACAAACTGACAATGATGAGATTTGAACACAGTTCTCATGGTCAGAAAGCAAATATTCTAACAACTCAACCATTTTCTAGGCCAATACACTTCATCTTATTAGTGTTGCTTTTTAGCCGAATACTCTGGGTTAATATACTGTTTATTATTACAATTATTTTTATTACAAATAAACATTATTCCATTTTCTTAAAAGATGTTATCCCCAAATGCAAAAATCTTGTTCATGATTTTAATTTATTTAAATCCAAGTGACAAGCAAGCATATTAAAAACAAAGTCAGAATTGGATTTTACCAGCATTGATTGATGTATTTTAGACAAGAATATACATGCACACAAAGCCTCAATGAATAAATTTTTAGGTTACAAATCCTAACAACATTTACATATAAACAATAATGGGCATCTGCTAGCTAATCCCTGTAGCAGACACCTGCTCAAGCATTATTCAACATCCACAAATCAAATCTTAGCTTACAGTTTCAGAGAGAAAGTGCACAATCTGGCAAGATCAACAGTTTGAATAAAGCCAGTGCACTCAAACCCTCAGTCATGATGACTTGTGGCTTCATGCCAGTACAAACATTGATGAAATGAAAACGGCTCCACCTCTCCAATTTCACTCGATATGACCGTGGTAAACCTTGTTCAATATTTTTCCGCATGATAGATATAACAGGGTGCTAGCCCTGGTTCAATGTTTTTCTGCATGAAGGAATAGAACAGGGTGATAACCCTGGTTCAACATTTAACATACAAGAATGTTTAACGAGGATTTGAAGCAGGAAACAATTGTTTCAATTATTGTTTCCCTTAGATTGAACTTACCATTTCTTTTTATACTATAATGTATTTCAGTGTTATCCAATAAACCTTATAATCTCAAAAAAAAAAAAAAAAGGTGTTAACCTAAAAAAAAAAAATAAAAGTTTAGAAATTAAAGAAATACATATATATTTTTGTTTTCTGATAAACCAAAATTATGTCACTAAATGGAAAATATCACATTGTTTAAACTGTGAAAAAATACTCAGGGAAACTAATTAAGCATTTAGGAGAATAAGAAAATAAAGAATAGATTAAAAATAATAATTAGAAGCTATAAAAGAAGTTTGGTGAAGGTTTTAGTAAAAGTTGAACCAGAAATAAATCTAGTAGAATTCATGAAGAATTAGTTAGACTGGATCTTCCCCAACCTACCCTGTTGTCTCTGGGGCAGTATAAAAAGATTTATGCTCTTCTAAAATTTCCCAAATGCCAAAGAAGTGTTCTTCCTACATTTATTTAAAACACTATCAAACCCCCCACAAACATTGTTACCAGAAATTCAACATCAGAAGTTTGACCTGACCGCATTCCACAAAAAGCTATCTGTTTTTAGACAAAGAAAGATTGTGAATATCTTATCGTTGAACATGAAATAAATCAATGCCAGAAGAAAGCAAGAACATACAGAGTCCAGAGAGAGAGAGAGAGAGAGAGAGATGAGAAGATAAGCAAAGACAGTCTACCTCTGCACCTTCTATTGCTACTGCTCCTAACAATCTCAGAGACAAGATAGATAGTGCTAAGACTGAGGTCTCTCAAATTATCCCGAATTACTGCTAGAATAATTCTCCAGCTGAATCAACCAAGCTAGATGAAAAGATTACACTTTTAAATTTTTCAATGTTTTTATTAAGCCCACTGTTAGTTATCAGCAGTCTTTTATGAAACTGGTTTTCAGCAAAGACAAAAAAATGCTACCACATTTGTGCAGAATTAACACCTGAAATTTCCACAGAATCTCAACAAGTACGAGACAAAATCCCCATAGAAATCTGGTTATCTCCCAGCTTGCTGATGCTGACAGAAAATGACCGTGAAGATCAAAAACAATGCCAAGAATACTATGTTTTTGGTAGCACTGAGATAGGAAACAACAGATTAAATGAGAGATAGCAGCAGTACAGAGCCAGACAAATTATAACAAGGCTTGGGTCAGCTCATACTATGGTTTTCAGGCACTTTCCAACAATGTCATATGCTGAGATTGCCTCCCTGTAGTGATAACCTCTAGAATTCACTTCCTTGATAAGTTGATCATGGTGAGATTTGAATCTAGGACTCATGGTTAGAAAGTAAAAGTTCTAACCACTTAGCCACATGCCCATATAGGGTATATTCCAATAACTATGGATATTTTTAAAAATTTATGTCTGGACCCAACCCCACAAAAGTAAGTACCTTTATAAATACTATTTATTTACAGACTATTGTTCTCATATTTGTTGTTGTTATCACAATGTTTTGGACATTGTGCCCTCAGGCCTTCTTCAGGTGCCTGTCAATTGAGGTAGATCTGTCTCACTAGAGCTAAAAAAAATTTTAAAAAATAAAAAGCTGGTTTGAATTTAATTGAAAACATTTATTTATGCAAAGAATGAGAAAGAGACAACTGAAATTTCAAGGGACACATTACAAGGAAAGAGGGTTAGGAAAATTTAACACTCACAGGACATATTGAAGCAAGGATGGGCAGAGGGAAACAGCCAGTAACCTACCTAATGGATTTGGGTGAATGGATGAAAGGGTAGGGACAAAGAGGGACAGTAAAGAATTAAATGTTGCTAAGGACATCAAGAGACAGGAAGTTGTGAAGAGCCATTGATGCCCACATCCTGAATAGACTATGCACTTAAAGAATTCCTAAACCCTTACTATGATGGTGATTAGCTTTCATAGCCTAATCAGTATGGAACTATTCTGCTATGTCAAGGATACAAGATGGGAGTTAAAATCTCATTAGAAAATGCTTTTATTTAAAAAGGTCACAGAATATACAAGGGTGAAACAAAAAGTTCTCAGCCTTACCCACCTACCAGAATCTGACCAAATATCAAAGTATCAAAATATTCTTATAATCCCACTTTGGTAAAGCAGAGAATTTTTCCATAATCCTTTTGTTGTGGAGTAAAGAGTATACCTCTGGTGACTATGAACTCGTCCAATACTATAAAGAGTTCCATGGTATGTCGTTAGTAGTAGTTATATTGAAGTCTTCATACTAACTATACAGACATTACTGCAATAGCTTAAGCATTATGTATACGTTAACAAATTATGTTATACCAAGTACAAGTGTGTGTTATAACAATAACTTTACAATACAAAGTTATAATACTCATGTAAAAATTAAGTGAATACTTTCTAAAAAATTAAAAAGAAAAACTTTATATATATATATATATATATATATATATATATATATACATACAGAGTCCGCAAAAAAGTATACACACATCAGGAAAGGAAAAAAATTGCCTTTCATAGTTTATCCAATTTTGATAACACTGTTTACTATAGTACAATATATTTTCCTGATCTAACACCTACAAACTTATCTGTCTGGGACTCTAAAGGATGTTGTGCATCACAGAAAACTGACTACATTGGCAGTCCTTAGACAAGAAATTGAAAATGCATGTGTAGCAATCCCACGGAACACTTTGGCCAACATTGCCCAAGCAGTAGGTTGCCAAACTAATAAATGTCTAGAAGCCAAAGGCCACCATTTTTATCATCTCATGTGATTGTCGATAACACTGTTTACTGTAGTAGGATATTTTCTTGACAAATGGCATTACCCTCAGGGCTGTAACATCAACAAGTGAAATGCATGTGCAGCAACCCCAATGGACACTTTGGCCAACACCTTAAACTGACCTTGTGTCACATCTTTTACATGGTGAGAGCTCTGGTTAATATCTAAAAATCTATTTGCCTGGTGAAGTCATATCAGATTAAACCAACACTGTCTACTTTTAAGAGCAATCATTTGTGTTCACAAGATGATTGTTCGAATCTGCCAAAAACTGCTTTTTCATCCAATTCTTCTAACAATTCCTTTTCCATGGATAACAATATGTATGATTCCAAATTCTCATCAGACAGTGAATTTCTTTAACTTGTCTTTATCTTTAGCTTTGAAAATGTCCTCTCACATTGGACTTGAGTAACTGATACTGTGTATATGACTTTATAAAGTTCTTATTCCTTTTTATTACTAAAACGGTTGTCTGTGCTTCTTTATTGCATTTTTATTTGATATAAAGGGCCCACTTGCCATTGTGCAAGCTGAGACTCTAGCCAGTCTGTCACTGATGATAACACCTGATCCCAGAAATCCAGACAGAGAATAGGCCAATATTTTTATGGCATAAAAAACTAGTTAATGATAATGTATTAAATATCTTTTGAATATATGAATTTATAAATAAAAAAAATCCCTGATTTAAAAAAAAAAAATAAAGTTACATTAGAAGAAAACCTTTTATTTTAAACTGGTGATTCACAAACAACCTTTTTTTTTTTTTTTAAAATTAATATTACTTTAATGCTAGGAAAAATCTAAAAGCCTCTCCAGTCCATTGCTCTGCCACAAAGCTAACTCATAAGGTAAATAATTTAAAACAGGGGCGATATTCTTTATCTATTGCTATTGGCGGAGAACAAAAAATAAAATAATTAGTGAATAAAATTTCAGAGTTCCGGTAGAGAGGTTAAAAGAGTCGAAGGAGACTTTAGAAGGAACCGGGAATATGGGATAAACCTCTACTTCTCTTCATTCTGTTAGTTTCAGATAAAATAAAAAACATTTTATTGAAAATTATTCATCAAACCATATAATAATTATCAATGTATATTAATTTATATATTTCTTATCTCACCTGTCGGGGGAAGGAAGGTAAATCAACTTAAGTTAGTAAATTGAGTGATTACTTACCTTTGTTGTTTTAATAATCTATACAAATAAAATATTTATTTGCATTTAGACAAAATTACTTCCTGAACTGTTTAATTATTAAGTTCCTTTACTACTATTTTTTTTTTAGATTGCAGTTTTATTTGTTCAAGATTTTTATGTGAGGCACTCAGATACCTTTATCTACCAAGTGATCATCTTGCTTTTACTTGTTCTTGAAACAGGCTTTGTCAGTGGCATCTTTGTCATTTTGTTACGAATCTTATTCTACCAAGGGAAATAAAAAATTTTAATATGAAAATATATTGAGCCAAAAGCCATTTACATAATACCAGGAGTAATCAATGAATCATAGATTCCATTGAACGTCCAAAGAAATATAAAGGTAACAGATTAATTAATTGGTTCATTGGCTTCTATTTTACTTGTAAATTCTTTGGAAGTATTATCCAAACAGAAAATTGATTAACTAAACAATTCTATTTTTAATATATATATATATATATATATATATATATATATATATATATATATATAGTATGATGGACAAATTATTGTCTTAATTATGTAAAAATGAAAATAACACTGACATCTCATTTTAACAGATATATTTACCAAAATTACACAAACATATGTTGAAATACTAAAGAGTAAATTTATTCAATAAAATTGCCATTGGCTTCAAACACGGCCTCCAGACAACTTTGGAATCTCCTGCAACTCTTCTTGATGGTCTCCTTGTTTAAGTTGGGGAATGCTGCCATAATCCTTGACTTTAGTTCATCTTTGGTGTTACAAAGAATTTGGCTGGTCTCTCACTCAATTGATCCCCACACATAATAATCAAGGGGGTTGCATTCTGGGGAGTTAGGTGGCAAGATGTAAGGGGGGGATTTGGTCACAGAAATTGTACGACAGTTCTGACTGGGTTCTTCTGCTTGTACAGCATGGTGCAGAGTCCTGTTGCCAGACATAGGGTCTTCCAACAGCCACCCTCTTGACCAAGGGCAGCACTACCTCCTCAAGGCACTTGATGTAGGTGTCTGTGTTGAGTCTGAGCCTCTGTGTGAAGATGAATGGAGACATAACATCGCTATCACTAGCGATGACTTCAAACACCTTTGTAATAACCATTAGATTCATCCAATTCTTTCCGAATCTTCTGCACTGTCCTCAGATTGACACCCCAAAACTTTGTAATGTCCATATTAGAGCTTCTGGCATGAATGCCAAGCAGTACATCATACCGTTTCCAAATTTCTGGCAGAGTGAATTGCGTCATGGTGCTCTTTTTCTTCTCACAGACGGTGCCCACCTAACCCTACTATACTGTGCAGTTGACAAATTCAAAAACAAACATGTATGCATGAAATTAAAAATATAAAATGGCGACAATTTACTCATCGTACCCTGTATATCACACACACAAAGTGTAAGAATTCTAACAGTAGAAGAAAATGCTCCTCTGTTTTTAAGGTTAAGTAGGTAACATACCACTCATTGTCTATTTATAAGCAGATGATATACCACTGTTTACTGTAAAGTTAAACAGTTGGGCTTTGTCTCTAGAAGACCCCCCCAAAAGAAAACAGACATTCTATTGTATAAAAAAAAAAAATGAAGGTAATGGAGAGGAAAAAACAAAAAGGAGAAAGAAATTGTTTAAAATTTAAGGTGAATCTCAAAGAACAGCTAAACATCACCTTTCCGTTATTATAAAAGAAAAAGAAAACGTTTACAGGATACATGGCTAACCTTTATTGAACTGTGGGTCACATGAGACACAGCTCATCATGAGGCGGATCATGCTATTAAAAAATCTCAAGGTAAATTTTAATTGAAAGTATCTCATAGATTTTCACTACAGAACGCATTACATATAAGCCTCTGCTTTAGGAATTGAAAATTGTTGATTTTTTTTTTCTTTCTTGGTGAAAACAGTTTTTTCTGTAATTAGAAAACTGAAGTTTTAGTAAAATGTTATCAATAACAACAGTGTGATTAGCACACACTACTGACTGGAATTTTTTTACGCATTTATTCATTTGTTGATACAAAAAATATTTTTTAAAAGAAAAAATTATATTTCATCTCCAGAGAAGAAATATAAACTTTTCCTGCTTCTAAAGATGTTTACACATATGATCTTCCTTAGTGAAAAATCATCACTGGTTTAAAATACCTGAAACCATTACCTTCAAGAAAAGGTTACAAAAGTCAAGAAACATTGTAATTAATCATTGTTTATGTATATAGTCATGTATGAGAAAGTGTGAGTGAACAAGTGTGAACGAAAAGAAAAACAAAAGTCTTAATAAATGTTATTCCTATGAAATTCAACAAGTCATTCAGAAAGCGAAACGAGTGACATGCAGCTTGTAGTTTGCCGATGACTTGTGTAAACCTTACAGAAAAAAAAAAGAAAAGCGAGATTTTTGTGCTTAACAGGGCAACAGTACAAATAAAAATCATTACAAATTTCTATCAGTGACAATTATTCATACCTTGTTCAATACATCTGGGATAACTAAGATCCTAAAATGTATTTAAAAAGCTTGACGTAGTCTGGCAAGGCTACATTTGTATAACACTCAATAAGAATCCAACATTAGAATAATTGAATGAAAACTACTCTCACTGCAATCATTGTCTGTTGTCTATGACATACAGAGTGCGACAGAAATACCTCCCACATAATGGTAAGATAAAGACATCATCATCACTAATGTGTTACCATTATGCAAGAGGTATTTCTGAGAGGTATATGTGGAAGGTATTTCTGTTCTACCTTGTATAAGCTGTCATGACTTGATTGTTATTGGTATTACTCATATATACAATCCATCGCTACCAACACTGGGAAAAAAAAAAAATGGTCAGCTCCTTATACCTCTCCAAAAAGCACCTGACTCCACCTGCTACACTATCTTTGATTGATTTGTTTTCTTTTGTTGTTGTTTTTTTAGATAATAATGGTTTAGTGATACAAGTATCACTAATTAACCCATAGCTGAAGGAAGAAGTGGTGGATTCACACCTTTCCCAAGTAAGTGAATATAACATACCCAACAGAAATTGGAACATTGCTCTCCGATTAACAATTCCGAGCAATTATCCATTATACCACCCACACATCCAAGCTTACAACACGTGGTATTCTCAAGTGATCACCCATCTAGGTACTGACCAGGCTTGATGCTGCTTAACTTTGATGATTGTACAAGAACTGGTGTTTCAATGTGACAAATCTGTAAGCAACACATCTTTACAAGAGTCAGATCAGACCAAAAAAATGTAGTATTGCTGCCATATCTGAGCTGGAGCAGCCCAATCCCGTCTTTCTCTCCTTGAGAGAGAGAGTTCAGAAGCATTCATGCGGACTTGTGGGTGATGAATTATCTTCAAACCTACAGTCCCTTTCCTACAGAAGCAACATTACAATACATTTGTTAGTTCCACCAGTTCAGACCTTTACAGCTAAGATCCGCCATGCCATGGACACAGCAGCAAATCATCCTCATTTCTTTCATATTCCAAAAGAATCATTTTATTTTATTTTTTTTCAAATTACTATCAAGTAAATATTCTAGTATTAAGTACTAATGTAAATTTATTGTGGACTGACTTCCCCCCTCCACTACACAAACCAAAAAATGTTCTCAGAAAATGTGGTCAAGCATATTCTTACTAGTATTAAAAAAAATTTCAAATAAATTTCAAGTTAAAAAATAAAAAGTTAATATTTATATTATTAAAAGCATGTTTTTGTTTTTTTAATCTTTTACCGATGTTTGGCAAAAATGATGCTAATATACAAAATTTCAAATAATTCCAAAACAGCCACAAAATTTGAATTTAAAGCAGATTTTTATTTACCTTTCCCCTTTATTATTATTATTTCCCTGACCTTATTTATTTTGAGGGGTAGGGATGGTTGTGTAGGGGGTGGGACAATTGAAAATTAATTTAAATTGCAAACTGTTTCCCTTATAAATTTTTTTTTAAATTTAAAAAAACAAAAGAAAAAAAAATTTTTTTTTTCATATTCGTTATCTGGAGTACTTATTTAATAGTATCATGAAAAAAAATTGAAAAACAATGATTGTTTTGTGGAGAGGTGTGTTTCTGTACAAACACCCACTGTCATCTATAATAGTGGTGTCAAGGGAAAAATGTTTTTATGAATAAGGGAAAAAAAAGTACAAGTCTAAGAAATAGGGCTTTAATAATATGAACATTTTAGGCCAAATGTTTGGGTACACCCTCTGGATTTAATAATTTATAAGTTTCATACCTTCTTTGGTTTAACTCCTACTTAGCAAGGTTGCTAAGATGATTTAACCCATTAGTCTATTTTTTAGTGGCCATGAAAATATTTGTAGAAAAGACAGAGGGAAGCCACATTACATCTGTGAAAGAGTGTCTAGAATCAAGAAGCCAATTCAGGACCAATTACATTACAGATCCTTCTTTGGATTTTGTTGAGAACCTAGAGATGAATGGCAGGGGCACCAGACCAGATATGGCAACAGTATTCAAGGACACATGGTAGATTTTTAGATGTGCGAGATGGACTGATGAGAAATACCTTCTGGCACAACACAGTGAACCAACTTTCCTTGCGGTAGATGCAGCTATTGCATGAAGAAACTAAACAGTCATCTGCTGAAGACATTTTTCCGCCCTTCCGAGGGCCGAAAATACACCGCACCTATTTCCAAAGTAAATCACACTCCCAACAGCAGCCAGCAAAATGACGACTACTACCAAAGTCTGACTTGTAAACTATCAAATACCCAGCCAAATGAACTTTCACTACCCCGAATTACAAAGGACTTGCTCCAATCAAAGTCAAATAAATAAATACATATTTGTTTATACCTTTGATTCTGTTCATTTATTCTGAAGTTACCGATAAATATTACTAAGAACCTCAAGCACTTTAACACAGGCTCATGCCATTCAAGTCGGACATTAGTTTTACAGAAGTAGCAACTGAATCTTCCTGCCAATAAACTACTTTTTTTTTTGCATTGTTACAGATAGCACTTTGGCAAAAAAGAAATGCTGTCTGACAATATTGGGCATACAATGTAGAGATGGATCAATGCACTCATCAACATTTATCAACTGAACATTTACAGAGACCATACAATGGATGTGAGCACAGTTAGGTGGTGGGTAGTGCATTTGAGTTGTGGTCATAGCAAAATTGGTAAAAAACCATATTCTGACTGGCAACCCACGGAATGAAGAGCACTCTGAAAGTAGATCACCAATAATGGTGCTTATGGTCATATCACTTTGAAACACCAGTTTCTGTATGATCTCCGGTCAGCACCTAGATGAATGACCACATGGGAATACAAGGTGCTGTAAGCTTGGATGTGTGGGTGGTGTAATGGATAATGGCTCAGAATTGTTAATGAGAGAGAGCAGAGTTCCAATTCCTGTTAGGTCCGTTATATTCACTTACATGAAAAAGTATGAATCTACCTCTTCTCCCCTCCAGCTATGGGTTAATTAGTAAAACTTGTATCACTAAACCATTATTATCTCTCTCTCTCAAAAAAAAAAAAAAAAAAAAAAAATTCTTGCAATTTAAAAAAGATATTTTCTGGCTTTAAATAACCTGCAAAAGGTTGATAAGCCATAAAAAATCAATCAATCAATCAACCAGTAATGGTATGGATATTAAAATGGTATGGATATTAAAAAAAATAGCATTTTCTGTAGGTGAAAACTTACTTTTCATCAATAGGATTATTGCGATCCGTAGTTCTGAATAGGAATATATTACTGAAGTGATTTACCCAGCCAACCTCAGGGTTTGACACAAGGACAAGTTTAAAATGGGATTCCAAAACTGCTCAAGCTCCCAGCTCATTACTTTTCCTTTTGAGGATTCTCAGGTGTTTGTTAATAATAACCCCAAACTCCTCTCAAAGGAGAGATGCTTCCTGTTTAGGATTGGGTTTCCAGTTCCTTCTAAATTCCTCTTCAGCTCCATACTTTTAACGTCTCCACCCAAACTCTGAAATTTATACCGTATATTTATTTCCTCAATAAGAATAGATATGTTCACCTATCATCTGGTTCAAAATTCTTCATCTCATCTCAAGGAGTAGAGGTTTATCCTTGTTTCCTGTTTAGGATTGGGTTTCCGGTTCCTTTTAGTCTTTTCTTTCTCTTTCACTTCTGGCAGCTCCTTCTGTCTTAGTGGTGTTGTCACCTTGCTTGGGGTGAATTGATTAAAAAACAAAAATATTGCCAAGCAAGATGGCTTCATGATGTTTGAACTAATACTAATCTACACCCCGCCACATTATCTGGGTTAGTGGAAGAACAGGATGGTTTACAACAACAGCTTTACCAAATGAGCTGCAATGTTTTTTTTTTCACTAGAAGGAAAGAAAAATTCATTTCAATATCAAGTTTGTCAATCAGGATTAGAGTTAAACAATCTGCAAAGCAATGACACTTCAGTAAGGGCACCTCTACACAATATATCACATTTACTATGAAATTAGATAAGGAAAATAACTTCTTTGTTGTTTTTTTTTTTAAACACAACTTTGAGTGTACTTTCAGTTATAAAGCAAACTATAGTCTGCTACTGATACTAACTTCCTTGACTAGTATTTACTTTCATCTATTTTTGATGAGTTACTTTTTATTGCAACTTTTACTCATGACCATGACAACATAATTATTCATAGATGAGATAAAAATAATCCTGGAAAGAAAAAAATCCTCTACCAAGTATTCTTAGAAATGAAACTCAAGATAAACCTTTCTTTCAGTTTTAGGAAGGTTTATCTTGAGTCTTCTTCCTAGGAATACTTGATAGAGGACTTTTTTTTCTTTCCAAGATTATTTTTATTATGATCTGGAATTGGAATGAAAGGAATGATGGCACATACATTGAATTTGGTTTGGTTTGTTTAACGACATATCAATTCCTTATGGGTCATTTAATGTCTAAATTTAATTTTCTTGGGAGCTTTGAAATAATAAAAATATGATACATGTTATTCTGCTTTCACAATTGAATACATGGTAGATGATACTCAGCTTCGGTGATTTGATTGTTTAATGGCATATCAACACCTTATGGGTCATTTAATGCCGAAATTTAATTTTCTTGGGAGCTTTGAAATAATAAAAATATGATACATGTTATTCTGCTTTCACAGTTGAATACATGGTAGATGATACTCAGCTTCTGTGATTTGATTGTTTAATGGCATATCAACACCTTATGGGTCATTTAATACCGAAATTTAATTTTCTTGGGAGCTTTCAAAATTTTTTCTTCATCCCCAAAAAAGTAAAGATGGTAAGTTTTTTGTTACTATGAAAATGTATTACTGGTAATATTTTCTAATGTATTGTGATATTTTCTTGTTTTGATCCTAGTTTTGGGGTTTACGATTTGCCCATAACTGGAAAGCTAACAGATTTTCAATATCAGCAACAACTAAAACGGATAGCACAGGTAACTTGAAAAGTAGATGATGACAATAAAAATGTTAACATTCTCCACTACTTCAAACAAAAGGTTAGGAAGAAAACCTCCATTAGTACTGGAAAGAGTGATAACAACTACTGGACTTGAAAGATTTTATAAATTTCAACAAAAAGTGGCACTGACTGCTTGGTCAATGAATGCTGAATGTTTCCTTATAAGGAAATGGCTAATATTAATGTTACTATTAGAGATGAGGACATTTTAATCCTATCCCAATGGCCAGAGAGTGAAGAAAAAAACTTAACATGAGGAGCACTGAATTCCAGCACTAGTAGACTAAAGGATTGAACTCTCAACTTTCAAGGAACCTTATATGTTTGAACACTTTAATCCAGTAAGCCATTTAACCAACTGATGAAAATCACATTCTCGTTCAATGAAAGGATCAAACACAAATATAAATAAAACTGTGTTTGAAATAAAAAAGAGTGTGCTGAAATATGTTACATAATATCAGCCCTCTCATCGGGAATTGAGTGCTGGACAATCTCCTCGCAGTTGAAGAACAGAGCTGAAGCAGCAGAAATGTGGTTCTACAGAAAGATGCCAAGAACAAAATGGACTGAACATGTGAGCAATGACAGTTCTAGAGAAAATGGAAACAAAAAGGACACTTTTCTGTAGCATCAGAAAGTGATAGTTGAAATTTATAGGGCACATAATGAGGAAAAAGGGTTGGAAAATTTTATACTCACAGGACAGATTGAAGGCAAGAGGGACAGAGGAAAACAACACATGACATACCTAATGAGCTTGAGTAAAGGGTTTAGGAGAGATAAAAAAATTTATTAAGAGCTACGAAAGAGAAGAAATTGTGGAGAGCCACAATCACCAACGTTCTGAAGGGACATGGCACATAGAAGTTTGGCTTGGTTTGTTTTGTTTTATGGCATATCAACCACAATGAGTTATTTAATGCCGACAAAATTTCCTTTTTTTTTTTTTTTTTTTTTTAATGTATTCAGAAATATATAATATTTTTTTTTTAAAATGTAGTTTGGTTTGTTTTGTTTTGTGGCATATTAAACTGAATGGGTTATTTAATGCTGACAAGATTTTTATTTCTGGTAATATTTTCTTTTTTCAAATATTTATTGCTGATACTAATTTTATTTTTTTTTTTAAGTATTTCTGGTATTAAAATCTATTTTTACACTTTCATAGTTTTTTGAGTCAGGTTGTGGAGTCAACTATTTGCCCATAGCTGGGACCCTAACAGGTGCTACCACCCTGGGTCAGGGTGGACCTGAGAACACCAGCAGTGGTTCCCTCCTCAAAACCTCCTGATCAGAGGCCTTGCTGCTGGATGTAGTTTATCGTCATACCCAGGACGAACATAGAAGAAGAGGAGTGCAAACTGATAACAGTTATTTCCCCTAAACATGGAAATCAAAATGTAAACAATCCACCCCATGGATTGAATAAAGGGTTTTCTTTGAAATTCCAAGAAAGTTATTGTCTATGAAGTAGATCGGAAGGTACAAGTTGAAATGTTGCAAGTATAACAACCAAGATGAGAATCTATAGAAATCTGATGCTAACCAATTCCAACTCTGTTTTTATTTGAGTTGAAATTAGCTAAGATCTGATTTGTCGCAATACAGTTGATGTAAAAATATCAGGCTGATCAACAGGGAATACACATTGTCTCTCTAATATAGGTTTTGTTTTTGTGAAATAAAATTCCTTTTCTGATGATTCTGGTTCATCAGTGAACCATGTCAAGGTAGAAGTTTTCCAAATTGTACAGTGTGACCCGGATATAAGAGAGATTTTATCTGGTCCCAAATTAGAGCCTGTGTTAATAAAACAAAATAGACCAAACCCGGATATAAGAGAAACCCGGATATAAGAGACTTCTTCTCTGGTCCCGACAACTCTCTTATATCCGGGTTACACTGTATATTTACCATTCTATCTAATTCTCATCCAACTGTTCAAGTAGACATTACTATTACCACCACCCCAATAAACAAAACAAATAAACAGTGAAATTGATGTCCACTAGCCTAGCCTTTAATAAGAATTTCTATGTCTATGCTGGTAGACATTAATTTCACTGAAATTAATAATCAAACATGTGTATCCACTAAAATAATGTTTACAGTAATAAAGAATATAGTGATTTTCCAAGCGTAGCTTAGATGTGGCACAAGGCCGAAAGTAGGGGGCACCAAGTGAGGATCGAACTCACTACTCAGTTGTAAATGTTCTAGCGAGATAAGCTTGCTAACCATTACACTGCCTCAAGGTGCCCAATAAAGAATATATATATGATAGAGAGAGAGAGACTATGTTTAAATAAAATTCACTCCTGTTTTGTGTTTTTTTGCTTTTTCAATCATCCCAGAAATTAGCACAAAATCTGAAAATTTAAATAAACTCTTCTGATGTGTTTTAAAAATCCATGTATATATGCTAGATACTCCTTCCTGATTACTTCTAACATCTCTGCCTAAACTCTGAAATTTTATTTACCATTTTTTTTTTTCCTCAATAGGAGTAGATATGTTCACCTATTGTCCGGTTCACACTCCTTCCTCATATATTGTCAGGAGTAGAGGTTTATCCCTTGTTTTCTGTTAAGGATTGGTTTCCCAGTTCCTTCTAAAGTTTTCTCATTCTTATTCATTCCCAGTAAGCCAGTAAGTGGCTTTATTGCCTAGCTTCAGGTGAATTGATTAAAAAAAAAAAAGGAACAAAAAAAAAAAAAAAGAAAAAAGAAGATAAAAGAAAAAAAAAGAAGATAAAAGAAAAAAAAAGAAGATAAAAGAAAAAAAAGAAAAAAAAAGAAAAAAAGAAAAAGAAAAAAGAAGAAAAAAAGAAAAAAGAAGAAAAAAAGAAAAAAGAAGAAAAAAGAAGAAGAAAAAAAAAAGAGAAGAAAAAAGAAGAAAAAAAGAAGAAAAGAAAAAGAAAAGAAAAAAGAAAAGAAAAGAAGAAAAAAAGAAAAAAGAAAAAGAGAAAAGAGAAAAAGAAGAAAAAAAGAAGAAAAGAGAAGAGAAAAAAGAAGAAAAGAGAAGAGAAAAAAAAAGAGAAGAGAAAAAAAAAAGAGAAGAGAAAAAAAAGAGAAGAGAAAAAAAAAGAGAAAAAAAAAAGAGAAGAGAAAAAAAAAGAGAAGAGAAAAAAAAAGAGAAGAGAGAAAAAAAAGAGAAGAGAGAAAAAAAAGAGAAGAGAAAAAAAAGAGAAGAGAAAAAAAAGAGAAGAGAAAAAAAAGAGAAGAGA
Organism: Acanthosepion esculentum; assembly: GCA_964036315.1. Classification (NCBI taxonomy): domain Eukaryota; kingdom Metazoa; phylum Mollusca; class Cephalopoda; order Sepiida; family Sepiidae; genus Acanthosepion; species Acanthosepion esculentum. The sequence goes on along the minus strand of OZ038507.1, from coordinate 28,872,971 downwards.
AAAAAAAGAGAAGAGAAAAAAAGAGAAGAGAAAAAAAAGAGAAGAGAAAAAAAAGAGAAGAGAAAAAAGAAGAGAAGAGAAAAAAGAAGAGAAGAGAAAAAAGAAGAGAAGAGAAAAAAGAAGAGAAGAGAAAAAAGAAGAGAAGAGAAAAAAGAAGAGAAAAAGAAAAAAGGAGAAAAAAGAAGAAAAAAGGAGAAAAAAGAAGAAAAAAGAAGAAAAAAGAAGAAAGAAAAAAAGAAAGAAAAATTTATGTTTCTTAATTAAATCCATATAAAAAATGTTATAAATAAATATATTTCTTATATAAAATAAGTTCAAGGATTTTCTTAGCCTGAGGCAAAGTTTTAAAATGTCATCATTGTCAAAACTACAAACTGGTTGTGTGTGTGTTGAAGAAAACACAAATGTGCCCGAATAGGAATCTGCGACAAGGATTAGCTAGCCATCCATGCAAAGCAGTGTACTTGAAAACAAGCACCCGTCCATTTACTAACTTCATATTTCAATTTCCTTGTTTGGAGTTGCTGTCAGAATATAACAGCTGCAATTTGCATCTGACCTTGGGACACATGTCTTGCATCTTTCCTTTACATAATTAACAAAGGAGCTGGTATTATTTTTATCAGATGAAGGATTGCCAACTATTATTATCGTTATTAATAATAATGACTATGTTTCATCTAATAAAAAATGAAGATGAAAATTTGTTTGTTTTGTATGTTTAATGGCATATCAACTTCTTATGGGTCATTTAATGCCAAAATTTAATTTTCTTGGAGCATTAGTAATTTCTTTTACAAAAATTTATTGCTGCTAATTTTTTTCTTCAAAAATGTGTTGCTGGTAATATATTTATTTATTTATTTATTTTTTTTTTTTTTTTTTTTTTTTTTTTTTTTTTTTTTTACAAAAATGTATTGCCAGTAATTCCTTTACTATAAAAATGCATTATGAGTGCTTCTACTATAAAAATTTATTTTTATACTTTCATAGTGTTTTGCCACCAGTTTGGGAGTTAACTATTTGCCCATAGCTGGGAGCCTAACAGGTGCTACCACCCTGGGTCAGGCTAGACTAGGAAACATCAATTAAAAACCTGATCAGAGGCCTTGCTGCTGGATGTAATTTATTGTCATACTCAAGACAGAAGATGAAAGTAAATACTGACTGAAAATTAATGTTGACAATGCTTCATCTAATAAGAAAATGAAAACAAAAGTAACTCCTAGCCAAAAATTAAATATTAAAATATAATAATGACAATGCATCAGTAATAATAATAACGCATCAGTATTATAACAGGAAACTAATATGATAAAAGTCAACATTTTTTGATTCTGACAAATGTTGTGGCCTAAGGAAGGTCTGAAAAATGCTGATGTACAAAAATTATTTCCAAAAAAATTTTTCCATATTTTTTATGAGTGGACCACTCTAAGTAGTGCCCAACTAAGAAATTCTAACAACTTAAGTGAACCCCATCATCAATTCTAATCAGTGGAAATCAATAATGTCACGCCACTCATCAGTCCTCAAGTTCCTTCAGACTGCCATGGTTACCATTTAGCTGACTCTTCACTCATTAGCATGTGACTTGTTTTTTTCAGTGGTATCATGATGGTGGCATGGTTCTTCTTGACATAACTAGCATTTGTCCGTTCACGACTATTCACTTCTCTGCCATGTGTTGTGTTTTTGATCTCAGAGGGTGAGATGATCTCGGATGAAGCAGACTAAAGTGACAACTGGTCTGAGAGTTGGCACTACACAAAAAACAAGAATTCTTTGGAATAAAAAATTAACTCAGGTTAAAAATGTAACAACGAATATATGATTTGTTGTATACTGTAGTTTTAACCTTTCCCCTCTGTTATAATCAAATGACACTGGGATCCCCTTTGGAGTCTGTAGCTTGTTTTAATATATAACTTAAATTTCTAAGTTCTAGTCTTCAGCTAGGATACAAGGTCTTGGTCAGGTGGTCTCGGCCAACAATGTGGATTCCAGTAGCAGTAGTGTGGTGACTCGGTGTGTGTGTGTGTCAGCTGTCCAAAATCTCTAGCTTATATGGAGTCCTGCATCGAGCAGGAGTGGTGTTGACTAGGGTCTGGATTCAGTTGTCTTTTACCCTTAACATCAACCTTTTCTACATTTCCATATATAAAAATACAAATTTGATTTTCCAAATTTGGAGCTGTGCAGCCCACTTTTGAGAGTGGTCAGAGGAATTGGGCCACTCCTTAACTTCAAATCCCATCACGCCTCACCTCACACCATAGCTCCATGTAGACAGTAATCTTTCTCTTCCATTTCTTCCTGCTCCCACTTTCTCATCAGCTAACCTTAGCCTGCTCCTAGGGCTGGTGTGATGAATACAACTTCCAAATCTTGCAGCAAAAATCCTTCTTTATCAGCTTGCCCCATGCTGTGATCTCTCTATTGTCCAGGCCACTCAAGAATTGGAAAAGGAAAGAAAAATTATTTCCACTCACCTTAAGATGAAAATTTATCTTTTCTCTATGCATTTTTTTACAATCAACAAACCACACAGCCTTTTTTGTCCATGGTAACTTCAAAATAGTAATTAATTTTTTTCTTATTACTTGTATCCAAAGGAATCCAAATTAATATTTGAATATAAAATTTTTCTGGACAAATGTCACAGAAATTATAATGATAAACGTGTCCAGTCGGTTTATTTCTGTGGGGATACTTCTCTTCTGGATGGCTGATTCAAAACAGATGTTTTTTTTCCTGGCCCTTTTCGTCCTGAGAAATTGTGAGTATTATTTATTTCGATGACCACTCTGGTCTCTTTATTACCAACATGGTCTCTTTCTTCTTGGTGGGAAGTGGGGAAAGATGTTTAGTCTTTCTTCAATCTTACTGGATTCCATCTAGTTAAATTTGAGTTCGATTCTCCTTGGAATCATTTCAAAATATCATTTTTCAATGCATTTGATTTTTAATTTTCTTCTCAACTTTTCCATCCACCTTCCTGCAATTTCAACAATTATCATCCAGTTAGTAGACTCTCTCCTCTTTTCTTTCTCTTTTTTTGTTTGATCAACCTCTAAAGATCTCATTGTCACATAAGAATGCTTTATTTTATTGAAATATATAAACAGTGGAATAAAATAAGTACTGAGCAAATAGGGAATGCATTTTGTCAATTTAAATATCAAAATTGATTCTTTCAAAGTTTCGGATAAAAAACAGCTCCTAGATACTAATTCACAAAATACATAAAAAAATGATATTGACATCATTTAAAACATGAATATCTGAGTAACTACATGTCCTAGGCAAACAAAATTAAATAGGCTTCATGTTGAACAATAAAAGATTTATTTATCACAATTCAAACAAGATATTCAAAAGGAATATAGATATTATAGCCAATTTCACAAAGCTTCACAAATCGATTATCCAGATGTGAAATGTACATTGATGGTAACATTTCCCCACTGATGAAACAGCACATTCTGTGGTTCTCTTTTTTTTTTTTTATTGTACAAGGCCCAAGAGACAGTTATGGTAGAGGGTTACAGAGTAAGTTTATGCAGATATGTGGGAAATATAAAGGTTGACCTTAGACTTGCACAGGTTAAGAATGTAGTGATCAGGGAAGCATCATCTTGGGAATTGGTTCCACAAAGCAGTCGTTTGTGAGAAAAAGCTGCTCGAGTGGAACTTACATCTCACCAATAGAATATGAAAGGAATGAGAGTGGTTCGCTACAATGGGCATGGCAGATCTTAGTCGTGAAGGTTAGAACTGGTGGAACTAAGAAATGTAGTTCGTCTGAACACATAACATGGAAATAGCAATAGAGCAGCGAGTGACTTGCGCCTTTTTGTTTGTGAGAACAGGATTGCAGGTTGGAAAATAATTTGTCACCCACAAGGACATAGAGACGCTTTTGGACTCTATTATACTTTGTGTTCTTACACTTTGCTATTGAAATGGCCTCGGATAAGCAGAATGAAAACAGATAGTGTTATGTGTTGGGGGTGAAATTAAAGTTATGAATACATCCAGAAAAAAACACAGGACAGGGCCAGTCAGATGCAGACAAAAAAATTGATGCATTTTTTTCCTCAAAAATAAACTGGACAAAATCTCAAACAAAGCTTTTGAAAATGTTACTTCTTGACATGTTAAAATTTCTTTTGAAAATCTTACTTCATAACATGTTAAAATTTCTTTCGAAAATGTTTTGGAAAATGATCTCTTTCTTTTTCAATAATTTACATCTTCATTTATCAAGAATTTTGAATTATCCAAACATATATTTTCAACCCTTGTCCCAAATAATCAAAGAAGTACTATAATGAATTAAAAAATTAATGCATGTCAACAATGTCTTCTTTAACCCTAGAACACTAACCATGGGTATACAATACTCAGCGCAAATTTTCCTATTTTTGATTACTATTTTCAGTTCCTGATTTTCTTACCTAAATAATGTTTTTCAGTTCCTGTTAATGTTAACTCAAAGTACAAAGTGCCTGCATGTAAAATATTTCAAATAAAGATTTATATTGTTTTGATATTTTCAAAATCTGGTATGATATACCCATGGTTAGTAGTGGTGTAACTTTAAATGATGGTAAGTGTTCTAGGGTTAACTTTACTAAACAAATCCCTTAATTCCAGTGTCATTGTTAATTTTCTTAACTTTCTCTAAATTAAGATGGTTTATAAATTATAATTAATCACCCAGTACTGTAATGAATTTAAAAATTAACACACGTCTTCCTTATCTTCAGAAAGAAAATCCATTTATTCCTGTGTCTTTGTTAATTTTTTTAACTTTCTCCAAATTAAGATGGTTTATAAATTATAATTAATCACCCAGTACTGTAATGAATTTAAAAATTAACACACATCTTCCTTATCTTCAGTAAGAAAATCCATTTATTGCTGTGTCTTTGTTAATTTTCTTAACTTTCTCTAAATTAAGATGGTTTATAATTAATCACAATGTTTTTGTGGGCAAGGATGTCTAATTGACAAAATTTAGTTGGCGGGTGGATGATGTTTGTATGGCCACTTCACAAGAGGGAGACGTTATGAACAGTGAATGAAATATAGAGCTCTGTATATGGGACACATTCCTCATGCACACAAGCGACACAAACACGATACTAAGTCATATTATATCACCAATAATTGTGGAGACAGATTTAGTTTAGTGGGGGCTTTCACAGATGAAAATAAGGTCTCAAAGATCAACTCAATCCGTCCCTTGGAAGAGGAGGAGGAGTGCAAAAAGGTACTAAAATCTAAAAGAAAATAAAAATAATTAAGATAAATAAGATAAAAGCCATTTGAGACATATCAGTTTAAAATTCCACCGAGGCAGGTAGAAATGCTTTTGTCATATAATCCAGGAGTCGAGGTGGAGAAGGGGAGGGCAATGTTTTGGTGAGTGGAGGGAAGTAGGTTTGTTTCTGTCAGTCAAATAAGATGCATGGACATAAAACTGGGTCAATCTAGAGTTGAGTGAATCACTGAGCTGGGAGTGTGGGAACAATTGAGTGTGTGTATATATATATATATATATATATATATATATATATATATATATATATATTTATTAGAAAGCAGATAAAGGAGCTTTATCTGGAAAGCAGTAGGGTAAGAAGTAGTAGCTTGTGAATTAAGTTGTTTTTTTTAGGGTTGGTCAATGAAAGAAAAGAAAAAACACCTTTAGGATTATAGATATTTACAAAGCTTCTGGCACAAGGTCATATTAAAAAAAAAAAAATCATGCTCCCTAAAGTAGCATGCTAACTAACACTGTAAGCTAGTCTCCCAAATTTTGGGGGAATTTATATATGTGTGTGTGTGTGTGTTGAGGGGATAAACAACTGTGGGGTCAAAGTTGAAAGCAATTTGTTTGCAGATTTCAGCGAATATTTCAAACTCCAGTTTTAAGATTTAAGAATTGAAAAAATAAATATCAGACAAAAACCAGGTTTTCTAGCTAATTGATATAAATTTGTAATTTCTAAAAGAGTTGGGAGGTTGGCTGGAGAAAAGTAAGAGTCGAAAGAAAGAAATGATACAAGAACCCGAGATATTTGAGCTTTTAAAAGTACATAAAGACTAGTTATACAGATTAATTTGACGTAAGTGCATACACAAGTGCATTTACTATATCTGTGGAGGAAGAATGAAATGCATTAAGATCAAGTTCCTGTCAACACTGTGCTCATTTGTGAAATCTACCTTTCCTTTTCCTAAGTAGTAGGGTAGACTATGTCCTTCATCCTTTGTAATGCCTCTACTCTAAAACGACAACTGCAAATTCAAAAGCTTGTCTGAAGAAGAATTTATAATGTCAGGCAGTCTTTTATTATTAATTCTGATACTGTTGAGATGGCAGCCCAACAGATTTACAGATTAAAAGAAAAAAAAAAATTACATATACATATATAGAGGCCTTGTACATCAAACAGCTCTCCCTCACAATCAACCTCACCTTGTTTAACAATGGTAACAGAGTGCTGAGAGTCTTTTAAGAATAGAAGTTATCTACTCAAATTCCAGTCATGCACTATTATAATTCACAAATTATACATTCATACAGTCAAAATATGAAAATAAACTAACTACACTAAAATCACCACCCCCTTGAAAATGCCTAAAGAAATAGCCAAAAGGGACAATTGATAATATAGACAGTTTTTGCATTCACTTACTCCCACCAAACAGAAAAATGTAAGAACACTGGAAAAACTAAATAAAAAAAAAAATTAATAAAATTTTCCTTGTGTGTCATATTTAAAGAAAGATGTTTAAGAGAAAGGTTGCTTCCAATATATATATATATATATATATATATATATATATATATATATTTAACGTTCTTTTTATAGATACAAGTATTTCAGCAAATGCTCTGTTTTATAATAAACAGTATTAAATAACATTTACCGGCCTGAATGTCCGAGAAATTTTCATAGAAAATTTTCGTTCTCTGACAGGAATCGAACCCGTATCCTATACGGAACTGTCATTTCGCGTGACGTGCCTTAACTGTTCGGCCACGAAGAAGCATCCGGTTAGCAAGGTCGATTTTACTATCTTTAAACTTAAATCTTCCATGAATCTCTTCTATTCATATCTTCTCTAGCGTATCAAATGTAAACAAATGACGTCATATATTTTTTTTGAATTGGACAATGTCCGACAATTTATTTTAAAGACATTTATGATATGTTTAACGTTCTTTTCATAGATACAAGTATTTAAGCAAATGCTCTGTTTTATAATAAACAGTATTAAATAACATTTACCACCGGCCTGAATGTCCGAGAAATTTTCATAGAAAATTTTTGTTCTCCAACAGGAATCGAACCTGTATCCTATACGGAACTGTCATTTCGCGTGATATATAGTTATGCACACAAAGGTAAATCAAAAACTATCCACACTTTCACCATAACATATCTTTAGGTTTGTCACACTGCCTTCTGCCCACATGTGCTTATAGTTGCTACTATTATGAACAAGTGGTCGAAGTTTGAGCTTGGTTGCACCAGTTTTCTTGCTGCTGTTACAGTGTAAACATGGTTGCTCTGCTAGGAATTGTTTAGTGATACAAGTCTTACTAATTAGCCCATAGCTGGGAGAAGAAGAGGTGGATTCATTCCTTTCCCAAGGGTATTTGCACATAAGTGCATATAATGAACCCAACAAGAATTGTGACTTGGCTCTCAAATGAATAATTCCGAACCATTATCCATTACACCACCTGCACTTTCAAGATTACAGCACCTGGTATTCCATCGTACAGGAACCAGTGTTTCAAGGTGATGTGGCCATAAGTGTTTCTGTCTTTGAACAGTTCACCAGAAACCTATGAGTGATCCCTGGTCTTGGGGATTTCAACACTAGGGAAGTATCCTCATTGTTGTACTAAAGATTAGTAGATACCAATGCCAGCATAAGCATAGTTTGGGAGACTGGGTAATTTTTGTCCTTGACCCATATGGATGTGTATGCGGTACTCCACATGAGAAACGACGTTGTGTCACATCCTGCCATCATGCAAGTAAATAAAGTCAGTTAGCAGGTGTGCTGCAGCTGCCATAACCTTAGATAAATAATGGACTATTCTGTTTTGATTTGAAGGGAAGACAGGTAAAATAGATGCATAAGAGACACTGTTTGAATTTAGAAGTGAAAGAGGGAGGGAGAGCAGAAGAGAAAGAGGGAGGGAGAGCAGAAGAGATAGAGGGAGGGAGAGAAGAAGAGATAGAGGGAGGGAGAGAAGAAGAGATAGAGGCAGGGAGAGAAGAAGAGATAGAGGCAGGGAGAGAAGAAGAGAAAGAGGCAGGGAGAGAAGAAGAGAAAGAGGCAGGGAGAGAAGAAGAGAAAGAGGCAGGGAGAGAAGAAGAGAAAGAGGGAGGAAATTGAGGGAGGGAGGGAGGGAGGGAGGAAACGAAGGAAGAAAAGAAAAGATAGAAGGAAGAAAAGAAAGAGAGGGGATAACTCATGCATTTAATGGCTGCTTCAGTTAATAGGAAAACATTATCAATTTTTAATCTTTTTCATTTGTACCCTCTAACTTTAAATAATCACCTCTATGCACATCTGTAATTGTTATTGCAATATTTTGTTAAAGTTGTTAAGCTCAAATATTTATCAGTGCAATAGAGGAATTTCCAAGAGTATTTTGTAGTCGCAAGAATCTTATTCGGTTATTAAATTAAGGATGAGGATTCCTCAGAAAATTTATATTGGAAAAAAAAAAATAACCCTAAAAATTTTCCATAGTACTGCTAATCTTTATATGAAACTAAAATCGTTTTAGACTTTTATGAGAAAGTGATTCTCACATTTGTTGATAGAAACTCAAATGAAGTTATGTCCCGACCAGTCAAAAGGAAAACTTGTAGCTGACCCTCCAATAGGGGTTGAGGGAGGTTTGTCTCTTTCTATTTTGTTAAAACACCTCAGGGTTAAGTAGGGAAAGTTCTCTGTGATTAAAGTTAGGTGTGGAGAGCAGAATGGCATTGTTCTTTGTAAGGTGGGGCCAAAGAGAGGGGGTGGTGGAAATAGGTCAAATCATTGATGGCAAGATCTGAAAGAGGGGGTCATGAGAAAATAAAATATGAATGCCAGGAATAAACAAATATTGCAGAAATGCTTTCTTTGCCTTTTTTCTCCTCCATTTTATATAGGGTGCAACAATAATTTTTTTTTAGCACACAGCTATTCATGTCTCCCCACTGATAAAGAGAAAACTGGAGAAATTTGACTCTACAGAAGGATACCGAGAATTCTATAGACTGATTGAGTAAGCAACAAAGAAGTCTTAGGGAAAATGAAAAGAAAAAAAACAAAAAAACATATACAGAATCTGAATTTTGGACACTTCAACGTGGTGTAAGCGTTGTCATATCTCTTACGTTTTTCTACACAAACTGGATGTTGACCACTTGCCAACCCAAAGCAGACTGTATAAATACATTTTCTATGCATAGGTTCCACATATACATTTGTTTTAACCAAAATAAAATGAGCAATTTATTAACCAGTCAGACCCACTCCTGTTCCAAAAATTAAAACATTAACTCAGGGCTGATTGACAGCTATATATTCTCTAATTCAAACAGACTCAAGACAGACCAACTTGGACATCAACACGAACAAGCTGAGAGAAAGATGCGACACTAACCAGCATTCACGTCAGCGACAACTATCAGAAATATCTACTTCATTTCTAATTTCACCATTCTCTCTTCCTGTTGCCTTAGCAACAGATAAAAGTTACTAGTTTTGTATATGTGTAAATAAATTATATATTTATCTACCCATTCTTTTTACTTGAATTTATATTTGTCAAGACTGAGAAGGACATAACCTCCATAATAGTAAAAAAAAAAAAGATAAAATAAAGGTTCTGTCTTCCAGGTTACCCATTTCTGCCTCTACAACAGGGTTAGTAAGATTGTCACACCAAATTAATTACAACTTAATAGCCAGGTGCTCCATACTTTCAGCCTTGGGAGAAACATTTTTTCAGGAACTAACCAGAGAAAGGGATGAAAATACGAAAATTTACTTATGAATTTTAAAAAATTTTTTTTACAGGTATTGAAATAACTAAACTTTTGCATTAATGTTGTTCTGGTTGTAATTGTCCAAGGAGGGCAAATTACAAGTGGTTGTCGGACAAGAGTTATTGGTGTTGATTTCACTAATTAGTGAAACTCCAATTGATAACTGTTTGGAATGCGAATTCCTATTGTAATTTACCGAGGGAAATTAAAGTGGCTAAGATAAGGGAGTGACAGATGTGGATTTTACAAACAAATGAATCTATACCCGGTGCCGGTTGGAATTGGAATTAACTGATGAAGTTGATGTGAAAAGCCTACAGACCGAAGCTAGGTAACTTGGATTTTACTAGCTTACCAGAAATACCCTCTTTGAAATAAGTAATCTATTTGTAAATGACCATTTTTTCAGAAAATTATCTTTTTAGCTTGCTTTTCTCAAAATACCAATAATGTTCTCAGCCTTCCAAACAAGTTTTAGCACAAATTTAAGGATAGTTCTCGCTTCAACTTTGATAGGATTCATGCTACACTAAAAAGTATTGTTTTACATACGTACATATACACATTATATATATATATATATATATATATATATATATATATATATATATATATATATATATATATGAGAGAGATTTATTACAGTATTAAATGTTATTTGTATTGGATACATGTATTTGAATTTGCACTCCATTTCTTTTCTTTTTTTTAAAAAACAGTATTTATTTCATCTACTGGCCTGTGGACTTGAGGAAACCGACTAAAAAAAAAAAAAACTGTTTCTCTTGCAGGATTTGAACCTGCATCCTACTTTGCAGGAGAAACAACCATCTGATCCTACATGCTTTGACTGTTTGGCTTCTTATTCAAGCAGGGTTATATTTGTCTATTAACTGATTGGGTAAAACACATCACCCCCCCCTCCAAAAAAACAACAAAAAAAAAAAAAAAAAAAAAACACACATGCCCTCCAGACAACTTTAGAATCTCCTGTAACTCTTCTGGATGGTTTCCTTGTTGGTGAATGCTTCCATAACCCTTGCCTTCAGTTCATCTTTGGTGTTACAAGAAGTTTTGTTGGTCTCTCGCTCAACTGCACCCCACACATAATAATCAAGGGGGTTGCAGTCTGGGGAGTTAGGTGGCCAGTTCATAAGGGGTGACATGGTCACAGAAATTGTCTGACAGCCATGACTGGGTTCTCCTGTTTGTGTGGCATGATGCAGAATTCTGTTGCCAGATATAGGGTCTTCCAGCAGCCACCCTCTTGACCCAGGGCAGCACTACCTCCTCAAGGCACTCAATGTAGGCCTCCATGTTGAGCCTGAGACCCTGTGGGAAGATGAATGATGGCATAACATCACCATCACTAGTGATCACTCCAAACATCTTCATAATCCCCATCAGACTCGTCAAACTTTCCGAATTGTCTTCAGATTGATACCCAAACGCTCTGAAATGTTTGTATTAGAGCTTCTGGTGCAAATGCCAAACAGTACAGCAAGCCATTTCCAAATTTCTGGTGGAGTGAATTGTGTCATGGTGCTCTTTTTCTCACAGACAGTACCCAACTGACCCTACTATACTGTGCAGTCGACAAAATCAAAAACAAACAATATGTGTGCACTAAATTAAAAATATAAAATGGCGACAATTTACGCACCACACCCTGTAAAATTCACCAGGTATTTGAAAACACACCTTTAGCCAGCCATAAACAGAAGATGACCTAGTGTAATGCTATGTAGTTTTACACAGGCACTAAAAGACCATTTCTTTGGTACTGCCTGTAGAATTTTTAGCTCAAGTCTGGGCATTTGGGTACAAGAAATTAACAATACAAAAAATTCTACAATAGGAATTGCAAGTCAACGTACAAAGCATGGAACAAATAAACAAAAAAAAAAAAAACGGTTCAAAGAATAAATTGGCTAGACTAAGATAAGTAATTTAGAAGCTGAATTTCAACATGAAAGACAGACAGACAAATACCTTATATATAACAAATCCAATATACTGCAAGCTGGGATTTTTTAACTTGATTTTTCTTCGGTCCTTTTGTATAAGTTGAATAATAACACTGCACACATTGTCGTCATCTTCATCAACATCACTAAGGATCATGCGGTATTGTGGGTTGGACCAGTGAGTTGCTAGAAAAGAGAAAGAAAAATAAAGACCTGTAGATGGAATAGTGGTGGTGACGCCATTACTCCCAATAGCAAAAGATTACACTCAATTGAGTTATTTGGAAAATGTCTAAGAGATTATGAATTGCGTATGGCAATATTAGTATATTATATTTTTTCTATGCGTCATGTTCTTTTAGAAGGTTAGTGATCATGGCTCTCCACAACTTCCTACCTTTTATTTCTAACTCACCCACCCTCTATCTTTGTGGTAATTTTCCTGCTTTCTATTTTCTGAAGGATGTCAAGCAAGTTGTTTTCTTGCATTCAGTAAGGTATGTGAATGTTAAATGATATCACAGCTCAGATTTATTAAACAAATACATTAAAACTTTCATTCACCAAAGTGTTTCTTCTTCTATGTACCATGTCTCTTCAGGATATAGGTGATCATGGCTCTCCACAACTTCCTGTCTTTTTTAGCCCTTAGTAAAGTTTGTCTATATTGCCTAATCTCTGTTCTGCTAATCATTTACACAAGCTCGTCAGGTAGTTTAGACACTGCTTTCCTCTGTCCCTCAATATGTCCTGTGAGTATCAAATTTTCCAAGCCCTTTTTCTTCGTTGTTTCTACTAGAGAAAAGTGTCTTTTTTGTTTCCATTTTCTATAATGCTTTGTTATTGCTCACATGTTCAGTTCATAGTATTCTCAGCATCCTTCTGTAGAACCACATTTCTGTTGCCTCAAGTTTCTTCATCTGTAAGGAGGTGGTCCAGCATTCACTGCCATATAGGAGGACTGATATTCAATAATAGTTCAGTATCCTTTCTTTGTTTCCTATAAAATTGTACTGTTTCATAATACTATGCTTAACTTTTGAAAGGCATCTTGTTCTATCCTAATGTATTATTCATCCTTTGTTAAAACACTCGGATAGTTAAATGTTTGCACTTGTTTAATTCTGGTATCTCCAGTTCCACACACCAAAGATGAACAAACTCATAGAAAGCTGCATTAAAGACTATTTTTCTTGTAAATTATTTTAATACTAATTTATTTAACCTGTGATATCACAAGTAGTATATATTAAATAAATATATCAAAACTTTCATTCACTCTGAAGATGACCTACCTTATGAAATAGCAAAGACTAAAATCATATAAACACTACAGTTCAAAATTTTGAGATAATTTAATGGTAATTTTTTAAATTGGCCGCAAAAAGTAGTTGTTTTGTACCTTAAATAAGAGGAAATTATTATACATAGTTAAAAAAAAAGTGACATGATTTTTTATTATAAATTTTATTATGATAAAAAGATAAAAAGCAATTTATGATTAAATTTTGATCTTGTCAAAATAACCTCCTTTAGCCTTTATTACGACAATACAAATTTTTGATATTCATTGCAAAAGTTTTTCAAAGTATAACTTTGATAATTGTTTCCATTCCTTTTTCAATGACTAACAGCTCATTCACATTTTTTCCACTCTTCTGTCAAGTTCATCCCATGCTAATTCTGGGTGTGGCTTCAAACTTGAACTGTAGTGTGTGTGTGTGTGTGTGTACACACACATATAATAATAATAATAATTGGCCACTCGATATTGAGGACACTCATTGCAATGCACAGCTAGCTAGCGTATATTGCAACATTTGCACAGGCATTTTTGCAATTTCCCACCTGGTAAATGCCCACAGAGCCCACCTGCAGTTTATACTGTTATTGGCGTGTGCAGAGCCAATTAACAGTTTTAGAGCGTTGGTGCGAACCCAGCATGATCATAAATGAACAAGGCTGGCCACCTCAACTCGCAATCACGGTGTTTTGTGATATCGTGCTAGCTTTGGCCAACGAGGTCTTCCACACAGTTTCCTCTCCCAAATTCCCTCACATGGTTTTGCTGGACCCGTGGCTATGGAACAGACACTTGCCAAAGGTGCCCTGCGCTTGGAGTCCGATAGCTGCTGAAATTAATTCTAGCCAGGATTCGAACTCGGTGCCTCGTGATTCTAAAGCAACGCCTTAGACCACTCAGCCACAATTGCGTACAGTACTAGGTGTTCCCAAGCGGTCCCCCATCTAAGTACTGACCTGGCTCTACAATGCTTAACTTCGGTGATCGAACGAGAACCGGTGTTTTCAGCGCGATTTGACTGCATGCATGCATGCATGCATACATGCATACATACAAGTTCAAATTCCAGTCAAATCCATTACATTCACTTACATGCTAATATCCTAGGGAAAAGTATTAATCCTCTTCTCTCTCCAGGACAGACTGGGTTCTATAGCCTTGGATGGCAACTGGTCTAGAAGGACAACTTTGGATTCAAAACCTGTGGAGGGTCGTTTGGGAACCTTTTGGCATATAATGCACCAGGTCTCTGTTTTTGGCTCTTCAAAAAGTGTGGTTGGTTCTGCACCAAGGTTTCACCACTATAATCAAACCAAAATGTGCTGGTGTCTGGGCTGCTTGACCCTCATATGTCAAATATGACGGGTGAGTCCACCATATATATATCTCTTCAAACAAGTTTGATTAAAAAAAAAAAAAAGAACAAAGTTTGTTTAATTTTTTTCATTGTATTTTTCCAATAAGATGTCTAGTATTGTGCTCGAAGTTGTGGATAAAGGGTCCAAAGTTCATATTTTTTTTATTTTTGTTCAAGTACTTTCAACTATCATAGCCATTATCAAGAACTGATGTGGTGTCTGTGTGGTAGTTAAAATTTCTTTGCTGAAAGTACTCTAACAAAAATAACATTTTTAGGCTTTCAAAGTGTTTTTTTTTTTTTGGTGGAGGGTCACTATTTGCCCATAGCTGGGACCCTAACTGGTGCTACCACCCAGATCGCGGTGGACCTAGGAACAGCAATTAATGAGTGGTTGTATTCTCCTCAAAACCTCCAATCAGAGGTTTTTCTGCCAGATGTAGTTTATCATCATACCCAGGACTAATACAAGTGTTTAACGGCTTGTTATTGCAATATTTTGTTAAAGTTGTTTAACAATGTGACAGGGAAATTTTTTTGAATATTTTATTGTTATTGTTGTAGAACCCACCATGAGCTTGATCATTATCTTAAGAATTAACATTCATTTAAATAGGAAAACTGAAATTTTCACAGGTTAAAACTAGTAAAGGCTAAATACAAGGTAACCAAAAAAGTTCTGTCCGTTTTTTGATTAGTCATTGAATGAAGTTGAAATATATACGAAATGTGTAGCAATTGTTTTCAAATTTGGACAGCCGGAAGTAGGAACATCAGACGTTATAAAATTCATGCGCACTGCGCCCGGCCATCAGTTATAAGCCGGACAGCTGTGAGAAGGATGGAAGTGCCTAGAGATCTCGTTCGGGGCTGTTTGCTTTACAACTTCAAAGTGGGCTTAGCAGCAGCTGCATCAAGTCGCCACATATGTCAAGTGTTTGGGGATAGTGCTGTGGATGAACGTACTGCAAGGCGTTGGTTTCGAAAATTCAAGTCAGGAGATTTGTCTCTCCATAATGAGCCTCGCAGTGGATGATGGAGTCCTGAAGGCACCCATTGAAGAGGACAGTAGTCTAACGTGTGGTGAACTTGCAAGACAGTTCAATGTTTCTGATGAAACAGACTTCACCTGCACCGCCTAGGTAAGATGTACAAACTGAGCAAGTGGGTTCCGCAAACACTGTTGGAGGTCCACAAGGGACAACGAGTGGCAGCCTGCATATAGCCGCTTTCTCGCCACTGTACCGCATCCTTATTCAATTGAGTGCTTACCAGTGATGAAAAGTGGATTCTGTACGAAACTCCCAAGCATTCCAGACATTGGTTGTCTCCTCAGGATGCTGTCCCTCACATCGCAAGACCACCTATGCACCCACGCAAGATTATGCATTGTGTCTGGTGGACAGGTCATCAAGTGGTTCATTATGAACTGCTACCAACGGGCCAAATGGTCACTGGAGACCTATACTCGCAACAATTGAAACGTGTGCAACAGGCATTGCACCAGAAGGAGCCAGCAATGGTGAATCGCAAAAGTGTGCTTTTCCTACATGACAATGCCAGGCCGCATGTCGCGCGAGTGGTCAGGGATACCATACAGCAACTTGGGTGGGAGACTTTGTGCTATCCACCTTATTCACCTGACCTTGCATCATCCGATTACCACCTCTTCCACTCCCTGGATAATCATCTTCGTGGGAAATCCTTCACTAATGAAGCAGACTTGCGCAAAGCCCTCACGGACTTCTTTGCGTTAAAAGCCCCTAAGTTCTACCGCAAGGGCATTGAACAGCTGGAGACATGTTGGCAGAAGGTGCTGGATGCCGATGGCGATTACTTCGAAGACTAAATATAAGTTACACATATTGTGAAGCGTTTTCTTTTTTTTCCTTTAAAAACGGACAGAACTTTTTTGGTTACCCTGTAGAAATTAAAAAATATTTATTATTTAATACACGCCAATATTTTGTTAGAAACCTCATATAAAATCTTCAGTTTAGAAGTGTTCTTAAAAAGTTATGTTTTGGTTGTCCTTACAGAAAATGATTGCTTTGATTGGATAATCTAATATTGATATAATCCAATCAAATCCATTCAGGGAATTAGGATGAAGAGAAATTACTTTAGTAATCTTGTAAGATTTATAAAACAAATATAGCAAAAAAATTTCATTCAACATCATGGTGACATATCTGATAACACAACAAATATTAAAGTTATATATTTTTTTTAAATGTCATGCCCTTTCCATCGCATGGGCAATCATGGCTCTACAGATTCCTTTATCAGCTGTAAATTACCATTTATTTTCAGATAAGATAGCAGAGTAGTTTCCTGTTGCCTTCTTCATAGTTTGAAGTTAATTTTTTTCTCTTAGATTGGTTGCCTCAATACAAAAATCCTCCTTCACGCAGTGTAATGACGCATAGAGGCAGTCCCCCAGCCATATGCAGCACCTGTTTATATCTAGGTTGAGAAGTCAGTGATTCATTGAGGTGTGACCAAAAATTTGCAAGACATTCTCATATATAAACAAGAGTCATGAATGTTCTTTCTTTCTATTTTGATGAGGTAAGTTACCATTTTCGTTACTACAAGAGTCCAGCCTACTCTGCTATTTAACCTAGAGTGGGGTGGGAAACTTGTCCAAAATATTAACTTCAGAATTATGCCTCAAAGATAAAATTGCCCTCCTTAATCTCACAGAAGAAACTGTCATAGCACACAAGGTGGTGACTGTCAGCAATGTTGCAAAATGGTTGTTTACATGACCATAAGTGAAAAAAAAAAAATTTAAAAAAAAATCCATCCATCCCGGTCGACAGTAGTAGAGATCATTGAATGTTGTAATGGAATGTCCCACTCTCCCTATTGCCTACTGTGGACCGACGATATCAGTAAATATATATAGCATGCACAGGATATACCTGAGACTTGCTTTGGAAATTACTAGCCTGCTAACTGATTCCCTGTCTCAGTAGTGTATTCTCTTTCACAATAAACCTCTCTTTCTTTCATCTATGCCTGTGTTGCTGTTTCTTTGAGGACCACATTTGTAACCTTCTTTAAGGATACAACATTGAGTCAATGCAGACAATCCTTTCCTTAGCTGTATAGTATGTGCTACACCAGGGCTACATACAGTTTTAAATTCAGAGTTACTTTCTCCTAGACTGGTTGCCTCCCAAGGCTATAGAACCAAGTCTGTCCTATTTTACTCATAGCTGGAGGGAAAAGAGGATTCATACCTTCAAGGGTATTAGCATGTAAGTGAATGTAACAGGACAGACTGCGATTCCTCAATCCAATTCCTTACTCCACTGTGCCTCCAAAAAATAAGGAAACAGTTTTTTTTCAGTAGTCATGCATTACTGATAGAGTGACAATTTCTTTGCATGTCAACTTACTCCCTATTAGAAACACACCCACAAATTGTAATACGAACAGTCTATAAAAAATAAAGTTGTATTCAGAAATTAGATGTTAAATCAAATTTTTCAAAAATTTCCTTCACAAGACGAAAAATAGTGAATGTCGCCTCCAAATCTACTCACTTTTGTGTGATGGACGACCTCCTGCTGAAAAACCTTTGTACCAACGGTTGTGAAATTGAGCAGTAAACCATTTCCGTGGCATGTTTATTGGAGAATCAGGAGTCAGATTACAAATGTCAAGAGTGTCAAAGTGATCCTGAAAAGCTTTGAAATTCATCCTAAAGAAAAAAGGAAAAAAAATTTTCAAAACATTAAATTTTACTAAATGGAAAAAATAGACATTCTAAGATTATAAAAGGGAGAAAAAGTGTTCTAAGATTGCTAATGAAAGAAAAACAATGTTCTGAGTATCAAATTTTATTAACAGGTAAAATTTGTGATTTTATTTAGAACTAGCTTAAAAGCCGCCCTATCAGGTAGCATTTAAGTTAGCTCCTGTGGAGGGCTCTTAATTGAGCCTTCTTCACAATAGGTAGGGAGAAGTAGATTCAATAGGTAACAATAAACTACTGAAGAAGATTGATCACTGCATTTAAATATTGCATTAATATTCAAATTTACCTTTTAAAAGTTCAATGATAATTCTTCTGCTGGGTGACTTTCACTGGATTTTGCAACTAATTTCTATTATTCACAAATTTATTCCCAAATTAAGAAAATTGTTATTGTACAAAAAAGTTTGTTCACAAAAAAAACAACAAAAAAAACCAAAAAAAAAAAACCACTGGAAACAATTGCAGTAATGAAAACTTGAGAATACAAAATTTCAGGATTGTGGGTCAAGATCTGACCCAAAATATTTTTAATTTGCTTACAGAGTCAGCTTGGTTCCAAAATGCTATAATATGTTGGGCCACAGCTCTAGGAGTAAAACTGAAACAGTGTGACACAGTGACACACTGACATTTGCATTTATTAAATAGAAGAAGAATAAATAATTTTTCAATTTTAATTTAAACTTAAACAGATTCTATTAATTAAAATATATTTTTTGAAAATATTTTTCTATATCCAAGATGGTGTGTGTATTTGCATCTGTAATTATGAAGTACACTATTTTACCTGTGCTGTCGAAAATGACATTATCAAAATATTTTCCATTTGTCATACTCTACTTTTTCAAGGAGTCCGTCTTTTCACAACCCATTTTTGAACAGGCCACCACTGTCATAAAAACCTCACTATTGCAAGGAAGATGACTTGTGTACAGTGAAAAGTTAAGACAAAAATTACAGCAAACAACTACAAACTATTACAGGCAAAAACATACCTGGCGTAATAAAGGGTGTTCCAATAACTTGGACTGATTTTAAATGTGAATTAAGTTTAAGCGTCTAATGATTTTTTTTCTTTTTCTTTCAGATTTAATAACTTAAGCCTTTGGCAATTTCAACCATGGAAAGATTAACAATCAAACGTGTTAAAGTTATCGAAGCCTATTTAAAAAATGGACGTTCAAACAGAAATTGAATGAGAAGTTATCAGGTCGCATCATCTCTCGAAGCAGAAAAGTCAATTGGCCACCATGATCGTGCGACTTGATGCCTTTGATTTCTTCCTTTGGGATCATCTCAAAAGTAAGTTCTATGCCAACAAGCCAACAACAATTCAACAGCTAAAGGATGAGATAAGGCATATTGGTGAGATCAAGAAGCAACTATGCAGAGACATCATCAAAAATTTTTACCATTGAGTAGAGGTGTGCCACCATGGACATTTAGGCGATATTATTTTTCCCACATAATTGCCATGACTTAAATAACATGATCCAATAGAGAAATAAATAAATTTTCACCACTAAGACTGATTTATTTACTGCTGACTTTGATCCATCTTAATGAAACACCCTTTATATATATATATATATATATATATATATTTCCACATAAGTTTTTTATTCAAACTTTTACTAATATAGAAAAAGTCTGATTGGCTCACGTCTGTAGATGGGAGGAGAGCAAAGAAGGTTACAGAAAAAAAAAAAAAAAAAAAAGAAAAAAAAAAGATACTTACCAAAATTCTCCATCATCATGAAATACCAAACCCAATTTCTCCCTTTCATCAGGAGGAATGCTGAGCCACTCAACAGATCTACAAATAAAAATAAGCAAATAAACAGAAAAAAAAATTTTTTTTTTTTTTTGATGAAAATAGAAAAAAGTTAGAAATAATAATACCTAATATTTATAGCTTTCACAGGTGTGAATCTTTAAACAAAGTACATGATTAATTTCTGTTTAAAAGTACATGATTAATTTCTGGGATGTGGAGTTATCATTATTTAGATTGGCAACATTGTTGTTATTATCATAAATGTTTCAGCTGTTGTACCCTTCAGCATTCACCAGGTGCTTGCCAATCTGGGTAATCTTCTTCAGGAAATGCTGAAATTGCTCAAGGCAAACTATACAGAAATGAAATGCTCTCCACCTTTCAACTCGTGTGGAGAGAACTGGTCAGTTGCTCAGGAGTTGTGTAACAACCACATGTCGTCAGGGGGATGATGATGATGATGATGAAAACAGTTTTGAAGTCATTTTTCTCCTTGTAGTTATCTTCAGATTAAACACACACATCTCATTGGCATTTGTTTACATTTGTTAAAACAATACGCTAGATTTAATTGTGTAACTCTACCGAGTGAAGATAGCTCTGGCTGACACCAAATTAGTTGTGTTTCAATCCTGGCTTGAGGCATTCGGAAGTCTAGTCGCACTGAGGAGCTGTGATACAGCGAAACAGTACTGTCTGTGAATGACATATATACATATATATATACATATATGTATATATATATATATATAAAAATAAATTTTCCTTTTATTTTCATTCATATATATGAATAAAAACAAAAGAAAACTTATCTTAGCCAACATGTATTGTCCTCCAATGGATTTTATCAAGACAAATGTAAGGATTTTATTTTGTAACAAGTATTTATTATACACAGAAATAAAAAAAAGTTTACTGACTTTCGTTTATTAGACATTAAATTACATCACTTAGCATCCGCCATAGTTTACCTTGACTTTCACTTAGCCTGAAGTATATTTAGGAGCATTCTTAAATTTAAAACTTATGAAAAACTAACATTTTTTTACTTCTTTGCATAAATACTTGTGACAAAATAAAATACTTACATTTGTCTTGTAAAAGTCTGCCAGAGGACTAAATGCATCAGCTAAGTTTGTCTTATTTTTTTACGGGCATATTTTTATTCATATACATACATATTCAGCCAGATAATTAATTTACACAATTTGGAACATTTACACTAAATATTAGAAGAGTTCATCAAAATACTAAGAGTAAGTGAGTGAGTGTGTCCATAAAGACACACAAGAGGTCCTGTGAGTTTCAAATTCTCCAACCTCACATCCAGCAAAATGATTAACAATATTTACCCCTACCTAAAAACCAATATTGGGAAATAGATTTATTAAATTTAGAAGTTTTATTGGTTAATAAATATATCTTTTAACTTCCAAAATTTTCCTATAAATAACATAACTAGTCTTCTGCATACTTCAACCAGGATGTCAATAATACTGATTTTTCAACTTTCAATTCCTTAAAAAAAAAAAAAAAAAAACTCCCTGAGTGCTAAAGTTCCTTTTGTAAAATTATTACTCACTTTAGAAGTATTTTCAGAAACCAGTTTGCATGATTTATATTATGAAAACAAAATGTGATGCAAAAACAAAAACAACATATTTCCGACTTAGTCTTCATTAGCCATATTAGCACTGATGCTGAGCTAACTGGCTGACAGCTTCTATTTTATGCACACACAACAGAGTTTAGATTTAGACAAGACTTGAAGCAACGGAAATGTGGTTCTAAAGGAGGATACTGAGAATACCATGAACCAAACATGTGAGCAATGACGAAGTTTTAGAGAAAATGGAAACAAAAAGGGTGCTTACACTTAACATCAGAAAGAGACAGTTGAAATTTCTGCAGCATGTAATGAGGAAAAACAGAGTGTAGATTTTGGCTTTTCATCTAACAATCATACACATACCTTCCTCTCTATACTAACATTTTTTCTTTTGTGTTGTAAAAAAAAAAAAAAAAAAAATTCTGTATGTATTTCTTTCAGCTTAAAAGAAAACAAAAATTATTTGAATTTGTACAGCTGTGTTTGAAGATTATTTCTTTTCTTTGATTTTTACACACTTTACCCCTCTAACAAGACAGAGCTGCTGAGAGTGACAGTGGGACAGAGGACCCCCCACACCCCCAGGAAAATCCATGTATCAAGAGGTGGGGAATGTTTATTCTTTCACAAAGAAATTCATCAGATAATTGCACAATATTTGGGAATTAGTTCTGAGGTTCAAAGAGTAAGACTACATTACCTAATATATTAATTTTTTTTCTGGGCCTTCAAATAGGCACATGCCCTTACTACTTCAACCCATTTGGTGAGCCAGTATGTATGTCACCCATTGTCCTATGGAAATTACTGGAAATTATTTCTTACAGAGTGCTTTACCATTGTAACCTTGTATCAGCTATGCTGACCTGAGTAAATATGTACAAAAGGCAAAGTATGAGAATTAGAAGAGGCTTGAAGCAACAGAAATGTAGTTCTACAGAAGGATACTGAGAATAATATAGACCGAACATGTGATCAACAATGACGTTTTAGAGAAAATGGAAACAAAAAGGACACTTATACTTAACATTAGAAAGAGTTAATTGAAATTTCTAGGGTACATGATGAGGAAAGAAAGCTTGGGAAATTTGTTACTCACAGGACAGAGGAAAAACAATGCATAACCAACCTAGCAAGCTTGAGTAATCAACGGCAAGACAAAATTTAAGAACTAAAACAGATGAGTAATTGTGGAAAGCAGTGATTGCCAATGTTCTGAAGGAAAATGGCACATAGAACAAGGTGGCATAATATTGTGATCTTGCTTCTTTTTTTTAAAATCATTTCACCCCACAAGCAAGACAACAAAGCCACTAAGATGCATCTACCTTAAAAATCTAAGCTTAAATATTTATATAGAAATATCTATGTAAAAAAATCAAAAAAAAAAATCACTCAAGTAAAATAAATATTTAATTTCAAAATGAATGGCCTAAATTAAGAAAATTGTTTAAATTCCAAAAATAAGAATATGAAAGTAAACCCTTACCTGACACTCCAGGGTCCATTCCATTCAATACGTCTACCCCATGGGTTACGGATGCGTATAAGAGTGACTGATATATTTCCTTGTTCAGATGGCAACAACAGCTAAAAATAAATAAAAGTTAAAAATATCTTAACCCATTAGCATATAGATAAAATCTGAGTCTTCATTTGCAACATGAATTAAAGTCATAGTGAAAATAATTTTTAAAATTAATTTTACCAATCACAATTATTATGAAATCATTTCATGCATTTAATATTTTAATATTATTGCTACTAGCATTATTGCTACAAAATAGAATTTCAAGATCAATTTTTTTTTAACATGTTTATCAGAAACTGCAAGAAACTATTTTAATATGTTTCCCACTGGTTTAGATATTTCATGTTACATTAATGCCATTTATGATTTTGGTAGGGTTACGATTAGAAATTGCTATCTTGGATATTTGAAACCTTACACAATGACTTCTATGGACCACTTCATTTCATCTGCCATATTTTTGTTCTTTCCTGTCTTGAAGTCAGAACACACTTCTCACTTGACTGTATCCTTTTTACATGTTAACACCATTCTTTCTTTGCAGACATTTTGCCTTATTACTGTTGCTTTGCAAAAATTTTGACATGCATGAATGCATAAATATTTTGTTTGCACTGTTCTTTTTCTTCCTTTTCTTATTGTTTATTGGAAACGATTTCAATTCCATTTGTTGAGCATTTATGCCAATTACACTCAACTATGGCCAATTGCTCCACAGGTTATGAGCCCAGAATAGACCGTTTCAATGACGACAAATCCAAATATGAATTATAGGAAGTAACATTTTTAGGATACATGAGAACCTCATAGCCCACAGGAATCACTTCTTCCGGCTGTACCAGAGCAACACATCTGATTGCAACAGACATCCCTATGTCTCTGCACATAATGAGTGCAAGCATGTCTTCAAAGAAGTGAAATTAATGTTTGCTGGTAGAATCAAACAACGTATAGCATCTCACAAGTTCAGTTCTGGCGATTATTGGCAGGTCTGCAAGAGTGTGCTGAAAAATGGCAACTCCTCAATCACTCCTCTATTCAATCAATTTGAAGCCCTGACATCTACAGCAGATAAGGTTGAATGGTTTGCTCGGAATTTCTCTTCCAACTCAACACTCGACTCATGTGCAGTACCCATAACAGACCCCCCCCCCACTAGAACAGAGGCTCTACTAAGTGATGTGTGCATAACCCTGTCACTGGTCTCAGACATCATTTCTAAATTAGACTCCCATAAGGCAAGCGAAGGTGATGGGATTCCAGCCATCATCCTAAAGAAACGTGCACCAGAGTTGGCTCC
The DNA here is from genome assembly GCA_964036315.1 of Acanthosepion esculentum. NCBI lineage: Eukaryota > Metazoa > Mollusca > Cephalopoda > Sepiida > Sepiidae > Acanthosepion > Acanthosepion esculentum. The sequence goes on along the minus strand of OZ038507.1, from coordinate 28,848,279 downwards.
AGTTCTCTCCAAACTCTACAAATATTGCCTCACTGCTTTCTGCTTTCCGGCTTGTTGGAAGTCCTCTTCTGTTGTTCCTGATTTAAGAACTCTGGAGAACCTTCTGAATCCTCTGACTATTGCCCTATTAGCCTCCAACCACTTTTTGGCAAAGTATACGAGGCTTTAATCAATGCTGAGGTGGTTAAGCATCTTGTCTCTCATGACCTACTGACAAACAATATGGCTTCCATTTTGCCAGGTCTACCGCAGATATACTAACAGCTATTACTGTATATGTATATCAAGCTTGTGATAATAACGGCAAAGCGTGAGCTGTGGCTCTAGATATCTCAATGGCATTTGACAGGGTTTGACACACTGGTCGTCCGTGTAAGCTCCAGGGCTATCGTATTACAGGACGATTGTTTACTTTAATCCATTTGTTCCTATCAAATCGTGAAATGAAGGCTGTTCTGAACAGGCTCACTTCCAGATCCTGAATGCATGTGTCCCCCAAGGCTCTATCCTGGGTCCTATGCTGTTTCTGATCTTCATCAATGATCTTCCTGATGTCATCAATTCCCAAGTAGACATTTATGCTGACGACACTCCTGTCTCAATAGCAAATCCGTCGGAGCTGACAAAGTTAACCTGGCTGCTACTCTTGAAAAGGACCTCCAATTATGGTTAACTGGAGCAGAAAATGGCTTGTAAATTTTAATGCCTCTAAAACAAAATTACTCTCATTTAACCACTACAGAGAAACTCTCATGCATGGCTGATGCTAGACTCTTGGAGAGCAACACACTGCACCTTCTTGGCCTCATGTTTTCAACTGACTTGAAGTGGAATGAATACATCAAATCAATAGCACATTTACAAATCTATCATTTGTCCATGCATTGAATACCATTGCCATATCTGGTCTGGTGCTCCTGCTATTCATCTGAAGATTCTTGATAAAATCCAAAGAAGGTTCTGTAATGTAATCAATCCTGATCTGGCATCTCAACCGTGGTCACATTCTTACTGATGTGATGCAGCTTCCTTTTGTCTTATCTACAAATATTTTCATGGCAACTGCTCTGACAAGCTTTTTCCTTGGTTCCTCGACTACATGAATTTAAGCATGCTACTAGATTGGCATCTGGGACTCACCCTTTTACTGTTGAAATAGCTAAATGTAACTGTTACTTCTACTCCAGCAGGTTCCTTTCACACGCTTCTCTCCTGTGAAACTCCCTTCCATTTACTTGCTTCCCTGATAAATACAATTTTCAAAAATCTAAATGCAACATCAATCACCATCTTCTATCTTCTTGAATCCCATTCATCTTTTATACTTTCCTCAATCCCCACTATATCCAGTCTTTTCTCTCATTTTCATTCTCTGTAACCCCCTACATACTAGTAGCATTCCTGCCTTGCTTGAGGCGAAATGATTATTAAAAAAAAAAAAAAAGCCTCTGACAATGGCAGAAAAGAACAAGGATCATTTCACACCCAAGATGTATAAGCAGTTACCGCAGCGTTACACCAAGCTACCTCACATATATGGTCTCTCTATGATTCACAATGATAGTATTCTGCTCAAGCCGATTGTTAGTTGCCAAGGCTCTGTGTGCCACCCTCTGAGTTGCTTCCTTGGAGATATAATTGACCCATTGATCGGAAAGTCTCCTTCATATGTCCGAAACTCTGCCCACTTCATGGAAATAATCAAAGATGCTCCCATCCTATCTAACCAGATGGTGAGCTTGGACATGGTGAGTTTGTTCACCAAGGTACCCATGGAAGAGGCACTCTCAGTAGTCAGAGATAGATTGGCCTCTCTGACTCATCCCTAGAAGAATGGACCAGCATTCCAATAGATAATCTGATGGAGATATTGACTTTCTGTATACAAACAACACACTTCGGAATGGGATCACACACATATATCGACAGGATGAGGGCTTAGCAATGGACTTGCCATTATCACCAGCAATGGTGAATATATACATGGAATACTTTGAGGAAATGACATTAGAATATATATCTCTAAAGCCAACTCTATGGTTAAGGTATGTAGATGACACCTTCATACTTTGGTCACACCAGGAAGATGTTCAGGTTCTACTGGACCATGTGAACTCAATAAGACCTTCGATACAGTTCACAATAGAAAAAGAGAGTAACAACACACTCCTATTCCTGGATGTTCTAATATCTCGAGCATGGGTTCAAGACATCCGTATACTGTAAACCAACATTCACTGGACAGTACCTCAATTTCAACTCCCATCATCCATACAGTGTAAAGAAAGGGATCGTCTGCTGCTTACAACACCGAGCAAAAGTCATAAGTGGCGACCCAGAGACATTAGATAAAGAATTGGTCAGTATAAGTAATACCCTACAGCTTAACAACTACCCTGGGTACATGGCAGCAGCCCCAAAAAACTGGGATAGGCTGGTACAAGAGGAGGACAACAACACTCAGAAAACAGTCTTCCTGCCTTATGTGAAGGGGTTATCAGAGAAAATACAAAGGATCTGCAATCCATATAACACCAGGACAACCTTCAAAAGCTGGACGGGACTTCGCAGATATCTCTCCTGAGTAAGAGCCCCTCCATAGAGGAGAACATGACTAAAGACTGTGTGTACGCTATCCTGTGCAGCCGCAGAAAGAAATATAAAGGGGAGACAGGCCACCCCCTTAAGGTAAGGCTTCAAGAACACCAGAAAGCTGTAACACGAGAAGTGGAAAAATCAGGTGTGGCTGACCACATATGGAGAGAAAAGGGAGATCACCACCCTCTGTGGGATCAAGTTGAGATCATAGACAAAGAACACCATTGGAAAATTCCATAACTTAAGGAATCAGCACATATGCTAGGCCACAAAAATCTTCTGAGCCGACCAAGCATAGAAATAAATACAATATAGAAACCAGTAATAAGGAGTGCCAGAGAAAAGCGATAACAACAAAAATTGCAATATGAGCTCTGGTAAAAACATGTAATGATAACAGCAAAATTGCAATATGAGAACTGGTAAAAAATGGTTACTGAAGACATTAGGTTTATAATACCCAGAGATTCATACACAGGCAAGGACACATGGCACAGTGGATAAAGGCGTTAGTTAGATCCAGTGACAGGACCCAAAGAGTGTGAGTTCAATACCTGGTTAAGGCGGTGGAGAACTTGGAGAGGGGAATTAACAGGAGATAACTGATATCCATTAGACATGGCACATGGGGTTATGTCTACCCCAGTGAGCAAAATAAAGGGTTCAGTTTGACATTCCAACCACCTGAAGAAGGCCGGAGCATACAACGGCTGAAACGTAGTAATAAATATGGCAATTGTAATAAATGAGGACAATAGATGAATAATGTAAATAGTGTAGATAATACCGCATCTCAGAAATATAAACAGATACTGGCAGAAAAACATTACAAATTTTGAAAGAATACTACTTATCAAGAGGAAAACTGAAAATAATTTCCCTTTAGAAAGGATATCCATCAAAATTTAAACTGTTCACAACTGTTATTACTCAGAAAGACAACATAGAAACATTTCAGAAAATTTAAAGTAGCAATTCAAAACCTCAAACAAACTGAAATGCTGATTAAAGAAAATACCAGTGAAAATGCCATAATGGTCCTTAAAATGCAAAGGCCACAATGAAATTATAATGTCCCCACTTGTTTTACATATGGTAAACCATGGCCAATTACTCCACATATTTTAAATATTGAAATTTATATTTTAAATATATTTGTAATAATGAAATTGTTAATAAAGATATTTGAAAACTTAAATGATGCCATCTATATGCTTGTCAGCATTACCTTTAGGAATTGCGTCCTTGGCTACTTCAAACCTTACATAATGCCATATACATTTTTGTTAATGTTACCATTAGAAATTGCTACCTTGGATATTTGAAACCTTACATAATGCCATCTAAATGTTTTTGGTAGTGTTATCATAAGAAATTACTTTGTAAGACAACTTGTATTTTAGTTTGGTAAACAGAATTAAATTTATTAAACTCTAATAATGCTAATATATAATTCTTGACAATGTCTTAGTTATTCCTCCACAGTGCTCTGTGATACATCTAATGTATCAAAAATGGTGCACAACTTGTCACAAGACACTTGCGCTCGTCATCTAACAGTAAACATGTTAAATTAGTAAAAAAATGTTTATTCTTCTGAATGCCAAAAAGTCTTTTCTCCAAACTGATTTGACACAATTGTAAACAAACAACGTGACCTTTGCACAAGCTTTTTACCAACAGGCCAATGATCACCCCACACTGCATTTCAATCCTCACTCTCATTGCTGGGAAAGGGTGGGATGCATGCTCACAAGGTAACATGATGAAAGACAAATGCCACGTTGAGAAATAAGAATGCAAAACCTGTAGATATTTTATTCAGGGATTCACCTGCTCATTCAGGTGGGTAGGTAGATATTTGGGACAACTTCAGCTATATCAACTCTTCCCCCTACCAAATCGGTGCCCATCTACTCATCCTGACAGAGTGGCTGGCAATATGAATAGAGGCTTCAGAACCACGTGACAGACATATCAGTCTCCTGCCAAAGACAGACCAAAACTCTCCTCAATCCCAAGTATGACTGTTACTATAGACCAGCAACTGAATATACTCTAATTCCTGTTTTGTTGCCACTTGATCTCCAAAAACCCCTAATCCACTCCTTTACTTGCCACTTAGTTTCTTTTGAAATTTGGTTTTCTATCTGCTGGTCCATAGAACAGAAACATTTAAGATCGAGATAAAACCTTCTCTTCCCTTTCTACATGGTGTCCACAGTATCACAACAGTACCAAACACTTTATATGCTATTCAGGCTCATTTCCTTGTTGTTATAAAAAAGTGCTGCTTTATCCATGTTTGTAAAACTGCAAAAGACGAATTCAGGTTTTGATTCTACAAGTTTGTATTTTTATCAATCTAGGGCACAAATAATTATTTAGCTATTTTTCAACCCACTTTTGACAGTTGATCAAAAAGTACAATAAAAGGGTACTACTAATATCAATTTACATTTTTACTGATGGAAACTGGTTCATTTGACTAATTTTTGAACTAATTTTTGCTATTTACATTGTTTGGACTGTTGTCCTCTTCTTTACTGTCACATTCACAATGTTTCAGTCATGAAACACTCTGGCCTTCTTCAGGCGATATTTGTTGAAATTTTGAACCAAACCCTTTATTTAGTCCACAGGAGTAAATTGTTAAAATTCCACATACCATGCCTTTTATAACTCTCCAAGTTTGTTTTTGTTGTTTTGTTTTGGTCTTTTGACACATCTGGGTTCTCTAGTTTTGGATGACAATCAGCCTTAGAGAAGAAAAACTGAATTCCAAACTGTGGAAAAGCTAAGGAGAAACTATGCCAATATCTTTCCTAATAATGCATGGCAACTCACAGATAAAGAAATGAGATCCGTAGAGAAGGCAACAGGAAACCACTTTATTATCTTTCCCAAGAATTCATGGCAATTCACAGATAAAGAAAAGGAATCTGTGGGGTAGGCAACAGGTAACAATTTCATTATCTTTCCTAAGGATACATGGTAATTCACATATAATAAAGAAAGATTTGTCATCACTTACATGCTGAAGCTAGGTGGCATTAAGTAAAAAAACAACCCCCCCCCCAAAAAAACCCCAAAAAAACAAACAAAAAAAACAAAAAAAAAAAACCCCTTCATCTTGGTTAATAATGCATCATCTAATAAAAAAAAAATACAAATCCTTCAACTAATAATATAAAAAAAATATACTTCATCTTGGTCGATAATCTTTCATCATGGTAAATAATATTTCATCTAATAAAAAAAAAAATAGTACTCTACTAATTCTATTCAGCCATGAAAAAAATGATAGGGTTCCAAGTGGCCAGTAAAAAAAAAAAAAAAAAAAAAAAAAGATAAAAAGGACTGGTTAGATTGATTCAACTATAAAAGTTCTTGTAGTCTAACCAACTGAGCAGCTGTTACAGTTAATCAGTCTTTACAAAGCAAGAGGTGAAAGTTAAAGTCTTATCAAGTGCTTATCTCTTATTTCCGATCCATGTTATTTATTACTGGCAACAGATCAATGGACAGAATTTTTTAAATGAAAAGCAACCTGTGACACTATGAGTTGGATATATGCGCACACGTGTGTGTGTGTGTGTGCGCGCCCACACATCTGTGTGTGTGTATATATACACCCCCACATCTGTGTGTGCGTGCACGCGCACACATATGTGCGAGAAGATTAGTTAGATTTGACCTGGGCATCAAACTTCAAGACCAAATGATTAGATTAGGAATCTAGATAAAAACATGTTTTGGACATATGGTGAAAAGGGTAGATAAGTGTTAAGTACTTGTCAAAATACGACGATAGGAAAAAGACCGGCTCTGGTCAAAACTTAAAAGGGTTTGAATTTAATGTCCCTGAATCGGAGTCAGCTAGGCTAAGAAATATTTTTATGTCCACTTTCTTCAAAGAGAGAAATGGTCATGAAAAAGTTATGAGTTTATTCGTGGGTGTCCCTTGTCCGGAAATGATGAAAGAGGATTCTCCATATATACGGCAGCGCTTTGGGCCACGGGGTAGTTAGACTTAGTTTAGGTTCGAGGAAGGTTGATTTAGGCCGGAGCACGTAACATCGAAGAGCGACCCATTAGCAGCCGGACATTGTTAGTTAAGATATATATTTTTTCCGCCAGCCGAGAATCAACCAAGAGTTATCATCCACAAAAAGGTCACACACCTTCTCTCCTCTTTTCGTCCTACCCAAGTTTGTAGTTGTGTTTTTCTTTTACCTGTGAGCCTACCTCTCGCTCGATCCACCGCACAGAAATTCTACGACGTGGGGTCTATATCTTTGTGCAGCGAGTTGCAGAGGTGGGTAGTCTCACAACCGAAGCAAAGATGGAAAAAAAAATACTCATGGAAAATTAATCATTTGCACAAAAGATTTTATTCCCACTCACAACTATACTTGCTTGTTTACAACAATCTTTAACAGATAGAAGCCAAGTTGTAATATAAATACGTTGTGAATGCAGTGTAATATTTGCATGTTAGACGTCAACAAATGTAGCATTTGAATTTCAGTGAAACATGGTATTTAAAAGACATATAATAAGTGGGTCAGAGTAGTTATTGCATCACAATCTAACTCCAGGATATCTGATAATTTGACCAAACAGCTAACCTGACCTTGCACTTGATGCATATAACACAAGCATTAATTCAGTAACGGCATTTAATACCAAGCTCCAAATTGATAAATATATACAGAGTTGACAGCACAATGTGAAGTATCAAGTTTAGTAAGGGTTTCTTAAAATATTCTGCCACAAAATAACATCTTTGTTCCCTCTTATTTGTTTTATCATACTGAGAAAGACTAGTGTCGACCAATATGGCAATGGTCAGATGAGTGGATGGTGGGTCAGAATGTGAAATCGGAGAGCTGAGTTTGAATTCCAATTGAGTTTGTTATATTCACTTATGTGCAAATACCCTTGCAAAGATATGAATCCATTTCTTCTCTCCCAGCTATGGGTTAAATAGTAGGACTTGGATTTCCCCCCAAAATTGTTAATGCAATATTTATATACAAAAAAAAAAAAAAAAAAAATTTTTTTTTAAATTTAAAAAAAAAAAAAAAAAAATATTTTTCAGTTTCAAATAACACACAAAGGGTTGATAAGCAGTAAAAAAAAAAAAAAAAAAAAAAAAAAAAAAGAGTAAAAAACAAAGGAATTGTCTTATAAAAACTGTAACAAACTCTTTACATGATATCATGTCCTCCAACTATGGGTTAAATATCAAGGTAGACAAAGATCTCTTGGGGAGGCAGCAGCACACCCCCCACAAGTGGCCCAGGCTGCTGAGGGATGAATGTTTTTATTAAGTTACCATCTCTAGACTGATTGCCAATCAAGGCTAGGGAAGCCAGTCTGCCCTGATAGTTAACTTATAGCTAAGGAGGAGGGGGAGAAAGATTCATACTTTTCCCAAGAGTAACTTTACAAAAATGAACATAAAAGACAAGTGGAATTCAAACTTAGCTTGCTGGTTTCTCTTTCTGAGCCACTAATCACAACACCACCCACACATCCATGACACTACCTGCACATCCCCTAGGAGAAGGATAACTGAATTCAGGACTATGAAGGTATTGAAAAAACATTAACATTCCCAGAAAAGTCATAGCAATGACTTGTTTACAGATACCAAAGTAAGGCTGTGAAGAGCCATGATCAATCACATCCTGAAGGGACTTCTGGAAGTAAGGAAAATTAATTATAACAGTTATATTTTAGCATCAACTACATTTGAAGATTATATACACAGGCAAGATGTCAGCTTGAAGAAAAAGTGCCCACTGACTTCACCTTTACTCCACCACTTCTCTCTAGTTAAGAGTACTTTCTTCACAATCAAACTAAATATTTCTTGGCTTAACTTACCTTCCTTTTTTCCTAATTAATATTCACCAAGTTCAGCCGATATTGAGAGACTGTCATCTGGTAGACATTGCTAAGACAAGGTGTGCCCCAAAGACTTGTGAGTAAACACTGCCTCTTGCAACATGATGTGCTGGGCTTTTGAGTAAAGATAGCTTTTTTTAACGCCCACTAGCTTTCCTTTTCAGGTTTGGTGAGAAAGCATGTAACATTTCTACAATTTATTTGTATGTTCTCTATCAGAAAATATTCATGACAACAAAAAAAAACAAAAAAAAAATACCAATTTTTTTTTTATTTTTTTTTTTTACTTAAAATTTATTTTACTAACTTGTTCTATATTTTGTGATTCACAAAATCTGGATGGATGAGGGTCATCATATGTATAATGTATACAGCACTTATTATTTTTCTATACAAAGACATTGTAAAAATTCAGAAAGAAAGGTTGATTGATCCAGTCATTTTTTACGGCTTATCAACCCTTTGTAGGTTATTTAAAGCCAGATAATAACTTTAAAAATTTCAAGCCATTATCCATTACACCATCTGTATCTAGTATTCCCAAGTGGTCACCCATTTAGGTACTGACCACGACATTGCTTAACTTCGGTGATCGTACAGGAACCAATGTTTCAACATGATCTGGCCATGAGCCTTCAGAAAGAATAAGGTTATTTTACAGATTTAATTAAATGTAGTGCTAATGGCATTACTAAAAAAATTCATAGGGGAAGAAAAAGAAAAAGAGAAAGTGGATTGTCAGTGGTCAGGAATTAGGGCAAACATTAGTGACAGAAAAGAAATATTATACAAGGGAATGCTGAAAAATCTTTTTAAGAGATAGTGACTCCATAAAAACACTCATCCCTTGGCAGTCTGGGCGTGACCACCGAGAGACAAGGCCTGTTCCATTTAGTTGTTGACAAATGTGACGTCATCACATTGAGTCCGTCTATCAAGGAGCGTGTCTGTTTTGTGTAGCAGATATTTTACGGCGGCATTTTTAAATTACTTATTAATATTTTCTTTTAAATATTGAATTAATTTAAAACAAAAAACAATGCCTTATAGATGCATTGTACCAAATTGCAAAGGGAATTATAAAAACGGCCCTAAAATACATGTATTTTCTTTAACTAAAGAATTATCTGATGTTTGGATTCGTACAATCAGAAGAGATCATTTTTATCTACTAAATTCAGCAGAGTGAGTATTTTTTGTATTAAAAGATAAGTAAATTTTATTGAAACTTTAATGATAAAATTAATACCATGTCTTTGTAATTCATAACAAAGTTAATAAGACATAAATCTAGCGAGAAAGTTTAGAGAGAGAGACATTCATTCTCGTACGTGTTGTTTTTAAAATCTAAAATCTCGTTTTTTTAAGAAATAAACTTTAAAGAAATTTTCTACATAAATTCATTCATGAATTTTTAAAGGAATATTTTATATACATAAAAAATAATTTTAACGATTTTTTAGAATTGTTTTATTCGTGACTAAATGAAACTTTAATTGAATTGAATTTTATGTCTGTAATTCACAACACATTTTAAAACAGCTTTGTTTTAAAAAGTTATTAAACTCAATTGAAACTTTGAGGATTAAAATAATTTTATATCTTTATAAATTCCATAATAATAATGATCTAGAAGGGAAATTAAATTTCCTTGATAGAAATTACTGGAGTTTTATTAGGCAGCAAGAGACACTTATTATATTCAGCATCATCAAATCCCCATATCCAAAAATCTATCTGTCTCTTGTAATTGAATCTGATTTTGCAGTACATGTTTTTTTGTAGAAATGTGGAAATACATTCAATAGGGGATTATAAGATTTCTAAACACGTAACTGATCAAAATACTCTTGAAATTCCGATAGAAAACATGAAAAAAATGTACACAGAACAACAGCAACCTGAACCTCAAAATATGAGTTTTATATTAAAATTGGTAATGTCATTTCTACTATTGGTGCAAGAAGAATCAAACATATTAATGCACTCAAATTTATATATGAGCAGCTAAATTTAATGACACAAAATAAGCTTGATTATTCAACAGAAATGATGATATTTTCTTCATTGTTATATAACTGCTCCCCTAAAGGGGACAGATTGTTAAGAGACAGCAAAAATATAATTTTACCTAGCTATTCAACCATTAAAAGATTAACCTTATCAACATATATGAATCCTTTGATTGAGCAACATAACAATTTTCTTATGTATATTAAAAATAAATTTAAGCTCCTAGTGCAGGACATCACAGTATCTTTACTTGTTGATGAAATTCATCTAAAACCTTATTTAGATTATAAGGGTGGTAATATTGTTGGCTTATCTGATAACAGCAATGAAGCTGCAACAAGTGCTTTTGCTTTTAGGATTAGCAGTGTATTCTCACAATATAAAATGTTGTGCATGTTATGCCAACTAAATGTCTTAAAGCTGAGAAGTTATTTGACATAGTTAAACATAATAATTGGTTTAGAGGAGATAGGCTTTCAAGTATTATCAATCATAACAGATAATAATGCTATAAATAAAAAAGCTATATCTTTCTTTTGCAGTTCTCCAAAGCTTTCCATTGTATATCCACCCCCAGTTATAAAGTCTCGACCTCTTTTCTTCCTTTTTGACTCAGTCCATATATTAAAATGCATTAGAAACAATTGGCTTAGTCAAAAAGATGCAAATAAATGCATGCTGTTCCCCAAATTTTGTCATGATGGAAATCATGAATTAGATAGTATCCAAAGTGCCACATTTTCTACCTTACAGAAACTTCATGCCTTAGAATTTCAGTCAATTTTAAAATATTGTTATAAATTAACCTCAAAGGCACTTTCTCCTATTAATCTTGAAAGGCAAAATGCTAATTTAGTTCTGCAAATTTTTAATGAATACACTATTCAAGGATTATTGATCTTAGGAAAACAGAAATATTTGCCTAATTTTGCAGAATATATAAACATATTTTATATTTGGTGGACAATAATGAATGTTAAAATGCCATATAAAGGTTGTCGGCTTAGAAATAAATACTGCAATCCACTTAGAATGAATGAAGAAAATTTTAGATTTCTCTCTGTATTCTGTGACTGGTTAGAATCTTGGAATAGCATTTCTGGAAGAAATGGCAAATTAACAAAGGAAAACTTCAATGCTTTGCATCATACAACCTATGCATTTCTAGAACTGACCAAGTATTGCATAGAAGAACTGAAAATGCTATACATATTACCAGGCAAATTTCAAACTGATCACCTTGAAGCAAGGTTTGGTCAATATCAACAACTTACTGGGGATCAGTATAATATCTCGATACGGCAAGTGTTTGAGTGTGAAAAAATTATCAGAATGCAATCAGTTTTAAAATTAAACTTATTTAATCAGCAATGCATTAAAATTGATTTAAAGAGTTTACAAGAACCAAACTGGGATGAAGTGACAGAGGAGGAAAAGTTATATATATATAAATATAGAATTGATGTTAAAGAGGATGATGTAAATAATTGTAGAGAAGTTCTACCTGTAATACTATACTTAGCAAGTTATTGGTGTAATGCAGTTTTTAAGAAAATTAAATGCAATAGCTGCAAAGATTTAATATCTGGAAGTAAAAGAGATAATGTGGAAGAAATACCTGAAATAAGCAGCTATTTTCAGGGGATTAATAGAGGTTCTCTCTTATATCCTAATGATAAAACTATAAATTTTGTTCTGAATAATTATGTAGTCATTGATAAGCTGATAAAAAATCATTCTTTTCTTCATTCAGTAAATCAAAGAAAAATAAAATAAGGCATGCATATAACATTGAATGTTTTTTGCAGATTATGAGGTTCTTTTTTATGTTGACACTTGTGATGAGGGTCACAATATGGAAAAAATACAAAGAATGTTTGTCTGGAGCTCTACAAATGCTCTTTTAAATAATTTTTGTTCTAGGGAAAATAATAATATTACAAATAACAAGTTAAGCAGAAAAAGAAAACTTCATTCAGCTAAATTTTGTATCAGTAACCCATTTTTCTGAAAGTATTATTTGATTTTTAAATCTATTTATTGTTTGTATCTAATGTATTTTCTTGTTTGTGTTTTTGTTTCTTGTTTATGTTTAATTGTTTTATTTATTTATCATAATTATTTTATTTATTCATCATTTAATTATAATTTGCTTATTTAATTATTGTTTGTTCCCTAATTCATAATTCAGTTGTTACTGTAATAATCTCTTAATGATTACAAAAATTATAACTTCACAGAATAATTATTAAAATTGAAATAAAAACATGCAATTTAAAACAATGCTGATTATGATTTATAAAAAATGTTCAAATGTGAAACAATTGAAATCATGAATGAATTTCATTCTTAAAATTAATTGTCTTTAACCTACTTTTCTATAAGTATTATTTGAATTTTAAATCTCTTTTTTGTATCAAATTTATTTACTTTCATGTATTTAGTTTATTTGTTTCTTATTTATATTTTAATCGTTTATTTATCCTTTACATGTAATTTGCTCGTCTATTTATTTAATTGTTTGTTTGTTTCCTAATTCATAATTGAGTTGTTGCTGTCCGAGTGTATATGAATATAATAATCATTAATAATTACGATATTGTAACTTTACAGAATAATTACTAAAATTAAGATAGAAACATGCAAATTAAAACAATACTGATAATGATTTAAAAAATGTTTTCAAATTTGAAACAAATAAAATAATGAACGAATTTCAGTCTTTAAAATTTAATGAAATCTAACATGTTTAATTTCTTTAACAAAACATTCAGCAACATTTTTTTTTCTTATCGGTTATTTTTAAAAAATTAATATGAAATAAAGTTCTGTATAAAATCCAATTCTGTTTATTTGTTTTGTAAAACAATGTATTTTTTAAAAGTTTTCTAAAACCAATTTTTTTCTTACAATTATTCGTTACATTATGATTACTGTCTGTTTCACTGCATGGACTACTTTTGTGACGTCACGTCACTACCGAATAGGCCTTGTTCTCTCGGTGGTCACGGTCTGGGCCACTTGTACGGATGTGTTACCCCCCATCCTAAAAAAAAAAAAAAAAAAAAGCACAATGGCTAAAATTGTTAAGTTAACTAATTTGCGCAGAGACTGTCTACTTTTCTACTAGACTGGTTGCCAACCAAGGCTAGAGATCTTTGTCTACCTGGATATTCAACCAATAGCTCAAGCCACTTCTAAAAATCTGACCAAATGAGTCAACGCAAAAATCTTTTCGAATCTCTTCTTGGTTAGGCTACCCCCTCGCATGTACAGTTCTGTAGGAGACTTACATTGTTGGGGAGGGAATGCTCACCTGTCTTAGATCTGTTACACTGTAGATGTGACCTGTCACCAGGCCATTTGGTAGTTCCACCTTTCCTCTTTCTGAAGACAAGGACTGAAAAAAAAATAAAAAAATAGTTAATAATAATAATAATAATAAAAATATGGCTCTCGTGGCTTTTGATCTTAATTAACTGGAGACATTAAGACACACACATTTAGTCTTTGTAAATTAAGATGGGATGCAGTAAATATCCCAAATGGTCTGTCTATATTTCTGAGATGAGGTATTATGTACATTATTTACATTATTCGGACTATTGTCCTCATCTTTGTCGCCATATTTATGACAACGTTTCGGCCTTCTTCAGGTGGTTGGAATGTCGAACTGAACCCTTTATTTCACTGGGGTAGACTGTTCTAGTTCCACGTGCCAAGTTTAATGGATGTCAGTTATCAGTTATCTCCTGTTAATTTTTCCCTCTGAAAGTTCTCCACTGCCTTAACCGGGTATTGAACTCACACTCTGGCGCATGGAACTAGAACAGTTTACCCCAGTGAGCGAAATAAAGGGTTCAGTTCGACATTCCAACCACCTGAAGAAGGCCGGAGAGTACAACGGCCGAAACGTAATAAATATGGCGACAAAGATGAGGACAATAGCAATGTAATAAGTAATATGTAATCTGGCCTGGCTGTCATATTACACCTAAAATAGTGCTTGACTAAAAGGAGCAAAATATGAATATAATCAAATAAATATAAATAAATGTACATGCAAGTGTTCACATTAATATATATATATATATATATATATATATATATTAATGCACTATTTTAGGTGTAATATAACTCTTATACCTTCTACCCAACCCGTCACCGGAATTTTTATATATATATATATCCTTTGGTGTAAATAATGCTCAATGCAAAATAACAAAGCTATTAAGTAAATAATACTCCACGCTGATAGTACAACTGAGTTTCATGCACTATGCAATCATTAAGTACAAAAGAACTATTTGCAATTATATATATATATATATATATATATATATATATATATATATAATTATACACACATAAAAAATGATAGACACTCCTGGTTTGCCCTACTATTTGACCTATAGCTAGCGGCAGACAAAGAGTTGGATTCATACCTTTCCAAAGGTTATTTGCACAGGTAAATGCAATGAACTTGACTGAAATTTGAACTTGTCTCTCCAATTTCTCATTCCAGGCCAGTATCCATTACACCACCTGCACATCCAATATATGGCAGAAGAAGATATATATATATATATACACACACACACACACACACACACACACACACACACACAGTGTAACAACAAAACTGTCCAATTGTTAGATTAAGCTTTGAACTGTTGTATCTTAGAAACGATTAAAGATATCTTACTGAAATTCTACAAGGTTTTTATAACAGTATTGGACTCTACTTTGACCAATAAGAATGTATAATTACTTTCCATGCTTAACAGAAGAATTGTGATGAAATTGACCATAAATGAAAATGACATGTTCATCCTTAATTAATCAGAGCTAAGGATCAGAAACTCAAAGTGTAACACTATTTAGAAACGGCAGGTTAATTAACCAATTAATTAACCACAGAAGTTAATTATGGGGATTACTTAAACCGATAGATATAACGAAAGACATACTGAGCGATAACTTAGACCGATAGATATAACGAAAGACATACTGAGCGATATTCTTTTTGTTTTGTTATTTTCCCAGAACGGGGGATTGGTGAAAAGATTTTTTGTTTTGTTATTTTCAAGTGCGAATCAAGATAATCATTTTTACTTTCTCGCTGAAGTTCGATGCGGAGATATGCCAAATTCTCTGCGAGGACAAAGGAAGGAAAAAGAGAAAGAAAAGAAAGAAACAGAGGGACAAGACTTAACAACTTAGATGATATAAGAAAAAAAGGCCACCCACGAAAATTCTGATGGTCATTGTCGTAGGGGTTGGTTGATGAATCCCAGAGCTTTTGGGCGGATAAAACATTAACTGTGTCATGTTGGCCAAGACTTGTGTTATCGGGGGATGATTTAATGGGCCGTCTGCCGACTGCACACAGAGTCCGGCCCTGGATTGAAGAGACGTCGGCTGGACAGGACATCTGTGTTCTGTTGAAATTCGTTTGTGATAACAAAAGCCATGTTATTGTGTCTTTCTTAATTAACCCAATTTTCGCCAAAATTCCGTCCACTTAATGTTGGCGAAAAACTTGATTGAGGAATTCCATATGCCGTGAAGTTGGATAAAAATTGAGATTATCATTTGACGCCTATTGGCCGAATAGCCAGGCGGAGGTGATCATGTGACGCAGGGAGGAGGCCTGCCACCGCCCATTGAGAGGATATGTATGAGATGTTACTGCGAGGAAGTGGGAAAACCGTTGACGCCCTCTAAAGTATGGTGAGATACCCATATGAGAGAAGAAGAGGGTGGGAGTGGAAGAAGATTTCCAAAAATGGAAAATGATAATTATTTTTGGCCGAAAACAAAGGAAATCCTTATTGGGGATTTGAAATCAACGTGGTGGCCACACCACATCCGACCCCACGCCAGGTTTTGATCGGCGTCCATATAAGCAAACGTCTTCAGGTGTTTTAGACAGTCCAGGACTGAGTGAAGTTACAGCACAGTACAGTAAGGAGAGAGCAGTGCAGTGCAGTTCGCAGGGAGATCCAGTCGAGCCCAAGAGACAAGGGGACTCGGATACATAACACCTCGCACGGGTGACCGCACGATTCCATGCCTTCCAACTTAGACTTCTAACCAAGAACAAATTATAGAAGTCTGACTTATATTCTCCACCAGAGACGACTTTATCGAAAAACAAAACAGATATCCAGAACTAGCAAAAAGTGTTACAATCCACATTATTTTTTTCTTCGTGCTGGGAGAGAAAGAGAGAGACGCACTCCTGTAACTCAACAAACCGACATAAAATTAATCACTATTCCTAACCAGTCACTCGCCTTGAAGTTGTTGTTTGTGCTTTTGTTTTTTTTGTCTACATTTATTGTGCAGTATCACCTTGACCCGGATTCGGCTGGCACTACGGCCCGATGTCTGATTGATCTCGTCAGCCTAAGATCAAATCACAACGTGGGTAGGTTGAATCGAGATCAAAGCAGTTGCTTCGGTGACCAGGCGTTGGAAGCGAGCCGGGTACGACAAGTTGGTACTAGAACCCAACAAGACTTCAACCAATGTCCCAGGGTTAGCCCGTCACAAAGGACCGACATCACATTTGGCATCGTGACTGAACAGAGGTCGGGTGTCACAAAAGTATTAAAATAAAGTTCAAATATATATATATATATATATATATATATATATATATATATATATATATTATTCCAAGGTTATTTTCCAACTTATTCACCCTCTCTAAACTTAACTTTCTGTCCTGCAGTAACAAAGTGCCTCACAGGTTTCACATACGATTTCATTTTCAAGTCTTTTTTTCACTGCTCTTTGGACTGCCATAGCTAAAACTCCTCTTTTATGTGCCAAACATCTTATGGATTGAGTTGGATCTTTTGTAATTGATCTCTTTAGTGCTAAGTTGAAATGATGATCCCTCTTCCTGTTGTGACCTCCTGATCCAGTTTTCCCCTCTACTGTTCCATCTTTTTTAAACTTATTTACCAATGGCTCTTGAATGGACTTTGAAGATGGAAGCCAGAGTATGAATGATGGTACCATTACTGAAGGCCTGAATGATCTTTTTCCTCTCACCATTGCTCAGTTGAGAAGACATCAGGTCCTGACACAAAATGATTTTAACCTGTTCTCTTTCTAGCTAAATAACTCAAAGGGTTTTCAGTGATTCTTATAACAAATGGTATCAAGATGGCTAAACATCTTACCTGGAAAGAAAGAAACTCAATTATATGTTTACCAAACAAAGCCAGTCTCAATTTTTCTGTAGTCTATAATATTCACCTAATCATGTACCAAATACCTGCAATGTTTTATCTAACCCAGTTCTGTTGTTTGGTAGTCCTTAATGTTTAAACAAACTGAAAAGAAATTATTTACATTCAGGCTATTGTCCTTGTACCTTGCTGGAACTCCAATTCTTTAACTTAAATGAAGTACTCACTTCGATGTCCACAGCTCATATGACAAAAACAGACCGTAATTTCGCCTGGCTTCCAAACACCCACTTCTAGAATACCATCCAAAAATACCAGAGCCATAGAACATTTTCTAACCAATCAGAAAAAGGTCATTTCTGAGCAACTGATTCACCATAAAGCCAACATTGATTTCACCCATGAAGACAAATCTGACCCAGTAAACTTAAGCAGGCCATCAGCAATGACACCAAGGCACTTCCATCAACAGCAATGCCTTTGGTCAAAGACAAAACCAGCAGCAGCAGCAGAGACTAACTCAACTACTACAATGCATCAATTTGTGGAATATTTTCCCACAAAAATCTCACTTGACTACATATGTGGAGAAAATGAACATGCCTGTCTTTCTCAATTATTAGCTTGGGTTATACAGTGAACAAACTCTCAGTCTCCCATGGCCGATATACGATATCCTGGAACAAGCAAATTATGAAACCCTGTAAATGAGGAATAAAAACTTATCTCAACTAGGTCTTATCTCCATTTGTTGTTTCATCACTGCCACTTTTTTCTTTTTATATTAATGGTAACGCTGTCATTGCATCCTCATATTTGCCAAACATAATAATCCAAATGTAAATAACCATAAAATCTTATCCCACAAATTCAGACAAACAACAAAGATGGGGACATTAGTCTGAATGTAAATAATGATAACTCCTCATCCCAGAAAATCTGACAGAAATTGTCAGAATTATACACAAAAGATAAAAGTTTTGTATCCAAGAATCAATACTTCACTTATTCGACTTGGATAAACCAAACAAATTTTTTTTGTCACCCAATGATTCTTTGTATTAATTTCTACAAATTTATGAAGGTTTTTTTTTGGGGGGGGGGTGCTAAAAAGAATTTCATTATTATAGCAGAAATTTTTGTAGATTAAATTCACAGAAAAAAAAAAAAAAAAAAAAAAAAAAAAAAAAAGGTGTCCAACTTACATTTATTCCACATGCCACAATGGAATATCGGTCAAGAGCTTTGAACAAAATGTTGATGATTTGTGCTGGAGTGTTGGCATCTGGTCCACGAACGATGTAGCTTTCAGTAAGGCCACCAGTTAGGTCTGTGAGAACATCGCCAAAAATGCACACCTTCAAAGCTTCATAAGAACCGTATAGCCTGCAAACAGGAAAATAAAAATAAAATTACTTAAATATAAAAGAGAACAGAGTGGAGAGGAAGTAGCATGGACTGAGACTGATACGGATGCGAAAAGGGGGCTGGAATGGGAAGCCAGAGGTTTTAAGGTAGGCAAGAGGTGGGCAATTCTGTCATTTATTTACATTTAGCTATGGCCACCCATTCTACAACCTGTAACCGCAGCAAGTGGTGCCTCTTTATAGACAGCTCATCCAGGAGCCTCAAAGCCGAGCTGATCCATAACAGGAACCCTTACCCATCTCTTCCCCTGTCTTATTCAATTTAACGAGGAATACAGCAGTGTTAAGATCTTGCTAGATGGTTTGAAATATGAAGAGTATGGTTGGGAGGTTATTGGAGACTTCAAAATGGTGGCCTTCCTGATGGGTCTCCCAGGTGGCTTAACCAAGTTTCCATATTACCTTTGCTTTTGGGACAGCAGGGACACTGTGGCACATTACCATAGGTAGGCCTGGCCACAGCGGAACAAGTTCAGTGTGGAGTGGAACAACATCAAACTGTTGGACCCCTGGAAAAGTATTGTTTCCTCCACTGCACTTAAAACTGAGCCTTATGAAACAATTTGTCACAGCTCTAGATAAGGAGTCTACAGCCTTCAAGTACCTTCAAGACTCCTTCTCTAAGCTGTCTTTGGCAAAAGTCAAAAGCCAGTGTCTTTGTGAGACCACAAATAAAGATCATAATATGCAAGGAATTCCTCAAGAAGCTCACTAGGACGGAGAAAGCAGCATGGAACAGCTTTGTCACAGTGGTTTGGAGCTGATGGCATGGTAGTCCCTAGTGGTGAAGGTCTGGTGGAACTAAAAAATGTAGCTCATCTGAACATCTGCCACCAAAACAGTGATAGAGTAGCAAAAGGTTACTGATTTTTCGTCTGTGGGAAAGGGGTTGTAGGGTGGGAAATAATTCATCACTCATAAGGCAATATAAACCCTTTTCAACTCTGTCAGGGACAGAAAGTGCGGACTAAGGCAGCTCTATCCCGGATATGGCAGCAATACTCCATTTTTGGTCTGATCTGACTCTCATAAAGATAGAGGATGGTAGGAGGAGACATGTACTTTCTGAAGGAGACAAGGAGACAGCATCTTCGGCAGTAGTTTCACTTGAGGCCTGGAGTCAGCTTTAGTCCCAGTAGCCTCATCAAAAATGCAGTCATTCATCAGGAGTAGAGAAAACCTAGGGTCTGTTTGGTTTAAATGATACAAGTCAGTCTTTTCTGCATAGAGCTGTGAGGGTTAGGTCAGAGCAGAGATCAGCTGCCAAGCTTTGTTTACTTTAAAATAAAGACATGAGCTGCCTAGTGGCTGAAAATGTTACACATTTTCCACTGGCATGAGCAGTCAATGTTATCCTGAAAGCAAACTGTCTTGTTGCAGGATTCTATGTTGTTTGAGTAAAAATAAGTCCCCACTTTGTTGCAGGAATCAATACTTTGGATATGAGGGATTGTTTTACAATAAAAATTTATGGGCTCCAAGAACATTTGTCCTGCAAACAATATTGGTGTACTCATTTGAGTCCTAGTAAAAATATATACAATAAAACAATGAATTTAAAACAAACAGCAATTATATGCATGTATTAACAAAATTAATTGCATGTCTACACAATTGAAATGAAAGGAAAAGACACTGAAACTAGCTATAAGAATGTGGTTATGTGTACATGTATGCTACGTGTGTGTGCGTGTGTGTGTGAGAAAGTTCAGTTAACAGAGGACCAAGGAAGCGAACATGCCCCAGTAGCAGCATTTTTATCTATGTTTGACTACATCTGGATGCAAGAGTTAAAGAGAAAGAGAATACACTTAGCTTTTTTATAAACTTAAAGAGCACACCCTAACGAGTGTCACTATCCCCACTTGACCTTGTGCCATCCTAAGTTTAGTCAATACTAAGTAGCTGACAGCACAGATTGACTTGCTGTAATGATTAAGGAAATTTACTATTTCCCAGTAGTTAATGTTTAATTCCAGGTAACAAGCCAGTATTTTAAAATGTTGATTTTCAAGGATGATAGGGCCGTTCCAAAAGGAAAGCAACAATTTCACATCTAATGCAATAATTTTCCAACAGCCATTTTCAACACAACCATTTATATCAAATTAAAAGCTTAAAATATTTGCCCTTATACCTTACAAAGCTAGGCACAGTAAAAAATAAAGAATTTTCAAAAGAATAAAAGTAATACATTTTTATAGGCCAACAAATGATTTTTTTGTCCAGTTTGAGTTTAAAAATAAAACTATATGTGGGGTGGGGGTGGGGGAACATGGCTGCCAACTCAAATGAAAAGCTTTGGACATTTAATGCATGGAGCATGTAGATAATTATGTTGACTGGGAACTTTGACAAGATGTGTTTGGTGTAAAAATATTATGATAAGACTGATTTTGTAAGGCAAAATTTGAAGAATAAAGGCTTGAATTTGATTGGTTAATTTTATTTCTTTTAATTCTCCATATTTGGACCAGATATTTATTTAAGAAATATAAAAAAGAATCTCAGATTTCCACTTTATTTTTAATAGTATCATTTACTGCTAAAATGAAAATGAATACATTTTTTCTTGCTGAATATTAAAAAAAAAAAGCATGTAAATGAAAAATTTGTTATAAAATATGCCTCTAATATTAAAAAGAAAAAAAGAGGATTTTTGCCCTATATTATTCTGAAATAATATAGGACAAAAATATTTGTTACTCTTGTTAAGTTTTGTCCAATACTATCTACAATGTGTCAATTCAAAAATTTTCAACCCATTTTTTTTTTGTAGAGGGACAAAAATTTTACCGCATATAAAATTCATATCATTAAATTATCAAACTCTTTTCTCTGGTTTGCTTTAGCATTAAACTACTTTTCAAATAAATTATGTATTTCCTCATGAAATAAACATTCCAGTCAAGAGTTGAAGAATTTGCAAAGATCTCGGACTTGCTGGAAATGTTGCTCAAACAGTAATAGAACAAGGATTGAAACGAGTGATATATATATATATATATATATACAATAAAAAAAGTTAAATAGTCAGAGTTGAATTAGACCAGGGAACAGTAGTATTAAAAAGTGTTCAAAACACATATAAAAAGATAAAAATTTAACACGCAGAGATTTTAATTATGAAATCAACTGATTCTGCTACCTTGGTTTCAACTTTTCAGTATCTTGAAGCAATTTTGGTCAATTGACCGAAATTGCTTGAACAGACCAAAAAGTTGAAACCAAGGTACAAGAATCAGTTGATTTCCTAATTTTTATTACTCTCTCGTGTATATATATATATATATATATATATATATATATATATATATATATATATATATATATGTGTGTGTGTGTGTGTGTGTGTGTGTGTGTGTGTGTGATGTGCAAATATATATATATTTGCACAACACCACACACATATTTATTTGATGTTATCAGCAGTAGTGACTTGAAGCCAGCACCTGTATTAGATTTTTTTTCCCAAAAAGTATGTGTGACACACACAAAAACAAGACATGCTTTTCCCATCTAGTTACTGAAATTATTGACATGGAAATGGAAATAATTCATATAAAGCAAATAGTACACAAGTATCTTTGATAACACAGAAAACACCTTACTTTGCATATGCCTTTTCGAGAAGAGCTGGCCAGAATTCATTGTGTTTACTGGAATGTACAAAACACAATTGTCCCTGGTTGGTGGGTAAATAGTCATCAACAATCACCTCAACCCATTCTCCAAAATACCAGAAGTTGAAATAGAAAGCACCACAGTATTCATTATCCTGGAAACCTTGGTTGAGTGGAACGACCCTATGGAAAAGGGAAGAGCAACCGGGACCAGCTAGGCAGGAAATAGCAGCCAAAAGCCAGCTGTCTCCTGCAATAAAAAAAAAAAATTAAATAAGCCACAAATAAATAAGAAGTATATATTATTTACAGTTTGACTGCTATCCTCATCTTTGGTTTTACTATCTTTTTTTTTTTTTTTTATATAAATAATTTCACCCCAGACAAGGCAATAATGCCACTGAGACACAAAGAGTTACCAAAAGTGAAAAAAGATGAAAAAATGTTAGTGATATGAAAAAGCAATAAGAGAACATTTGAATATCATAGGTGACAGGAAAGTAAAAAGCCAGAAGAAATTTCCACAAGTGAGAAGTGTGAGAAAAGAAATTATTAGAATAGAACTTATGGTTACATCTGCCTACTTCAGCATTAAAATGATGAGACCTAGTTGCCAGACTAGTACTACATCTAAATTCATGCACTCAAGGTACCAAGGAAAAAAGCTTAACAGAACAATTACCATGAAAATATTTATAGAAAAGACACAAGGAAGCCATGTCACCACAATAGGAAAATCACTGATAACATGTCAAGATCAATTTTACAGAACCTTCTTTGGATTTTATCAAGAATCTAGAGATATATAGCGGGAACACTAGACCAAGTGTGAAAGCAATATTCAATACACAAATACACTAGAGATTTATAACCATGCAAGATGAATTCTGGCAAGACAAATTGTCTAGCATGACACAGTGAACCAATTTTCCTAGCAGCAGACCTAGTAATTGATTTAATATAATCATTCCACTACATGCTGATGGAAAACATGAAACCAAGAAAGTGCAAGGAGCTGCTCTCCTGAAGGTTGGCATTAGCCATGCTGATGTAATGCAAAAATGGTTCTCTAAGATGACGAAAAGACAGCAGTTTCATTATGGGGCATTAAAGTTTACAAGCCATTTCTTGCTCTAGTTAATAACAGACTGAAGGCTATTTTGGAGATCAGCTGCTAGTTTTACTTTATCCGACTTAGCATATTTGCTATTACGACAGAACTAAATAGTTGTGTCATCAATATAAATACCGAGAGAAAAGGAGAAAAAAAAAAAAAAAATCAAAACAGTAAAAAAAATTTGACCTTTGTGCCTGCAAAAAACAAACTGACACTGCTGTTATTTTAACTAACTTCACTCCTCAGTAATTTTTATTGTTTTAAAAAGTGATGATTAGAATTGTAATAAAACCTAAACACATAATGAAAGTGAATTTATACATTTTTTTTTTTTGATGATCTATATTAACAATCATGTTGGGGATTTTGGAAGAGTGTTCTGCTCTGCCCTTGAGAGACACACATGTCCATCATGTAGTTCCAAAGCCTCCATTTTCCTATTGCCAGCCACCTCAGTTGGGACGAGTAGATAAGAGACAAGTTGGTAGTGGGAAGAGCTGACACAGCAGAAATTGTCCCAAGCATCACTTAGCCTACCCATTCATAAGAACAGGCAATAAAAAATCTATATATATGGAAAACATTGTCCAGTGTTCTTATTTCTCAATGTGGCATTTGTCTTTCATCATGAGTATGCAGCAAGCCCTTTCCCAGTTTTCAGTGCCCACCAATGAGATCAAGGAGTTAAATATTAGGTTGGTGCAAAAATAATGTTGTTTTCTCACATATGTTAGAACGTCAAAAAACGACATTATTTTTGCACCAACCTAATACAATGTGGAATTATCATTGGCTGGACAGTGGAAAGCTTGTCCGAGAGTTGAGTTACAAGCATATTTCCATAATCTTTATTTTCTACCACCAATGCCCATCTTGTAACACTTCACCTTGAGTGGCCCTCATATAAAAACTATCTCACTTGTTGTCTATTATGGCATGTGGGGGCATCCTTACTTTGCTCGATTCAGCAGTAGCAGCAACAGAAGCAATCAGTAAGGAACAACCGGAAGTCATAAAAATGCTGTCTCAGCTGTATCTGGCTACTTTTCCAGGGTTGCTACTTTGAAGGCCCAACTTGAAGGACTACTCACAACCATTACTGCAGAATACATGTGGCCTGTCCTGGCAACTTGACCCGAGATTTCTTATTACTTGTAGAAACAAGCAGAGAAATCTCCCTTCGAGACACCTACCCAAAGGAGAAACTACTCACAACAGTTGCTGCAAAAAAACAAAAAACAAAAAAAAAAAAACATGTACTAGCTAGTCCTAGTAGTTTGACACTCAGACTTCTCATTCCTCACGTGAACAACTGGAGAAAATCTCTCTACAAAATATCTACTCAGAGGAAGAACTTGGTTAACTGGGGATCCCAACTCTCTGCAAAATAACACTATTTTGCACTCTCTTTCAACTACAAATAAAAAGCTGTGAAACAGTTATTACAAGCCTTGGGTTTGTTCATTATACTCTATACACTGCCGAGCACACACAGACGCAACCATGAAAAATTCCTACATTTAAGTCTTGTATTTGGGTGCAATCTGCTTGTTGTTTCAGTTCTCATAACCTTCCGTTAAAAACCATAAGACACGTAACAGTGGGAAAAACTTATTTTTTCTTGATTCTCAGATATGAATAAAAGTGTGTTAATTGCATCTAAAATAGAAAGACATTTATAATAATTAAACAGAAAGTCTCTTAAAAAATAATGCAAGTACTTAAAGATTTAATATTTCTGCTTTTATAAAGCCATCATCATCATCATCACCACCACCATGGTTTGACTTAAATATTTAAAGAGGATTTTCTGTGATTACTACAGGCCCTCCAACATCTCAAGGAGACGAGTGGAGTCGCCCTCAGGCCTGCGCTAGTGATGTTTTAAGATAAAGAGTAGCACTGAGCATTACTCACCCCACACTTTAAATCAGACATTTTTAATTACATGAAAGTCTATTAATAAGATAGATCTAGGTATGTGTGTTCAAGAGAAATCATGGAAAATTTGTAGTTTAAAAATAGTAATTTAACCTTGCTGACTATATGCTTCCTCTGTAGCTAAATGATATAGCATGTCAGGCTATATGACGGTTCCATGTAGGATACAGGTTCGATTCCTGTTGGAAAACATATTTTCTATGAAATTTCTGACAGTCAGGCCAGTAAATGTTGTTAATACTGTTTACTTTAAAAAGAGTATTTACTTAAATATTTGTATCTATAAAAATAATGTCTAAACAGAAAATATATTAAAATAGTTATTTATATAAGACTTAGTGTAATCTGTAAGCCAGTTAAAAAAGGGTGATATTGATAAAATGAAATTTTTAAAAAAAAGATTAATGAATATATTATACCAGATAAATGAAGACACTCACCAAGAGTTCCTTGTTGTACATCAAATCCACTCACACCATCAACAAAAAATTTAGGTTCTAACCCATATTTTTTGGTTATGTCCTGAAAGAAAGAAATATAATGAATAAATAATTCAAATAATAAAATGAAAAAGTTTTAATTTTATGAACAAAAGTAGGACAACCTAAGAGAGGAGGGAGTTACAGAGGGACACAGAGAGAGAAAGAGAGAGGGACACAGAGAGAGAAAGAGAGAGGGACACAGAGAGAGAAAGAGAGAGGGACACAGAGAGAGAAAGAGAGAGGGACACAGAGAGAGAAAGAGAGAGGGACACAGAGAGAGAAAGAGAGAGGGACACAGAGAGAGAAAGAGAGAGGGACACAGAGAGAGGGACACAGTTACAGAGAGAGGGACACACTTACAGAGAGAGGGACACACTTACAGAGAGAGGGACACAGTTACAGAGAGAGGGACACAGTTACAGAGAGAGGGACACAGTTACAGAGAGAGTAAAAAAAGAGAAGAAAGATAAAGAAGTGAAAGAACTGGAAAAGATTTTGATAGTCATGAACTGTGAAAGAAGAAACTATTAGAATAACCCTAGCAATTTCAACTCTAAAATAACGTCCTAGTACTATGGTTAAATTCATAAAGACGAGGTACCAAAGAGAAATGCTCATCAGAACTATTGACATGAAAATATTTATAGTAAGGCCCAAAGAAGCTACCTGACATGATTGAAGCCAAGATATTAGGTCAAAACCTATAACATTGCATATATACAATAGACAAATTATAAATTGATTACACATTCGATAGGCTTCTTCAGATCAGAACGAAATATGTGCATGTGCTACCATATTAAATAGTTAATACTTTTTCTGCTAAGCTGTTTTCTCTCAGTTGGGATGAAAGAACAAATTTGTGAGACTTATGAGAAAATAGTTATAAGTCTGACTCAGTCCGATAAGAGCAAATTGCCAGCTGATCTCAAAAATGAGCTACAATTTGCTGTTAACAGGGGCAAGGAATATCTTGCTCTCTATCAACCATCTGCATGGCTGATGCTAACCTCCAGGAGAGTGAGTAGTTGCACATTCTTGAGCTAACATTTTCTGTTGACATGAAACAGAAAGATTATACTGAATCCATTGCTAGGTCTGCTGCTAAGAAAGTTGGTTCACTGTGTCCAACCAGACAATTTTTTCTCTCCAGAATCTACCTTATATATTTATAAGCCTACCATTCTTCCATGCTTCAAATAGTGCTGCTACATATGATCTGATGGTCCTGTTAAACATTTAGAGATTATTGAGAAAATCCAAAGAAGAATGTGGAATTTTACTGGCCCTGACCTGACATCACTCCTTCAATCACTTCCCCATCACTGTAATGTGCCTTTTCCATAAATACTTTCATTGTAACTATTCTGATTAAATTTCCTCTATCGTACCTAAACTTTATGAATTTAAGCACAGTACTAGATTGGTGACAATGCCTCATCATTTTACAGTTGAAATGGCTAGATGTAACCGTAAGTTCTATGCTAACAGTTTCTTCTATCGCACTTCTCGCTTGTGGAACTCTCTCCCGGATTCTTGCTTCTCAGTCAACTTTGATCTTCAAAACTTTAAATGCAATGTCAATCATTATCTTCTGTCTTCTTAATTCATGTTCTTTTAATGTTCTTTCTTCTTAATAGTATTTTTTCTCATATTCACATAACACTCAAAAACCCTTTGTGTCTTAGTGGCTTTATTGCTTGGCTTTGGATGAAAGAAAAAAAGAAAAAAAAAAAAAAAAAATTTAATTTATGCTGCTTTCTTCTTAATTTTCTTGTTTTTTGATTTTCTTCAAAATTTGTTTTTAGATTCACCCAGCTTTTCGGCATTGAATTCAAGGTAGGTAAATCCTTTTTTTTTTTCAGAATGGGTTGAAAGTAAAAGATTAATATATTTTAGGTATGTCTGTGTTTTATACAAAAGTCACACAATTTTGTTCTTTTATTCCAACTGAGGGATGCTAGCTTAGCTGAAAAATTATTGACAATTTCATATTGAATCACACAAAAACACACTTTTTTTTTTCTAATCTGAAAAAGTCCATCTAATGATGTCGAAACATGTAATAGAGTCAATAAAAGAGTTTTCTACTTTATCAAAATTTGTGTGGATTCTAGATCCTATTTACACACACACACACACATATATATAAAAAGTGCCTTATTGCCCCCTTTCTTTCCCTGATAATTGTGTGACTAACATTTACACCAATTCTGCGAGTCCACATGAAACTTTTAGTTGCTGATAACAGTAAAATATAAGTTTTTTCTTTATTTATATTTGCACTGTGTTTTGTGTACATTTTATATACCTATATTGAGTACTTTGTTTGTAGTCTGCAAACTTATATATATATATATTATATATATATACATACACACACACACCTTTAACATTAAACACAAGAGGAAGACAGAATGTTAAAAGGTCATTATGTGAGAAATGTCACTTTCACACTGGCAGTCACACAAACTCATTGCATATTCTCATACACAGACATTGTTTGTTGTAATGAGTTAACATAATTTCGGATTTAAGGAAAGCAGTTTTAATTAAAAGTCAGAGTAATTTATTAAGGTGAAAACATATAGAAAGTGCATTAATTTCCGAGTCTTTCACAGTAAATTTACATCCAGTTTCATAGAGTGTTTCACCTTTAACAAAACCACTGCCATTGTTGGTTTATTTAAAAAAATAACAACAGTTATAAAAACTAAAAAAACAACAGAAGGTGGAATGAGGTCGGCTGGGTCATTCATGTAGACAGATCGGATGTAAGAAATTTTAAATTTAAAGTTAAGCATACCTACAAATTCAGCATTTCTATAGATGTTTAATTATAACCGACGTTTGTTTATACTTTTGTTCCCTCTCCCTATAAGATTCCAGCAAGAAAACATTATTCTGATGAAGTCCATTTAAAATATGAAATACATTACATAGGAATTTTTTTTATTTTGTTATTCAACGACCCATATTAACATGTGTGCATTTTAAAATCCTTTAAAAATATCCTTTGTTATATATATATATATATATATATATATATATATAATAGTGCATCATATATATATATATATATATATATATAGAATAGTGCATCATATATATATATATATATATAGAATAGTGCATCATATATATATATATATATATATAGAATAGTGCATCATATATATATATAGAATAGTGCATCATATATATATATATATATATATATATATATATATATATGGAATAGTCCATCATATATATATATATATATATATATGGAATAGTCCATCATATATATATATATATATATATATATATATATGGAATAGTCCATCATATATATATATATATATGGAATAGTCCATCATATATATATATATATATATATATATATATATGGAATAGTCCATCATATATATATATATATATGGAATAGTCCATCATATATATATATATATATATATATATATATATATATATATATATATGGAATAGTCCATCATATATATATATATATATGGAATAGTCCATCATATATATATATATATATATATGGAATAGTCCATCATATATATATATATATATATGGAATAGTCCATCATATATATATATATATATATAGAATAGTCCATCATATATATATATATATATATATATATGGAATAGTCCATCATATATATATATATATATATATATGGAATAGTCCATCATATATATATATATATAGAATAGTCCATCATATATATATATATAGAATAGTCCATCATATATATATATATATATATAGAATAGTCCATCATATATATATATATATATATAGAATAGTCCATCATATATATATATATATATAGAATAGTCCATCATATATATATATATATATATATAGAATAGTCCATCATATATATATATATATATATATATAGAATAGTCCATCATATATATATATATATATATATAGAATAGTCCATCATATATATATATATATATATATAGAATAGTCCATCATATATATATATATATATATATAGAATAGTCCATCATATATATATATATATATATATAGAATAGTCCATCATATATATATATATATATATATAGAATAGTCCATCATATATATATATAGAATAGTCCATCATATATATATATATATATATAGAATAGTCCATCATATATATATATAGAATAGTCCATCATATATATATATAGAATAGTCCATCATATATATATATAGAATAGTCCATCATATATATATATAGAATAGTCCATCATATATATATATAGAATAGTCCATCATATATATATATATATATATATATATATATATATATATATATATATATATATATATGATGGACTATTCTATATATATATATGATGGACTATTCTATATATATATATGATGGACTATTCTATATATATATATATATATGATGGACTATTCTATATATATATATATATATGATGGACTATTCTATATATATATATATATGATGGACTATTCTATATATATATATATATGATGGACTATTCTATATATATATATATATGATGGACTATTCTATATATATATATATATGATGGACTATTCTATATATATATATATATGATGGACTATTCTATATATATATATATATGATGGACTATTCTATATATATATATATATATGATGGACTATTCTATATATATATATATATGATGGACTATTCCATATATATATATATATATATATGATGGACTATTCCATATATATATATATATATATATATATATATATGATGGACTATTCCATATATATATATATATATATGATGGACTATTCCATATATATATATATATATATATATATATATATGATGGACTATTCCATATATATATATATATAGTCCATTTTATTTATATATATATATATATATATATATATATATATATATATATATATATATATATATATAAATAAAATGGACTATTCTCATTTTTATATTTGTGCTGTGTGTGACACTTCAGTCCTGCTAGTGACCTGCATACAAGTCCACATATTGTGCCACAGCAAGGATCTCAGGACAGAGACACAGGAATATTTGTTGAGGCTTTTTGCTGTTTTTCATATATTATGATTTCAAAATAGCACTATTTTTCAACACTGGCCTTTCATAGCTTTGCATTCTAGAAAGATATTGAGTTGACATTTGCTAAGTTATAGATCCATCTGTTAAATTTCACTCATAAAAGTTAAAAAAACACTTATTCATTGCTAACTTAGTAAACTTGCCATAGAAAATGACAGACCCCAGAGACAGATTGTTTTAAAATTCAAACTGGGTACAAACTTAGAATCTATGGCACAGGGAATTTAATGTTCTTATTTTAAAATATTGGGTCTCAATCGGGGTTTTATGGCATCATAAAATGCAAAGTTATGAAGTGTGTGTGCATTAAAGACAATAGAAATAAAAAAAATTAAAAAAATAAAAATCAATAGAAAACTGGATTTGGGGGGAAAAAAAAAAAAAAAAAAAAAAAAAAAAAAATTTCGATTTTAAATTAAGGTTCCCCCTTTAACTTTAATGTTCCTGATTTTAAATTTTAACCAGTGTTTGTTGCATTTCTTCACCCTCCCCACAAGACCTATATATATATATATATATATATATAGTGGGTAGCAAAACACATTGGTTTTTCTTACATATCTCAAACAATAACAGATCAATTTCAACAAAACTTATAGGAAATATTTAAACGAACATTGTCGATCAAAACAGAAGGAAAATTTAAAACCACTGTTTTGAGAAACATTTATTAACAATAAATAAAATAACCCATATGCAAAAGTATTTAACACCAATGCAAATATTATGCTAGAAGAGACGTGTCGTCATGATTCCTACCCATCACTGCATGACACTACTGCAAGAAAATGGTGAAAACAAAAGAATTGTCGAACAACATGTGCAAGAAGATCATAAAGAATCACAAAGATGGTAAGGGAGATAGAAAAATCGCTCAAGATTTGAATTTGTTTGTGAGTACAGTTGGTGCTGTTGTTCAAAAATGGAAAAAGTTCGATCCGATTGAAAACATTCAAAGGCGTGGCCGTCCCCCGTATCTTAAATGAGGCTAATGAGTGATACATTTCCCGTACTGTGAAGAAAAATCCATTTTCAACTTGTCGAGAAATTTAGAATGATTTGAAAAATGCCGGAAGTGAAGTTAGTAAAGATACAATTAAAAGATCACTGAATCGTGCAGGTCTCACTTCAAGATCACCGATTTGTTTTTTTTGTTTGGGGTTTTATGGCATATCAACCACTATGGGTTATTTAATGCCAGATCCAGTATTTACTAGATATATCAAAAACGTATAGCTGGCAACATCATTGTTTCAAAAAAGTGTAGTTGGCAACATCATCGTTTCAATAACGTATAGCTGGCAACATCATCGTTTCAAAAAAGTGTAGTTGGCAACATCATCGTTTCAATAACGTATAGCTGGCAACATCATTGTTTCAAAAAAGTGTATTTGGCAATATCATTGTTTCAAAAACGTATAGTTGGCAACATCATTGTTTCAAAAACGTATAGTTGGCAACATCATTGTTTCAAAAACGTATAGTTGGCAACATCATTGTTTCAAAAACGTATAGTTGGCAACATCATTGTTTCAAAAACGTGTAGTTGGCAACATCATCGTTTCAAAAACGTGTAGTTGGCAACATCATCGTTTCAAAAACGTGTAGTTGGCAACATCATCGTTTCAAAAACGTGTAGTTGGCAACATCATCGTTTCAAAAACGTGTAGTTGGCAACATCATCGTTTCAAAAACGTGTAGTTGGCAACATCATTGTTTCAAAAACGTGTAGTTGGCAACATCATCGTTTCAAAAAAGTGTAGTTGGCAACATCATTGTTTCAAAAACGTATAGTTGGCAACATCATTGTTTCAAAAACGTATAGTTGGCAACATCATTGTCTCAAAATTGAGACAATGATGTTGCCAACTACACTTTTAAAAGTGTAGTTGGCAACATCATTGTTTCAAAAACGTATAGCTGGCAACATCATTGTTTAAATTTTTTCTACTGATTGACCCTAAGCCACCGCTTTCCATCACATTTTAGGGGTAAGGTGTTAGTATATTTAGTGTAGGGTTTGAGTGGGAAAGTTAATTGAAAGTTGTAGTTGTTTTGGGATCGGTTAGATGTGATGGGGCATGACATGACCAGCCGACTGATCGGATCGACGGCCTTTTGGTTGGATGTAGTTTATCGTCATACCCAGGACGCGGATGTAGTTTATCGTCATACCCAGGACGCGGACACACCTTGGGATTTCACTATTTTCCCATAGCTGGGATCCTAACAGGTGCTACCACCCCGGCTCAGGGTGGACCTGGAAACATCAGCAATTAAGAGGTGGTTCCACGCTCCTCAAAACCTCCTGATCAGAGGCCTTGCTGTTGGATGTAGTTTATCATCTTACCCAGGACTCGGATGCAGTTTAACGTCATACCCAGGATGTCAAGATCACCGAGAAAGACTCCATTACTGAAACGCTGACATGTACAAGCCCGTTTGAATTTTGTAAGGAAATATGAAATTGAATCTAATGATTTCTGGGAGAAAGTAATTTGGTCAGACGAAACGAAAATTGAGCTTTATGGACGAAACATGCGTACTCATGTATGGAGGAAAAAAGGAGCGGAATACGAGCCAGCAAATAGCACCCCTACAGTCAAACATGGGGGGTGGGAATATTATGATGTGGGGTTGTTTTTCCTCAAATGGAGTAGGAAAAATGAAAATCATTGAAGGAACAATGAATGCTGCAAAATACACTCAAATTTTGTCAACTCAACTCTTGAACAGTGCCACATCTTTGGGACATGGTCGTGATTTTGTATTTCAGCAAGACAATGACCCGAAGCATACCGCTAAAACAACTAAGAATTGGTTTAATAATAATGACATTAATGTCCTGGAATGACCAAGCCAGTCACTGGATTTAAATCCAATCGAAAAATTTGTGGAAACTATTGAAGTTACGAGTTCATAAAAGAAATCCATCGAATTTAAACAAATTGAAGAAAATTTGTGAAGAAAGATGGGTCAAAATACCAACAAGTACCTGCAAGAAACTAGTTGAAGACTACGGGAACCGACTGGAGGCTGTGAAGCAGAACAGAGGCTACTGTACTAAATATTAGTAAAGTGTGTTAAATACTTTTGCATTTGGGTTATTTTATTTATTGTTAATAAAGGTTTCTCAAAACAGTGGTTTTAAATTTTCCTTCTGTTTTGATCGACAATGTTCGTTTAAACATTTCCTATAAGTTTCCTTGAAATTGATCTGTTATTTTTTGAGATATGTAAGAAAAACCAATGTGTTTTGCTACCCACTGTATATATATATATATATATATATATATATATATATATATATATATATATATATATATATATATATGTATATGTATGTATGTATGTATGTATGTATGTATGCGTGTGTGTGTTGTTGGTCATGTCTTGATTGAACAATCAAAAGACAGATCAAAGCTAAAATGAAAAATACGGTCAAAATGTGGAGGTAGGTTGGTTATTAATTCATATCTAGATAAATTGACACTTTACAGACGTCCACAGCAAACAAAAACTTTTGCAAATATAAAGTTTAGATGCTGAAATAGACAAAGTTATATATTAAGATTTTTTTTCTTGTTTTATATATAAAGTTTCCTACAAATAATGTTCTCCTAAGTCAGAGAAATGAATGAACAGTAATTTGTAGGCATTGTATAATGTTTACTTTAAAATATAGTTAAAAGAATTTTTCATAAAACATCTACACATTACAATAACATATCCATTATTTTATTAATATATAATGGTCTATATAATAATTATTTATTTCTTTGATTTTTCAATTTTAATATTGCCATGATTACTTGCCCATTCAATATATTGTATTTTGGGTCCAAAATATATATTAAAAAGTTTTAATTAAACTAGCAGCCCCCTTAAGAAAGTTCTGAAATATAAAATAAAAAAATAAAAAATTTGAAATTCCTTAAAAATAACTTCAGAAGAAATATGATCTAAGCTTTATAGAACTGGTGAGTGTTGAGGTAGACAAGGTGTGATGTGTTTTTTTTTTTTTGTATATATAAATTTGAGGATGCGGGCTCTTAAATTATAATTGTTTTTATTTATAGATGGTCGTTTTTGTTGTACAAATATTGCTTTGATGAATGCAAGTCATATATATATAAGATAATCCTAAGGAGCCAGGCAAACCTACCTAGGTTTGACCTAAACGGATCGTCATATATATATATATATATATATATATATATATATTACACATACACAAAAAAAAAAATTAGCCTGAAGTTCCTCATAGAGATGAAGAATATTACTTAGAAATTTTCCCATTTTTTTGTCATTCAATTACCCACCATTAGTGTGATATATAGATTTGGATACGAGAGAGAGAGAGAGAGAAGTGGATACGAGAGAGAGAGAGAGAGAGAGAGAGAGAAGTGGATACGAGAGAAGTGGATACGAGAGAGAGAGAGAGAAGTGGATACGAGAGAGAGAGAGAGAGAGAAGTGGATACGAGAGAGAGAGAGAGAGAGAAGTGGATACGAGAGAGAGAGAGAGAGAGAAGTGGATACGAGAGAGAGAGAGAGAGAGAAGTGGATACGAGAGAGAGAGAGAGAGAGAAGTGGATACGAGAGAGAGAGAGAGAGAGAAGTGGATACGAGAGAGAGAGAGAGAGAGAAGTGGATACGAGAGAGAGAGAGAGAGAGAAGTGGATACGAGAGAGAGAGAGAGAAGTGGATACGAGAGAGAGAGAGAGAGAGAAGTGGATACGAGAGAGAGAGAGAGAGAGAGAAGTGGATACGAGAGAGAGAGAGAGAGAGAGAAGTGGATACGAGAGAGAGAGAGAGAAGTGGATACGAGAGAGAGAGAGAGAGAGATGGATACGAGAGAGAGAGAGAGAGAGGTGGATACGAGAGAGAGAGAGAGAGAGAGAGAGGTGGATATGAGAGAGAGAGAGAGAGAGGTGGATACGAGAGAGAGAGAGAGAGAGGTGGATACGAGAGAGAGAGAGAGAGAGGGAGAGGTGGATACGAGAGAGAGAGAGAGGGAGAGGTGGATACGAGAGAGAGAGAGAGGGAGAGGTGGATACGAGAGAGAGAGAGAGGGAGAGGTGGATACGAGAGAGAGAGAGAGAGGTGGATACGAGAGAGAGAGAGAGAGAGAGGTGGATACGAGAGAGAGAGAGAGAGAGGTGGATACGAGAGAGAGAGAGAGAGAGGTGGATACGAGAGAGAGAGAGAGAGAGAGAGGTGGATACGAGAGAGAGAGAGAGAGAGAGAGGTGGATACGAGAGAGAGAGAGAGACAGAGGTGGATACGAGAGAGAGAGAGAGACAGAGGTGGATACGAGAGAGAGAGAGAGACAGAGGTGGATACGAGAGAGAGAGAGAGACAGAGGTGGATACGAGAGAGAGAGAGAGAGAGGTGGATACGAGAGAGAGAGAGAGAGGTGGATACGAGAGAGAGAGAGAGAGGTGGATACGAGAGAGAGAGAGAGAGAGGTGGATACGAGAGAGAGAGAGAGAGAGAGGTGGATACGAGAGAGAGAGAGACAGAGGTGGATACGAGAGAGAGAGAGAGAGAGAGAGGTGGATACGAGAGAGAGAGAGGTGGATACGAGAGAGAGAGAGAGAGAGAGGTGGATACGAGAGAGAGAGAGAGAGAGAGGTGGATACGAGAGAGAGAGAGAGAGAGAGGTGGATACGAGAGAGAGAGAGAGAGAGAGAGGTGGATACGAGAGAGAGAGAGAGAGAGGTGGATACGAGAGAGAGAGAGAGAGAGAGGTGGATACGAGAGAGAGAGAGAGAGAGGTGGATACGAGAGAGAGAGAGAGAGAGAGAGGTGGATACGAGAGAGAGAGAGAGAGAGAGGTGGATACGAGAGAGAGAGAGAGAGAGAGGTGGATACGAGAGAGAGAGAGAGAGAGGTGGATACGAGAGAGAGAGAGAGAGAGGTGGATACGAGAGAGAGAGAGGTGGATACGAGAGAGAGAGAGAGAGGTGGATACGAGAGAGAGAGAGAGAGGTGGATACGAGAGAGAGAGAGAGAGAGAGAGAGGTGGATACGAGAGAGAGAGAGAGAGAGAGAGAGGTGGATACGAGAGAGAGAGAGAGAGAGAGGTGGATACGAGAGAGAGAGAGAGAGAGAGAGAGGTGGATACGAGAGAGAGAGAGAGAGATGGATACGAGAGAGAGAGAGAGAGAGAGAGAGGTGGATACGAGAGAGAGAGAGAGAGAGAGGTGGATACGAGAGAGAGAGAGAGATGGATACGAGAGAGAGAGAGAGAGAGAGGTGGATACGAGAGAGAGAGAGAGAGAGAGAGGTGGATACGAGAGAGAGAGAGAGAGGGAGGGGAGGAAGATGGGACAGTAGAGAGAAAGAATATATTTAGTCAGTAAGAATTCATTTCAACAAGTTGTATTAAAAGAATTCCCTAAGCAGGCACAAATTCACCCTATCCAAAGTTACACACCCATTTGCACATACTTGGACGCTCAACAAAGAATCTAAATGAAAAATGAGCCTCCATCAAAGCATCATATAAACAGGCTTTAAACCTAATTCTAGAATTCTAGAACGTAACAAATTGCATCAAAAATCATAAGGAAGCAAAGAATAGAAAGAGGAAAGGTGAATCTCTTAATAATGAATAAAGTTAGTAATGTCTCTTTTTTGTTTTTAGCCTGACCTCATATTTTATAATGTTAATTACAGCTGAAACTTTTTGTCAGTCACAGTTAATGGATTATATCTGTTTAGATTATATTTCTGGAGTTAGTTCCTCCTTCCCATCACTTTACAAAAAAAGTTGTTTAAAAAAGAAAAAAAGAAAGAAAGAAAAAGAAAAAGAAATTCAACATTTCAGATTACAGGTGTTCATCTAAATTTTCACCTTTTACCATTTGTTGAAATTTGAGATGCATAATCTTCTAATTCCAGATTTTTTATTAATGGAATCGTGGAAAATTTTAAAAATAAAAATAAAAAAATGTAGGGAGAGAGTTCACCATATAAGAAAATAAAAAATTATGTAATAATAAAAATTCTATTAAAATCAAACTGTCAAGTTAATATATCGCTTACACAAGACTGTTATAAAAAGCAATTTTCTGGCATATCAAAATCTATGTGGGTCAGTGAGCATTATCCAAAGCAATACCTATAACTAAGCATATATCCTATAGTGTTTTCTTTTCTCGTGTTGCAGTATTTTCACCTTTTGTAGAAAATACATTTGGCCTCTCCTAGTTTTTGTTCACACCAACAGAAACGGAAATCAAAACATATCAAGGAGTGAAGCTGTTTAGTCGGTGAAAGACTAAGTGAGGACAGCAAGTGTATGTTTACATAGACACCTTGAGAAAGATTAAGCATAGAACAACAAAAACATTAACTAATAATCAAGATGAAGATGTTAGTATGAGCAAGTTAGTATGTAATTAACGTGGATGATTAACTGCAGAAAATACAAAATGTTATTTTGGTTCAAACTTATCCCCTTGAAGTTATAGACTAAAAAAGACAGTCTTCCGGTAATCTGTTTTTTGGCCGAAATAATCATATAGGGTGTGGCAGAAATACCTCCCACATAAGAGTAAGAAACTAGCCAGATGAAGACACCAGTGCCACTTGCCTAAATTCATTAGCACCACACAAGTAGCAGTTTAAAATGTGGGAGGTATTTCTGCCACGCCCTGTAGCTAATATTTACCATTGATAGAGGTATTTCTGCCACATCCTTTATTTACCACCACTGATGCCAGAGGTTGGTGTCAAACTAAAAATAAAACAAAAACTTCAAATGCTGATTTTCTACACCTACTCTAATTTAGTGAATTAGTCAAAATCACTTCTCACATATACACTTCTATTTGTGAGATATTTAACTCATCTTGACATGGAAACATCTTTTTTCTAGTTTTTTTCTTTTTTACAAATGGGAAGTTTTTTCTCTCTTTCGTACCTCAACTAAACAATACTAGATTGTCAGCTAGGTCTCATCATTTTACAGTTGAAATTGCTAAGTGTTACCATAAAATATTTTGAATGTCTTGCTTATGAAACTTTTCTGGCTTCCCAGGTTACTTTAATCTTCAAAAGTTTAAATGTAATATTAATTGTTATCTTCTATCTTAATTCCTGTTCTTTTATTGTACTCTCTCCTTAATAATATTTTTCTTCACATATTCTTTCACACTCAGTAACCACTTCCATTTTAGTGGCTCTATTACCTTGCTTAAGGTGACATGATTAAACAAAAATGGTTATTATTCTAAGAGCTTTTCAGACAATTGAATTATTCTAAAAAATATTATCCATAATTTTGAGGAGTCATTATCATTCAAAGACATGTTTGGACAACTGAACTATTCTGAAAAGATATTGTCTATAATTTTGAGAGGAGTTACTATTCAAAGAAATTTTCACACAATGGAACTTTAAAAAAAATTAAGCTGTAAGAAAATCTCCAAAGTGAACTCTTCCTTTATGGATTCTGGGATATTTCACCAATTCCAGTCTTCAAATGTAAAAGAGAGGGAACTGCTATTCCCAGAAAATGTTAGCATCTGGAGATCAGGTCTGGTTAGCAACACAAATGCAAAATGGAGAAGCCAGTTACCTGGGAAAAATCTTGAAGAGCATCAACTCATATTCCAAAATGATGCAGAAAGGTCTAGTATGGCAGACCATAGAAAAAAGGATAAAGGCTTACATGAGCTTCTTGGGGATGATGTTCAAATAATAGAGAAGAAATATGGCTGGAAGGTGAGAAGATTGAATGAAGCAGCATACGGGCAAATCAGGCCAACGTGAATTTTTTTTTGTTCAGCAGTGAGGGAATTGGATTACAACCCTGCAGATAACATGTTTTGAGTCAACTTTGTTATACTGGTTGTTAAAAATACATGTACTACTGGAAGTAGTGACAGATTGACTGATCAAATCAATGTATATAAGAGAGAAGAGGGGAAAAGGGAAGGAAAGGAGAGAGAGAGAAGAGAGAGAGAGCGAAAGAAGAGAGAGAGAGAGCGAAAGAAGAGAGAGCGAAAGAAGAGAGCGAGAGAGCGAAAGAAGAGAGAGCGAAAGAAGAGAGAGCGAAAGAAGAGAGAGCGAAAGAAGAGAGCGCGAAAGAAGAGAGCGAGAGAGCGAAAGAAGAGAGCGAGAGAGCGAAAGAAGAGAGCGAGAGAGCGAAAGAAGAGAGCGAGAGAGCGAAAGAAGAGAGCGAGAGAGCGAAAGAAGAGAGCGAGAGAGCGAAAGAAGAGAGCGAGAGAGCGAAAGAAGAGAGCGAGAGAGCGAAAGAAGAGAGCGAGAGAGCGAAAGAAGAGAGCGAGAGAGCGAAAGAAGAGAGCGAGAGAGCGAAAGAAGAGAGCGAGAGAGCGAAAGAAGAGAGCGAGAGAGCGAAAGAAGAGAGCGAGAGAGCGAAAGAAGAGAGCGAGAGAGCGAAAGAAGAGAGCGAGAGAGCGAAAGAAGAGAGCGAGAGAGCGAAAGAAGAGAGCGAGAGAGCGAAAGAGAAGAGAGAGAGCGAAAGAGAAGAGAGAGAGCGAAAGAGAAGAGAGAGAGAGAGAAAGAGAAGAGAGAGAGAGAAAGAGAAGAGAGAGAGAGAAAGAGAAGAGAGAGAGAGAAAGAGAAGAGAGAGAGAGAAAGAGAAGAGAGAGAGAAAGAGAAGAGAGAGAGAGAAAGAGAAGAGAGAGAGAAAGAGAGAGAGAAAGAGAAGAGAAAGAGAAGAGAGAGAGAAAGAGAAGAGAGAGAGAAAGAGAAGAGAGAGAGAAAGAGAAGAGAGAGAGAAAGAGAAGAGAGAGAGAAAGAGAAGAGAGAGAGAAAGAGAAGAGAGAGAGAAAGAGAAGAGAGAGAGAAAGAGAAGAGAGAGAGAAAGAGAAGAGAGAGAAAGAGAAGAGAGAGAAAGAGAAGAGAGAGAAAGAGAAGAGAGAGAAAGAGAAGAGAGAGAAAGAGAAGAGAGAGAAAGAGAAGAGAGAGAGAGAAAGAAGAGAGAGAGAGAGAAAGAAGAGAGAGAGAGAGAAAGAAGAGAGAGAGAGAGAAAGAAGAGAGAGAGAGAGAGAAGAGAGAGAGAGAAAGAAGAGAGAGAGAGAGAGAAAGAAGAGAGCGAGAGAGAGAAAGAAGAGAGCGAGAGAGAGAAAGAAGAGAGCGAGAGAGAGAAAGAAGAGAGCGAGAGAGAGAAAGAAGTGAGCGAGAGAGCGAGAGAAAGAAGAGAGCGAGAGAGAGAGAGAAAGAAGAGAGCGAGAGAGAGAGAGAGAGAAAAAGTAGTTTGCCGAAAGTACTCATTTCGTCAGTCATAATAGAGAAAAGACATTTTTGAGAAAACATCTGTTGATGTGAAAGGGAAAGGATGCCTTTTGCAAGAGCATAAATTGCCTTATGAACAGGCACAGTTAAAATTCGGACTCACTGAGAAGATGCTGTTTTCTGTGCCTACAGACAATATGTTGCCACACCACTTCAAAGGCCCACTGCAAAAGGTAAGGTTAGAAAACCATCTGCTATATGCAACTATTCTTCTCTCCCCCCCTCCCCCCAATCCTCAAGGCATAAATATAATGAAGTCATTTCTCTTGAGCAATCCCACAGAAAGAGCGATACGGAACCAGAAGAGTTGAGTCCCCAGGGACTATTAGAAAAAAAATAATATATTAGGTGAAATTAAAGTAGTCTTGGTCTATAATATCTAAACCAGTGTTGAGGAACATTTTTTCTTCTTTTTGCTAGGTGGGGGATAATTGTCTATGAAAAATTGTTCTCCTGACATAGTCAAAAGAAAAGAAAAAAAATCCTCCTACCACAAAATATGGTGACCCCTTCCCTGAAGGAATATTAAGTGAAGCTGAGTTCTTTTGCAGATGTTAGCACTGAATGTGCTCTATTCATTTTTTGTTAATTTAGCAAACTGTTTTTCTTAGACAATCTCCTCTTGCACGCCCCACCCTCCAAAAAACAAAAAAAAAAAAAAAAAAAATTATTCTTCTAAAAAGAAAAAAAAGAAAATTAAAATTAATTTGATCAAAACTTACAGGTTTGAAGTATGCACAGCTTAGCAGTTATGGAACAGAATCGCAGTCCAAGAGGTTTCGTCTACATCAGTGATTCACAATGTGAATGGTAACTCCCTTTGGGGGATGTTATGACATCTCAAAGGTATAGTCAAGTGTCCAGGGGAGGGAGCTTTAATTTTAACAGGTTAATTTAACCCTTTGAACCCTGACTGGGACAAATCACATACATTTCATATCAGCATTCTAACATTCAGATTTAATGTCAGTATGTATGTAGAGTAAAATTCTGCATGCTGAAATCGATAGGAGGTGCCAGACCATGCATATATGTGAAAGGGGGCACAGGAGAAGAAAAGGGTAATACCCCCACATACATATT
Source organism: Acanthosepion esculentum (assembly GCA_964036315.1). NCBI lineage: Eukaryota > Metazoa > Mollusca > Cephalopoda > Sepiida > Sepiidae > Acanthosepion > Acanthosepion esculentum. The sequence goes on along the minus strand of OZ038507.1, from coordinate 28,805,483 downwards.
GTTTGTAACTTGTAGTTAAAAAACCAACAGATAAGTGACTTGTGCCACCAATTCAAATACCAGGTTTGACCTGGAAGCAAGTGACATATACATTGCTATTGAATCTTGGGATTGAAACCCTAATGGATGAAAGATAACTGCTAACCTAGCAGATGAAATTGACAGTCTTTCAGTCAGTATAAGACAAAATAGACACATTTATATGGAGCCGTTAGAAACCCCCTCCTCTCAGAGACCATTATGACTGAATCTCTCTCGTACACATAAGGAGATACTGAAAGGTTGTTAGACAAACCCACTTCTCAAAATCTAGAATAAAATGATCAAACAATAAGGATCTTTTTTTTAAAAAAGGGTATTTTGGTTAGGCTTAGTATAATTTAGCATCCCTATATATATATATATATATATATATATATATATATATATATATATATATATTATAAATAAATAGATTTAAAATATGGTTTTACCGCTACACAGTGATAACCATGTTTCAGAAATGGAAGCTAAAATTAAATTCAGGGGTTTAGTGCAAAGCAGTAGAGCCACTAAGACACAAGGAGTTACTGGGTGTGAAAGAATTAGGTACACAAACATAATAATGAGCAAGAACAAAAAGTGCAATCAAGAGGACAGTAGATAGCGATTGACATTGCATTTCAATTTCTGAAGAGCAAAGTTGGCTGGAAAGCATAGTCGGAAGGGAGTCTACACAATCAATTTTCTTCCTATCTTCGACATACACCAACATTTTGATTTGTTTTTGGTTGATATGTTTTGTTAAAAAAGACAAAGAATGCTTAGTATCCTTGTTAAAATAACTAACAGAGAGAATACAAGATAATGCTAGAAATCATGATTACCCATTTCCTGAAATAAGAAAACACACACACAATCTCTTTCACTTGCACAAATATTCACATAGGCATACATACACACATGCACATTTTTCTTTTCATTTTTTTTTTTAAATCAATATCACCTCATGCAAGGCAATAAAGCCATGAAGACAAAAAGATTACAGGGTGTGGAAGAATTAGGAACAGAAACATTAATAATGAGTGGAAAGAGAAAAAAAGTAATCAGGAGGATAGTAGATAGCAATTGACATTGCACTTAAATTTTTGAAGGTTAAAGTTGGCTGGAAAGCATGGAGCCAAAAGTGAGTTCCACAAGCAAGAAGTGTGAGAAAAACTGTTAGCATAGAATTTACAGTTACATCTAGATTTTAATAAATGAACATTTTTTCTCACCAGTAGCATGACTGAGTTTCATGTAAAATGCAATCTGATAGTCTCAATTCTGTACCTGAAGATTGTATTGTGCATGAAACCGAGTCATGCTTCTGGTGAGGGGGGAAAAAGTTTATTTATTAATATATAATTTATAGCTGTTATATTACATTGAGCACTATTTTATCAAAATGTGATAGAGTAACGAGAGGCATATCCCATTTCATCTGTAAGATAGGATTATAGGGTAAAATTCATCACCTAGAAGTCCTTATCAACGCTTTTGGATTTTTTTCAAGACTGGAAAGTGAAGACTCGGCCTGTCAGATTTTGATCTATATTTAATCTGCATTTGATCTTTTATACATACATACATAATGTGTGTGTGTGTGTGTGTGTGTGTGTGTGTGTGTGTGTGTGTGTGTGTGTGTGTGTTTTATGGTATGCTATATTTATGGGTAAAAGTGCTCAATATCAGCGATAGAGCATATGTAAATATAAAAATGGACACTGAGGTCAACAACTAGCAGTGACCGCCCTGAGGAATAATGATATTTCTACCCCTCCCTACTCTGTAAACATCTTTAGTGTTATAAGGAAGGCCAGTGCAAGGGAGATAACTTATACAAAAACATAACATCAAAGACAAAATATAGATACACTTGGCATATTGTATAATAAGATCATCAGGTGTATACTCATTTCTTTCTGGGTCCCAACCAGAAACCTAAGGTCAGAAATGGCAACATGACATATTTCACTGAGCAAATTTGAAAAAAAAAAAAAAAAAAAATTGCACGTATTTTACATAAAGTCCTTCGTAAGGTTTGGTTTTTGGTTTATGGCATATCAACCTCAATAGGTCACTTAATGCCGACAACTTTTTTTTTCCTGATAATATTTTTGTTTTGTCAAAAATCTATTTCTGGTAATATTTTTTTCTTCAAAATTGCATAGCTGGTAATATTTTTTTTCAAAAATGTATTGCTGGTAATATTTTTTCTTCAAAAATTTATTTCTGGTAATAATGTTTTTTTACAAAGTATTTCTGGTATTAAAACTTATTTTTGCACTTTCATAATGCTTTTTACCTCAGTTTCAGGTTTAACTATTTGCCCATAGCTGGGACCATAACAGGTGCTACCACCCAGGGTCAGAGTGGACCTGGGAACACCAGCAATTAAGAGGTGCTTCCACGCTCCTCAAGCCTCCTGATCAGAGGCCTTGCTGTTGGATGTAGTTTATCGTCTTACCCAAGAGACGCGGATGTAGTTTGTCATACCCAGGACGACCTTCATAAGGTGCAGGCTGTACTTGCAAGTACAATTTTTTTATTTCTTTAAGTCATGGGCTACCAGGGATTACCTTCAATGAGTCTATCGGAATCTTTTCCAATCAATCCAAGGGCTCCAACTACAACTGGAATTGTTAATGTCCCCATGTGCCACATTTTTGAGATTTCGTTTTCAAGATCCTTGTATTTTGATAGTTTTTTTGAAGATCTTCAAAGATACATTGCAGTCTGCAGGGTCTGGCATGTCAATAAGGAGTCATAAGTTAAGTTTGTCTTTGCGGTCTCTAATCACAATGTCAGGACAATTAGCTTTGATTGTTCTGTCTGTGTGTATTGTAAAGTCCCATAAAATTGTTACTGGTACTATCTCTGTAACTGGGTCTGGGTGGTGTTCATACCAATTTCTTGCAGTTTCCCTTCCATAAAAGTGGTAGATTTTCCAATGCAGATATTGGCCCACTCTGTCATGCTGGGTTTTATATTCAGTTGGTGCTAACACTGTGCCACCTGATACAAGACGTCAATTGTTTCTGGACATTTATCACAGAATCTGCATTTTGGACAAACACAATTTTTCAGTATGTGTGCTTGGTAATTTCTAGTTAGCAAGCATTGGTCCTGTGCAGCAAGAATAAAACCTTCAGTTTCAGCTTTTAACCCTGCACTACGTAGCCACTGATGGGTACGAGGTTTGTCTGCATCAGCTTGTTTGGTACGAGCAGAGTATTGATCGTGAAGCAGTTTATCTTGCCATCATTTCTGCATCTGGTTGCATTTACCTACTTTTTTTACTATTTTGCAGCTTCAGTCAGTGTATTGTGCTTTACTTGTATTTCTTCACTTACTTGAAACTCCATTTTGAACTTGTTGGCTTCCTTTATTACTGAATAAAGTCACTTACTACTTTCATGTTCTTTGTCAGAGATAATCATCCAGTCTTCTGTAGTTTCTAAGCATCTTTGAAGGCCAATTGTTGTAGTTTTGTAAGACAGTTGTAGTTGAACTAATCCTCTACCTCCTTCAAATCTGGGCACATACAGACAGTCAACATCAGCTTTGGGATGATGCATGCGGTGGCAGGTGAGAAGCTTTCTCGCTTTGGTGTTAATTCACTTAATGTCAGCTATAGTCCAGTTAAGAATGTTGAAACTGTATCGAACCACAGGGACAGCCAAGGTATTTGTGGCTGATACTCTATTTTTTTTAATTCAACTCTGTATTCAGTACCAGATGCACACACCTGTAGTACTCCTTTCTTACCTTCTCCTTCATTTGGACATGCTGCATTCCATCTCCTTTGCTAATTCCTAGGTACCTATATGTTTCTTTTTGTTCCAATTCCCTAATCTTTGTGCCAAAATCTAAATCTATTGAGTGAGTTTCTGTAATTCTTCCTATCTTGAATGTTACTTTTGAACATTTATTTAATCTGAAATCCATACCTATCTCATCACAGAAGCATTTTACAGTACTGAGGAGACCCTTCAACTCAGAGTCATCTTTGGCAAAGAGTTTGAGATTGAGTACTTTCTTGTTTAGTTTGAAACCATGGCTATTATTGTTTAGTTCATGTATAAAGGGGATTAAGGACATACAAAACAGAAGGGGTGCTAGGGGGTCTCCTTGAAAGATTATTACTCGTCTGATATTCAGACGGTTGGAAATGGCAGTTCCTCTGGTGTGAGTTCAGTATAATGTAGTTTTCCACATCCCCAAAGTCTTAAGTATCCAAGAGTGTTGCACACTATCATCATCATCATAATAATAGTAAAAGTAGGAAGAGGAAGGAGGAGAAGGAAGAGGAAGGAAGAATTAATCATTTCATCCCAAGCAAGGCAATAAAGCCAGTAAGGCAGAAGGGATTACTGAGTGCGAGAGGATATGAGAAAAAGAAAAACATTATTGAGGAGAGAGAATAATAAAAGAACAGGAATTAAGACAGAAAATAATCATTGATACTGGATTTAAATTTTTGAAGATCAAAAATTGGCTGAAAACAAGAAGCTAAAATGGAGTTCCACAAACAAAAAGTGTGAAAAAAAGAAATTGTTAGCATAGAACTTACAGTTAGTTAGATCTAACCATTTCAGCTAAAATGGTGAGACTTAGCTGCCAATCTAGTAATGCACTTAAATTCATAAAGTCGAGGTACCAAAGAGAAAAGCTCATCAGAGCAATTGCCATGGAAATATTTATAGAAAACACATAGGAAAGCTATGTTACAGCAGTGAGAAAGTGACCAAAGTTTCGAGATGCTAGGTCAAGCCCAATAACATTGCAGTTTCTTTTGATTTTATCAAGAATCTCTAAATACATTATATAATGTATGAAGAGAATTCAGTGTATTTAGCAATGTTCCTTAAAATTGTTTTTTCTGAGAAATGTCTAGATGTAGCCATAAATTTTATGCTAATAGTTTCTTCTATAGCACTTCTCACTTGTGGAACTTTAAATGCAATCCCAATCATTATCTTGTATCTTCTTAATTCCTCCTCTTTTATTGTTCTTTCTCCTTATTTTTTTTTTTTTTGCATCACACTTAATAACCTTGTGTCTTAGTGGCTTTATTGCCTTGCTTGGAGTGGAATGATAGAGAGAAAAAATCCATGTTTAAGTTTCCTGATGAATCATAATTCTTAAGTTAATGACAGAATAGCCTCCTTGCAAGTTCTACAACTATGTGAAAATTCCTCTATTACTTCATTAAATATTTGAGTTTAACAACTTCAACTGAATATTGCAATATCATAAGTTTGAATAAAGGTCGTTATTTAAAGAAGTAAGAGGGTACAAATTAAAATTTAAAAAATTGATAAAAGTTTTCCATTTCACTAAAGCAGACGTTAAACACATGAAAGAGTTATTGCCATCCTTCTTTCTTTCTTATTAAGCCTTGCTTGGGGTGAAATAATTAAAAAAAATAAATAAAAAGTAAAATATATACTAAGACAAATACATGACTAACAGAACAGATGCTAAATAAGAACACAATGTACCGGCTGCAACTTATTCAAATTCTACTTAAAAAGCAGATTCCGGAATGGATCTGAATGGACACTTGACATTCAAATAAGGAAATGCCCAATCTTACACTGATGTGACATCAGCATCAGGCTGGGGGCAGGAAAAAAGATCTTACATAGCTATCAAGTGTCCGTTCATTACCTTATGCTAGAGATTACTGTGTCTGATTTTATCAACTTTCATACCAGGTCATCTTCAAAGAAATTCCTATACTGCCTCCTGCACAAAAAAAAAAAAAAAAAAAAAAATTGTCAGTAAGTTGCTTCAAAGAGGACACCAGATCAACTTTGTGGTTGACACTTTGAACAAGAGCAGCTGGTAAAGTGCATATATCCACGGGGGTCGGTATACCAACCAGAGTCATGAACAACAGGATGAGAGATCCATTCTCATCATTTCAGGATTCAAAAGGAGTTAAATCTCAGAGTACAAAAACAAATTCTCAAAAAAACAAAAAACAAAAAAAAAAAAAGAAAGAAAAAAAGACACCTTTTTATAAGGTGTATGACTAAAAGGTTTGAAAAACTTAAAGTTCCAAAATGGCTTGCTCAAAGAAAGAAAAAAAATTACTAGAAAATAAGGTTCTTTATTTCATGGTGTAGTGTTTTCAGGAGATTTGTGAAGACCTGGGAAATGCTTCAAATTCATCACCACTCCATCCCAACCACATCCCACCCAAATCATTGCAGTAGACAACATGTTACCTTAGCAGCTTATATATTATATGGGTATGTAGGCAACAGACAGAAAATGAGAAGATGCTCTCAGAATGTAGTACATTTTAGCTGATTTATAGATGCAAACACAAGAAAAAAATTATGGCCATTTAGTAAGAAGGAAGACCAAGTTCAGTTATGATGCTTTTATAGAGAGTACATCTTTGTAGGATTTTTTTCTTTTTTTCATTAGCATCAGGTAATTTTAGCAGAATCTAGTTATGCTTGGCAAATTCTTAAGTATCAGGCAATCTCCAGAGCAATTACTATACCAAACAACAAAGATTCTTTATAATGGATGCCCTATTGGAGAAAAAAAAAAAAAAAAGGAGTTGACCATAGTCGGGATTATGGAGTCAATGCGAACAATCCTTTCGTTAGCTGTATAGTATGTGCATTACAGTTTTGAATTTACTCATAGATGGGAGGGGGGGGGGGTTGAAGAATTTGATTCATACCTTTCCCAAGGGTATTAGTGCGTACTTGACTGAAATTAGAACTCAGTTCTCAGATTTCTCAATCCATTACTCTATTGTGCCTCCTTATTAATACAGTGTAACCCGGATATAAGAGAAACCCGGATATAAGAGAAACCCGGATATAAGAGAAATTTTTCTCTGGTCCCAAATTAGAGCCTGTGTTAATGTATATATAATAGACCAAACCCGGATATAAGAGAAACACGAATATAAGAGACTTCTTCTCTGGTCCCGACAACTCTCTTATATCCGGGTTACACTGTACCACATTAACCAATTGATTTTTTTTTTTTTTACAGCTTATCAACCTTTTGTGGTTTATTTAAAGCTAAAAGATATTTGGATTGTAAAAATAATACTTTGGAAGGGGGTGGGGGCTGCAAGTAAAATTTGCATTAACAACTTGAGAATAACAATGTGTTTTTTTTTTTTAAAAGATACAAGTTCTACCATTTAACTCATAGCTAGAAAGAGGGATTAGATTCATATCTTTCCCAAAAGTATTTGTGTGTAAGTGAATGCAACAAACCCAACTGGAATTTGAATTCTGCTCTCAATTTCCTCATTCCGAGCCGTTACCCATTGCACCACCCATGCATCCAATTCAATGGTTAGAGCTCAAAGTAAAACCCAAATTCTCAACTGGAGACAATGAAGAGTTTCCCAACCAAAGCCTGAGAAACTTAAAATTTGTTTGTGCAAAGAAAGAAAATACAGCTCATTATTTTGTGGTGGAGTGTGGGCAAGAGATTTTGTGAAGTGCCCAGCAGTACATTTCAGATTAATATAGATAAAGGCAAGATATTTCGGTTGATCATCCAAGTCAACCCAACAAGAGTATTTTGAATAGAGACAAGCTACTGCTGTCCCATTTTTAAAACCAAAAATCACCAAAGTTCACAACAAAACATTTTAAAACTATCTGCCAACATACTTTTTTAATTGTTAATATACAGTAAAAATAAACCAATGATCTGTAAAATAAAGAAGGTAGCAGATAAACTTACAACACTAATTGCACATGTATCACAACAGGAATTTTCTAGAGTTTATCACCCTAACAAAGGTGATAACAATAGGACAATTGTATGTCATAATATTACATAATAAATATATAACATTGTAATATTACATAACTATTACAATATTACATAATACTTATATATATTACTAGCTTAAAAGGCGCCCTATCGGGTGGCATTTAAAAAGGGCTCTTGACTGAGCCTTCATCACAATAGATAGGAAGGAGTAGATGTGATAGGCAACAATAAACTACAGAAGAACTCAAAATGATTGCTGCATTTAAGTATTGCATTAATATTTAAGCTTACCTTTTAAAAGTTCAAAAATAATTCTTCTGGCACCACTTAATTTAAAAACAATTTGATGCACGTAGGTCCTTACTTTCTGTACAAACAATTATTTTTATTTCATGGGGGGACTTTCACTGGATTTCGATTATTGCCAAGTTATAAAAATTGTTATTGTAAAAAAGATTTGTTGCAAAATTCACGTTAAAAGAAGAAAGAAAAAAAAACACAAATAAATAAACAAACAAACATGCTGAAAACAATCACAGTAATAAAAACATGGGAATCCAAAATTTCAGGATTGCAATTGCGGATCCAGCCCAGAATGGAATTAATTTGCTCACAGAGTTGGCCTGATTCCAAAATGGTATGATATATTGGGTTACAGCTTATAGGAGTAAAGTTGAATAAGTGTGACACACTGACATTTGCATTTATTATACATATATATGTATGTGTGTATGTATGTGTGTGTAATTTGGCAGCAACAAGTTGTATTGAATGTTAAAGACAACATAGTCTTGCATATTTTCTTTTTAATTTTCTCATATTCTCTAATGAGACTTTTTATTTGAAAATCATTTCGAAATAAGTATTGTCCGTACGATGACCTAGCGCTTTCGAACATCATTGTTCATCTTCAGGGTCAATATTTTTAGTCAAAATTTTTTTAACAAACATTTGCCAATTATCTTGTAGCGTAATCATGTTGCTACTTTTTTTACAAACTAAATAAACGTTAAAATCCTTTTAATTTCAAATGCAAAAACAGAAAATGAGAAAGAGGCTTTCAGAATTAAACAGATTTTAGCTGGTAAATACACATGTGTTTAAATTGATTGTCCAATTCTATTATATAGTATCTTACTAAATAATGAACTTAATTTGACTGTAAGCTTTCAAGTCACTTTCATGTTCACCCTTGCATGTAGACATCATTGTCAAACCCCATCAGACCAGTACTAGAATGAACTTAATAAAATTCACTTTTGTATCTTTGCTTATTAAAAAGGCTTGCATTTCATAATTGAATATTATCAAACTTCTGAACTGTAATAAGTTTAAGCTCAAACTCTGATTCACATTTTCTATTCTGATAAGTGATATTTGTTGAAGGTAGAATATATAGCGATGATCAGAAAATGAATTCTTTATCAATTAAGCCTGTAGACTGAACAGTTGTGGCGATGTCATTACTCCCAAAGCAAAAAATTACACTCAATTGATTTGGTTTGTTTTTTGTTTTACGGTATATCAACCTCAATGGGTTATTTAATGCCAACAACATTTTTATTGCTGGTAATATGTTTTTCTACAAAAATCTATTTCTGGGAATATTTTTCCTTGAAGAAATCTATAGCTGGTCATATTTTTTCGAATAATGTATAACTGTTTGTATTGCTGGTATTTTTTTTTTCTTAAAGTATTTCTGATAGTAATTTATCCTTCAAAAATTATTGCTGGTAATAATTTTTTTTTATTACAAAGTATTTTTGGTATTAAAACCTATTTTTACACAAGTTTGGTTGTTAACTATTTGCCCATAGCTGGGACCCTAACAGGTGCTACCACCCCAGATCAGGGTGGACCTGGGAACACCAGCAATTAAGTGGTGGTTCCATATTCCTCAAAACCTCTTGATCGGAGGCCTTGCTGTTGGACGTAGTTTATTGTCTTACCCAGGACGTGGATGCAGTTTATTGTCATACCCAGGACGCACACTCAATTGAGTTATATGGAAAATGTCTAGGAGATTATGAATTGTGTATAGCAATAGTAGTGTATTATACCTCATTCTATGTTTCCTGTCCTTTTAGGAGGTTAGTGATCATAGACCTCCACAACTTCCTACCTTTTATTTCTAATTCACCCACCCTCTATCTTTGTGGTAATTTTCCTGCTTTCTGAAGGATGTCAAGCAAGTTAATTATTGTTTTCTTGCATTCAGTAAGGTATGTGAGTGTTAAATTCTCCAAAGTACTACTAATTAATGTATAATGGGGGGGTAGGAAGGATTCCTATCTTTCCCAAGGGTATTTGCACGTAAGTGAATATAACAAACTCGATTGGAATTGGAACTCAGCTCTCTGATTTCCAATTCTGAACCATTATCCATTACACTACCTGCACACTCAGGCTTACATCAACTGGTAATCCCAAGCAATTACCAATTTAGGTACTGACCAGACTTAACATTGCTTAACTTTAGTGATCATACAAGGACTGGCATTTCAACGTACTATGGTCATAAGCCATAACCCGAATGAGTTAGAAACCTCAATTATTTTCCGTAAGTTTAAGTTGAGTGGGGTTAACATTAAGTCTAGACATTTGTAAGGTCTTTCTTTGTGAGAGTAACTTAAAGTGAAGTTACATCCACTTGGGCAAGTTTTAAAACTTTAGGTTTTGTTCATGGTTTGGTGGTCATTTGTCTGTAAAAACCATATTATAATTCTTAGTTCTCATATGTTGGTTGTGTTGTTTACCATAAATACTCACATATCATGTGACTTTTGGAGACCTAATTACGAAACTAATTTTAAGGGGATTGCATTATACCCGAGATATAAAATTAGCATATATACTGCTATGCCATTGACCAAACTATATATCCATTTACTGTAATCAAAAAGCTTATATGTTTATATGTAGGTGCAAGCACGTATATATGTGTATATAGTTGCATGTATTAGTATGCATGTGCCTGTATATTATATATACAAATACTCTGACATATACATATATAAATACATACTCATATTTACACACATATATAGAGAGAGACATACACTCACATATACACATATAAATTTATGTTTATATGTATAAACATACACACTAATGCATTAACATATGAACAAACAAAAACTAATATACCATATATACTCACATATCATGTGACTTTTGGAAACCTAATTTTAAGGGGGGTCGCATTATACCCGAGATATAAAATTAGCATATATACTGCTGGTCCTGACAACGCTGTTGACCAAACTATATATCCATTTACTGTAGTCAAATTAGCTTCAAAATTACGTCTTTAAAGGTCGCATGATACACAAGTATATATGGTAGTTTAGTCTGCACTGCCGAGTACACCATCAAAACCAAAATGAGAGTGCCTATGAGAAACTGCTGTCCATTCAGTATCTGTCTATATTTCTGAGTGTACGCTATCCCATGCAGCTGCAGAAAGAAATATAAAGGGGAGACAGGCTGTCCCCTTAAGGTAAGGCTTCAAGAACACCAGAAAACTGTAACATGAGGGGAAGTGGAAAAATCAGGTGTGGCTGACCACATATGGAGAGAAAAGGGAGATCACCACCCTCTGTGAGATCAGATTGAGATCATAAACAAAGAACTTAAGGAATCAGCACATATGCTAGGCCACGAAAATCTTCTGAGCCGACCAAGCATAGAAATGAATACAATATTGGAACCAGTAATAAGGAGTGCCAGAGAAAAGCGATAACAACAACAAAAATTGCAATATAAGCTCTGGTAAAAACATGCAATGATAACAGCAAAATTACAATATGAAAACTGGTAAGAAATGGTTACTGAAGACATTAGGTTTATAATACCCAAAAAATTCATAAACAGATGTCCCCAAGAGGCGTTAGTTAGATCCAGTGACAGGACCCAAAGAGTGTGAGTTCAATACCTGGTTAAGGTGGTGGAGAACTTAGAGAGGAGAATTAACAGGAGATAACTGATAACTGACATCCATTAGACATGGCACATGGAACTAGAACAGTCTACCCCAGTGAGCGAAATAAAGGGTTCAGTTCGACATTCCAACCACCGGAGCATACAATGGCCGAAACGTTGTAATAAATATGGTGACAAAGATGAGGACAATAGTCCGAATAATGTAAATAGTGCTGTCCATTCTATTACTAATACATTATTGATTGATATGTTTCTTTATGATTTATCAACAGTTTGTAGGTTAAGTCAAAGGATATTTTAGATTTTAAGAATTTTTTTTTTTTTTTATTTGGCATTAACAATTTTTGGAGAGAAAACAATGATTTTTTCCGGAGACAAGTTCTAGTATTTAACCTATAAGAGAGGAAGAGATGGATCCATCCCTTTCTCAAGGATATTTGCATGTAAGTGAATGCAATGAACTCAAATTAAATTTAAACTCAGTTTTCCGACTTCTCATTCCACACCACTATCCATTACATAATTAATACACCCAAAACTCTACAGTTCTGGTTGCCTGATGTTTACAAGAAACTGGGTAGCAATTTGAACTGGGTCATTTTTTTTGTGCAGTTTTGCTGGTCAGTTATTTGCTCAGTTTTTGCACATTGAGCACTTTCTATAATTGCACAGGAAAGTGTCTGTTCATGAGTTTGCCTTTTCTTTTCTGTCAACGTTTTTTTTTGTGCTTTTTTGGTTCTTGGTTTTTCTTTTTATTCACTTCTGTCACTTTAAGTACATTCATTTGCCTGATTTTGTCATAAGTGCAGGTCTTACTAATACTTTGGTTTGTTGTAGTTTAGTTGATTGACTGATACATTTTCTATGGCTTATCAATTTGCAAGTTATTTAAAGCCAGAAAATTTTATTTTTACATTGTAAGAATTTTCGTTTTTGGGAGATAATGATTTAGTGATGCGAGTCTTACTAATTAACCTATAGTGGGGGGACAAGCACCGGATTCATACCTTTCCAAGAGTATTTGCACTTAAGTGAATATAACAAACCCAATGAGAATTGGAACTGTTCTCTGATCCATTACACCACCCACACAGCACCCGGTATTCCCAAGCTGTCGCCCATCTAGGTACTGACCTGGCTTGAGGTTTCTTAACTTCAGTAATCATATGGGAACAGGTGTTTCAATGTGATATAGCCGTAAGCCCTCCTGTAGTGTGTGTTTATTTACAGCGGGTGTAACAACAAAATTGTCCAAATCATGTAACTGCATGGGATAATTGTCCACCCCAGATAATGTTTTATACTTAAGGGAAAAAAAAACAAAAAAAAAAACAACAACAACATCAACACTGTACCGAGTTTCTTTTTTCGAAGTTCTCAGATAAGACATTTAACCATCTTGACACCATTTGTTGTAAGAATCACCGAGTTATTCAGCTAGAAAGAGAACAGGTTAAAATCCTTTTGTGTCAGCCCCACTATGTCTTCCCAACTGAGCAATGGCGAGAGGAAAAAGATCTTCAGTAATGGTACAAACAGTCATACTCTGGATTCCATCTTCAAAGTACATTCAAAAACCATCAAGAGAATGGTGAATAAGTTTAAATGAGAGGGAATAGTGGAGAGGAAAATTGGGTCAGGAGGTCACAACAACAAGTGGGCTCATCATTTCAATTTAGAGCTAAATACATTCTTATTGTTCAGAGTCCAATAGTGTTATAAAAATCTTGGAGAATTCCAGTAAGATATCTTTAATCATTTCTAAGATACAACAGTTCAAAGCCTAATCTAACAATTGGACAATGTTGCTGTTACACACTGAGTGTGTGTGTAAGACAATATAAATAAAAAACAAAAGGAAAAATACTCACTACCAGAGTAAATAATTACATTAAAAAAAATAAATACAAATTCAACAACATTTACTCACTTTTGTTTACTAGACTATATATTACATCACTTAGCATCCTCTATAGTTTACCTTTCTTTACACAATAAGCTTTAAGAATACTTTAGACTATTCTCAAATTTGAAAACTATATTTTTCCTCCAGTTCTCTTCTGTGTATAAATACAAGTTACAAAATAAAATCTCTGCATTTCCCTTGATAAAGAATAATTTTTCTTTTGTCATTTTATATATATATATATATATATATATATATATATATATATATATATATATATATATATATATATATATATGGATATGGATTCAACAAAATGATAGTAAAAAGAGCTTAATCTAACACGTTTCACTTAAAGTTTCATCAGAGATCAAGGTAAAAAAATGATAAAAAGCAAACATACGCAGACTAATGGAATGTTGTGTTTGGCTATTTCTTATTGCTTAGATACGTATTACGTGTAATGAAGTAACAGAATATATGTGGCAAACATTCTCAACACTAAAGTGTGTAAAAGTAAGATGCAGTAGGATGTTTTGATTGGATATGTGTCAAGTGTAAGGAAGTAAGAGATAATATTCAAATAAGTGTAAGAAAATATTCTGGATGTTAAAGTATGTAAAAGGTTAGTGAGACGCTGTAGGATATTTTTAACAATTTTTCATTTAAGTATATCTTGTGCATATTTTGTATAAATATTGATTTCTATGTATTCGGAAAAGTTAGATTCATGAATAATGGGTCTATAGAAAAATGGTGATGCAGTTTTTTTTAAATGTGTGTGTTAATAGATGGTAATGTTGCTATAAATATCTTTTCATAATATTTTCTCTTTAAAGAGTGATGTTCTTTTTTGACAAGGCTGGCATTGGTGAAATTAAAGTTAAATCCTATGTTGTAAGGATATATATATATATATATATATAATATATATATATATTTATGCGCGCACACACACACACACACACACACACACTAGTGTACCCTTGCCATCAAAATTGAGTGCAAAAAGGAATGTATTATAAATAATACGTATTATATTGTAAGTAATTTTTGTTTAATCCAAGTACAATTTTTTTTCGGTGTAACAATTGAGGGGAAGTGTGCAAAATAACGATGACCCACCTGACCAAATTAGTTATATTTGTTTTTGGAAAGAAAAAAAGAACTTTAGTTAAATAAAAATTATGACAGACAGACATGAGTTACGGGGAAACATTAGTCATGTTGGATATTTGTTTTACAAATTTAACTGTATTTTATTTCCTTTTTAAGGCCAATTAAGAAGAAATAAATAAATACAATTTATGTATGTATGTGAGAAACGATGAAATGTTGCTATGTTTCTTTTTTCTTTCCCAAAACAAATATAACTTGAATTTGGGCAGGTGGGTCATCCTTTGTATGAAAGAGTATGAGTGTGTGTGCTTCTTAGGAATAACTGAAGATACAATAGATAGTTAGAATTTAGTTCTTACTGTGGACTGCCTTGCCATTGTTTGGGGTGTGGTCTCTGTAGTTTTCAGTATGGTAGCTTTTTGCATGTGGACATGAATAGGGTCTTGATTTCTGTGCATCTTATGTAAAAATTTTGCACAAAAAAAAAAAAAAAAAAAAAAAAAAGTGTGTATATATATATATATATATATATATATATATATATATATATATATATATATATATATATATATATATATATATATATATATATATATATTGATGTATTGTATTTAAAGATATATATTCATGTATTTGGGCAGCAATCTCTCTTTTATATAAGAAGAGGACAAACAAGCAAAACACTACAATTAAACTTTCTATTATATTTTTCTTGCATTCATACAAGAGATTTCTTTCTTGCACATAGAATGTGTAAGAACTGTCCTAATGATCTTTGGATCCAAGCACTTTTGGCCAATCTATTAGCCATTATGCTGTTTCTGATTGTCCGAATATGTAGATTGTGATAATTTTTTTTAACAATAGAAATGTTTTAATTCCCCAAAAAATGGTCAACTCATTGTGGCTGTATTCATAATTAAAATTATTCAGAGTCAGTTTCATTTCATTTTTTTTTATTATTAAGGCTTTTATTATTAAAGCTTTCATTATTTTTAAGCATTTTCTGCAGTTAGATGAATGCATTATGTTGCTTTTTTTTTTCTTTGCCTGAAGCTTATCAGAATGACAATGCTTAGATTAATCCAGAAATTAAGTATATTTTAAGCACAGATTTTTTTAACACCACATTAGGAAGCACAAAACTTTTATAAGCAAACAACACAGCCACATAAAATAAATCAACATTCAAATTTTGAATATTTGAAATCATTTGCTGTTCTAATATTTGAACAGCTGTAATTACAATGCTCGTATAAGATTTACGAGCATTCAAGTTCAAAAGATGTAAATTTAAAAGATCCCCCATTATTCTACATTTGCATATACAGGTTTTGTACATATTCTATACAACAAAGATATTGTTCCCATCACATTCAATTCTGCATGTAACATCATCTTAAGACATCCTCCCAAGGAAAGACTTCACAAATGTGATACCAGTCACATCTTAAGGTTCAGCCCCACTCAACTTAGGGGAAATATTTTCATTTTCTCTCATTAAGGTCATATTTTAAGCATGAAGTTAGGATGCATACTTAATACTAACTTTCAGTTGAGTAACTCGTCACACCTTCTTGAGCTAACATTTTCAACTGACATGAAATGGAAAGACTATATTGAATCAATTGCCAAATCTGCTGCTAGAAAAGTCAGTTTCCTGTGTCATGCTAGAGAATTCTTCTCAACAGAAACTATTTTACACACAAGTCTAACATTCATTGAATATTGCTGCCACACATAGTCTGGTGATTCTGCTATATATTTAGAGGTTCTTGATAAAGGAATTTGCAATGTTATTGGTCCTGATCTGGCCTCACACCTTCAGTGTCTTTCTCACCGCCATAACAGTTTCCCTATGTCTTTTGTAGATACTTTCATAGTTATCGTTCTGGTGAGCTTTCCTCTTTGATACAGTGCAGCACTAGATTAGCAGCATGGTCCCATCATTTTACAATTGGAATGGCTAGATGTAACTGTAAATTCTATGCTGATAGTTTCTTCTCTCACTGGCTTCTTACTTTCCGGTTAAATTTGATCTTCAAAACTTTAAACGCAATGTCAATCGTTATCTTCTGTTTTCTCAATTCCCATTCTTTTATTATAATCACTTGTTAATAATGTTTTCTTTTTCTCATTGTTGTAACCTAGAGAAGGTTACTGAATAGAATAATCACACAAAGGTTGGTAATGAACAATAATACTTAGGACACGAACAACACATACAAGATTTGCCAACAGTACATAGAATAAGCAGTCAACTGCTAGAAGTGAGTCAAGTGAATTCCCCAATGAATCTCCAACTGCAGACCAACATACAGTATTTACTACTGTATTTATGTAAATGGGGACATACCCATTATTGTCCATAGGTATGCTACAACACTCATATTCTCTTACATTCAGTAACTACTTGCACCTTAGTAGCTTTATTGCCTGGCTTGGGGTGAAATGAAAAAAAACTTCCAGTTTGAATTTTCTGATGAATCAATTTTTATGCTAATGATTGAATAAACACATGAATAGTTCTACGACAATAAAATATCCATAGAAATTCTATTACTTTGTCAAATATTTGAGCTTAACAAAATATTACAATAGCAATCATAAGTATGAATGCAGATCATTACTTAAAGAAGAGAGTACAAATGAAAATTTTTCTTTTCACTGAAGCAGACAGTAAATACATGACAGCGTTATCACCTTCCTACTTTCTCTCTTTCTTATTATGTATGCTGCTTTTCTTACTAAAGGCCTCTCTTCATTCCCCAAATAATAGCATCTGTTATATCTTTTTCTTCCTTTCAATCTTCAAATGGGCCATTATTAATTGTAGGTAATGGCAGGACATCACGCACAAGATAACTTACAGAATTACGATATTGCAATATTATAGAGCTAGACTAGGCAAACTTATAGCAAACCAGATGCCTCAACTTTGTATATAACACCTAGGATGTATTTTTGAGACATTTTGGAAGCAAAAAAATGTGGTGTCAATGTGTATGTGTGTGGAGGGGGGGTTATATTCAGTATGTTGCATTAAAAAAAAAGTGTATTGAAATACTATTCTTCTTCATCCTTGCTATGGCTTTTAATGCAGACATCAAAATATTCACAAACAAATGTAGTAATTGGATTGTTTAAACAAGGAAGTAATTTCATTCCCAGAGTTTTTTTTTCAGATTATTGAACTCATTTGAGCTACTTTCATTGTTATATTTCAGACAATTGATTTTACACAGCTTTTTTAAGTATGCAATCTTTAAAAAAAAAAAAAAAAAAGAAAAAAAAAAGACATCTTTTTTACAGAAATAGGTCATGAACAATAACGAAATGGTAGCCATCATGTTTGCTAAAACATTGGATAAGACTAACCTGACACTCCAAACCACTATAAAATGTCGCAACACTCTTCTTTTTCTTAATCTCAAACTACTCACACTGCCTTCATTGCTACTGAACACTGTCTACAAAGTTAGTGGTTTCAAATTCCGTGATGGAAAGTTTTAAATGTAACAATTTTATTTTAGGTATCAATTTTTTTTCTTAAGATATCTTTCAATAATAATTCCATCTTCCAATTGAGTTACGAATGAACATAGGTAAGCGTAGGTAACTGAATTCCATTTCTAGAATTTATAATGGATTCTAATAAGAACAGCATACAGCCACATCATGTTCAAACACCAGTACAACCACTGAGGTTAAGCAATGTCAAGCCTGTTCAGTACCTAGACAAGTGACCACTTGGAAATACCAGATGTTTGGATAAGCTTGGATGTATGGGTGGTGTAATGGATAATGGCTCAAAATCGTTAATCGGTGAGCTGAGTTCCAATTCCTGTTGTGTTTGTTATATTCATTTATGCTCAAATACCCTTGGGAAAAGTATGAATCCACCTCATCATGCCCCAGCTATGGGTTAATTAGTAAGACTTGTAATGTATCACTAAATCATTATTATCACAAAAAAAAAAAAAAAAAAAAAAAAAAAATCAAAAGATTTTTTACAATTTTCTGGCTTTAAATAATCTGCAAAAGGGTTGATAAGCCATAGGAAATGAATCAATCAATCTAATAAGAATAATTTCATTATCTTTATATACAAAAACCCACTAATTAATACCTTATTAATTATTAATGCTACACAACCTACATTGTGTAGCTTTAAAAAAAATTAAATCAGTTGAGTACAAAACTAAGCAGATCTAAGTCTAAGAGAAGGAAAACTCTCAATTCTAAACTGTGAAGAAGACAAGAGGAAACCACTCCACTATCTTTCCCAGGAATGCAATGGAGTTCACAGGTATTAAAGGAAAGGAAAGTCATGATCGCCTATGTCCTGCAGGGATATGGCATAAAACACACACAAATACATAGTATAAAAAAATTTTAAGTTTGAATCTTATTTTCATCAGTAATGCAAACACTATCAAAATTCCATCTTAATAAAACCAATTTATTATCTGAATTTTTATGGCTGTTAGGAGATTGTATCTCCAATACAACATATTATAAGAAATATCTAGATGTCAACTAACATACTGTTTATGTAATAGAACCTCTAACCTCCATAAAAATCTGTATTATTAATCAACACAACAAAAAAATTTAAAAAAAAAAAAAAAAAAAAAAAAAACTTACTCCCACCAACATCCAAAAAATGTTACATATTTTAATTATATCTCCCGAAGCAAGAAAATAATGCCACTAAGATGCAAGGGAATATTTGGAATGAAAGAAAATGAAAAGACTTTTGAAGGAACCAGAAACCCAATCCAAAACATAAAACAAGGGATAAACATCTAATCTTGTTCAAAAGACCGGGATGGAGTGTGAACCAGTCAACAGACAAACTTTTCTATGAACTAAAATAAACAAAATACATAGATATCAGAATAGGAAATAAAAAAAAAATAAATAAAAAAAAAAAAAAAATAAAACATAAAAAAACAGTATTAACATCCTTATAAAAGTTTTCAAACATCTGACAATAAAATTAAAATATGACCTCAAAAACACATGATGTGTTATGAAGAAAAAAAATATCAAATTCAAAATATAATACAAAAACATCATATTTTAATAGTTAAGATGTCAGAAATGCAAAGTTTTATCCCAATTGAAAACATCCTTAATCCATCAAAATGGCCATAGTGACTGAAAGAAGCAACATTAGAAAATGTATTTATAAACTAACCTCCAATTATTTATAAAAAAAAAAAAATTTTTTTAAATATTAGGAGGTGGGAGGGAAAATAAGTTAAATATAATGGAAACCATAATTACCAAAATACTTTGATCATGAACAACAGAGAGACAAAACGGAATGTATCTTTAACAGAAAGAGAAAACCAATTTTCATGTAATTTGAGGATGAATTAGAAACTTTAAATTAATCTCCAGAAAATGCCTGATCTATGGACAACAAAATGTCTTAACTACAGATGACCATTGTCAAAACAGAAAATAATTGAAACTGAAAGGAGACACCAAAGGTCATCATTCGGATCAACTGATCTGACAAATAAAACCTAAACAAACTATCGCTAACACGTAACACTTCAATTTCTTTTTTCTATTCCAACTCAAACCTGTTATAGACAGCCCATACCAAGTTATAAAAGGCATTATTATTATTGTCAACAAACACATCTTGCAGATCAATCTATGAATGCAGACAGTTTGATTCTCATTGGATGCACCAATATTGTGGCTTTGTGCCAGACTATATGCTATGCTTATTCAATAACTAGGGGTACCTAGTATAGCACAATGGTTAGCATAATAAAATAAGGTAGGAGTGTGTTACTAGCAGGACTAGAGATTAACATCAGCCCAGTGACAATAGACTATTAACATGGGACGACTGGTTTAGGTGTTTTGAGAACAATGCAAAATTTGTAATTACAAAGTCTATTATTTTTATTCTAAAAGTGAATGATTTAAAAAAAAAAAATTTTTTTCTCAACAACAGAGACAGGTTTTTAATAAATGACACAAACACAACAAAAAAAAAAAAAACAAATTAAAAGTGCTTCTTTTTAAACTGGTTAAAATAAATAAAATAAAAACTAATTTAGATTGAACAACTTAAATTTTATGTTTTTGTATTATTTATCTCTAAATATGAAAAACATTTGGACTTAATAGTTCGAAATAATTTTGTTCTTTTAATTAACAATGCAAGAAAATTACATTTTTTTTTGTCAATTTTTTTTTGGACCAAGAATGTACAAGAATCTTGAAGCCCCCCAGATATACATACTGGGGCCTCAAAGCCCAATAGAGAAAAACATATGGACATCTAGAAGCCTGCCAGGGACATCTAGAAGCCTGCCAGGGACATCTAGAAGCCTGCCAGGGACATCTAGAAGCCTGCCAGGGACATCAAAGCCCCCCCCCCCCCGGAGAAAAGCGTACTGATATATTAAAGCCCCAGCCCAGAGAAAAACATACAGGCGTCTCAAAGCCCCACTCCCAGAGATAAATATACGGTCATCTCAAAGCACCCCACAGAAAAATTTAAGGTTGTCACAAAGACTTCATAAGAATAAATGTATGGGCTTCTCCTCCCATCTCTGAAAAATGTATGAGCGTCTCAAACCTATAAGAAAAACAATACCATTTCCTCATTTTGCTGCTGCCATTATCATTCCTTTGTCCATTGTGTAAAATGAGAGAAGCCGTCACTTTTAAAGGGAAAAATAAGCCAAAATGTACAAGTCAAAATGGAGCTGCAATAAGAGGATAAAGGCTTCGTATGATTAGACAGTGACAGGATGTCGACAACAAGGTCTTTAAGATTCTTCCAATGTCAGGCAAATTAATTTTAAAATGCCACTGGGCCGAGCGAAGTGGGGAATTACATTTCCCATGCCACTTCAATCTTTGTCAAGTTTAAGAGGCTTAAAGATTGCCAGATGAATTGAAAACCCGAACAATAGTGAAAGCTTCCCTGGATCTTGTTTTATACAGACATGTCATTAAGGTCAATGACAAGTTGCTTCCAACAAGGAGATGCTGATAAGTTCTCAGCTTGATTTACTTCCCAGAATTCTGACCCAATGATTAAACATGAGATTTTCTTTTTAATCCTTTATTTCGGTTGAGCCGAGAAACTTTCAGCACCCTCTTGCATTGTTAAAATTTATGATAAATTATTTTCAATAAAGGGAGACTACTCTGTAATTAACAAAATGGGCCAGAGATTGAGCAAATACGATACTCTGATCCTAGGTAGAAAGCATGACAGAAAAAGCTACATAACAATTTTAAGCAGGAAAGGATATGGAAAAAGTGGGAGAGAAGATAAGTAGTAAAGAAACACACGCACATAGACACATACATTACTAGCAGGCTTTGCCCGCTTGCTATCACTTCGCAAAGTAAGATATATTCACGACTTGAAATCTTTGAAACAAAAATTTTGAACATTTCATTCATAAATTGGCTTGTTATAGTTTTACAAATAGATGCCAACTTGTTGAAAGCCGAGTAAAATGCAAATTTCAAAC
The DNA here is from genome assembly GCA_964036315.1 of Acanthosepion esculentum. Classification (NCBI taxonomy): domain Eukaryota; kingdom Metazoa; phylum Mollusca; class Cephalopoda; order Sepiida; family Sepiidae; genus Acanthosepion; species Acanthosepion esculentum. Next base: position 28,783,208 of record OZ038507.1, on the reverse strand, counting down.
ACTTTTCTACACTATATAAGACGATTCCTAAACAGAATAATTTTTAATATGAAAATCAAAACAATCCTCGAATAAAAGAATAATGAAGGACAATTAATTAATGAAATAAACTTTTTTTTAAATCAATATGTAAATTAGTTAAACTTGAAGGGTGATATTGCCTAAAAGTAGATAATATAATACAGATAGTGAGCTTTTAGTATGAAAATTACTCTTTCAAGTAATAACACATTACTTATCATCTCTCAGCTGTGTGTCTGTCCATGGGCAGAGTGCACTCAGGGGCGACTCCGTCAAAGACAGAGTCACAAATGAGGAAAATTATACTCAGAGGTGCCAGTCCTGGGGAACAGCTTCACCTTCTCATTGCACTAGAGAGAGAGATTGGTACTTGCACCGAGGCCAGTGCAACTGACGGTTGCAGGGGCTTGGGAATTTTTGTTCGCAGCCTGGGTGTACACGCTCGGGCTCCCTACATTAAACCAACCTTGTGTCACAACCCGACATCGTGAGGGGGTTGAGTAAATACAAATTACTCTCTCGAGTAGTTTTTAACGTTTATTTATCATCTCTCAGTTGTCTCTCTGTTATTGGGCAGAGTGCGCTCAGGGGTGGCTTTGCCAAAGGACAGAGTCGCAACTGAGTTGACTAACCCTGGGAACAGTTGTCCAAAGCTGCACCCACTCATTGCACCAGAGAGAGGGATTGGTGCTCATACTGAGGCCAGTGCAACTGACGGTTGCAGGGACTCAAGCAATTTTTGTTCCTAGCCCTGGTGTATGCGCTCGGGTTCCTCACATTAAAATCGAACTTGTGTCACAATGCAACTTTATGGGGGCATCGAGTAAATACCAAATTACTATAAAATAGAGCTGGGGGCTTTTTAATCTCATAATTTGTGGGAGAATTGAACTCAATTTCACATTTATTCATATGTATTCCATAATATAGGTTTTACTTAATTAGCTATTATATTTCTCTAACTCTTCAAATGTTGAATGTATAACTAATTCTAATTTCTATTTTCCCATCTTTACACTATATTAATTTTATCTTATAAATTATTCCCTGTTCTGTCACCCATGAAATAAAAATAATTGTTTGCATGGAAAATAAGGATCTACGTACAAATTAAGTGGCAGCAGAAGAATTATCGTTGAACTTTTAAAAGGTAAGCTTAAACATTAATTCAATACTGTTATATACCATACCTATGAACACTAATGGGTATATCCCATTCCTCATAAATACGTTGGATACTATTGTAAGTGGGGGTAACATGTCGTCTAAGTAGTCCACCACTCGCAGTGGTTTACCTACTTCACACTATTGGCTAGTATTGTATTTTGTTGATGCTATAAAGATTGCTATTTCATTTCCAACCTCTGTTTTGGTTGCTCCTTATTCAGTAACCTTTTCTAGGTTACAACATATACTTAAATGCAGCGATCAATTTTGAGTTCTTCTGTAGTTTATTGATGCCTATTGCATCTACTCCTCCCTAGCTATTGTGATGATGGCCAAACCAAGAGTCCCCCACAGGGGCTAGCTTAAATGCCACCTGATAGGGCAGCTTTTAAGCTAGTTTATAATGAAACATGCACTGCAATTTTGGATACAAAAGGAAAATAAGAGTTACTCTCCTTAAACCATAAAAACAACAATAATGGCTAGTATAATATGTTAATATAAACTTTTAACCTCAACGAAAATCGTTCCCTGCACCTAACTTTTCCAGGGCTTTTGAATGAGCTACGAATCATTGAAATCAGACCAGTAAGAGCAGAAGAGTTGCTTGGGCACATACACGGACAAACACACACTATATATATATATATATATAAATAAATAAAAAAGAATGGATTTTTTTTTATTTTTTATTAATCTGACAGATTTTTAAAACTTTAAACATTATTTTTAGTAGATACTCATATTTAAATAGGTACTCAGTTTATTTATTAAACAGTATATTTATTTATTTTCATGAATCTCTCATGCACATTCATATCTGCTCATGGCGTATCAAATGTAAACAAATGACGTCACACATTATGAAATGGACAAAGTCCAACAATTATTTTAAGACAAGTTTATGTTTATATATTCTTTTTATAGATACAAACATTTAAGTAAATGCTCTGTTTTATAAAGATTATATTTATGGAAGATTAAAGTTTAAAGACAGTAAAATCAACCTTGCTAACTGAACGCTCCTCTGTGGCCAAAACGATTAAGGCACGTCAGGCTATATGACGGTTCCGTATAGGATATAGGTTCGATTCCTGTCGGAGGACGAAAATTTTTCTATGAGAATTTCTCGAACATTCAGGCCGGTAAATTTTGTTTAATACTGTTTATTATAAAACAGAGCATTTACTTAAATATTTGTATCTATAAAAAGAATGTATAAACAAAAAAAATGTCTTAAAATAATTGTTGGACTTTGTCCATGTCATAATGTGTGACTTTGAAATGTATGCTAAAGCATTTTATAAACTTTTTTTCTACACTTATTGTGTTGTATCTAGTATATGATTTGTTTGTAATTTATATATTTCCATTGTGGACCTGATGATGTCTTTGTAGGGGAATAAATGTTCCGCGGTCATGGAATTGCGGACAGAATTACAGAATCGTTAGTCTTAAACAGAATCTGGGTTTTTAATGTAATTTTCAATAATGAATAAAAAATTAATTATTTCAATCTTTTCAGATTTTTTTTTAATTCTTTTAAAACTTTATAAATAACTGTCTCTCCAATTTTGTTAAACATTTTATAACAATAACATAATGTAGTTATTTCCTTAAAAATTGTTTTTACAAATCTTTGCAGTTATTTTCCTTATAAAACCTGAAAAATAATTAAGAACAAATGATTACATAATTTTAAAAAAGTGGGTTGTCCATTTTCTGAGAATTTGTTGGCTAGTCTATTTTTTAAATATTTTAAAACTTTTCTAAGAAACTATGTAGCAAATAAGATGAAAGTCAGAAGGTCACAGCTCAGTTGTGGCCACCAAGATCCATTGCTAAAGTGGAAATGGACGACAGACATTTAGTTGATGTGAAAATTGGAGGGGAAAGAAATAGAGACAAAGATCAAACCAATAAGTTTAACAAATTCATTTTCTTTAAATGCTATCACATGCCTACCATGCAATAAAGAAAAACAATTCTCCAAAACAACTGGCTTGTCTACTCTTCTCCCAGATTAATAATTGCATCATCTTCAGTGCTTCACCATTGTAAACAAATTTAAATTGAACAAAAAAAAAAAATTCTTTAATAACATTCTATCAATGATTATTTTTTTCATATTTATATTTTGTAATCTAAATCAGTTGCATGAATAAGCAACAAATTGCCAAGATGACTAAATCAAGTCAATATAGTGAATCGACCTCTAAAGTTGGGCCTGCTCCTCTTAAAAAAAAAAAGTTTGACCCCAGTATCTAAAATTTGTGCTAAAGCCAGAGTAGCGCAATTTCCTGATGACTTTTATGCAGACGAAGATATGTTATTTTGCAAATTCTATCTCTATATGTGTTGACATTTTTAGGGTTGACACAATCAAAGATCACATCAAATCAAAAACTCATTTGACAAAAAAAGTTTTCAAAAAGTCAGCTCAACTGCAACTGAAGACAATCATAACTTTGTTGAAGAGTAAAGAGGTAGGAGATGATTTTGTCCTTAACTTTTTGAAAATGTGCACTTTGACATTCCCCTATACAAAATTAACAAAAGAGACCATTCATATTAAAACATTGTAAAGAAGGTGGTGCTATTCCAAGTGTCAATTGTGTTAGGCAACTTTATCTACCAAAATTGTGTGCTTGCCACTTTGCTTGCCCTGAAAGCCAAGCTTGCTAATAAACAGTCAGCATCATAACAGACGAAACAATTGACTGTTGTGATCATGGCATTTTGAAAGTAATTGCAAGCATTCATGGGGAGTCATTTCTCATTGATGTTGTAACTTTGCAAGAATGCAATAATCAAACTGTAAGTCAGGCATGAATCCAAGCTGTAACTCATGTGGATATTACATTTGAGGATATTTTGCAGCCTATTGCAAAAAAAGCTCATAAGGAAGTGTTGTCAAATATCTTTGTTAACAGTTGCCATGTGTTGTGCTTAGTACATATTTTAAATCTTGTTGATGAAGTATTTTCACACTAGCCAGCATTTGATAATGTTACCCAGCTCACTACTTTCATCTAGTCAGCCTTTTTTAAAAAGCCTAGTCGGAAAAAATGATACTTAAAATGACTTGAAGGTTCCTTGCCTAAAGAACAAGTGGAACTACACAGTGTGCCAGTGGCAACCAGATGGAATTGCTGTTTTAATACAGCCAAATATCATTCATAAGCAAGAAAAGAGCCATGGCCTTGCAGTAGATAGGATTCTAGAATTAGTAGATGATGGTCAACTACATCATGCCTCTTACCATAATTTGCACCGAAATCAGAATTTTATAAATGAGAACTGCACTCACTTTGACAAACTTAGAAGAAACTAAGTCTCCACTTGCATGTGTTGTATATAACATGATGGATGTAAAACAGTATTTGCATACTGGTACATCAAAATCAACATTTGGCCTAGAAACTGATCGTCTTTTGTCTGAACTAGAAAACACAGAGAGGGAGAGAGCTATCTCAAATTTCCAAGAATTTTTTCAGCACATCTTTTTTGAAACTGAATAAATACCTGGATATCCAACCTGTGTATAACTTTTACAAGGCAACTCATCTGTTTGATCCTAGACTACTAATTTCCTTGGGACTTTGATTTTAACATTTAAATTTGTAGATATTTGCTATTTCTTTATATGCAATAAAACTTTGAATTATGTTTTTGTTTTTAGTTTTAATAATAATTATGACATATTGTATTGCAGTTTTCTCATAAAATGCTATAAAAATGGAAAAAAATGAAAATTTTCCAAAAGTAAAAATGGAAAAAAAACGGAATCAAGGAAAATTTGAAACGGAAAATCAGGGCTCTATCTTTGTAACTCACAAAATATATCTATCTATCTATCTATCTCTATATATCTATACACACACACACACACACAAACAAACACTTCAGAAAAGTAAAAACATGTCTTTTGTAGTTTTAGCAAATTGTTAGAACACTGTTTACTGTAGTATATTCTTAACAGATGGCATTACCATCATGGCTGTAACATTAATGAGTCCTAAAGTAGGTTGTGTATCGCAGAAAATCTGACTACATTGGTGGCCTTTCAACAAGAAATTGAAAATGCATGTGCAGCAATCCCACTGGAAAACTTTGGCCAACATTACCAAGCAGTAGTTCACCATACTAATAAATGAAAGTTAACATTCACCATTTAGAGCATCTCTTGCAATTGTAGAGTCCAAAGGTAACTTGCATTAATCTTGTGATGGCTGAATTACAATATCTATACAAGTTTTTCCTTTCCTGAAGTGTATACATTTTTTGGTAGACTCTGTACATACACTACAGTTCAAAAATTTGAAGACACTCTTGATAATTTTTTTAATTGGCCCAAAAAGTACTGTATTTGATAGCATATAAGATGCACTTTTTTTTTACTAAAAATATCTTAAAATTCCCCTGCATCTTATATGCCATATGTAGGTTTAAAATTTGCGATAGTCGGCCAAAATTAGCCAGCTGGCAACTCCTATTAGCTTAGACTTTAGAGTAACTTTTATATACCTATTGTCATTATTTAAAAGACTATTATGCAGATTAAAAGTGTTATCATTGATAATATTCATTATATTAATTTCATCACGTTTAATATTAGTACTTTGTTTCACTAAAATTATATTCAATAAATTCAAATTATATATTTGTAAAATATATTCGTTTCATTAATATTTTTCTTGTGATAACTTCCGGTTGCATTGGTATAAATACAATCAGAATTTTTATATCGTAATTATTCCATGATAGTAGTATTGAAAATGAGTATCAGAGTTTTGATAACAAAGAAGACGAATTTTATGGATTTGAAGACGAATAAAATTTGAATGGTAACTGTACCGTTTTGCTCATTTGTAATAATTGCTTGATTTTTATTTTGTTTTCTTACCTTTGGATATAATAAAGTTTTTATAGGCTTGTTCTTTTTTCCTATTATTTATCGTTTAATTGTAATCATGGCTTGTTTACTAATGACTTTACTAATTTTTCTTGATTTGCCCTGCTGAAATTGGGGTGTGTCTTATACCCCCCCCATACATCTTATATGACGTCAAATACAGTAGTTGATCATCGTTATAAAGGATCCATTTCTATTCACAACTCACTATTTGATCAAGAAATTAATCATTTGAATTGCACAGATACAGCATCGAACACACTTCAAAATGTCAAACTGTTTGACTTTCACAGAATTCATGCAGAATCCATTTACCAAGTTTCTTTACGTTGCCAATTTTCTTGAGATCACCCAATATTGTTGAAATGCCGACACCCATTATCCAAGATATTTTTTGGAGACTTTGATGTTGATTTTGTTAAACTAATGTTTTCAGATGTTGCTTGTCAATTGCAGAGAGACATCCTCTGCCACCTTGATCTTCAAGACTGATATCCCCTACTGTGGAACTTCAAAAACCAGTCCCCATGCTGTCCAATCACCAGTAGATCCCTCACCCAATGCTCTGTTAACTTTGGTAGCAGTTTGAGAAGCAATATGATCAAGTTCAAACTCATGGAGAGAGTAAAAAAAAAGAAAGAAAAAAATTAATACATTTCTTTTTTTTCATGTTCAATATTAGGGGGGGGGAGATAATGTCTTAAGTTAAATTCTGAAAGAGATTGATATAAAATTAACAAAGAGGACACTTAGGAATGAGTAACATATTTTTGTGCAACTATTATAATACATTATAACACAAAAGGTTTATTCTAAAATTGGGCATTATTTCCCAAACATCCTAATAATAGCAGGCAAAGTTTAATCTATATAATAAATGTGAATGCCAGTGTGTCACTTTTTTTTAACTTTACTCCTATAGGCCATAGCCCAACATATCATACCATTTCAGAATCAGGCAGACTTTGTGAGCAAATTAAAAACATTCCAGTCCAGATCCAGATCTACAATCCTGAAATTTTAAATTCCCAAATTTTCATTACTGTGATTGTTTTTGGCAATTTTTTTTTTTTACATGATTTTTTTCGAAAAATCTTTTGTACGATAATTTTTATAACTTGGAAATAAATTTGGGAATAATTGAAATTAATGGCAAAAGTCACCCATGAAATAAGAATTTTTGTTTGTATGGAAAGTAAGGTCATACATACATCAAATTGTCTTTAAATTAAGTGGCAGCAGAAGATTTATTGTTGAACTTTTAAAAGGTAAGCTTAAATATTAATGCAATACATAAATGCAGCGATCAATTTTGAGTTCTTCTGGATTTTATTGATGCCTATCACATCTATTCCTCCCTATCTATTGTGATGAAGGCCTAATCAAGAGCCCTCCACAATAGCTAGCTTAAATGCCACCTGATAGGGCGGCTTTTGAGTTAGTAAATAAAAATATTTCTTAAATCCCATGAAAAGCATTGTCTACTTATCATTTCCTTAACACCTTATTAACATTAAACACTGGCATTCTTAAGGACAAGACAATCGGCTAACTTTGTTCTTAAACTCAGATACTTGGATAAGTGAAAACAAAAGATCAAAAACTCAATATCCCCCCCTCCAAACACTTACTAACCTCAATATAAACAAAGGAAAGAATAGGTTTTCAAGGTCAGTCTTCTCTACCCTTTTGCTAGAAAGCAGGACGGGTTGGTCCACTCCACTATCCACCAAAAGAATGAATCAGGATGGTTAACTACTACACAGAAAGGAAGCATATCTCTCTCACTTTCTCTCTCTTTGCTACAAGAGGGGGATGTGTGTGTGTGTGTGTGTGTGTGTGTGTGTGTGTGTGTGAGATCAATAATCATCAAGAACAAGAGGAGTTTGCTGAAAGCATTTTAGATTTGAGAAGAGTACAATCTGAATTAACTTCTAGAGAGCTGTCTGAGATTATGAACATATAGCGATTTTATTTTTTTTTATTTTTAATACTGTGGTTTATTACATCTAATGAAAAATTATTAATAAAAAAAAAAAAAAAAAATGTTACTAGCGTATCTAGCCAGTGGATGACAAGGGTGAAGAATCAGTGATTCTAACTTTAGACAATACTTGATATGTCCAGTTTTTTGGGAGTTTTTTTTTTAAATTTTTTTTATGTCCAGTAGACAAAGAAATTCAAATACTAATTTAAATCAGTACAGATATTTTTCTTTTGCAAATAAATAAATAAATCTCATCACATATTGATATCTCTTATCCATCTAAATTTATCTTTCAAGTTTTGTCAAACTGTTCTTCAGTCATCTTGTAGCTACAGACTAAAGACAGCGTGCTCCACCTTTGTTATGACACATCCAAGTGTATGAAGAATAGCAAATTGCACTCCGGGATACAAAACACAAGCAGAAATTCCAGCTTTAACCCAGGAGGAGACCTCAGAAGCACATTCTTGAATGGGGAGCGTAAAGACAACATCCTAGGGGGACATCGCTGAGGAAATCACAGAACGAGTCCCAGTCAGCTCATTCATAGCAAAACGAGGTTCTACTGGTAGGAGGTTCTTTGCAGGGGGTGTAGTTGAAGGAGATGTTGAGACACACTACAGCATGATCGGAGTTACCAAGAGGGCAGAGCTGCATGGCAGTACAAGACTCGGGGATGTAGGTAAAACACAGATCGAGAAGAGAGGCCTTACCGTCCCGGTTGAAGGCAAAACGCGTGGGGAAGTCAACTATCTGCAAGAGGGATTGAGAAACTGAAAAATTACGTGCTTGAATGCCTGCAAGGTCAGTAGTAGCATTCTTAAGCCACTTGGTATGATGGGCGTTAAAATCACCAAACACTAATATGTGAGCAAACTCTAAAAATAAATAAATAATAAATAATTCTAAAATAAGATGCCAAGAATGAAGGACTTGTCAAGAAAAAAAAGTTCATAGGAAGAATCATATATATTTCAAAAAAGAAAAAAAAAATAGGTTAATGGAAATATTGTATAGTCATATAAATTGGCTAGAGGCATAAAAGACAGACATCCTTGGTTTAGTAAAGTCTTGTATGCTCATGCCAAAATATCTGTGCCAAAAAAAAAAAAAAATAATCTCCATCCACCTATCAATCACTAGCCAGCTACATTATCCATCTTTCTATCAAAGGCTACCTACATCATCATCAGCCATTCTTCTAAAACAAAAAAAAAAACAAAAAAAAACAAAAAAACAACAGCAATTTCATACCCACTTCTAAATATTAATATAGATTAGTAAACACCTTTCTACACATTTCTCCTAAATGGTGATTTTATTAATCTTTATTTTAATGGCACCACTATTATATTTCTTTTATATACCATGCCTATTCAGAACACTGGGAAACCATGGCACTCCTCAACTTCCTTATCACCATCTATCTATCACTAGTTAGCTGCACCAGCCATCTTTCTATCACAGACTACCTCCATCCTCAGCCATCACTCTCAAAACAAAACAATCTCATACACACTTCTAAAATCTTAATATAGATCAGTAAACAGATTTATCTCAAAATAGTGATTTTATTGTTTATTTTTTTAAATGGCACCACAGAAACATTTGAAGCTATTTTTTTTTCTTTTGGTATGGGGACAGATTGTTTTCATTCCATTCTCAATATCTAGTATAGTTCTTTTTAGTACTAAGTTATTGCTCACACTGTTGCTAGTGAGTTTAAGTCTGCACTACCTGGCTCAGGGATTGAACACACAATTAACAATGCCACCATTAGCGCAAATGTAAATTTAATTCAGTAAAGAATGATAACTCCTCATCCGAGAAATTAGCACAGAAATTACCATTAGTAATAGTTTAAAATCTGGAAATATGCTACTAGACTAATAATATTATTACCTAAATGCTAAATTTTGCACCCAGTGCACAAATTTAAAAAAAATGTTGTTTGAAGGAGACACTTTGTTGCAGTAATGCAATTTGTGAAGGAGACACTTTGTTGCAGTAATGCAACTTGTGAAGGAGACACTTTGTTGCAGTAATGCAACTTGTGAAGGAGACACTTTGTTGCAGTAATGCAACTTGTGAAGGAGACACTTTGTTGCAGTAATGCAACTTGTGAAGGAGACACTTTGTTGCAGTAATGCAACTTGTGAAGGAGACACTTTGTTGCAGTAATGCAACTTGTGAAGGAGACACTTTGTTGCAGTAATGCAACTTGTGAAGGAGACACTTTGTTGCAAAATAAATTTCAACAAGGCAATATTCTCATTTGTTTTTATACAACTATTGATTGATTAATAAAAGAGAAAAATACACTAGTATGCATGTAAATATAGTTGAACAGAAAGACAGTAAAAGTTAGCAATTAGGAATCTGAGGTGTCTGAAGGTGCGAGTGATACACACACACACGTGTGTGTGTGTGTGTGTGCGCATGCACGTGTGTGTGAAAGAGTTCAGTCACCTGGTTAGTTAAGTGCCATATGTGATACACGATTGGGCGATTGCGTCTTTACTATACATGACTGACTAGGCAGATTTTCCCCCCACTGTAGGTTGCAATTTCTTTCTGCAGTAGACCGGTCGCTAACCAAGGCTAAAGAACACACTCAGTTCTGCTATTCAACCCATAGCTGGAGGGAGAAGAGATGGATCCATACTTTCCCCCAAGGGTATTTGTGCCTAACTGAACAAACTCAAATCTGACTTGTAATTCTGAGTCAATAGGGGAATGACGTACCCATGCTGGGATCAAGTTCCAAGCTGGTGTTACTTTTACTGCATGCTAGAAGAAAAAAAAAAGAAAAACCAGAAGTGTCCCGTTTTTATAGTTGTTTAACTGTGACACCTAACAGTGTCTGGGTGAACCTGGCAAAACCAAGTGAAGGTAACCTCAGCTTAATTAAAAGGGAGCTTTTTTCTTCTTTTTTTTTTTTTAATGCAATTTTTGGTTATTTTTATTTATACAACTATAAGAACTGCATGAGACCACATAAAAACATCAAGAATAACCTTTCACTTTTAAACACAAATATAATTTTGTTCAATTGTTCAGTCCTTCAATATCAGCACCTCAGTGTTCTCATCTACAACAAAGTTCATGCTGCAAGCTGCTTCTATGTCAGTTATTCCTTGTGTTTGTTTTTGTCTTTGGGGGGGGTATGCGGCAATGGCAACCAATAAAAAAAAAACGCTATTATTCTGAATAAAACATTTTTCTTAAACCTCTTCTTTAAACTTTCAGATCAAAATAAGAGTTTCCTTTCATTTCTCCAAAATAAAACTATTCGTTCAGTCGCCATAGGGCGACTATTTAACATTCCTTGGAGAAAGGGAGAAGCGATAATCTTAGAGAGGGCACTAAATCAAGCATTTTTAAATAATAAAAAAAAGGTATTATTGAAGGCATACAGAGCCAAACTGTTTCTTTTATTATCATTTCACTCCAAGCAAGGCAATAAAGCCACTAACACGTAAAGAGTATGAAAGAATACGAGAAAAGTAACGATAAGGAACTTTAATCTACACAACATAGTTCCAAGTTCCACAACCAAATTACCTGGGTTGATGAGTACTAGGGAATACCAGATACTAAGTGACTTGTAGTGATGACATACTAAGCAAAGTTAAATAAACAACAGATTCACGCTCAAACGCACACTAAGAGAAAAAAAAAAAAGGTTCGGTTCAAATTTTTCATCTGAAAAAAAAATTAAAAAATAAAAAAAAAAATTTAAAAAAAACGTCAAAAAATTTTTTAGGACATGCTTGCAGCTTGCTTCATAAAAAAAGACAGAGTGAATGGGTAAAAAGAAACTAAAGACCTCGAGTGAAGATAGTGTTTTTTTAGTTTTACACCTCATCAACAGCTTAAAAGGCAATTATCACTATTACTTACTTTCAATAGAAATATCCGAGTGTTAAAACATTCGAAACAAGAAGAAATAAAGAAAGAAAACTGGTCCAACGAGGTAAACGGAAAATACCTTAAAAAAAAAAAAAAAAAAAAAAAAAAAAAAAAAAATTCTACCCCAACAAAAAGAAATAATCAAGGTAAAAAAAAGAAATATATCCGAGTTTAACACGCGTAACAAAAAACTGACTTTTATGATCGAATAATTTAATTTAACAAACAAAATATTTTTTTCAGGTGCTTGAAAGTTTAAACTTTTTTAGATTGAACACAACACAATGTGTTACTTTTTTTTTAAACCACATCCATTACCTACCTTACTTTCTAAACCTTAAAAAAAAGAAATGCGAAACTTGCATGCTCGGTCAAGCGACAACACGGCGGTTTACGAAAGAATGTGAAAACAGATAGGAAAAAAAAGAAGAAAAAAAAACTACTCCGGTGAAGGAATGTCGAATTCAAGTTTTTTGTTGTTTTTTTGTTTTTTTTTAGTTTAACGTAGTTTAGCGCGTGAATAAATCCTGATTTCAAGATGCCTCATCAGCAACTCACCAGATGTGAAAACTGACAATGTTGTCTAAGGATCCTTTGCCCCCTCCTCCACTAGGTGTATGGAAGAAGCAATATTCTATTTCTTCTCATTCTCCAAAATGTTTGGAGGGGGCACTACCCCTACCACACACACACACACACACACACATTAACATTGTTCCTCTTTTTCTCTTACTTCCAGACAGGTGCACGCAACCAACAGACTTGTTGTCTAGTGTAGTGTAAATAATGATGATGGAAACTGCAACAGGCTAGTTCTGGTGTTATTTTACCCTAGATCCATAAATAAATATGGTAAGAATCGGCATTGAAATGTGGCCACAGGATGGGGTCTGACCATGTGACTACCGATACTCAGAAGGGAGCACATACCAGATTTTTTTCTTTTACAAAGATTTTTCTACGGTATGAAAAAGAGGTTTCTTAGATCTCTAAAATAAATAAAAAAACAGTGGTCTAATACTTGAAAAAAAAAAAAAAGAAGTTAAAAACAATATACAACAGAAAGAAAAAAAAAAGCGGAGTCCTTATTTTACGATCGGACATGCAAAAAAAAAAAAAAAAAAAAAAGGTAAACCATTTCGGAGAAAAAAAATTTGCTATGTAAGCATTTTTAAGTTCTTGCCGATTTCTCAGAGGTGCTAGCTTAATTACTTTTTGTTATATTATTAATTAATAATAATAATGATTGTGGTGGCGATGACCCTGTTAAAAAAAACATAGTTACTCAACGTAAGCTGCTCCTATCTTTACTTTTTACAAAGGTGAGAATCTGCCTAATCCACTTCAAAAACCTGAAAAAGGTACATGCTGTAATAATCATAATGTCGTATAGCTAGTCATCAGACTCAGAGATATTGACATTTTAAAAAATATATATTTGATCCTTTCAAACTTCTGGCGCTGAAATGCATCAGTGAATTATTTTTTTTATTTTCATCATTAATGATAACAAAAATAATAATAATAATCGGGAATAGCATTTGATTTTGAGTTTTATCAAATCAGAATTAGTACAATCAATTTCTATTTTACATTTTTTTGCTTATCTATTTCTAACGGAAAATCTCAAGTAAAGGTTACACTCAGGTTTCAGTAGAAACCCGGTTCGGTTAGAAATCGCTATTTTCTAGGTTAGGGCCAAACTTTTTTTTGTTTGACATTCAAATGTCACGTAATAGATCAGTCAGGCCGGTATCATGTACTTGTTCGAATACTTAATATAAAATCTGTAATGTGCTAAGTAACCTTTATTAAAAAAAAAAACCTTTTTTTTTTAATCAATTCACCACAAGCAAGGCGATAATGCCACTAAGACGCGGGGAGGGCTACTGGGTGTGAAAGAACGAGAAGAGAAGACTTTTTTTTAGAAAGAACCGGAAACCCAATCCTAAAAACTAAACAGGAAACAAAGGATGAACCCCTACTCCTGTTCAAAAGAGCAAGAAGAATCATGAAACGGACGATCAGCAAACCCCCTACTCCTATTTTTGTTAAACTTAGGTTTCGAAAAAAAAAAAAAAAATCCGATACAAAAAGTTAGGTTAAAATGAAACCAGTTAGAATTATGTGACATTTCTTCAGAAATTAGAGGTTTTTTTAATTTAATTTCTTCTCATGAAAAAGATGAAGTGAAGAAAATTGATGAAAAAAAAAAAAAAAAAAAAAAAAAAGGTGTCACCTTGACATTTCTAAATTTATCAATATTGGGACTGGGACAGATCACGTGTATTTTGTTTTTAAGTAAATTAAAGTATAAATTAATGAATATTTTGAATAATAAGCAGGAATCGCGTATTTAAATAATTTTTCGACAGCATCAGAAAATGCAGATCCTGGGATGTTAAAAAATGATTGGGGTGGGGAGAAATGAAAACTTTTAAAATTGCTTTAGTTTAGATTAAAAAGTTTTCTTAAAAAGTTGCATATTGTACAATTTCACTTTAAGATACAAAAAAAAAAATTAATAAAATAAAAATAAAATATTCACGATGTCTTTACCTTGAAAATATGATCATTTTTTTTTGTTTTGTTTACTTTCAAATCATTCTTTTTTCTTGGACAATAAATTATAAAAATAATGAATAAAAAAAAATTAATTTGACTAATTTGAGAGTCATGTTTTTAAAACATGACGTAAAAACTAAGTTTTTTTTAAATAAATAAAGAGAATATGTTTTATTTTTATTCATTTATTTTTATAGCTATTTCGATCCTCACTGGGTGACCAACAATTGTGACTTTGTGTTACTGTTGTAACTTAAGTTACACAATAATAAACTTATCTCACCCCAGCGAGAATCGAACTTACTACGGAAGAGATAGCCTAAAAAACTAATTTATCCCGCCCTAGGTAATATTTTTTCTTTTTTTAGTTAGACATAACTTTGCAGCACTACTTTGGGAATATCGAAAGAGAGAGAATTTTTAACTCTCTAAAAAGTTGGTCTGCTAGACTAGTTCGTTAACCACTGCTTTTAAGACGAGATTTAAAAAGAAAAAAAAACTTACTGTGCATCTTTTCCATACAAACTGACAAGGAGGAAGTCGTGAAAAATAAATAGAAGTATCGTTGGCCTCAAAATCCTGATCATGATAAAGCGCACCTTGTTGTCGACAATTGTGCAGGATCGAACCGTACAAGCGGCACCCTCCGCTTCCTTTCACCACAGTATTGCCTTTCGAATAGGTCCAATCTTCATTTTTATTCCTGTACTGTGGAGAAGATGAAGCCGAGTTACTGTTGGGCGTGACATTATTTACTTGGGCCGGTGGCTGGCTTCTCGCCTTCAATGCAGGCAGAGAAGAAGCGGGGACGACATCAAAGTTATTGCTAATAGAATTATTAGTACGACTAACGTTGAGCTTCGGAGAAATTACCGACTTGTAGGGTTGATCTTCGCGAGATGACCTGTAGCTGATAGGGGTGTAAACAGCCTCCCTCGGAGCGACATGACCCCCGGCACTCATCACTGATACCAAGTGATTATTAGATAATTACTGATATCGACTGTGAGGGGTCAGTGTCAGCACATTTTCCGTCTCTTACCGACAGCCGTCACACGTGTAGTCGCCATTTTGACAGTAGATAGACGGCGCAGTCCATTGCCAAATTTTAATGGGGGGATGAGGTTAGTAGTTCAGTCAATCAATGGCGTGGAATAGGTAGGCGGGAAGCAATGATAACTTGTTGAAGTTTTTTTTTTTATCTTTTCCTTTAATCAGTTCTTATGAAATGCTTAAAAACGAAGCTTGATAAAAACGTCAAACAAACTTTATTTTAAATCTAAAAAGAACGTTTGTTTTATTTTTTGTAGGAGTAGGAAGAGTCGGTATTATTTCAGCTTTCTTATCTCCACCCCCAAGAAGGCGTTACCTAAAGGCTAAACGTTATTCCATCTCTTTTTTTTTTCTTTTTTACTTTTTCTTCATTTTTGACGCGGGTTGGGGGACCATAGGGAGTGTGTGATGATACACTACAAAATGTTAAGAAAACAAAAAAAAGTATATATATGAAAAAAAAAGGTAACTGCGAACGTGCATACGCATTGTTTTTCAGTTCTAGCTTAAAAAAAAAATGGATAAACTAAAAACGATGATTTTCTAGGTAGGTAGCCACCATACCAGGAGGATTGGCACAATACAATCTTCCGGTTTTCTTCTAGTTGGCCATATTTTACATGAAGAAATCAGAAAGGAAAAAATGATTTTCTAGATAAGCAGTACATTCTCACCTGGCTCTATACAATCTTACTACTACTCTGTATTATCCCCAAACTGATTTAGTACCATACTTAACTAGGCTATGGGGCTGACTTCAGCTGGGTAGTTTCAAAATGATATTAAGCTTAAGCTCCAGGAGGCCATCCTTCCAGGCAGTACCTCACTTTCAGGAAGAGCCTAGAATCATTACCTGGCATCTGAGGTGTCCCCAAAAAGAGAAGAGCCAAGGGATCTTTAGCAATTGCTACATAGGCACGCTGATAAATACTCATACTTAACTAAGCTGTGTGAATATTAAGAAATGAGGAAGTTTTAAACCAATAAAATGATTCCTCTTTCATGTGCTGTTTCTCTTCAGGATGCAGATTATCACAGCTCAAACCCAATTTTCTATCATTAAGCAATGTTTGTCCCCTTTCTATCCCTACCAGTCCCTGTTCTTCTATCCATTTATATAAGCTTGGTTACTCACTGTTTCACTTACTCCCTCTTTCCATCAATATGCCCTGTGAGTGTCAAATTCTCCGAGCTTTCTTTCCTTATTATGTGTCCTCGAAATTCCAACTGTCTCTTTCTAATCCTAAGCACAAATGTCATTTTTGTTCCTATTTTCCTTAAAACTTTCTTCTTGTTCCCATGTTCCATCTATTCTATTCTCACCATCATTCTGTAGGGCCACATTTCTGTTGCCTCAAGTCTCCTCTTCGTCTATGAAGAAATTGTCCAGCATTCACCACTATAGAAGACAACTGATATTACATAACAGTTGCACATTCTTATATTAGTTTCCAATCTCCTGATTCTTAACATTTTATTTAGTTTTTGAAAGGCATCTTTTGCTATTCTAATGCGTCTTCAGATTTCTGTGTCACTGTTTCCGCTATCTGTTATGGTACTTCCCAGATAACTAAATTCCTCTTCTTATTTTACTTTGACATCTCCAATCCATAGCTCACATCTCGAGCTGTTCCGGCTTATGGCCATATCGTTTGGAAACACCAGTTCCCGTATAAGTTAAGCAAACTTGAGCCTTGTCAGTACCTAGACGGGTGACCCTTCTTCGAAATACCAGGTGCTGTAAGCTTGGATGCATAGGTGGTATAATGGATAAATGCTTGGAATTGTTAATCAGAGTTCCAATTCCAGTTGGGTTCATTATATTCGCTTACATGCAAATACCCTTGGAGAAAGGTATGAATCTACTTCTTCTCTTTCCAGCTATGAGTTAATTAGTAAGACCTGCATCACTAAATCATTATTATCTCAAAAAAAAATTCTTACAATCTAAAAATATTTTCTGGCTTTAAATAACCTGCAGTGGGTTGATAAGCCATAGAAAATGAATCAATCAATGAAATACTGATTAGTTGCAGAGGCACGTCTTTTAGATTTATTTACATTCTCTGGAATATAAGTGTATAGAAACTACCGTGGCCACAAAGTGAGGGATCAGTTTATATATTGATTGTAAAGTAAAATTGACCCCCCCCCCATTTTATATCTACATTATAATTTCTTGTTTATCAAATTTTATTAGTTATGAATCCACCTCTGCACCCCACTGCTGTGGGTTAATTAGTAAGACTTGTATAGTTCTTTCTTCATGCTTTCCTTTATTACCTTGAATACGAGTTCCTGCAGTTTCCTGTGTCTAACATCAAGACAGTGTCATCTGTATCTCTTATGTTGTTAAGAGTGTGCTCATCAATAATAAGTCCGGTTAGGTAGGTTACTCACTTTTTTGCTCTGCCTCATAAATAAAAATGAAAAAAAAAAATTTTGTTTTGAAAATTCAAATTCAAATGCTAATATTAAAAAATGAATTTGTAAGTTTAAAAAATTCAAATATGCAAAAATAACTGACTGAACGCTTTATTTAATCTACAGGAGTAAACTGCCCATGTCTGGAGATATCTTTACTTTTAGTACAGCTCATTTACTGCTCACTCTGTTTGCTAGGTCACACTGCCTAGCCCAGGAACTGAACTTACAATTACTATGTCAAATTCATGAACCAATGTTTAATCCACTAGACAATTCTCTCTAAATAGCAGGAAAGATTTGACACTTCAGCTTTGGGTGTCAATCAAAGGACTATTCTGAATTCAATATCTTTGCCAATATGTCATAGGAATTCACAATATAGAAAAAGAATTTTTGAAGAACCATAATCACCTATGTCCTGAAGGTATATGACATTTAAAAAAAAGGATATAATTGAGGTTGGTACCTTGTCATGATGCAATAGTTGATATGTTTCTTGTTCTAATGAGTTTAAGGCTTACTATTACTATACTTAGTATTCAATTATAATACACTAAGAGCCTCCTCAGAAGAGCAGTAAGATTTCCTCAGCCAAAACGTGCAAACTTCTAGGTGGATACTTGCAAATTTGGGTATAAACTGGACATATATCTACTTTTTTTATTCCAGTGTAAACCAGGCCTATGTCTACCTTTTTTTAGGTCTAGCATAGAGTGAGTCTATGTCAACCTTTTTTTACTCTAGCATAAACCAGGCCTATGTCTAATTTTTTTTTTTAAATCTTGTGTAAACTGGATCTATATCTACCTTTTGGATTCCAATGTAAACAAGGCCTATGTCTACCTTTTTTTAGGTCTAGTCTAGTACTGGTACTTTTTGAGTTTAGTGTAAACCAGTCACAGGTCAACCTTTTTTTTCTAAATCTAGTATAAACTAGACCTATGTCTACCATTTGGAATCTAATATAAACCAGACATATGACTACCTTTTTAAGTCTAGTGTAAACTTGACTTATGTTTACATTTTTTATTCCAGTGTAGACCAGGCCTATATCTACTTTTTTTGACTATAGTATAAAACTGGACTTACATCTACCTTTTTAATCCCAGTGTCAACTAGATTCATTTTTGACTATAGTATAAAACTGGACCTATGTCTACCATTTTTATTCCTATGTAAACAAGGCCTAACTATATTTTAAGTCTAGTGCAAACTGGAACATTTTTAAGTCTAGTGTAAATTGGATCTTTTTGTCTCTAATATATACCAGACCTATATTTACCTTTTTCAGTCTAGTCTAAAACTATACCCATGTCTGCCTGTTTTTTTTGGGTTTTTTTACTATAGTTTAAACCAGGCCTCTGTCTACCATTTTTAAGTTTAGTGCACACCAGATGTATGTTTACTTTTCCATTAAATCATCATGATATTTGTCCTATAAGACTTCTATCTGATAATAAATAACCCAATAGGAGGAGATATGTTATTAAATAACCAATGCAACTTAACATTACTGAGTGCTTTATGCTTTTGGCTTACATGATTCTACACTAAACTTCTTTTCTCATGACTGAGCCACTAATTTATTCTGTTTTGAGTCAATGAGCTTAATGCTGACTAGATAGCAAAAACCTATAGCCTTGTACTATACTAAATTGAGCTTAGTACATATCAATATGTAAGAGTTAGCTTTCTCGGGCTAATGTTTTCTGTTGACATGAAATGGAAAGATTATATTGAATCAAACACTAGCTCTTCTGCCAGGAAAGTTGGTTCATTCACTGTGTCATGCTGGACAATTTTTCTCGCCAGAATCTATTTTACACATTCATAAGTCTACCATTCATCCATGCAATGAATATTGCTGCCACATCTGGTCTGTTGCTTCTGCTATACATTTAGCGATTCTTGATAAAATTCAAAGAAGAATATGTAATATTACTGGTCCTGACCTGGAATATCGGCTTAAGTTACTTTCCCACCACTGTCATGTAGCTTCTTTGGGCCTTTTCTATAAATATTTTCATGCTAATTGTTCTGATGCACTTTCCTCTTTGGTATCTAAACTTTATGAATTTAAGCTCAGTACTAGATTGGCAGCTAGGTCTCATCATTTTACAGTTGAAATGGCTAGATGTAACCATAAGTTCTATGTGAACACTTTCTTTTCACGCACTTCTCACTTATGGAATTCTCTTCCGGCTTCTTGCTTTCCAGTCAGTTTTGATCTTCAAAAATTTAAATGCAATGTCAACCATTATCTTCTGTCTTCTTAATTCCTGTTCTTTTATTGTTCTCGCTCCTTAATAATGTTTTCATTTTCTCATATTCTCTCACACTCAGTAACTCCTTGCACCTTAGGGACTTTATTGCCTTGTTTGGGGTGAAAGTATTTTAAAAAAGTATGTCAGGTGGAACAATGGTTAATAAGCTAGTCATACAGACCATTACCACCATATGGGAGTCAGTCCCCATTGGATGCCATCCACTGAGCATTGAGAAGGCTAGTCATTTTGGTGCTTACTCACTTAGAAAAAAGACTAATCATTTTGGTGTATACATGCGGCAATAGAATTCATTTATGACTTTGAATACTTAAATTGTTTAGTTATTCGCATAAAGACATTTCCATCCTGAAAGTGGCAATGACCTTAGCATTTAGATCACAGCTTTGAAGTAGTAGAAGCAGGCAATGTATAAAGGGAAGAAAATATTGTTGACATTTTTTTTTTGAAAATGTCACAAATCTACATTTTAATTTTGGAAATATGTTCCTAGTTCCATTCATGGTGGGTAATTGAATGACAACATGAAGTGTTTAGATGCACAACCAAGTGTTTAGATGCCCAACCCCATTCAGAGTCCTACTGCTTTTGTTTTTGATTTTATTACTATTGTTTTTTTGTTTTTTTTTTTAAATATTCCACATTCTAATAGCAATAGTTTTGTTAAGAAGGGTGATATGATGCATGCTCCTGGACATAAATTTACTGCAAAAGACTCAGAAATTAGTGCACTTTCTATATAATTTACATAAATTACTTTCACTTTTAATTAAAATGTCATTCTTTAAGTTAAAATTAGGGTCAAACTTCTTATGATGAACTAAGTGCTTGTTTTAAAAAAGATGCTGTTTATGTTCATATGTTCTTTTATTTAAATTCCTAACAGAATTTACAATATTCAGACTGTTATCCTCATCTTTGTTGCCATATTCACAACGTTTCAGCCATTGTACACTCTGACATTCTTCAGGTGATTGGAATTTCGAACCAAACCCTTTATTTCGTCCTCAAGAACACATGGCCCAGTGGATAAAAGCGTTGGTAATCCAATGACTAGATCCAAAGAGTTGTGAGTTCAATACCTGACCACAGCAGAGTTAAAGGGAAATAACTAATACTGAGATATCCGGAAGAATATAGCCACAAAGATAAGGATAACAGTTTTGAATATTATAAATACTTACAATACCTCATCTTAGAAATATAGACAGAAATTCGTAACAGTTTTACCTATATATCTTGTCTACATATTTCTTGTGGCATTTTTAGGCTGTACTCTGAAATTCTTCTTCAGATTCTATTCATAAAAATAATAAAACAAGTTACTCAATTTGCTTTGTTTATGTAGTGGACACAGACTATCCTCCCTGATGTAAATGACATAAGATTGCCTGTGCTGTGCACATGAGACTCAATCTCCATGGACTGAATGATGTCTCACATGATTGAAAATCTGTGTAGCAACTTTGCTAGATGCCATAAAATGCTAGCATTTGTTAACGCTGGGGAGTTACTTGAAGGAACACTGCGCTGATGCAACAGGAGCAAATTACAATAACTCAGCTACAATTTAATAATGAATTTATTTTATTTTTGAGTTTATTTTTAAAAAATGCATTGTTTTAGCCTTAAGAACTAATGAGATGCATTTTTGTGCCAAGAAAAAAAGACTTGAATGGAGGGAGAATTTTTGGTCACTTTTACACTTCCATGTGCAGCCTACCTCCAGTACAAGAACTTTATACTGCAAGATAATAAAAGATAATAAAAACAAATTGAATAATCATACAGATCCTAATCATCCAAATTATAATAATAAAAAAAGCCAAAATGCTACATTGATGGTCATTATTGATAAAACAGGACCTTGCTCAGTAAACTGGGCACTTCACCAGACAATAGAAAAATATAGTGATTTTCTAAGCCTGGCTTAGATGTGGCACAAGGCCGAAAGTATGGGGCACCCAGTGAGGATCAAACTCACTACTCAGTTGTAATCGATCTAGCAAGACAAACTTTCTAATCATTACACCACGTCGAGGTGCCTCACAATAGAAAAAATATTCACCTAGGAGAATTTTCAGTAGACTTAAATAATGCCTAAAGGTTAAATCCACTTTGGCAAGAAGGGAGACAAGCTACTGTCATTGAACACATTCATTAAACTGAGGAGCAGGAGTCTAATATCTTCAGAAATTTGTTAGCCAAGGATGGTGAGTTCAATCCTTGGTAGGACCACAAGAGTCAGCATAGATAGTTAACAATTATGATGGAATACATTAGTGTTACAGGGTTAGGGTTAGTTCTTAGGTTAAAAATAAGGGAAGCACATGAAAGTTAGACTGCACACTAAAGGTCATTTTATATTGACCGGTCAGAAGCACTCAGGTCAAAAGGGTAAAAAATGTTAAACACAGGTAATAAATTAATACCATGAAATGTAGATCACATGCTAAAGGTAATTTCACAGCATAGACTACGGAAACTGCAATAGGCCACCTGCTAAAGTAGTACCAAATTATCTATGCTTTATTTAATATAAGAGGCATTACATTATTATTCTTTGCAATAGCATCACTAACTTCTCTGTCCTGTTCATTTAATTCTTCAAGGAGACTCAAACCCAAAACCATTCAATTACTATTGCATTTGCCATTGTGCCATAACTATTACATATCATAGATAAAATAAATGACTGCTTTAATTACAACAAATTCATAAACTTACTTATACCATTTTTTGACATATGTAAATCTTTCAATACCATTTTATAACATATGCAAATCTTTCAGTACTATTTTTTTTGACATATGCAAATCTTTCAGTACCATTTTCTGGCATATGCAAATCTTTCAGTACTATGTTTTGGAATATGTAAATCTTTAAATACTATTTTCTGGCATTTACAAATCTCTCAATTAAATCACTGTACAGTGCACCTGAGCAAAGTAAAAGTACTTGGCTCGTGTGAAGATGGGTATCCTTGCAAGTTTATTAATAATAAGATAATCTTCTAAGTGGGTTAGAGATTGATTCTTTTGTTTTTGATTGATCATAAAATGAAACCAATTCCTTTACCTTTTTTAAGAAAAAGATGTTTTTTCCATTTTCATGCTACAAATAAATGAATGTACCAGTTGTGTTAGAGTTTTTTTTTTTTGAGAGGGGTGATTAGGCAAGAGGTTAAAGAGCAGGTCAAATGGTAGCAATCAAATTAGCCAAAAAGAACATTACCTTAATTTGTATTGCCTTTACATAAAGAAATTGTAAGTCAAGTGTTTTCTCATTTTTTGTGCTTTTATGAGTTGGTCATTTAAGTATCAGTCACAAGGAGGACTTCTGATTGGAAGCACATCCTTTTCTCAAGTCAAGTGTTTGCTTCAGCGTTTCAAAGGATTCATTGGAGAAAAGAAAAGACAAAGGCAATATTTTATTCTAATTATTACCAGTAGTAGTAGTACACTATAGACCAAAAGTTTGAGGATGTCCTCTGGCTTTGATAATTAGTAAATTTCATACTTTCTTTGACATAATTAACTCCTAAGCTAGGATGCTGAAACTATTTGACCCATTAGTACTGTCATAAGCATTAACTCCCCTTGATTTGGACTCTTCAGAAATTATCTACCTTTTTGCTGTACTATATATATATATATATATATATATATATATATATATATATATATACTCTTTTACTTGTATTTGATGTATTCATATTTGTTCTTAGACCTATCATGAACTACTCTGTTTATTAAAGCCTTCGTCAAGGTACTTCTTTAATTCTGTTTCTTATTACAATTTAATAAATAAGTAAATTGAAGGAATGGCCACTAGGTGATCGGCGTTGATATGAAAATATTCTTTCATGGCGTGTAGTGTTCATCTCAGTACAGAGTAGAAATCTTATGGAATTGTGGTGCTGCAAGTAGAACAACTTCCCACTGAGATTCTTGCAGATTTCTCGAAGCCAAGGCCAGTGTGACATATTTCCAGATAATTCCATTGTATTGTTCACACTGACCATTCCCTTTGGGGTTGTAAGAGGTTGTTTGACTCATAGCTACACACAAATTAGTGAAGTCTCATGCAGTTCCTTAGATAGAAAAGCAGAACCCCAGTCAAAGTGTACGTAGGAAGGAGTCTTGAACACAGTGAAAATCTGAGCTAAGCATTTATTTACCACACCAGTTGTCATACTGGAGCAAGCAAAACCAAAAAGGAAACCAAGAGTACTTGTCTATTATTGTTGACATATAACAGTTCTGCAAGTTAGAAGGAAGAAGTCCCTTAAAATCTATGCCGATTCTTTATATTGGTTGTGTAGCCTTTAGCAGACAAACTTTTTCAGGTTTATAAAAACGTGGTTTCCATCTTGCACAAACAGGACAAGTGTATGGCATTTCATTTTTTTAGAGGAGCGGGGATACCTAAAATTCAACAGCCCATAGATTAGCCAGCAAGGTAGATTAGACAAAAAGAGTTAAAACTTTAAGGAAACATTTTTTTAAAAAATCATTTCACCCCAAGCAAGGCAACAATGCCTCTAAGATGCAAGGGGGTTACTGGGGGTGAAAGAAAATGAGAAGGCTTTAGAAGGAGGAACTAGAAACCCATTCCTAAATAGGAAACAAGGGATAAACCTCTACTCCTGTTCAAAAGACAATGAAAGTCATGTGAACAGGGCGATAGGCAAACTTACTGGCATAATGGGTTAATTTCATCATTATTATTGAATATATGACAAAATACTTCAGGAAGAGAGAGTCCTTCTGGCCTGAATTGATTTAGTAAACCAGTTTTGAAAAGAGGCACATAACATTTCATTTTTAGGCAATTTAACACAGTGCTTATTTGGTATGGCATGCTTATTTTCAAAATGATTTTCTCTGCAGCACAGTTATTGTTTCAGGAATCAAACATTCTGGCAGATTGTTTATTTGTAACAGTAGACTTATTTTGTGAGTTGAAAAATTCCTACTGGCAGTTCTTATATTTGGTAAAAAAAAAAAAAAAAAGAGTAAAAACCATTTCAAATGCATTCTTTTAGTAAAAACCATTTCCAATACATTCCAATTGTAAAAACCATTTCCAATACATTCCAATTGTAAAATTCATTTCCAATATATTCCTATTGTAAAAAATCATTTCCAATTCATTTCTATAGTACTCTTGTGTATTAAATACAAGTACTGGCACAATTAAAAAGAATATGTACCAAACCAATCCTTGTAAAGTTAGTGATTAATTATTATTCATGCTGGCACATTTACTAAACTTATATCAAATTTCTCAGTGGAATACCAAATAAAACTGACAAAGTGCTATAGTTTAGCTTTTTTTATTGTTTTTTTATTGGTTTTTTTTTTGTATATGTACAAGTCTTGTCTTTTCTAGATTTAGTGAATGTAAAATTTGTCCAAAAGTTTTTCTTGTTCCAAGTGCTTTTAGTTAAACTGTCAGCCATTTAAAACATTGATTGATTGATTTGTTTGGATTTTTTTACAGCTTATCAACCCTTTATGGGTTATTTAAAGTGGAAACATTTTTTGAATCCTAAGAATAAATCCGTTTTTTTTTTGGCGAGTGAATATTGCATTAAAATCTTTTAAGATTAACAATGTTGTTTCAAGATACAAGCCCTACTATTTAACCCATAGCTGGGGTGGAGATCGATTCATATCATTCCCTCGGGCATTTGCATGGAAATGAATATCATGACCCCAACTGGAATTTAACCTCGGCTCTCTAGTTTTGTATTTTGAACCACTATCCATTACACCACTCACACACACATCCATTTACAAGGATATTTTGTTAGACTACTATAGCAAATGATATTAATAAGTACCTTATCAGTCTTGTCCAATGAAACATATATTAAAGAATGACTGCTGCCTAAATACACAATATATATAAATACTTTATTCACTTGTCCTTCCTTTGCCATAAAATTGGAATACATTACAACCCTTCATTTTTTTTTAGTTCTCTGTAAGGTCAGCAAATAAACTTCCTTAAAACTCTTTAATGCTGTTACCACAATTAGTACTTGAAATAAGAAATTTGAAACTACAGTTACACCACTGATATTCCTGGCACTCTTGGTTCATATCATAATTCACCTTTGACTCCTGAATTATACATATCTCATATCCCGACAGTATCATCGACTGTTAGAAACTTACATTAAACCTATGCCACCTCTGGGTGCTCAGTGAATTGGCCTGGTTATTGCAGGAAATTCAAATGTGCTTTGCATTAAAAGAGGTACTGGATCATTGATTGCAGGAAAATCAGTGGTGCACCCGTATTATTCTTTACTCACTGTTTTTTACTTTTTAATAATGAAATTGCTGCAGTGATGCAGTGAAAAAAATTAAATTTTAATCTTGTGCCAGAAAGTGAAGCATTGTCTTTATGTCTTTGTTTCCCTACCAAAATCATATACATAAATTACTTGGCAATTAAAATCTAATTCATAAATTACTTGGCAATTAAAATCTAATTCATAAATTACTTGGCAATTAAAATCATATTCATAAATTTCTTGGCAATTAAAATCTTATTTATAAATTACTCAGTAATTAAAATCTCATTCATAAATTACTTGGCAATTAAAATGTCATTCATAAATTTCTTGGCAATTAAAATCTTATTCATAAATTACTCAATAATTAAATTATTTGATGATCACATAATTACCATGTAATTATTTAATGATTTGACAATTAAATCTTCACGCAATTATATCCAAATATAAATATTGCTAAATAATTTTCTGCTTTAAGTAGCTGAATTGAAATGCCTTTATTATAATCATATGTGCAGAGTAAGAAATAAAAGTTGAAGTAAAATAAATATTGTTTTGATTGTTCTCTTTTCTTTTTGAAACTGAAACTCTTCACATTTTCAAACACTAGTTTCTCTTCTCATTTCTTGGACATCACTTCTAATTTAATTCGGTCAGCAATGACCCTACGCATGGACATTGCCTTACTGTCAGGAATTTTGTTGGGAGTGTCTTTCAATTGCTCCCCGCCTGGCATGTGGCCATCACTGATCACAGAAAGAACTGAATGAGCTGTGCGAGCAGATTTTGGACGCTGCGGTTGTTCCTTTTCGGCCTTCATCAATTGCTTCTTGCGTTCATTCTTCTTCATTTCAATCAGTTTGTCTCTCTGCTGACGGAGAAATTCTTGACGCTTCTTCAGGTCTTCGGGATTCAGCTTTGACACTGTGTTCTACAAAAGAAGACCATATTCTTTGGAATAAGCACTAAACCAAGAAAAAATATTCCATACCCATTGTGTATCAAAAGGGTTTATGCAAAATGTACTGGAAGACTCTAATGGCAAATTCTGAAATAATGATCTTGTAGATGGAAACCCTAAATTTTTCACCTATCATAATGAATGGTTGTTCTTTCAAGGAGTCACCTTACTTTGGATGCCTATTGAGACTCGAGTTCACTCCAGACCCCAAGTGGAACTCGTATATATGATCCGCTGCTAAAGATGCTGGAAAAATGATCAGTTCTATACTGCTCCGATAATGGTTTGGTTGATTCATTTTCAATGGCTTATCGCCCCTTTGCAGATTATTTAAAGCCAGAAAAATTTTTTAGATCGTAAGAATTTTTTTTTTTGGGAGATAGTAATGATTTAGTGATACATCTTACTAATTGCACCATAACTGGGGGAGAAGAGGTGGATTCATACCTTTCCCAAGGGTATTTGTGCATACGTCAGTGTAAAGAACCCAAATGGAATTGAAACTTGGCTCTCCCCGATTAACAATTCTGAGTCATTACACCACCCATACATCCAAGCTTATAGCACCTGGTATTCCCAAATGGTCACCCATCTAGGTACTGACCAGGTTCAACATTGCTTAACTTCGGTGATCATATAAGATGTTTCAACGTGATGTTCCAATAAGTACCTGACTCTACCTGCTATGCACTATCTTTACAAGACCAAAAATGTAGTAGTGCTGCCATATCTGGTCTGGGGTTGCCCAGTTCTCACTTTCCACTCTTGATAGAGTTCAGAAGTATCTACATGGCTTTGTGAGAGATAAACTATTTTCCACCCTACAACCTCTATCCCACAGATGAAACATTGCAAACCTCTCAGTACTCTATTGCTATTTCCATGGAAAATGTTCAGATAGCTAGATTTCACCATTTTTTACCTTTACACCTAAGATCCTCTGTGCCATGTCCACTTGAAATGAATTATCCCCATTCCCTTTGTATTCCATTATTAAGAAGGAAGTTCCATTTGTTCAGTTACAAAAAAATACAACTTTAAGGAACAGGCTCCCAAGAGGGTAGTTCCCTGATCACTACAATCTTAACCTCTTCAAGTCTAGAGTTAATAGTTATCTTTCCTACATATCCTCATGCACTGCACTTCTTACCTCCTCCCCTTTTGTTCATTCAACAACCACAGTAACCCTCTATCTTGTGCTTTGTATTGGGTTAACAATTAGAAAAAAAAAATTGGCTGTCAGACAGAACCTGATTTATAAAAAGCTTTCCTGAAAAACTGTTTTCAGAAAAAGATTTCATAAATTTCAACCAACAGTAACACTATCTGTTCAGTAAATGTTTATAGGAAATAAACCCTATTTCTAGCAAAATTACATAGCTACATAAATACCATTTTAAAATGCACATAAACTTTTTATTTTCTCCCCAATAACAGACAATATTTATAAACACACAAAAAAGATTCCACAATACAACACACACTGTTTAAATCAAAGTGTCTATTGGTTAGAAATTAACATCACTGTGTAAAATATTTGACCAATTAAATAAAACTAAAACACTTTTTTCCTTGAGCCAGCTTTTATGAAAAAATTCTTATAAAAATCCACAGATTTTGACTTTCAGGAGCAGAGATATGACTGCCTACAAGCTGTTCAAACACAAGTGAAGACATGGTTACACAGTTTCCCCACTGCCAACACATACTGAAGGAAACGTGTTGGCAACTTCAAATGAATAATCTCCAACAACAACAGCATGGACAGTCAGTGAATCTTCACTAATGATTTAATGTCTTTTCTCAATCATAGTTTTTACTGTGAATCAACTACTAAAAGTCTTTTCTGAACTGTAGCTTTTTCTGTGAACCAACAACCAAAAGACTTTAACTCAACTACAGACTATTTTTACTCCTTTTTGACTCTTTAGAATTCATGTACATATGTTTGTAAATGCAAATGATTTATTAAAACAGGCATATCTGTTTTCTTTATTTTTATTTTATTTTGGAATTCAGATGTTCAGATTATTAATATAAAAACCTGAACAACAGAATTTCCTCCATGTTTCCTGCATGGAAATAGCTAATTTTACCACTGCATTTAACATCATCATAAATTTATCTTCTTCCCTCTTTAATATTAAAATCAATAAACAATTTTGATGATTTTAAAAAGTTCACACAGATATTGATTCAATTTCTAAAGCCAGAAAAAATATTTTTAGATTGTAAGAATTTTTTTGTTTTGTTTTGGAAATAGTAATGATTTAGTTATACAAGTCTTACTAATTAACCCATAGCTGGAGAGAGAAGAGATGGATGTATACCTTTATCAAAAGTATTTGAACATAAGTGGATATAACAAACCCAACTGGAATTCAAACAGCTTTGATTAACAATTCTGAGTCATTATCCATTACACCACCACCCATACATCCAAGCTTATAGAACCAAGTATTCCCTGGTCAGTACCTAGATAGGTACTGACGAGGCTAGATATGCTTCACTTCGGTGATCATATACAAACCAGTGTTTCAACGTGATGTGGCCATAAGCCACACGCAGATAGGCAACTATCACAAGACAATCAAAAGCAATCTTTTTTTTAATTATGTCAATTAAAACTAAATACTCCTGATGCCATCTAAAAAATAACAGAACTTTCTGATTAGCACAATAGTACAACTTGACACATTGCATTTACAGGCAATTGTCTCCCATTGCTTGTATCAACTAATACTTTTTGCTGAAAAGTTACCGTATATATTTTACACTTTGTTTTTTTACAAGAACTAAAGAAGATAGACATTGAATAAGCAAAATGAAATGCAGCTTTTTTTTACAAGAATTTAAGAAACATTGAATAAGCAAAATGAGATGCTGCTTTTTTTTTTTTTACAAGAACGTAAGAAAATAGACATTGAATAAGCAAAATGAAATGGTGCCTTTTTCTACAAGAATGTAAGAAAATAGACATTGAATAAGCAAAATGAAATGCTGGTTTTTTACAAGAACTTAAGAAAATAAACATTGAATAAGCAAATACAAACACTGAATATGCAAAATGAAATGCTTCTAAACTACCAACAACTATGATTAGTAGTTAAAGAAAAAGAAAAAGAAAATCAGAGAAATACAAATAACTGGAAATGAAAGGTGATTATCGCAAATTACTTTAGCTTTTTTAATTTGAAAAAACAGGCTTGTCACGAAAAATAATCAATGGAAATGATCTTCCAAATTCCTTTCACTGTGTGAAGAGATAGGCACTACTCATTTAAGCATTCTATGGCTTTGAGCAAGTGAAGCCTAAGGGTCTTGGCAAAGTCTTTCCTGTTATACAAAAACTGTATTCATAAGAAGAAACTGGGCTAAAAAGAAAGACATTAATATTTTAAAAAGTCTCAACAGTTTTTGGAATATAAAAATTTCGGATTTACATTTCATCTGGTTTCTTCTTTTCATCTTTTTCTTTGTGGATGAGATAAATATTTTCACAAGGTCAAAATTTATATTCATATCTGTCTGCTTGCGAATGTTGACAGTTACTTATGCACCTTAATAATAATAGCCCACATGGAGTTTGTTTAGATAGGTGGCACTGACAGCTAATTGACATAGCAGCTGTGGGGACACGTGGCTGGCCAATCAGAGCCAAGCTTCTTGCTATATAAGTTAGCTGCTTTATGTGGAGAGGTATGTGATTATGTGCAGAGCTCCATACTGAAATTACCTCTCAACCCTAGGAGGCCTTCTCCCCAGGTAATACCTGTTACTCAGGAGGTGGACTTAGATTATTAGCTGGCACCTGAGGGATTCCCAAAAGGAGAAGTGCCAAGGGAACTGGAGCAATCTTTCTCCCTAGTCCATATATATGCAAGCTCTCACTTTAGACTTGACCATGTACCATTTTCAAGTGAGTGCACAGATAAAATCCCATGCTGAAATTCCACTTATATTGTTGAAGTTTCTCATTTCAACTGTTAATACCAAAGGCATTCAGTAGAAAAAGTAAGCAATACTGAAACTCCATTAAACCGATAAAAATAAAATATAAAATCAAAATAAATAAACAAAAATAAAATGAATTCAAATTAAAATAAGGCATTTGTGCTTTCCTAGAAAACCCTTATCTCTTTCTTTATCTCTCTCTCTGTAAACTTCTCTTTCTACACTTCTCTCAACCTACAAGAAGGCAACCCTCAAATAAAAAGAGGAAGAATAAAACACTGAACGCAGCCCAAAACACCGGAAGTTTTCAGGAGCAGAGCTTACTTATTTGTGACTGAAAAATACCAAAACCAAAACTCCACACCTAACTTTGGTTATAAAAAAAATTTTAAAAAAGGAACACCAAATTCTCGAGCCTATTCAAAGGATATAAAACTGGAGACCTTTAGGCCAGGAGCAGAAAGCAGACCCGAACAACACTAGGAAAAATAGAACAAAAGAACACAGCCATGCATGAAGAAATAGTTAAGAGGTTATCTGCTAGTTACATTTTGACTCTGTTCAGGGATGAGAGAAAACACAGCAGACTGACATCTGACCTAATTTCTGACATTACTACTACCCCTATCATGGTCTGACTTCCAACTACCGGAACAGATATCTCTTCAGACTGCTATCAATATCTGCTTTGGCAAATACCAAAGGACTCACTCATTACTTTAAAGAAAATAAATAAAAATATATTATTTATTTTTAACCCTCGAGTCAGTTCATTTTCTGATAAAAGTTTCTGATAAAAGAATTATCCTACTACCTATCTATACTGGCAATGTTCAGATGTGAACCCAAATACCACAAAAACTTAACTGAAAGCAGAAATATATGTACAATATATGCTAGTTAAAGACTTCCTTTAACTAAAAGGCTTTTCCAAATCTTTGCTTACCTGAAGAATAGGGATTGTTGATTTATTTGATTCAATTAAAGAGGCTGCATCACCTTCCGGCATATTGGCAAAGGAAACAGTTTTATTCGGTAAGTTAAGCGTCTTTGCTTCAACTGGTACTTCAAAACTTTCCTGAAAAGAAGAATTAGGAAGATTTTCAATTTTGTCCTGTTGTCATTAATGGAACAAAGAGCAAATGTAACACAAAGTTTAAAATCTGGGAAAGTTATGACCTCCCAAAAAGAGAAAATTATATAAGACACTAGCAGTATAACCTGTCTTCCACCGGGTCTTACATTACTGGGAATTTTTGCTGTTCAATTGTAGCAGTTTAACTTAAAGTCAGCCCACCTGAAAATCAATATTAGTAACAACAAATGGGTGCAACTGAGGCACATCCCCAAATAGTGGGATGGGGTTTAACAATTTGAAGGGGGGGGGGGCCTAAAAAGGGCTGTTTTTGCATTCTCAATCTTGTTTCAGCCTCACGAGCAGCAGCAGTTGAAGTCCTTTGATCATCATTTTCAGCCTCGCTTGCAGAAGCATTCAGATGAAAACTGTGGAAACGCATAAACAACATCCGATCACACAGACATACATACACACATACATACATACATACACACATTTTGAGAATTACAGATATAGATAATATTATTGTAATAATTTAAAGTATTTATTTTATTGAATTTTTTTATGAACGATATATATGCAAGAACAGATAGTAAATAGTAAAATGTTGCTGAGAGTTATAATGGACAGGAGGTAGTGGAGAGCCATTGTTGCCAACAATTTGGACTCAAAATCGGCACTGAAGAATTATCTATCAAACAAAAATATTTCATGAAAATCAGATGAAAACTGTGGAAATGCATAAACAACATCCGATCACACATACACATACATACACACACACACATTTTGAGAATTATAGATATATAACAACAACAATAATGAACTATATAAAAACAGACACATAATACTACCATATTCACTATCCAAAACAATCTATCCAATATTAAAATAATTACAACCACATCCCAAACCATTATGGATATGATCAGCACCAAAAATACCCAGAACAATAATCATTCTGAAGCAGGTATATATAAAATAAACTGCCAGAATTGCTCCTCACAATACGTTGGGGAAACTTGCAGAAATTTAAAAAAATATATTGATAATTACAAAAGGGATCCTATACACAACTTATCAAATGCATTAGTTATACATAGAAATAAACTCAACCACAACTTTGATCTAAAGAATAGTACACTTATTAAAAGAGATAAAAACTTACTTAGAAGGGAAAACTCTCAAGAGTGCTGCTATTGAATCTTATCAAAAGCAATTTACTAAGATGAAAGTGTATAGAAAGTGCTTTAAGTGTTAGATCCTTCACAGTAAATTTCACCTTTCTTGGCATATCTTATATTATCACAATGACAAAAATGATAAAAATATAAATAACAAGAAATGAAATAAAATGTATATACAAACACGTATTAAAAAAAATATTCATTTTAAGATTTCAGCATCCCCTCTCCTTTGTTCACATGTGTAGTCACATCAACATAAACATCATTTCAGTCTGATGAAGTCGTCAAGGACAAAACATGTCACAAGAAACTTTTTCCTCTTTGTCATTAATTTTCTTAGAAACATTGTTTAAAGTAAACAATCAAAACATATAGTGTTATCTTAACTTTATATAGGTCTAGCTATAGTTTATTTGGGTTTAGTTTGGTTTATTTGATTTAAACATATCAACCTCAATGGTTTATCTAATGCTGACAAGACTTTTGGGATAGGTTCTTATGAATATGCATTCTTTGTAAGAAATCAGTTTGTAGATCAGGTTTCATTGACATATTTTTGGAAAGAGGGTTTTTGTTGAGAGTCTGGTTTCATTGATTTATCTTATTTGTTTAACAGCATATCAACTCCTTATGGGTTATTTAATGCCGAGATTTAATTTTCTTGGGAGCAGTAGTAATTTCTTTTACAAAAATGTATTGCTAGTACTAATTTTTTTCTTAACAAAAATGTATTGCTGGTAATATTGTTTTCTTACAAAAATATATTGCTACTAATATTTTTTTTTCCTTAGCAAAAATATATTGTTGGTAATATTTTTTTTCTTTGCAAAAATGTATTGTTGGTAAAATTTTTTTAATTAAGGTTTCTGATCAGGAGGTTTTGAGGTGTGTGAAACCACCTCTTAATTACTGTTGTTCTCAGGTCCACCCTGACCAGTGGTGGTACCACTTGTTAAGATCCCTGAGTATATGAGCAAATAGTGAACTCCCAAACTGGGGTCAAAATACTATGAAAGTATAGAAATACATTTATGAGTTAAACAACTAGGTTGACTGGGATCATTTGCCTTGAACTGGCAACCCATTTAAGAGAAGGAAAATTCTGAATTCGAAACTGAAGAAGGATAGGCTTCATCAGGTTATCATGCCCTAGACACACTGCAGCTGCTATGGCTGCAGTACATATGATGTCCCTACAATCCTAACAGGTTATGGGACTTATGACATGACATAATGATCCATAGTTTCTCTGTGAATTTTTCTTAAATTGCAAATCTAAAAAACAGTACCAATCTGGCCCAAAAGAATTTGCTGATCACTGTTCTTGATCATACAATTGTCATCAGGTCAGGGATTCTTCTGTTCAACTCATACCTACTTTTTTTTTACTTAGAGAGAAGACAGGCACTACTAAATAAAGTTTTGTAAATGCCTTAACAACTCAGCTCAATTTGTATGGTTATTTACTAAGTATGGATGAGTCTGACACAATATGTAACTATTGGTTGGATGCCCATCTCTGACTATACCTTTCTACCAGTGTAACTAGTTGATCCCTGTTGCAAGCATCCATTTAGGTAGATATGTGTTTCTTCAACACAAACAGTGCCAATTTGTGGTTTATACAGTAACTATGCTGAGCAAACCTTAGTTACAGTTTCTGGGAGAGAATGCATAATCTTGTGTGATCAGTAGTTGAACAACACTCAGCCATGATGATTTGTGATATTGTGTTGTTATATGAGCTTGCTAATTAGTATTCTATAGTCTGCACCCAGATTCAATTTTTATGATTATGATTAAATTTTGTACGTACTTTGAAAAGGTGTAATCTGTTTTTTGTGCCGTGGATACAAATATTTTCTCTATTTGAATTTTTTTTTTTAATCACATAGTACTAAGACATTTCATTTTTATTCTTTTTGCTATGAGACAGGAGGATTTTTGAAAATCTTGGTGCAAAATAACAGCCTCTTTTTGTTTCTCCCAATGTTCCCCATCTCATGTGTTAATATCAATGTGTTAGTCTATACCAGGGGAAAATCATCCACATTCAGGACTGTCATTTTGTTTTGGTGATGTTTGATTCATATTTATCGTAGAACACAAAAAAAAGTCACCATTAAAAATATCTTTTAACGTAAAATGTAAGAGTCTTCTCCCTTGCATTGTCTTTTCACTTATCCTTTTACTTTACTTCTTTTGACAAAGCAGAAACGAAAACAAAAAAACAAAAAATGGGGAAAGAAAACAAAAGAAAGATAAAAAAATAATAAAACGAGAAATAATAGACATATCGAAATGGGTTAATGTTTACTGAGCCAATTTCGCCGGTTATTACAAGTGAGTGCTGAGTTCAATCCTCACGGTGCCAAAACTAAGCTCCACTTAGTATTTTAGTGCATGGATTAATAATGGTTATTATTGTGCTAGGTTGGTCACAACAGAGTAATAGTAGTGTATCTTGCAATCGGAAAGTGAGTTGGGGTGTTACTTGGAGCCCAAGATTAACGTGTGTATGTGGAAGGGGAAACAAAATGTTAATGCATGGAGAATTTTTTTTATGATTTATGTCACTTTCAGAAATGATTTAAAATATTTCTTATATTAATTTATCAATAAGCTGGCAAATCTTTATTTTGTTCTTTAATCATTTCACCCCAAGCAAGGCAATAAAGCCACTAAGACGCAAGGTGTTACTGAGTGTGAGAGAATATGAGAAAAAGAAAAACATCATTAAGGAGAGAGAATGATAAAAGAACAGGAATTAAGAAGACAGAATATGATGATTGACATTGCAAAATTATAATTATATTTTTACCTGTTGATCAGGAGAGGTTAGTTATTGATTGTATTTTATATTTTTTTTTTAATTTAGGCATTTGTTAATAGGCATGTAGTTTTCCTTTAAAACAAAATAACCTCGTACAATCAAGAACTAACCTCTCCTTTTTTTTTACACTATTTACATGATTCATCTTTATTGCCATATTGACAATGTTTCAGATGTTGTACACTCCAGCCTTCTTCAGTTGATATACATTAGAATTTTGAACCAAACCCTTTATTTAGTCCCCAAGGACACATGACCCAGTGGATTAAAGCCTTGGTTGATTAATTCAAAAAATGACTTGTTCTAAAGAGTTAGGAGTTCAATACCAGGCCACAGTCGAGGGAACAAAATTTGGAGAGTTGAGTTACTGTTGTGGAGTAAATAGTACATCCCCAATGACTATATGAACTAGTCCATAACTAGAAATAAAGAGCTCCAGATCAGAGGTAAGAGAAAGGACCTGTTTAGAGTCAGTGTTCAGACTAATTAATACAGGCATCACATAAAGTTTCTGAAACATTACTTATAAGTGCTATGAAGTGTGTTATAACAGTGGTGATGAGGGATTTGAAACTCAGGTGATTTATAACTGTTGTGTTTTAGGTACTCATACAAGTTGTAACTGGAGTTACAAGGATTTTGGAAACTGATACTGAGTGAACAAGTATGGAAAAAATATATATACTTGTTGCTTTGAGAACAAGGATACAGGTGACAAGAAGAATTTAAAAAAAAATTATTTGTTATGTAGAAGAAAAAAAAAATTTTTTTTTCTTAGGTGTAGGAAAAAAACATTCTTGTGAATATGGAGTAAATTTTGGCTTCAATAGTTGAGATTCAACAACAACAGAAACAGCAACAACAGTAAAATCAACAAATGCTAGAACTACAAAAACAACAACAGGAGTTGTTATAATTCTAAAGAAAACAAAAAAATTTCAACATCTCTTATGCCAGAAGCTGTCCAAAACACCATATGAGAATTTGTATACAATGCTGATGAGGGACTGACTTTTTCTGCATAATGAACAAATTCAAGCTGGGAAGATGAGAGAAAAACAAGATTGTTGTTGAGGAAAATAGCTCCAATAGAGTATGAAAATTACTGCAACTACATATTACTGAAAAAAACAGGTGAAATTGGGTTTAAAGACACAGTACACATTCTGACAAAAATATTTAGTGACAAAAGCTCTGTTTAATGCTTATAGGAGGACGAAGATTTTGTCACATATGCTGGTATCGTCAACAAAGAATGTAAAAAGTTTAGAATAAAGGAAATGACTCCAGATAAGTTCAAAGGATTCATTTTTGTTCAAGGTTTAACAGCTAAAATGATGCTAAAATACAAGTGAAAATTTTAATGAAAATTGAACAAAACAGTAATATTACACTGCAAGAAATAGTGGACAATTCGCAGACAATTCTAAGTCAAAAACATGATGCTGAAGAAGTTCAGAAAAAAGTATGTGCATTGTTATAAGCAAAGGACAAATGTATATAAAAAAGAATAAATCCTTGTTTCAGATGTGGTGAATTACATTTTGGAAATGAGTGTCCATTTAAAAATGTAGAATGTTAGAAGTGTGGTAAAAGAGGACATATAAAGTCACACTGAGAAACCATAACAATAAAAAATTCTCACAGGAAGAAATTCGTACATGTCATTGCGATGGAAAAAATAATCACAGAAAATAAAAGGATATTTGTGATAATGTGGGCGTGAAAATGCTACTGGACACTGGTAGTGATATTTCAATAATCAGTGAAACCACATAGAAGGAAATTGGAAAGCCTTTATTAAAAAGTCACAATTTCAGTTTTTGGCAAGAAATGATTTTTTTAAGAACTAATTTGTAATGTCTCATTCTGTAATAAGCATGTAAAAAATAAAGCTTATGTATTAAAAAATGCTATGAATTTATTTGGTATTGACTGGATGGAACTATTTGAACTTTGGAATTTACTGATAAACATTTATTGCAAAAACGTAAGTGAACAAATGACCAATTTAAAATGTCAAAGCAAATATCTTAAGGAAGAATTAAAAAAATGTTTTCCAGATGTTCTGTCAAATGAATTGGATTGGTATTCAAAATTCAAGGTAGATTTTCAAGTAAAAAAAGGTTGTGAAAATAATTTTCACAACCTTTTTTTACTTATATTTGTAGTGAATAAATTTCATAAATTTATTCATGGGAGAAATTTTAGGTTGCAAACAGACCACAGACAGCTATTAATAATATATAGTTCAAAGAAAAGAAAACCTATGTATAGAGCTAATAGACTACAACACTGGGGTACCATCTTACTAAACTATGATTTTACGATAGAGTACCAACTGTCTAAAAAAATTAGGACATGCAGATGGCTTATCAAGATTAATACCTAAAAATGCAGAACCATTTGAGGACATGGTCATTGCAGCACTAAAAAGCAAAATGGAAATAAAAAAAACATTTTGTGCAATGTAGTATGAGAGTTAACAGTTACTCTGAATGAAATAAAAGAAAATGTGAAAAATGATGTTTTTATTGTGAAAATGAAAAACAATTGAAAGAAAGTAACAAAGAAGGAAATCCAGACTTGAACGCTTACTCCC
Organism: Acanthosepion esculentum; assembly: GCA_964036315.1. Taxonomy (NCBI): domain Eukaryota; kingdom Metazoa; phylum Mollusca; class Cephalopoda; order Sepiida; family Sepiidae; genus Acanthosepion; species Acanthosepion esculentum. Next base: position 28,743,951 of record OZ038507.1, on the reverse strand, counting down.
TATGCAACAGTGTAGTAATGTTTGGGCAAAGAGTTGTAATACTGAGTGTTACAGAAGTGAATATTAGAGGATTTTCATAGTGGACATCCTGGTATTTCAAGAATGAAATCTCTGAAGTGAAGTTTCCTATATTGGACTAGAATGGACCAAAATATTGAAAAAATAGTGAAAGTTTGTAGCAGTTGTTCTCTGGCAGCAAAACTACCTATCACAAAGATAGAACGCTGTCCAAAGACAGATACAACATGGTTAAGACTGCATATAGATTTTGCATGGATCACATTATCTTGTGTTAGTTGATAGTTTCACTAAATGGCCAGAAATTTATAAGTGCAAAAATATAACATCTTCAGTGACAGTGAATTTCTTGCATGAACTGTTTGCAAGATATGGCATACCAGATACCATAGTCTCTGATAACAAAATGCAATTGATGGGTAAAGAATTTGAAAACTTTTGTAAGATGTTCTTCATTGAGCATATTACAACCCCGCCATAACACTCGCAATACCTATGGGAAAGTAGTGTTTTGATTTTTGTTTGGTTGTTCACTAAGAAAGTATAAAAATACATTATGGTAAAAATACCAGCGATATATATATATGTATATATATATATATATATATATATATATATATATATATATATATAAATATAAATAAAACTGTTGTAATACATTTTTTTAGCAAAATTACAATCGATACAGCACTAAAGTATAAAAATACTTTTTTATAGTAAAATTAAATACAATACATTTTATCATCTCCAAACTATATATCTAAAAAATATACATTTGCCCTGAGAGTATAAAATTATGTACAAAATATCTGTAGTTGAAGCCATAAAATTGCATACAAAATATTTAGATTTTGGCATTAAATAACCCATAGAGGTCTTGATATGCTGCTAATCAAAAACAACTGAATTTATTCTCTTGTTTGAGGAAATTTCAAATATACTATCACTATATTATCCACAATCATATCAACAATCCTAATACTAAATATTCCATGAACAATTGGTAATCCCTCAACAAAATGACTAAATTTTAAAACTTTGCTAATAACAGATAAATTTTGTGTCTCATTTTTAATTTCCTTTTAATTTGTATGAGCTTGCTGTAAAACCTGTCTGGCTGTAACTTGGTAAACAAATGTCACTGCATTTTATTTGCAATTTGTGTAAATCTTGCTGCTTAAAATTGTGCAAAATTTATTGAAATCCCCACAATTGCTTTTCATGATCAGCGCAAATCGCAGGCCATGAGGAAATAGAGTCAGATATGTTTGCTTGAAACACATGGAGTGCCATTGATGAGGTGTAAGATAAAAGTAAATAACAGAATTTCATTTGGTTACTATTATCTTAAAATAATCCACTTTATTTTTTAGTAGCATTCAGGAGGGAAAATCTTCAGAGGAAAGATTGGAATTGACAGATTGATTTTGGCTAAAATAAAACTCAAAGATTTACCTTTCAGAAAAATATATATTTTATTGTGTTCCCCTTGTGGTATTCCAAGCTGCAAGGCACTAGAATTTAAAAAATAAGATTGGTTTGGTTTATTTTGTTTTACGGTATATCAACCTCAATGGGTTATTTAATGCTAACAAGATTTTTAGGAGAAGTTTGTATGAATAGAATATGTATTATTTGTAAGAAATCAGTTTGTAGATCAGGTTTCATTGATGTATTTTTGTAAAGAGGGTTTTTGTCAAGAGTCAAATGTATTGCTGGTAATATTTTTTTCAAAAAATGTATTGCTGGTAATTTTACTATAAATCTATTTTTATACTTTCATAGTGTTTTGACACCAGTTTGGGAGTTAACTATTTGCCCATAGCTGGGGCCTTAACAGGTGCTAATACCCTGGGTCAGGGTGGACCTGGGAACAATAGAAATTAAGAGGTGGTTCTATGTTCCTCAAAACCTCCTGATCAGAGGCCTTACTGTTGGATGTAGTTTAAAAAAATAAGAGAAAAATAATGATTTTGGGAGTTGTGGGTAAAAAGTATCATTTACGTAATAGTAGAAACCTATTTATAGCCTGAGTTTAAGTCTTTTAGATTATTTTTGGATATTTTTTTCCTTCGTATTCATCAAGAAAGAACCTGAAAAAGTAGAAAAAGCTATTTAGATTGTCTTGCTCAGGCACATAATCCTTTAAAGAGGTTAGTTTCTATGTCACCTCTATAGTGCCAAATTCACTGGCTCTAGATTTTAACACTGACATTTAAGACAAATATTCGGCAATTTTTGACTGGCCATAGCATTTCAACTATGAAAAACTTATTTTTTATTTATTTAGATTTTTATTCATTTTTTTTTTCTCCAAAATAAAAATCTGCCAATTGAGGGGAGGGGGGGGGGTTGGTATTTCCATTTGCTGCTTTTCTACAAACTAAAATGACCAGCTTTGCTGCTTGAGTTAGAGAAAATTGCAAACTTGAAAAAATTACTCAGAAATATATGCACAATGTTTTCATGGGCACTGCCATTTTTAAATGCCAGGATGTTGGTTGCTCAATTCTGTCTAAATCCTCTTTCCTTGCACAAGGAAAAAATATTACCGTCTTGTGAAAATATGTAGCACTATCGTTTACTATCAAGAAGGGTGGGGATTAAATTGCTTTATTTTTAGTATTGAAAAGATCTATAACAATTATAATAGCAAAATGTGTTGTTGGCTGCTACTAAACAAAATCTTTACAAGATATCTTGTCAGTTAGTTTCAAGGGAGGTAAGTTATGCACACAGACATCAGAATTATAGGATATTATATCAATGATCAAATGTTATCTGTAAAATGTAATGTAAAACTTTTTGGCCAAAATTTTGGCCAAAATAATGCTAAATTAATTTGGTTTTATTGAGTTACCAAATATATATTGGGAGTCCTTTATTTTGGCTGTTAAAAGCAGACAATTGCCTAAAAATTTATAATAAAAAAAAATGCAGCTAGAGAGAAGTTAGAACAGAATAAATGAAGTTTTTATATTTGAGAATGAGAACAGGCTAACAAAGTATAGAAAAGTGTTACATGCTTTCTCTCTAACTCTGAAAAGGAAAGCTAGTGAATGTTACAAAAAGTTATCTCTATTCACAAAGCAGTTATGTTGCAAAAGACTATTTCTGCTCAAGTCTGAGTCATATTTTTCTCAGGTGTCTATGGAAAGTCTAAAGGCGAGATGTCAGGTCAGGACCAATAACATTAAAGATTTTGCCAAGAAGAAATAAACCTGCTGAATTTTTACTGTTCTATTGGAGGCAAACATCATATTTCTTTCCAAACAAACAAAAAATAAATAAATATTTTCTCCAAATTTCTGCATTTGCCCAAATCTTTTATCACATATCAAGTGGGGAGATCGTGTTTCCAAGCATATTTAAAAATTACCTACTCTTTACTCCTTTAGAAACCAGATCTGAAGATGTGCCTGAGCAAGACATTATGAAGTTTGTACAAAAACAGGAGCTAGAATATTACTGGCAGATTTGATTTTGATGCACAGTGTTCCCCTCAAAAAAGAAAGTGAATTTTCAGTTTTAGTTCATCTTATGTCAGCGTGTTTTTCACAAGTGCGATATTGTGCAAGTACAAATGATATGAGACCTTGTTTTTGGTTTCGTTATTTTTATCTGGGATTATATCATCCATCAACAACACGCTAAATTAATATTCATAAACATACAATTGCTTACATAATTCATATTGTTCACAGAACATATATTGATTGGTATGTATTAATACAAAGAAAGAAATGGTTTTAGGCTTATCTGCATGAGACAACTTTCTTGTGAGCTCATTTAAGAAAACACGTCTTTCTGGTCCAACAGTTAGTGGTCAGAGAGGGAGACTTTGTATTTTTTGCACTAAAACTGTCTTTTTAGTGCATTATGGGAATTCTACTTCCCTTCTTTTACTTTACTACGACCTAACAAAACAGGGGATGCAACTCCTGCTTCTTATTTATTACACTGACAAATTCCATTCAGAAAACTTACAGGAGGTTTTGTCCTCAATTCAGGAACCTTTGGACTTTCCAGTTTCTTATCATCCTTATTGCCCTCCGTTGAAGCAAGTGAAAGTTTCTTGACTGCCTGTAACCAAAGGAAAAAAAGAGTTTTCATCAAACAATGTAACATTATGAATAAAGCTTAAAGAGACTTCATTATTGTGGTTTTCTACCAGACTAAGGCTAAATAAATACAACTTTCTGTTGACATAAATGGAATCTTGTTTACTACTTATAATCAAAGGAGAAAGACTTTTCATCATGCAATGTATGACTCTTAACAATTAAAGGTTAACCTAACAAACCATACTTATTTACAGGCATAGATCTGGGAGTTGAATTTCCATAATGCTAATAAATCAGTAGATGCATGTACCCCCAATTTTAGTGTAGCCTCTAACCCTGACCCACACTTGGTATTGAGCCTGGCTAAATAACAAAATACACTTGGCAAAGCTCAGCAGTGGTATGACATTACATTTGTGATTCTCTTAGAAGTTTTGGCTTTCATCGATCCATAACAAGGATGAAAAAAAGCCATCTATGCAACTATGCATTTGAAAAATATTTATGTGCAGAATATTTGAAAAAATACATTAAGCCTACAATAATTTTTTCTTGCATTTTTTATATCAGCAAATATAAAATATCATATGTATAAACACAGACACACATATATGTGTGTAAAAATTCAGATATAACTAAAATATATCTGAAAAAAGACAATATGAATAAAGACAAATGGAAAATATAAAAAATTAAAAGAAAACAGCCAAATTCTAAACCTTCTGTGCAAATTTGTGTTCAAAAAGTCCAAAAAGCAAAGTGACCACAAACAGTTCAGCAAAAACAAAAAAAAACAGGGTCAAAAATCCAATCTTCTGCTTTCAACAGAGGAAACACAAGCTCAAAAAACATTCTTCCCTCATTAATCAAAGCAACGGCTTTTATTCACAGAGCAATTTTTCTGATTGGCTATGCCAGTCATGGAGGAAGGTTCTTCTGATGCTTAAAGTGGCAGGTTTTTGCTAACAATTTTCTTTATTTTTCATTTGGCAGATCACGCACAAAACACAAATTCTTTTTTGAAGGAGGTGATTTTCTCTTTAGTTACACTCCCTCCTGTCACATAGGTAACACATGGGGACAGGCCTCTTTAATCTTAATCTTCTCCAGAGTGGGATGATTACTGGAGGGGATTGAATGGTGTGTTCAGAAGACTCATCTCCTGAGGAGTCCTCTGGTTTAACAACCTCATGCGCAGTCTTCCCCATTTGAAGAGGTACTGGCCCTATCTCCAATGGTGACTATCCTTTCACTTCCTGAGCACTCACTGCTGGTGTCATTTGCTGAAATGTCCGAAACTACATAGGGATGCAAGTCTTTTATGCATCTTGGCATTCCATCAATCAGCATAGTGTGAAAACTGCTGATTCCAGTGATATGCCCCATCCGGTACCAAGTTGTACACCAGCTGTGTGGGGCTTTAACCCACACACAGTCACCCAGGTTGTATGATGTTCGTTCTTTTACTCGTTCAGTTCAGAGCGTTGCATCAATACCTCTTAGCTTGACTTTGTACCAGTAAATCATGTTGGCTGGTGCAGTTGAGGGTGATATATCATCTTTAGGGGTGATGTTGTGCCAATATACTAGTTCCATTACAGAATACTGCTTCCTGGTAGCAATTCTCTTGATGCTGCGATGACATTGCTTGATTATGCCATTTCCTGATGGGCATATGAACAGCAAAATTGGAAATGAACTCCCCATGAAACCAAAAAGTTTTGAAAAAGTCCACTGTAGAATGCAGTGACATTTTCAGTGAGGAGTTCCATCGAAGGTTCACATTCAAAGAATAACACCCCCAAGAAGTCATTGATGCTTTTGGAATTCTGTCGACACAGGTGTCGCCAAATAGTGAACTGGGTGGGACCACAGTTAATCAGAGTTATATAGTGGTTTCCATTGTGGTGGGTGATGTCCATTCCAACCTGGTTCCACACTTTGCTCACATTTAGTTGTCCTTTTGGCCATTGCACAAGTGGTGGGTTGATAGACTGGGACTTCTTGCATTCTTTGACCACTGCTCTGCTGGCAGCTTTGGATATGGAGGAATCAATCTGCCTCACGAAATACAGGGTCCGTTTTTATACCAGGACTGTTGACAATGCACTGATTTTAGTAGATCTGAGTTACAGTTGTTTGCCGATGTTGTACAGACATGTCCCACTGGCTCTACCTCTTTCTTAATAGTATTGAACTATCTCTCGAGCACCCTTGTTAATCTATTCACCTTATTCCAGTTGTATATCCACTGATAAGTTATATTCATTTACCAATTTTCCTAGTGTGTCTAGCCACCTTTGAATGAGCACTTCACTTGCAGCCTTTGTATGTATCCTGGCCTTCCCCATAAGAGCGTTTGATATCCACTTTTGCACACATGCGTAATCTGTGAATAAATACAACACTGTTGCATTCCATTGAAGGGCCAGTTGCCCCTTTAATGACAGCGTCCAATTCTGACAGGTTGATATGTTATACATCCTTCTTTGGATGCAACTGACATGCATCTTCCATGACAGTTCCATTGAGCTCAAGGGACCCTCCTGTGGCAAGGGAGCTTGCGTTGGGCCAGACTTCAAAATCACATCTGCTGGAAGTGACTGCAATCATCCTTGCATTTGGTAAAGGCAGTTGCAGCACAGAACCAACCGCTCACAGCCTTGCTTGAATGCCCTTCGTGGGTGAGTTGGTATAAGCATGTTGGATCTAACAATGTTTTCTCCTGCCAAGAGGAGGACACAGATTCAAATTCTGCTATAGAGTGCATACTTTTCTTTAATAAGATTTCTTGAATACTCTGGCTGGTAGATGATAATAAATATACATGTATGTGTGTGTGTGTGCACATGTCTGCATATATATATATAATTTGGTTTTATTTACACTGTTTACATTTGGACTATTGACTGCATCTTTGTTGTTGTTATTGCAATGTTTCAACTATTGTGCCCACGGGCCTTCATCAGGTGTATATCATAATGGGTAACCAGCCAAGCAATAACTGAGCAGTACTAAAAATAAGAACTAGTCAAGATATCTGTAGACATGAGCAACGGAATGAGAACAGACTGTCGCCATAGATTAAATAAAGGGTTCAGTTCAGAATTTCCTGTAGGCTAACAGATTGAAATATACCTGATGAAGGCCGGAGGGCACAACAGCCGACATATTGTGATAACAACAACAAAGATGAGAACAATAGTCTGAATGTAAATAGTGTAAATAAGACAAATTATATATATAAATACACAAACACAATGTAAATAGTGTAAAGAATGATAAATCTTTATCCCAGAACTTCAAGCAGAGATAATTTGTCTTATCTGTTCATTTCAATGCAACAACAGAATTGGAACAATGGAGAGATGGAAGGGGTAAAGAAGTTGTGAAGAAAGAAAAGTAGAGGACACGTAAGAAAGTTTGAGAAAAACAAAGTGAAAAGGCTTGTAGCAGAAAGCAACATAGACAAACAACATTTGCCATCTTGAATTTTATTACTCCGTTACCACATTGATCTTTTGAAATAGGTGAAGCTTTATTTTTTTTTTTTTCTTTTGGAACATAGGGCATAGCTTACATGGAAGGTAAATTAATACTATTGTATTAATTTCTATCCATCTATAATCTATCTCGTATATAGATTATTTCAGTGAAAAGGATACTGCCTAAGAAACATTGTGATTAAACTATATTACAAAATAAAATTATAATTATGAAATCAATTTTTTTTTTTTTGGTATTTTCAGTATTTTAATGCCTGTTGACCTTTTTTAATACTAATGTTCATCAATAAAAGGCTCGAGAGACACTCAACGAAGATTACTGAATGAGGTGTATCAGAGGAGGTAGAAAGAAGTAAAAATTATGAGGATAAGGAGGATAGACAGTGGTTGACCCTTGACGTTAAGAGGAGAAGATGGTCGTTTTCAGGGAAGCACACATGCAGGAGTTTGATCTGCAGAATAGAAGTTCTCTGGAATTGGTTAGGCTTTCTGGCCAAGAGTCAATATCATCATTCTGTTTGTTTCAATATTCAACAGTTACAATATTCTACCAATATTTTTAGGGGATCACTGAATGCAGGAGGAAGTAGAAGGAAGCAAAAATTATGAGGATAAGGAGAATAGATAACTACTGACTGTTGACTCAAAGAGGTTAAGATTCTAGTGTTCGGGGAAGTACCCACATGGGAGTCTATTCCACAAAGTGGCATTAATTTGGAAAAGTTGTCTGCCTTACAAATGGAACATAGTGGAAATGAGAGTGATTTGGCATTAGGTACATAGAAAAGGTCTGAACTGATGGAACTAGAGAATGGGGCTCATTTGAAAATTTGCCACAGAAATAACAATAAAGTAGAGATAGGCTTTTTACGCTTCTTCTGTGGGGAAAGAGAGTGCAGAGTGAAAATTAGATTATTCAATTTGTTTTAAGTAAACAATATAAGGCTAAAAAGTGAGGATTGTGCAGCTCCAGACCAGATATGCAGCAATACTGCATTTTTGGCCTGATGTGACTCTGTAAAGATCAAGCCTCGCAGAAGGACTCCATCATGGCTGGAAGGTTAGGATTTCCAAGTCATATATGGCAGTAATACACCATTTTTGGCTTAATATGGCTCTTGTAAAGATGAAGCCAGGCAGGACTCCATTAAGACTGGAATGTGAGGATTGAGCAGCTACTGGCGATATATGGCAGCAATACTCCATTTTTTGGTTTGATCCCATTCTTGCAAAGATGGACCATGGCTGGAGGAGTCAGGAGTGAAATAGTTGAATGAGCTATATCATTATGCGATATGATTATTTTTTATTTTGATCACCTGTGCATAAAGTGTGAGTATTTTGTAGGTCCAGTGTACAACAGTAAAGCCCTTCACAGATTTTTATCAGAAAGGATTTTTAGGGAAAAAAAAAGAAAGTTGAAAATTTCTGCAATTGGATTACCGCTTCCATTTTTTCTTGTTCTTTGTTCGTCTGCTCCACCAACATAGCAGCCTCTGCTTCAGAAATGACCAGGAAATTCTTCATGTCAACATCACAATTACCCAAAAGATCTCCATTTTTCTTTGTTTCACTGAAAAAAAAAGTGTCATCATAAAGTACTTAGGCCAATCAAATTTCAGCTCAAAGAATTTACTACACACACATTCATTCTTTTAAATCCTCACAGATGTAAAATTTTCAATATTACAAGTTACAAGCAGAGAAACACAAATGTGGGGCAACCTATGAAAAGCAATCTCAGCAATTATCTATTAAGCAAACAACTTCAGCAATTATCTATTAGGCAATCTTACTACCCACACTTCTTGGCAAGACACCCACATAAGGTTAGAAATAAATGCCAAACATACAAATAATACAAGAGTTTTAATGATACGTAAGGTTTCCAATCCTATAAAACAAATTTTATGGTGACATTTATCATGACACTTTAACAATTTGTCACTTAGCTGAATGATGTTATATTTAGTAACTCGACTCCAGAGTTTCATAGACAAACATTTCCATAATTGTTCAGTCCACTCTTCAGGAGGTTTCAGCAATTGACTGCAATTTTGATCATTTTTCGTTGTCTTTACACTAAGTCTGATGTAATTCATTCATGTGTTAGTTGGGATGCTCTCATTATTGGTGTTAGGTTGTTTTTTTTCTCTTTTTGTATGTGTGTGCATATGTGTCAAATGTTGTAGTTATTTCTCCTTTTTATCTTTTTTTTTTATCTCTTTACATTTTCTATATATTTCTTTTCCTTCTTTTTCTCTTTTGGCTCTGAGTGTCAAAAATAATGTATATATTATTAAACTAGACATAATAATGTTCAATACTGTTCAACTGTCAATTATTAGAGTTTTATACCGGGTGTAACAGCAAAATTGTCCAATTGTTAGATTAAGCTTTGAACCGTTGTATCTTAGAAACAATTAAAGATATCTTACTGGAATTCTCTGAGGTTTTTATAACACTATTGGACTCTACTCAACAATGAGAATGTATTTAGCTCTAAGTTGAAATGATAATTCCTCTTCCTGTCATGACCTCCTGATCCAGTTTTCCTCTCTACTGCTCCCTCTTTTTAAAACTTATTCACCATTCTCTCGGTGGTTCTTGAATGGACTTTGAGATGAATTTTTGTCTCACCATTGCTCAGTTGGAAGATATACTGGGGCTGACACAAAATAATTTTAACCCATTCTCTTTCTAACTGAATAACTCAAAATGTTTTTCCGTGATTCTTACGACAAATGGTGTCAAGATGCTAAATGTCTCAATTAGTTTAGTGTTTTTTCAGATATTAAACATTTTGTGGGATAGACAATTATCCCATGGTGTTACACCTGGTATATATGATTTTACTTTGAGTTTGTTTCAATCTGCAAATCCCCCACCCAAAACTGTCAACTTCCTAAAATGTTTGACACCCCCACCTGTAGTGGATAGCTATGGCATGATGATTAAATGATAGAGATTTACTTTGTAGCTTCTTTAAAAAGATACTTACTTGAAAACAGCCTCCATTATTGGGACTTCATTACTTGAAACAGGAATTGGATTGCTTGGTTCATTGGTCTGAAAAGCCGTTGGAATGCAGCCGATTGTTTGGAATATCAGAAGCAGGGCTTGTTGCTGCAATTCCAAGTTCTTTTGAACCATCAGCTGCACAAAAATATCATAGTTTTCACCAGCCAACACTTGTTCAAGTAAACCCTGAGCAATAAATGGTGTATAAGAACAGACATTAGTAAAAAAAAAACTTGTTACACTTTAAATGATTCAATGTTTTTTTATGCTTTTGATGTTAATATAGATTTCATTTCTATCATATTATTTATAGACAACAATGTTTACTGCACTGATATGTTTGAAGTTTTAAACAAATGAAACCGGAAGTTACTTTGTTGCCTGCCTGTAGTGAAGAAAGGCCAAGATTAGCATGCATGTATTTTGGCAGTTGCAAGAAATAGGCAGGCAGACCCAACTGAAGCATCTTTATGCTGCTCAAGTAAATGACGTCCAGACATATAAATTCAAACTATTAGGCATGGAGCTTTTGGACTTCAATTGAGTAACAAGCTTGCTTGCAAAAGAAAAGGAAAAACATTTGGTTTTTAAGCAGGGTGTTCTTTACTTAAGTAAAGACCAATATGGTTTCAAGTTTTCACATTAATAGAAAATACATTATAGACATTAAAGGGAAACAACAAAAAAATAACTTCATACATCTAAAGTGAAGAGATTGTTTTCTGGTAATAAGAAATGCAACATAAAGAATGAAATCAAAATTTCAAACTCTTGGAATGATGAGGGTGATAAGGATTCATTTAAAAAAATGATCAAGTGAATCAGTGAAGTTTACTTACTTGAAAAAAAACACGGATATCCTCTTTGTTATGCATCTGAGTAAAAGCATCAATAATCTGTTTATGGGATAATCCTGTATCAGATCGGAAGCTGTCCAAAAGAGACTCAATCTAAGGAAAAGATATTTAATATTAATATTTGGGTTGAAGTGAATAAAAATGTGCCACAATTGTTCAAGCAACAAGGATTATTTTTTAAATAAAGGCTTAGAAAGTTTTTACATGAAAAAGGTTTAGATTAAAAGACAATGGTGAGACATTTGCACACTTTACTTATATACTGTTTTTGACAATGTTATCTAGCTGTTGGTAGCAGAAATTCTTTGGCAGACAAGTGGAGTAACCCCACAACCTTGTGTTTTTATTAGTCTGTATGAGATACCAATTTATGTTACAGTTAGCATGAGTAATGCATTTAACTAATTGGTCATAACATATAACAAAGTGTCAAGTATTTTCACAATCACAGATAATGAAAGATCACTTAACTGTTCAGGGTTTTTGATGGCAAAAGACATTAAAATGGTCATAGAAGATAAAAGACTATTAAGTAAAGTGTGTTATCTTTTTGTAGAAGAGAAATTATCTAACAGGGTAAGAGACCCTGGATAGGGTGTGTTTGGTGTAATGTGAGTAAATTGTTCCCCTTGGCCTGAGTGGCACTGGTTGCCAGATGGGTTGTGTCCTCAAGATGAACTGACTCTTTGAGGAAACTGTCACTGATTAGCACGACACATTTAAATAGCAGTAGTTATGGCAATTTGCATGTCTTAGATACATGGAAGAATTATAAAAACATAACAGTGTGAGCAGTCATTGTTAATCCGGTCTTGCTGATGGTGTGCATGCAGAAGGCGGAAGACTTTGCAAGTGTGATATGAAGAACCTTTGTCAGTTTGAAGAACCCTATCAGTGTGAACAGTTGCAGAACCAGCAACAGTTTACAGAACATCAAAGAAATCAGGTACATCAGCAGATTAATTAGCTGCAGGATGTAGAACACATTCACTTAATGTCAGTGGTTTGCTTGACATGAAGACATAATCGACTCAGCTGCACCTGGTATGTACACACATGGGAAAGAACCATATGCCAGATAAAAAAATTTTAATTCTAAAATGATTCAAATGTGAGAGATATTTTTGCAGAACTCTGCATATAAACACCCACCCCCAAAAAAAACAGACTGTCTCTTACATCTATACAAGAATGTACTGTCCATGTTCAGAGAGTGGGGGGCACAACCAGTGGCGGACTAATTGATGAAGTACAGAATTTAATAAGCTGTAATGTTCCATATGAGAGATTATGTTGTGTTTTTATTGATCTGTATGCGACAACAACATTACAGTTAGCACTAGTTATGAATTTGACTAATTGGCCATAACTTACAATGACTGGGTGGTTATTTTTGTTTAGTGGTATATCAACCTCTATGAGTTATTTAATGCCAAAATCTAAATATTTTGCACACAATTTTTGTGGGGAGATAATAATGGTTTTAGTGATACAAGTCTTACTAATTAACCCATAGCTAAGGGGAGAAGAGGTGGATGCATACCTTTCCCAAAGCATGTAAGTGAATATCATGAACCTAAGTAGAATTGGAACTCAATTCTCCAATTAGCCATTCCTAGCCATTATCCCTTACATCACCTACTCATCCAAGCTTACAGCACATGATATTCCCAATGGTCACCCATCTAGGTACTGACTAAATTCAACATTGTTTAGCTTCAGTGATCATATGGGAATTGGTATTTCAATGTGAATCTTAGAATGAAGTGTCAAGTATTTTCACAATCACAGATAATGAAAGATCACTTAACTGTTCGGGGTTTTCGATGGGAAAAAAAATTTAAAATGGCCTGAGAAGACAAAAGACTATCAAGTAAACAGGTCTTTTCATAGAAGAGAACCGAGCCAACAGAGCAAGAAACCCTGGATAGGGCATGTCTAGTGTGGTAAGAGGGAATTGTTTTTTTTCTTTTAGATTGTTCCTGTGGGATTCAGTGATGCTTACCACGAGACGGGTAGTGTCCTTCAGAGAAGATATGGTGCAGGGTCGGCTTGAGGGATGACTTCCAAGTGTGAATAGAAATCCACACTTCATTCAATGTCAGGGACTTTCCCAACATGTGTACAACCCAACTCAACTGCACCAGGGGTCTGCACACCTGGGAAAGAATCATATAGACAGATATATAAATAACCACCCCAGAGAGAACAGACAATCTCTTACATTCATATAAGAATGTCAGGTCCTGAGAGGACCCCAGGGCCAACAGTAACTGATAAAGACTGGAGTTGGACAAAATTTAGTGTTACATGTAAGTGATTAGGTCTCATGTTTTTATTAGTTTGTATGAGTGTATTAAAGCCCAAGATGATATGCAATGGGTTATTGTTTTTAATAATTTCACCTCAAGAAAGGCAATAATGCCACTAAGACACAAGGGGTTACTGAGAATGAAAGAAAATGAAATGACTTTAATGAGGAGAAAGGACAATAGAAAAAAACAAAAGATGGCAACTGACATTGCTTTTAAATTTTTGAAGATGTTATGTGGCAGAGAAGCAAGAAACCTTAAAAACAGTTCCACAGGTAAGAAGTATGAGAAAAAAACTATTAGAATAGAACTTATGATTGCGTCTAGTTATTTCAAAACTAAAATTATATAAGAATTTTAAAGCTATAATAAAGGGAGCTAACCCTTTACCATTCAAAGCTCAACCTTGAGCTTGAAATTATTATTAATCCTGAACTCTGATTGGTTAACTACTGTCCAATCAGAACCCCTTCTTGGGGCCACACAGAAAATTTGAACCTGAGATCTTCCTCTTTTGCAAAGTAATAGCCATAGTGATCATACATATATTGGAGCCATCCTTTCCAATGTTAATGGAGTCCAGAAGCCACAAGGCAAGAAAATCCCATTTGTTCTTTGGACACTCTTCTATATATTTGCAAGTCTTTTGCCTATTTGTGCATACACCTCTTTGTACATTAAACCTTCAAATTTAATACTGTTGTTGAGTTGCTCCTCTTCAAGTGTGTCAGTCTTTATCTTTGACTTTGTGGAATTTAACTGCATTCAAGGAAAAACTTTATAATGTTGAGACCAAGATGCCAAATTAGTGGTACGTTTAAATTCATGTGATCAAGGTACCAAAGAGGAGAGCTCATTATAAGAATTGCCATGAAAATATTTATAGAAAAAGACAACAGGGTAGCCATGTCATTGCAGTGGGGACAGTGACTGAAGTCAAGATCCCAGGTAAGGTTAGAAAACATTGTAGAAGAACTTTCTTTGTGGATGTTCTTGAAAATCTCAAGATATATAGCCATAGCACCAGACCAGATATGGTAGCAATATGCAATGAACAGAAGAATGGTAGACTTATAAATGTGTAAGATAGATTCTCTCGAGAAAAATTGTCTGGCATGACACAGTGAACCAACTTTCCTAGAATTGGGGATAGCAATTGATTCAGTGTAATCACTATTCTTGACGCAGCCCCTTATTTTGGAACCTGTGCAGATATCAACCTGTATATGTGATCATTAACTGTAATTCAACTATATAACTTGTACATTCAATCCTGAGTAAATTGAAACATATATCCAGACTGTTGCAATTTTATTTTCTGTCGGTGTATATTGTGGTGTCCATTAAAAATAAATAAAAATTAATTATAGTGTCAAAAAAATAATTATAATGATATAATTATAACAATTATAATTATCATTAATTCACTCATTTTAAACCAATGAGAAGCGACCCCACTTTTTTCCTCTACACACACAAACATGTGACATTCTATCAGACAAGGTATTCACAGAGGCCAGGTCGTTAAAACATGTGTCAACAAAAATTATACTTCCTTTTCCTCTTTCATAATAGTAAAATTTATCTTTAGAACTCAACAAAAATTTGAGGCAAGAAAACCTCAGACACTTCTTGTGTTTTTTAACTAAATTATCTGGACACTCATTACATACATCTATAAAAAAAACATACAAGAAAACTGTATACATTTTGCTTATTCCAATCCATATTTGATCTAAATTTGACTCCAAACTCACAATTTTATTTAGTATTACTGTCTCTCATGTCTCCAACACCACATAACAACCAGATAATAAATAATACTTGTTTTATTGTTTCCATGTCTTGTTGTTTCTCATTTTTATGAGTATTTTTGTATATGTAAATGTTAGGGAGATTACAATTATTTACTCAGAGTTATAGCTCCCTTACAATATATAAGAATTCAATTGCTGAATATGCTAATAGGATCCACTTCCCAAGATTAGTATTCTGATGTCTGGTCATCTGCAATAAAGCTTGTAAGTGGTGAAAATGTCATAATGAGTTAAGTAAACAGGGGAGATAATTATGAAGTAATAAATATAACTTTAAAATATATCATTAGATATCTGAAAATTCTCTCCCAACTATTGCAGGGAATCTGTTTTCATTTATACAGTAAAAGCAACAGAAAACAATGAGAAAATAATGTCTATTTTAATCACACAATAATGTATTAAATACATTATCATACTAGTAAAGTAGAATAGTGATAGTGTTTTTATACATGGTATGTTAAAAATTTGAGTTACAGTGTACTCAGATGATGAGATTTTTGCTTTAATCCAGACTAGCTGATTATAGAAATATCAACTTCAGTTAAATATCATTTCAAGGATTAGCCTAAACAGTTGGCTTCCAAGCACAGCAGGAGCAGCCAGTGTATAAGACAGTTATTGGCATTAAAATGAATTACAATTAAAAGAAAGTAATCCTAGAAAGAACAAGAGTTATGTCCCTTATTCTAATGGCGTAGTACACAGTAAATATAAGAAGCCTGCTCATTGGCTGAAATTAAGCTACTAATGATGACCTCATGCTGACCTGTATAAGGCCCAAAACATGAATGAATGATACTTTTTGTTAGCATTAACTTTATAAAATAACAGAAACCACATTACTTGAAGGCTGTCAACAACAGTAAAAGTTAAGATGGATAACACATGTAATTCAAAGGGAAGATAATGACATAATCAAGATGTTGACCTTCCACACTACTTCAATCAAAAGTTAATGAAGAAAGCCCCTTGTTGATACTGGAAAGAGAATTAACAGTAGCTGAACTTGAGAAACCTATTTTCCTGAAAAACTGTTTTGAGAGAAAGATTTACAGTAATACTAACCATCCAGTCAATAAATGCCAGATGATTCCATTGTGGGTTATCCCCACATGGCTTTGCTAGTTTTGCCAAGACATTGTTAGGTGGTGTTGTTAAGAAGCTATAAAAACAGGACACTTCCAAAGCTTCTTTCTCTTTTCTATCTTTTCCTCTCAGCATGCTGTAGGGACAACTTCAACCAGGACTTTGTCCTGGGTATGGGAATATCTTTCCCCTTAGTGACTGAACTTTCACACACACAAGTGTATAGCACACTCGATTCATAATTGCTAACTTTTAATGCCTTCTTCCTTTTACATAAATACTAGTGTATTTTCTCTCCTTTGTTATTCAGTTATGTAAAAAAAAAAGGAGTCAACTATAGTCAGCATCATCAAGTCAATGCAAACGATCCTTTCCTTAAGGGTATTAGTATAGGTTATCGTCCACACAGAGTTTACCGACTATTTTGTGTTAGGAAGAATAATGTGTTTTAGCCTTCCAGTAGCACACCGATACTAATATTAGCATTAGCGTAGCCATTGATACACTAACACTGAATGCGAATATAGAAAGACGAATTACGCGAGCGTAACAAACAAAACATTTAATAAGGCAAACAACTTACATAAATATATTAAAAAGATTTACACATGTCCCAAAACAAATGATTGTTCATATTGTCCTAAAGGAACAAGGAGGTTTACAAACCGAGAACAAAGAAATAACATACCAGCTTTATGGCCTTTGATCATCCGCAAATAAGTGAATAGAAATTACTTTTTTGTTTTGCTAGGCCGTGTACATGTTGACCAGTTTTCACGTGTGTGGACGCCCTGGTGGTCAGGAAGGTAAGGAGGCCGTTCCTCAAAAAACGGAAGCAAAAACTACAAGGGACAGAAAAGTCCTCCTCTCTAAAGGGGCCAAACTCCCATGAGCTCAACCCAAGGGAAAACAACTGTGGTATCCCTACAAGGGCATAGTATGTGCTTTGCCAGGGCTACATACAGCTTTGAATTCAGAGTTTTCCTTCTCCTAGACTAGTTGCCACCCAAGGCTATAGAACACAGTCTGTCCTGCTATTGTAGGGAGAGAAGAGTCAGATTCATACCTTTCCAAGGGTATTAGCACGTAAGTTAATGTAATGAACTCAATTGAAATTCGAACTCAGCTCCTCGATTTCTCAATCCGAGCCGCTTATCCATTACTCCACTGTGCCTCTATGTTTTATAAGTATTTAATAAAACAACAACAGAACAATAGGAATGAAACAATTTTGAGTTATATTAACAGTAAGGTTACTACAATTGAGAGGCCTTGAAAAAGAATGCAGTGGTAAGGGAAGTAATATCAATAATACAGAGTGCTAAAGTTTAAATAACCCATAGAAGTTGATATGCCACTAAGCAAAACCAACTAACACCTGTTTCAAGTAGACAAATTTTTCATTGTCTAACTACTGTCTTAAATCCCCATATGGTTGCTATTACAAAACCAATGGCTGTGGAATGCTGCAAATAAAAACTACTTGCATTTCTTGACTTTAAGAAGTTGCCATATCCAACATTGTTCCAACAATTGAATCTCTTTGTATGCTTGCTATTGCTTGTTGATTTCAATCTCATTGGGAATTTATATTATTATTGTTTTTATACAATAATTGTGGCACAGGGCTGAAGGGGAAGTGGCGAAAAGTTGGTCTTTAGTAACTATCCTAGTTCTAGTTAATCACAATCACGACCCATTCATTCATTACAATATACTCAGTCACCACAAGAACTTGTCCATTACCTCTCAGTCCTACATATACCACAATACCACATATTCACAGGGGACCTAGAAAACACCCCATGATTTAAAAATTTAATAAATGTTCAAAAGTTGGGTTTTTTTTCCTATTTTCTCTATTTTTCCAATAAAAATATATAAAAATTCTTTGACATCTAAAATGATGGGGGAGGGATGAACCCAGAAAACAAAACTAAAAATACAACAAAATCTTCAAATTAAAAGAAAACAGATGTTAGTAGGATAAAATATAAGATTGGCCACTGTATTCTGCTGATAGACCGAATCAAGCAGCACACTCACTAATGGAGTGGGAAGGAAAAATGAAATGGTGAAGTGGGGGAAAAAACAAAGTCTGACCCAGCTGAGATAAAAAAGGGGGCAAAAACAAACTGGTGAGGTTAGGAATCTCGACATGGATCATAACAAAAGAGAGCAATCTCAGTGGCAATGACTGCAGAACACTTACTACTCCCCTTTTATGGGCAAAAGCACACAAATGCATGCTGAGATTTTTTTCTTAGCCAATATTGGTTGGTTTGAGGTTTCACATGATGCGGTCTTGATCTGCCTTGTCTCAAAGTCAGAACACTTCATTCACTTGTTCAAACTTGCTTTTGTGTCAACACCAATTCTTAGTTTGTAAACTTTTTGCCTTCTTACTGTTAATTTGCCTTGCTTGATATTATTTCATTTTTACCCTGTTCTTTTTTCTTTTATTTGCAAACTTTGTTAATTCTGTTTGTTGGACAGGTCTATTCTTTATTTTGCATTTGACTGTGGCTAATCACTCCACATTGATTAAGTTAAATTAAAAGAAAGCCATATTTAAAGGTAAGATTGGGAAAAAAGCTGATGTAGCAAACCATTTCTGGAAGGAGTTGAGTACATGTTATCCCCTGTGAGACTGCAATAACAACCTAACAGGAGTTTGTAGAAAAGTTTGGCTTAGGTAAAGTGGGGAGAGACATGAATGATGAAAGTTCACTTTAAGGACAGTATGATGTTGTGTAAGAGTTGTGGGTTGATGAAACTGTAGTCTATCACAGTGCTCATGTATGGTACATTGCACCTCATATATGTAATCATTAGAGAAATTAAGTTTTTTTATACATTTGCTCGATAAATCCTACTCATGATATCAAGGGTTACAATAACAACAACAAAAATAAAAAGAAAGGAAAGAAAAAATATTATCAGCACAAACTAGAGACTATCCTGGGGTGGGGATTACAAAATATTCTGGGATTTTGACTCCACTCTGACTGACTAACCAATTCAAACAAGAAAACCAAAAGTGTGTGTGTGTGTGTGTGTGTGTGTGTGTGTGTGTGTGTGTGTGTGTGAGAAAGAGAGGGGGAGATCTAGCACCTTCTAAACCTGGCTATGCTGGCAGATCACAGTGTGAGCAGGAAGAAAACTGGGAAATTGAAAAAGTACCAGGACCTTACCCAGGAGCTGAGAAAGATATGGAATATGAATGCTAGAACTGTCCATAATAGTAAGCACACTTGAAGCTCTGTGTAAAAGGCTGACATAACAGGGACTAGGATGAATAGTAATGATATAATCATTGCTTAGAGCTACAAAGGATAGGAAGTTGTGGAGAACCATGATTGCCTGAAGGAACACATGACTTAATTGTATAAATCTTTAATGAAGTAGACTGGGACTTTAATGTCTCTGATAAAACAAATTCACTAATAATGTTAAATACCGAGCAGCTTCTGTATTTCTTGCATCAGTGTAAGATTAAAAAAGAATTATTATTATAGTTTCAGCAGTTTACAACTATTGCTTTTATGATTTTTAGCATGGGTGTTTTCCTATAATGTTAATAGTACAATGTAGCACAAGTGCTGTATATCAAATCCCTATGTCACAACTTCACACCAGAAGACTTAATAGACAGTACAATGTGTGTGTGAATGACAAACTATTTTAATTGTCACTTCTCTTTCTTTGTGATTAACTTGTTATGAAAACAGTTTTTCATAGAGTAAGTTGTCAGGATGACTGAAGTATTAATTAATTAATCTGAAAGAAATTGACAAACTTTCCACTCTTATCAACTTTGATGCAAGGAAAAAAGAATAAGCAAAGTAATTCATAGCCAATGATTTATAACAGTGATATTATTAAAAGTATCTATGTAGTCTATCTGGAGCTGATCCAGCTACATAATATTAATGAAAAAATAATCTACATTGGACAATGGTTGAAAATGCGTCCTAGAAAAAAAGCTTTAAAAGAGAATTTCCTCTCAAGAATATTTCCAACCAATCAAAAGCACAGAATATGAAATCTGAAATAATTCTGAAAAGTAGTTTCCTGAGCCAATCAGAACAGTTAAAAATTGAAGCTGTCAGCCAGCTTAATGACTATTCATTGAGATTTTATTCACAAGTGAGGAGTCAGGGTAAGATGAAAGCCAGCAGAGTAAGTAGATATAGTAGTGAGTTGAAAAAAAGAGGTCAGTGGGTTCTGAGATATCTATGACCAAAAACTTAAAGACAGATAATATCGAACATGATTATTTGAAAAAAAAGACACAACCAGATCAAGTTTTCCTCATTAATATGAAGTGAACTCACTCTCTTCAATTCTATTGGATATTACCAACTTCTGAAAGTTTTACATAAATCACAATCAGTCTGCAACTCCTTCCATTCAAAAAATGAATACTTCTACTACTGTGTCACCCTACCAACTTCCGAAGAGCTCAGCAAAATTTGACAACTCTACATTCTCTCTTCGAAGAACCATCTGAGCACTTCATGAACTTTACTCTCTCTACCAAGGACTTTTATAACTTCTACTACCACTCTAAGTCCCCATTTTCTAAAAAAAATTTTCCTTATCTTGCTTAATTTCTCTAGGTACTCAAAAGAATATTTTCAGCAACCCATACACCAATCTTCCCTTTCACTAAACAAACGATTGAAAATAAACAATTTCTTTCTGTTTCAATTGCATGCTGAGTAAGAATCATTTTTTTATTGTGCATTTAAAAAGGTGTGAATTCATACTTTTTTGTGTATAAGAATGTCCCTATACTTTTGTGCTTTTCAAAAGTTCTCTTTTGGAATTGTCATGTCCTTCTTAATCATGTATATAGCATTTCAACAGCTATTTTAGCTTTGGGAAAAGTAAGAAGTCATAGGAAGCCAAATCTGAATTGTAGAGTAACAGACCTGAATGATGTGAAGTTTTGCCAAAAAAAAAAAAGAACCTTGCATGAGAGATGAATAATTGACTTACTTGGTCATTGTGAATGTGAAGACAACACATTAAAAAAGCTTATCCAATAGCACATCACTGTCAATTAAGTAACTCCATGGGAAATTATTTTTTTCTGTGCATGCACCTGAATAGCCCCACTAACTAATTGCCAAATTACATCAAAGCTATACAATTATCTGTCTATATTTCTGAGATGAGGCATTATAACTATTTACAATATTTACATTGTTCAGACTGTTGTCTTCATCTTTATTGTCATATTCACAACATTTCAGCTGTTGTAGGCCCCAGTTTTCTTCAGGTGATATTTGTTGCAATTCCAAACGGAACCCTTCATTTAGTTCATCCCTGGTATCAGCAGAGAGAACAAAAAACTGGAGAGTTATCAAGGCAAACTAACTAAAAATGAGATATCCAAAGAAAGCATGGTACGTCTACCCCCGTAGACTAAATAAAGGATTTGGTTTGAAAGTCCAACAAATATCACATGAAGAAGGTCAGAGCATACAACAGCTGAAATATGGGGAATATGGCAATAAAGAGATGAGGATAACAGTTCAAACAATGTAAATGGTGAAATAGCTGTACCTTTAGTTATTTAGATATTCAAAATGGATAAATATGTTCAAGATAAAGCTTGTATAGTCAATTAAAAATATTAACCACATTGATAATCAGCAGGGAAAGTGAATTCAACATTCTGAGTTCAATTCCCTCCCAGTTCTGTTTCATTCACTTTGTGCAAAACGCCTTTTTGCAACCTTGTTAGATAGGCTGTTCAATCCTCACTTTCTAGCCTTGATAGAGTTCAAAAGTGACTACATGTCCTTGTAGGTGATGAATTATTATCTACTCGACAATCCCTTTCCCAGCCAGAAATTAATATTAGTAATTATAGACAAGGGCCATGATATGTATATATGCATTGCTAATTTTTTTTTGTTTCACCCCAAACAAGGCAATAATGCCCCTAAGACACAAAGAGTTACTGAGAGTGAAAGAAAATGAGAAGGCTCTAGTGAGGAGAAAGAACAATGAAAGAGGTTTCAGGAAGACAGACGATGGTCATTGACACTGCATTTAAATTTTGAAAGGGTAGCAATAGGCCAGAAGAGACTTCCACGGGGAATAAATCCAAGATAAGAAACTATTAAAATAGAAATTATGGTTAGATCTGGTTATTCCAACAGTAAAACGGTGAGACCTAGTTGCCAATCTAGTAGTATGCTTATATTCATGGTACCAGGGATACATAGATAATCAGAAATAAAAGGATTTTCATTGGTCAAGAATTAATGCTAGTACTTATAGATAAGGGCTTTTATATGTATAATCTAAATGCATTGCTAATGATTTTATTATAGAAATGCATAGGTAATCAATAAGAAAGGGATTGTCACTGGTCAGGAATTAATGCAATCATTACTGATAGAATAAAGCTATAATATGTATAACAATCAGGGAGATAAGAAGCCAAGATTTTTAAGGTGGAAATCATTCTGTGTTATGTAAATCTATGTAGCTATGTTAATTGTATATGCAGCAAGTTGCCTGAAGCAATTAACAGCAATGAAGATTAAGAGGGAGACAACTGTATGTATTTCTTTTTTAGAAGAGAGACACCAACAATCATGATAATCAGCTGATGGAGATTAACCGAGTCAGCTTTAAATTAAACAAGTCCCATCAAAATGAGTTGCAGGTATTGAGCATTATTGATATAAGGATTAAAAGGAAATCTATAAAAGTTTATCTAGTCTACATAAGTAAATATATTTTCATATATCCTATTCTCTGTGTGCTACTAAATGTCATGGAGGGTCTTGTAACAGGAAAGAGCTATGGTAGAAAGATTCATTCTCCCATTTACGTTTCTCCTGTTACGGGCATTATTATATCCGTGATATAATAACACCATATTTTACAAACAGAACAGAATGGCTGAAAGGAAAATGAATGACAAACATGATTTTCTCTCAGAGAGACTTTTATATCACTAAAACATACACAAAACTATATATATATATATATATATATATATATGCGTGTGTGTGTGTGTGTCCCACACGGAGAATAATATATCATGTATATCTAAACAGCAAAGCAGAGTGTAAGGAGAAACAAAAAGAAAGGGTCTTACATATAATATGGAGATACTCCTGTATCTGGAGAAGCCAATTTTGAGACTCAAGATTCAAATGGGTCAGATTCATCTATGTCCCAGGCAAGGACATATTCAATTAATGGGAAGCAGCAAGTCTCAGTTTTTCTCAAACTGTGAGCTGGAGTTTCTTTCTATATTAGGGAAAGATATATTCACAAAGGGAAATAGCACCATGGACTTGTGAGCTGCTGCAGAGGCAGATTTAGCCTCTGCCTGGATCATGGAGGGACCAGGCTAAAGAAAGCAAACTTTCGCTTTGTCTGCTGTAAAATGAACTGAAATTGACTGCTGCTATGTTCACTGTATGAAGTGACACCACTAAGCAGTCATCATCTGATCCACGTGACTTATTTTCACCAAAGGGAGAATAGTGACTTCTGTATCCTTACAGTTTCAAAACCACTGATAATTTCTTAAAAAATTTAACAAATAGACTTATTGAAATGTTGTATAAAAAAGAACTAATCAAATTTTCTTCATTTAGGAAATGAAGATATTAGAATCATCCATTAATTTTTTTTACATGGTAATAGTAATAGTGAGATTAGCCTTTTCCATTCAAGAAACATTTTACATTCACTGATCGAAGAGTTAATATTACCATTGGTTGAAATTTATAAAATCTTTCTCTTAAAACCGTTTTTCAGGAAAATAGGTTTATCAAATCCACTGTCATCACTCTTTCTTGTATTGAGGGGAGGGTTATTTCTTAATTTTTTGTTTAAGGTAGTCAGAAAAATGAAAAGTCAACATATTGATTATATTAGATCACTGCAAAAGTCCATGCCCTATTTTCATTGTTAATATAATATGACTGCAATTTGACACTGGCATTTGTTTTGGTACTGATTTCTGGTGTGTTCTAGACTGAAACCTTGCATTATTCAGTTGTGAGCCAGATTTTGTTGAATGTTCACATTTTGTCCACCAATGAATGCCTTAAAGATGGCGGGTAAACAGTTGCACTTTAACCATATTATGCTTTATGAATTTCAGAAAGGAGTAAGCATTAGAACTGCAACAAAAAAACATTCAGGTTTATTTGGATTGTGCTCCAGTTTGGTCAAAAAATGGTTTGGCAGATTTCATTGGAGCTATTTTAAACTAAATGATCAACTAGGCTCGAGGCAAATTTCTGACATTGATGATGACACTCTGCTTGCCATCATGGAGAATAAACTGAAGATTTTGATGGAAGAGATTGATAAGAGTTTGAAAATCAATATCTCAACTGCTTTTCATCATTTGAAGAAACTTGGGTTTGTTTCAAAACTTTACACATGGGTGCAACATTCTCTGCTTGAAGAGAACAAACTCGATTGTATTTATATGGTGATTTCTTTGCTGTTATGCTACAAAAAAGGAGCTGTTCATGGACAGAAATGTCGCAGGCAATAAAAAAATGGATCATTTATGATAGCGTTCAACACAATTTTCATCCAATGAAGGTGTTGCTGCTCGTTTGGTAGGATTGCAGAGAGATAATTCACTTTGAGCTTCTTCCAGCTAGAGAAACAATAACTACAAAGAATTATTGCATCTAACTCACCAACCTGAATGCAGCTATTCAAGAAAAACAGCTAATTTTGGCAGATCGAAAAGGTGTCATTTCACCATGACAATGCAAGACAATGCATGACAATGCAAGGTCTGCTTTGCTATTGCAAAGCAGACCGTGCAGAATTTTAAAGAGTTGAAATGGAATAATCTCCAGCACCCACTGTATTCTCCTGACTTTGCTCTTTTGGATTTTCATTTTTCTAGTCTCTACAGAACAATTCAGTTGAAAAAATACCTCAGAACCTTCTCCAACAAAAAACAAAAAATTCCTATGAAAATGGCATCAACAAGCTTCTAGAATGATGAGAAACAGTTGTTAAAAACAATGGAGACTATGCACTTGACTAATAAATTTTTTTTTTTCAGTATGTAAATTTTGTTTGTAATTTTCTAATCGATCATAAACTTTTGTGAGGATCTAATATCATTTTCCCTATCCTGTCCTGCATTCTGGCCTACTTCATGTTTTAGTCAATCAGGATATCCCTCAGGGAATTTTGAACTAAGCACTTTATTCAAACTACAAGGGTAGATTATTCCCATTCCGCTATCTATGTCTAAGGATACTAATTAGATGATTTGAAAGGGTATATTAGATTTATGGAAAGAGAATTCAAATGGAACAAAAGTTCTGCTAAAAATATAATCATTTTCAGAAATAACAAAAGACAACTAAGAAAATAATTATTTTATTCCTTATTGAAATAATCTTGGATTATGGATGAAACAAAAGCTCTACTTGTCTTCCAATACTGTAAAGTCTTTGTGAGCAATTGATAAAATATGCTTGCTTTCATCTGTTATGATGTGTTGATAAAATATGGTAGATCCATCATAAAAAATTTAGGTGCCAGGCGGCTATGGGTTAATACTGTGGCTGAGAGTAAATAAAAAGAGAAGCCCTACATTACGTATAGCAAAAGAAGGTCAAATTAACAGTTCTATTTTGATTTTTAGGTTAGAAATTTCACTCCTCATTCATGATAGTCTGTTATGTCATTACAAAGGCTACAATGATATCCTATACCTTTCTTGTCCCAGGGGTTACCGTCTAAGCTACCAAATAATAGTTATTTATCTATTTGGATAAATGATTGATATGAGTGCAGGTAGTGTAATGGATAGTGTCACAAAATGAGAAATCAGAGTTCCAATTCCAGTTAAGTTCACTGCATTAACTTACATGCAAATACTCCTGTGAATCCATCTTTTCTCAACCTCCAGCTATGGGTTAAAAAGTAGTCAGTAAAAAACAAGGGATCTTTAGTCTAAGAGAGTCTCTGAATTCAAAACTGGTTGGGCATGGGGCTAACAAGTCCATCCTGTAAAACATACTACTTGTTATGAAAATCACAGCAGAAATGCCTAGTGTGTTGTGGTCCCATACTCCTCAGGGTGTCTACAGGACTTGAGAGCTGTGGTCTGGACTTGATTACCTTTGGCTGCTTAATTAGGGTGAATATATAGGTTTGGGGTGGAAAATTATATTCACCATGTATGCATGAAAGGTAATCAGCCTTGAGAAAAAAATTTGAATACTGAAAGTCATTCTAGCTATTTTATATATGTTGGTTGGCTGTTTGTGAGGCAGACTGGATAAGAAGTGGGACCAATGTACACAGCTGTTACTCTGGTAATGCAAATAAAGAAAAATGTCACATATACTATATTATTGTATATCAGTAAACAAAAAGAAGACAAAAGAGTCAGATCTTACCAATTGCTTGTACTCTGTGTGTATCTTTCTATACTCTTCATTATCTTCAGTAGATGAATCAAAAACTGAAAAAATAAAAAAAATAACACACATTATATATATATATATATATATATATATATATATATATATATATATATATATATATATTCAAGGCATGTTTGATTGAATAATCTTGACATATTATGTTTATTTATTTTATTTTAATCCTTTCAAATTCACGAATGAGATTGAAAGTTCTTGGGAAAATAAAAGGAATGTGGGTGCCTTCCTTAATGTGTTTAATGGCAACATTAAGAAATTGATCCATGAATTTGAGAAGATTAAGATAAAAATAAATGCACATGTCTAGATTATTCAACTAAACATGCTTGAATGAAGATATGCTGCCTATATATATATATATATATATATATATATATATATATGATAAAAATATAATTTTATTGTATGCTATATTTATGACTTAAAGTGCTCAATGTCAGGGATTGAGTAAGTGTATGTAAATATAAAACAGGACATTGAGGTCATCACTCAGCCATAACTAGCTGTTTCATGCTTAAATGCAATCTTCAGGCCTGAAGGAAGCAAAAACAGATTGTCACTACTAGGCTTGGTGTTGACCTCAATGTCCTATATATATGTATGTGTGTGTGTGTGTGTGTGTGTGTGTGCAATGGTGCCATGGATAGCTGCCCAGGATGATAAATCAGAAAGCAATGTTCAAATTCCAGTTCACTTATGTGCAAACAACCTTAAAAGTAAAGTAATCCATCTCTTTGTCTCCCCATAGCTATAGGCTAAATCGAAGAACAGACTAAGCTCTTTAGCCTTGAGTGGCAAACATTCCAGAATTTACAATTCTAAATTGAAAACCTGAAGTGGGTCATTTGAGCACTTTGTGGCAAATTATGTGCACAAGTTCTCTGTATTTGGTTCTTCCAAAAAGTGCGATTGATTCTGCAGAAATCTTCATCATTATATTTAAATCATATGTGTGGATAGTCTGGCTGTTCAGTTCTAAGAACTGAGCTACTGGACCCTCATACCTTGAAGATGATTTTATGAATAGAAAGCAAACTTTCAGTCAATTTGCCAAGGAATGTCAAACTGTCAAAAATTAAACTGTGCCTGTTACTACTACTACTACTACTACTACAATAATGGCATCCCAAATTTCCGGGAACCGATTCTATAATGGCATGTAATCTTTAGGAGCCTATTCTGTTTATTTTCTTTTCAATCTGAGAATGGAAACAAATCACTTTATAGCAGTGATTCTCATGTGAGTGGAATTAGTAATGGTACAGTGTTAGTGATTAGAAGATTGTCAGAGTAGATATTTCACTCCAGGTAGGAGAAAAAAAAATTCCTTAAAGCCTAAAAATGTAAGTACCACTTTGTTCAGTGTAGGAAAGACAAAGACTTGTTTTTCCCCAAGTGGTTTATTGTGAGGAAAACAATTTGGTCACTGAACAATGTCTTAAAAGATCTGTTAAAAAATAACATCCTGATTATCTTCCCTGAGGAAGGAGGAAATATTTCTATGTGTGGCACTTTCTCAGACAATATGTAAATAAACACAGGAAATTATTATATTCTGTGTTGCTCAGTTTGGTTTGTTTTGTTTTGTTTTTTACGGCATATCAACCTCAATGGGTTATTTAATCCTGATAAAATTTTTATTCCCGGTAAAAAATTTTTCCTTCAAAAATGTATTGCTGATAATATTTTTTTCCAAAATGTATTGCTGATAATATTTTTTTCCAAAATGTATTATTGGTAATAATTTTTCCTCAAAAAATTTATTGCTGATATTAAAACATATTTTCACATTTTCATAGTGTTTTGACTCCAGTTTGGAGGTTAACTATTTTCCCATAGTTGGGACAAGTGCTACCATACCAGGTCAGGGTGAACCTGGGAACACCAGCAATTAAAAGGTGGTTCCACACTCCTCAATACCTCCATAGGCCTTGCTGTTGGACATAGTTTATCATTTTACCCAAGATGCAGATGTAGTTTATTGTTTTACCCAGGACACTTCTGTGTTGTGAAGAATTTTCCTCTGCCCAGAGCCTCTACCTTAATGATAGTGTTGTCTTCTAGTATGTTAAGTTAGTGGATTTAACAACATTTCATTCCTTGTTGGATCATCTCATGTCTTAGAGGACAAAAAGCATAACGAATTGTAAATAAGTAGCTATATATTGGCATTTGAGTCAAAAAGGTAGACATTGCTCTGGTTTACACAAGAGTCAAAAACATAGACCATTGTCAAAAGTAGACCTAGGTCTTGTAGCAGTCACCAAAGCAGAACCGATGCATACTACCCCTAAACCCTCCAAGCAGGGGGTGGCAAGCCTGATTGGGGGTTCCAGGAAGTGCTTTGTGATCCTCATTAGCTTATCAACATTTGCTTTTTTTCTACCTATATTTATATATATTACAAATTAAACTAAGTTCAACTGACTATTAAAGTATGAAAAATTTTTTGTGAATTCTGATGTCATTCTTTGATATTTTTTTTGTAAAAATATGTGAATTTGTTTTGCTCATGCTAAGTCTTAAAAAAACACGGAATATAAAATTCACTATTTTTATCCATAATGTTGAATGTGCTAAAATTATTAAACTTTTTAACAAGAAAAATCTCAGGCTGATGTTAAAAATGTTTTATTTTTCTGAAAAGTAGTTGCGCCGTGGTTTTGCCGCCTTCTTGAATTGTTTTCTCTTTTTGCCATTGAATTCTCGTCTTTTTCTAAACTGTAACCCCCTTTTATCCATCTTTCAATAGCAATCCTTTTTCAAAACATCAGAAATTTTTTATCCTGCCTTAATAGACACACAAAAGGAAATTTTTGTGCAAATTTTGTATTTGTACCTTTTTGTCTTTATTTGTGTAATAACTGTTTTTTCTTTTAAATTTTATGCAATAGTTATGTTTTGTTATTTGTGCCTATTTTGACCTCAAGGAGAAGAATCATCATCATCATCATTCTCTTGACTTTTGTAATCGCAGGCGGGAATCTGGATGCAGAAGCCACACTAAATCTCCTCCACAACAGTCTATCAATGGCAGCCATCAGCAATTCTGTCCATTGTTTGACATGAAGAGAAGCACATGTTCTCTTTTCCTTTTCAATTCCTACTAACTAGGTTCTTGTGTTTGGCACAAGAATTGAGATTTGGTAGGGAGTTGAAAAATTTATACTGGTTCTGTGGAATGGGTGTGCCATGGGATTTAGTCAGAATATCCTAAATTCTGCTGACAGAGCAGTTCCAGTAAGAACAATGCTCCTTGCTATGCTGCTAGATCCCACAAAACTTGGTTAACAGAAAATGGTTTGAAAATCATGTTCTGGCCAAATACTGGATACGAAAATAATTAAGAACCTTTGGAATTTTATGCGATCAAATTTTTAAAAAAAGGAAGCTTGTTAACATAGTTTGTAAAAGGCTGTCTAAGAACTGTGAGATTCCCAATATGTGGATTTGTAGGGACATTATTATAAAGTAAATATATAAAATAACAATAATAACAAATATGATAAATAAAATAAAACAAATAACATTAAAACTTTGTTTAAAATAAAATAAATAAAAGCAAAATAATAAAAGTTCTCCCAGCATGCAACAGAAAACATTCCTGACCAAGAAACAGACTCTTCACACCTAAAAAAATACTGGACTCACTTTCTTTGCTACGAACCTTCAAAGAGTCAAGACATCTATTTCCTCTCCTCAGTATCTTGCTTGTCATAAGACGAAGTAATGTTCTTCCTCTATTACATGCAACCTTAAAACATATCTAACTAAAATACACATGCACTAGTACACAGAAATAAATGAAATTATATGACTTTAATTCATAATTTAACCTGTTTTTTTATATGTTATTTCTTTGTATGTTTTTATTCCTGTGAACATGAGGCTATTCCTGCTGGTATGATGTGAGTGACCCTACAAATTTCTAGCAGAAGCTGAGTGATTTATTGAATATTTTTATTTGTTTTTTTTACAGCTTATCAACCTTTTGCAGGCTATTTAAAGCTAGAAAATATTTTTAGAGTGTAAGACAATTTCTTGGATATAATAATGATTTACTGATAGGAGGATTTATTGATTACCTGAACTGAACAATCGAATGTGGCTAAATAAGGTCATATCAAATATTCATCAACTGGGGCTTGTATTTATCCTTTGTATGCATCTATAACCTTATTGGTGCATTAATTGTCACATTACAGACAAAAAAAGAAAGTGAAGAGATCTGCTTGGCCTTTGTCTGATTTGTATGTAGGCCTTTGTGCATGGCTTTTCCTAAAGTAGAATAGCCGTTCCCAATAATGTTTCTCTTAAAATTCATGATCAGTTGCTCAAAAATAGCTAAAGAAGATTTTACAATAAATGGAAAGATTATATTGAATCAATTGCTAGGTCTGCTTCTAGAAAAGCTGGGTCACTGTGTTGTGCTAGACAATTTTTTAATTGACTGATTTGTTTGTTTAATAGCATATCAACTCCTTATGGGTCATTTAATGCTGAAACTTAATTTTCTATGCAGCTTTGAACTAATAAAAATATGATAAATGTTATTCAGCTTTCACAATTTAATACATGGTAGATGATACTCAGCTTTTGTGCATAAACATGTTTGTGTCTTAGTGGTTTTATTGCCTTACTTGGAGTGAAATGACAAAAATAGGAAATTCCCTTTATACACAATTTGGCTTTTCTTTTCTGGAAAATTCAACTTTGGAGAAAATGTTGATGAATGATAGCTCATTTCCAATCAAGACTTGATCTTTCGTATCTTTAAACCTATTGATTACAGGCAACAAGTTATGCAACCAGATGCATTAATTATTTGTTTAATGTCTATAGCTATTTTTATATTGCAGTCATTTATTCAATGTTTTATTTGTTAATGACTGCCTTTGGGAAGGGGAAGGACCTGAAATTTTATAGTGTTTAATACTTTTGTTGTTAATTCTCAAGGAAAGACAAAATGTATAATCCAGTTATATGTGTTCAGGTTTTGTTAAAATTCTAATAATAGCTCTTAAAAGCAATAAAAATTGCCAAGGGAATATACACTAATAGCAGTGTCAAAAAAACTATCCTTAACATTTTTTTTTTTGGTACATTTGTTAAACTTTACTAGAAAATCTTTGTTACACAATGAATGGCAAGATAGCCATGAATTAAGATTTCATTTTGTCAGGTAGAGACCAAAGGACAGAAATCTAAAGCAAGTTTAATTGATTTATTACTCAGTAATTTATCTAGCTGCAGGTCAAATAAGTTGTTCACTGCAAACAAAGTCTGACATAACTTTGCTGGGCTGAGACAATCTAATAAGAAAAGAGGCATCAAAACAAATGCATTAATTTCTTTTAACACTAAAAGATAAAAGCCTAGAATCATAATTGTGCTGAAATCTTAATTCATAAATGTGGCAAAAGATTTACAAAGGATTGCTGAAAAGTTCTTCAGCCACACCAACAAAGGATAACAAAATAAACTTTCCCACCACCGTAACATAGCTTTTCTTTGCTTTTTTAATAAATATTTTCAAGGTAGTTGTTCTCTTTGGTACCTAGACTTTACAAATTTAAGCACAGTACTAGATTGGCAGTTAGGTCTCATCGTTTTACAGCTGAAATGGCTAGATGTAACTGTATGTTCTATGTTAACAGATTCTTCTCCTACACTTCTTGATTCTCAAACTCTCTTCCAGCTTCTTGCTTTCCAGTCAACTTTGATCTTCAAAACTTTAAATGCAATGTAAATTGTTATCTTCTAAATTCCTGTTCTCTCTCCTTAATAATGTTTTCTTTTTCTCATATTCAGTAACCCCTTGTGTGTTAGTGGCTTTATTAAAAAAAATTTAATGCTTGGCTATTTCGTCAGATGATGCAAAGTGAACCAGGCTGAGAACTTTATGGTAACCCCTTGAAATTTTAATGCTTATTGTAACTTTACTTTTTAATTATTCATTCACTGTTTTATTTGCTAATGACTTGTCTTTTAGAAGATGATAGATTTTTGAAATTTCAAAATCTAACACCATATTTAAGATGCTAGCTAAATCCCCATCCTACAAACAGGGAAATGTTGGCATAAAAGTTCTTTTTGTTATTATGCTAAGTCTACTTAAATGTCTTAATTTATATATAGCTAAATAGACCTGACCAGGAGATTCAAAAATCTTGTATTGAGAAATTATACAAATGAATACATGGTCTCCTAGCCAACTGTGGGCAGACACTCTCTGCAAACACAACTGTGAACTTTTGGAGAACTAACTTGTGTGATTTCCTGGCCAATCCTGTGTTGCAAACTAACTCCAAAATACTTGTGCAAACTAACTACATATACTTTGGTTTATACCAGTGGTTCCCAATCTTTTTTTGGCCACGCTCCACCTAAGCATATCTAAAATCCTGATGCCCCAATCCCTGTAACATATAATTCTTTTAATTCAAAAAGTGAACTCCTATTCATGTGGAGAAAGACTAAAAGGCTATTAACTTGGTCTAAACAAGCTTCAAAAGAACATGACATCCATGAAAGGGAAAAATAAAAGAACGAAACGATAGTTGAAGAAGTGAGGAAGAAATTACTAAGTAATTGTTAAAAAAAATTATATATATATATATATATATATATATATATATATATATATATATTATAGGAGATTAAAACAAAAACGTTAAAAATCGCTACACAATAGCTTTTGTGTTTTGGCACTAAGTTGTGCCTCTTCAGACGATGGTAAATAACTGGTGAGTAAACGATTATTTTTAATTTCAAAAGCAAAATACCCCCACTTTTTTCAAAAGAGAAGAAAAGATGAGAAAACACTAGATCAGAATTAAAAGTGGCTTGTGGGTTTACCCTGATTAACCAATCAGGTGTCAGACCTATGCTAAATTCAAAATTAACCTAAAAAAACAAAATTTAGATCATGGCACAATGTAGCTTGAAATAGAATCCTAGACAAGGTCATTTGTGGCAGACATGAAACTAATTCAAACTATAAATGAGTGGCAACACTGTATCATAATTGTGGACAAATATGACTTGTTTAATTTTCCATAAGAAACTAAGGGGAGGTGTAGGAAGATAGTCAAATGTATAGCTAATTGTAACATAGATTTTGTAGTTGAAAATTAAAATTATACTCCATTTATTTATATATATATATATATATATATATATGTATGTATGTAAAATACAGTACATATGTAATTACTTATGTATATATGTACATACAAAAATGTTTATGTATGCATACTGTCTATGCACCATATGTATTAACTGGCACACGCACTCATATTCACAAAGACTCACCGTTAATAACTCATTCTCAAATTGCTCCCCTTAGGATTAAGTACTGGTGGGGGCCCACTGCTGGCAGCAGTGAGGATTGTGAGTAAGGGTGGGAGTATAAAAGAAGAATCATAGGGAGGTAACCACTTTTTTTCTTTTTGACAATCGGGAGACTCCTGAGGACATGTTGTTGATGGAAAGCAGTGAAGAGGAGAAGGAAGTGTAGCAAAAAGAGACAAAAGATAAGACTAGGATTCGTTAAATCCCATTGAGATCAAGCTTAAGAGAAACCCAGTTGAGCCTAAATTTTACTGTTCTGCCCTCAAACCACATTGTAAGTTTATCAACTTCACCCAATAAAAGCCTAGATGCTACTAGAACCACAAGAGCAACACCTAGCATGGTGATACGATGGTCTATTCTCTGCAAGGCAGTTTTAAGGATTAATATATATACTCCTTTCTGTATCTATTTTTCAAGAAATTTTATTATAGGTGAATTTGTGTTAATTTTTCTTTTTTTTTTAGGAATAATAATAAAAAAATAAACTGAATTATTTAAGCTACTGTCAACATGTTATTTATTTTCATCCCACAAGGGCAAATACAACATGAGTTCAGTTTAATGTGGAGTCCTACATAGATATATATGGGGATAAAGACAAAAAGTGCCCAGTCCTTGTGACCAGGTTTCAGAGTAACTCCTTTTAATGCAAGAGGGAGATGATACTTGTAAATTGGAACCCCATGACTAAGTTTGCTTCATTTAGGCTGTTTTAACTTACAGATCAAACATGAGTGATCCCAATCATGAAACCAAGATGAAGCATTTTTGCAATTCCAGCTCCATGTTGAGAAAGAAGTAACATAACAAGAAAGTAAAGGGCGGAATAAATGATACTGGCTTACAGAGAGGGGGAATAAATGATACTGACTTACAGAGAGGGGGGGGAATAATTGATACTGACTTACAGAGAGGGGGGGGGAATAATTGATACTGACTTACAGAGAGGGGGGGAATAATTGATACTGACTTACAGTGAGGGGGGGAATAAATGATACTGACTTACAGAGAGGGGGGAATAAATGATACTGACTTACAGAGAGGGGGGGAATAAATGATACTGACTTACAGAGAGGGGGGAATAAATGATACTGACTTACAGAGAAGGGGATGTAAATTATACTGGCTTACAGACAGTTAGGGAATAAATGATACAGAGGAGGAGGAATAAATGATACTGACTTACAGAGAGGGGGGGAATAAATGATACTGACTTACAGAGAGGGGGGGAATAAATGATACTGACTTACAGAGAGGGGGGAATAAATGATACTGACTTACAGAGAAGGGGATGTAAATTATACTGGCTTACAGACAGTTAGGGAATAAATGATACAGAGGAGGAGGAATAAATGATACTGACTTACAGAGAGGGGGGGTAATAAATGATACTGACATAGAGAGGGAGAATGAATTATATACTGACTTATAGAGTAGGGAAAATAAATGATACCAACTTTGATAGAGTTAAGAAATAAATGGTGCTAACTTAAATAAAGTGGGGAAAGAAATGATAGTGACAGAGAGAGGGGGAATAAATGATACTGACTTATAGAGAGAAGGGTAAAAAAAAAGGTATTTGATTTAAAGAACTTAATGAGCTTAATGATAAAATTTGAGTCACCTGTAAGATTTTAAAATTTATTTTTTAAATACAATTTTATATTGATACAGGTATACCTGTATTGAGCACATTTTTAAAAAGTCATCTTCAATCTCAGTGAAACTAAGTTTTTATCATTATCCTTCTTTTCTTATTACTAAGAGAGAAAGAAACCAATGAGGCGATTTTTCCCTCATAGAAATAATTTAAAAAATGATTATTTATCTACCGAGAAATGTTGTGTAAAGTTAAATTGAATTTTTTACATAATTAAAAAAATAACGTACTTTTTTCTTTTTGACAAAACAAATTTCGAATTAAGGCCTTCTTTTATTTTTGCTCTTCTTGTGCTCATTTAATGATAAATCCAAGTTAGTATTATTTTTTCTGCTTATCGTAAATTAAAATATAAAAATGATGTTGCAATAAAGAATAATTTTTGTAATTATAATTTTTTTTAAATAATGAATAAACAAAAACAATTGGACAACTGACTTTTTTTTTTTTACCGCAACCACGAAAAAAAAATAACAAAAACTTCTTTTCCGATATTGTTTGCGAAAAATAAAATTGCGGTATTTTCTCGTCGAGCTATATAACATAACAATAATAATAGCCAGACTTCTTACCTAAACAGTGAGCCTCCAAAAATGTAACAACTGGGATTTGGAAAAGCGGATTTCCCAAAAATTCCAACAGCTCATCGTATACCCATTGGTTTTTCTCGGCCATTTTGTTTTGAGGAGAAACACATTGATTTGTGTCGCCGTTGCTATTGGCAACCGACGCCCGCTATTGCCATCGCTACTTTCAACGATAACGACGCAAATATTATTAAAAAAAATCTTTAAATAATTCACAGTTTATATCTGTTTTATTTATTTATTAATCTCTTCCGTTCTGTTGGAATGCATTTCGTTGCGTTTTTTTTTCTTTTTCTTTACTGTTGACAACTTCTTATTTAACTTAAAAAAAAACTTTGCAAACGCTCACCAAAATGGACTCTTTTTTTTTTCCGCAGTGAAAATAAAAAATCGACACCTGCTGTTTCAAAATATTTGCCAAAAATCAGGGAATTAACCGATTCAAACAAAATTTTCAAAACTTATTCCTTAATGAATGAATATTTTACTCAATAGATTATTTTATTTTTTTTTTAAATGTGAGGATACATTTTTTTAGTTGTAGTTTCACACACCCTTTTACGTTCCTAAAACTAAAAGTATATTATTACGGAGAACATTTTCCAACATTTTTAAGATTACCGAGTACTTAAAAATTCTATAGAAAAGCGTTCACCAGTCATTTTTCTGAAATTATCTTTATTTTAACAGATAAAGTCACCTTAGATTTAGAACAATAAAAAGTGTCAGCACCGCTCAAATGATTTACGAGATGTTGGCAAGCGCTTAATCGCGCTACTATTTATTTTTAAAATCCATTTCTCTGTTATTTTAAACTTAAAGTAATTTTTTTTCCAATCAGATTAATCAAACTTTAAATCAGCTAATATTTTCCAAATAAAGTTTCAGAAAAATATATTTAATTTTTGGAAGATTTTTAAAACCGAGAATTAAATTAAAATTAAATTTTGTTTACAAATCTGTCAAAAATGGCTGAATTTAAAGTTTAAATTTTAAACGATTTTTGAAAGTATGTAAAAAGTTGAGATTCTAATCAATATAATTTCGATTTGAAATACACCAGAGTATTTTGCTTACTGGAAATAGTAAGCTTTCGATTAAAGCTAAGAAGAAAGCTTCAAGAATGCATTTTCCTTTTTAAAAATTCATTTTAAATCTTACGTATCGAAAATTTTAGCGAAGTGGAAGTACCTATTTTTTTTAATTACTTGTAATTTTTCAGCGCAATTTTTAAATTAATATATGGTCTGGAGCCCCTTCTGTTTGCCTCAAGGTTCTTGATAAAATCCAGAGACGGGTATGCAATGTAACTGGCCCTGATCTGGCTTCTCGTCTGCAGTCTCTGTCACAGACGCACCGTCGCCTCTCTCTGTCTCTTTTATAAATACTTCCATGGTAATTGCTCCGATGAGCTGCTATCGCTGGTTCCTAGGCTCCATGAATTCAAGCGTCCTACGAGGCTGGCATCCCGTTCCCACCCTTTCACTGTTGAAACTGTTAAATATAGACGTCTCTTCTACTCCAATAGCTTCATATTTCGCACCTCACGCCTATGGAATTCCCTTCCTCATTTCTGTTTCCCTGATGACTATGATCTCCAACTATTCAAGTGTAACGTCAATCGACATCTCCAGTTGCCTTGATCTAACCTCTATCCTTCTCCACATCCTTTCCTCTAACGCTCCTATTTGCTCTCGCTCCAAATCCTCTGTAACCCGTTGCGTGCTAGTGGCTTCCAGCCTTGCCTGGGGTGAAAAGCTTAAAAAAAATCCCGTTGCTGTTCGTCACAAGAGTTTTTTTTATTTTATTAAATAAGGATATAGGTTTGAAAAATGTAAAGTTTATCATTTTCGAGTGTTAGCCCTTTTTTAAAAAAGAATTTTATTTTGTTTTTTCTTTTAGCGATTGTTAGATTATTTTTAGTATGGATGTACAAAAAGGAAATAATTCCGATATCTGGCGTTGTTTGACTTCTATTCAATTTCGGGGGAGTATTACGATATTAATTTAATTTCCTATATTCATTATACTAAGTTTATTAAAAACGTATAGAATAAAAGAAAATTATATTCTTAAACTATTGGTTATATAAGGTTAAATAAAATTTAGTTTTAAACATAAATAACAAATTCTTGATTATCGCACTGCTGGTCTTTCGTACCTTTTTAGATGTTTATTTTTATTTTTTCCCGCGGTTTTTCGGATAGTAGGAGAATAACTGTATTTCTATTTTGTCCTTTGACCTTGCAGCTAGCTTGCGTAAATAAAACGTTATTTTCAACTCTGTAAGTAAAAGGTAAGTATTACTTTTAGAAAATCCAGTTAATTAATCATTAAATTTACTAATGGACTTTGAAACCCATCTCTAGTACAAATATGGGATTTTAAATAGTATTTTCAATTTGGTTATTACATCTTTCGTATACAATGACAGATCGATGCATGATGAAAAAAGTACTAAAACATTTTAAAATGCCTAAAAAGTTTATTTATATACGGAAATTATTTTTTTCTTTTAATTCGGATTAGAGACCGTTATTTTTCAAATAGAACAGATATTTAAATTCAAAGAGGGCATTTAAATTATTTAAAATGAGTTTTTTGGGTTTTTTGTTTTGTTTTTGTTCTTTTTTTTTTTTAGAAAGTTCGTGGCGATACCTTGATTTTACCATTGGGGAATTTAATGTTAAAGGACTTACGAAAAATTAAACTCGTTGGTTCGTGATGGTGATAGTGTCGGCCCAGCTTACGTAGCATGACGGATCTTAGCTGTGAAGGTCTGAACTGGTGGAATCACAGCCTACTAATATATACAGCCCCACATGTCACATTTCAGACTAATTTATAACAGGCCTATTTGGTTTATAGTCAATTTATGTCTGTTTTATCTAAAATATGTTAAAACCGTCCAAAATACATATTGTTTTTTTCTCTTTTTAAACAGAAAAGTAATAATAAAAGATTGTAAACAAAAAAGTTATTAAAGAATTAAACAGTAATACAAAACAAACACAAGTAAAAAAAATACCAAAAATTTCTCTACAAATCAATTTTCTTTTGATTTTTATCTTTTTTTAAAACATTGTACAGTATTTTTTTTCGAAATTCATCCAATGAAAACTTTCGTTTGTTGTTGTAAAATATATTCGCAACAATTTTTGCTGCAAAGTGAATTCCTTTTTCAGCGTGTTATTCACAAGCAGAAACATATTTTGGAGAATAAGTTTCCAAAATTCTTTCAGCAGACTCTTTTGTAGTGGATTCATTATATTTTACAATAAATTTATCTGCATAGTGAAGTATAGCAAAACAAGCACAAAAGTAACTCTGCCATTTGGCTAGATGGAACCATAAGACCTCCTCGAGAAAAGTACTGCTTCTCTGTAGCATCATCACTATCATTACCTACCATGACCAGAGAACACATTTCACATTAAAAACGTTTAATTCATTTTTAGAATTTTCCTCTAATAGGGAAAAAGATCATAATGGAAATGTCTCCAGAAGTAATTTGTAGGCTTATCGTAGCCCATTCGCCACTCCGTTCACGTGATCAAAGGGAAAACGTTATATATCTTCATGACCTTGACTTGTCTTCTTTGTGTTGCCCCACTACCTTCAATTTAATATAGCAAATTCATTTAGTTTCATAATAAATCTAATATATTTTTTGTTACTTTTCAGGAAGATTTTTATACTTTATAGCATCTCTGAATTTATTTTCTTTCAATATTACGTAGGTATGCAGGTCCAGTTAGTGTTTATACTCCCTTATTATATAACCCGGCGGCTTCTTGCCAAACCTGGAGGGAGGAGGAGGAAACGACGACGGAAGTCTGTACTGTTATTCAGCATAAGTCAACACAGATTCTGTATGAAGTTACAATCCTCTTTTTTTGTCTGCCAACTGGACGCTAGTTGGGTTTTCCTATCCATTCTTACTTCCGGCACTCTTGCACTTTATTACTTCCGGTTATCTCGGACCATTACTTTCGGCAATCCTGACCTAAACTATTTCCGGCTAGCACAGAAACTTACTTCCGTCTTCCACGGACCCTTATCTTCCGACATTCCTGGTCTTTATTACTTCCGGCTACGCATTGTTTCCTACTTCTGGTCTCTCCTTCCGGTCACTACTTCTTACATCTCTATCAACCTAACTCTCCTGGTTGATCGGTGTTAATGGATCTGCTTACAACAGCCCTGAACCTCCGGCTGCATTAAGTCCCTGCTCCCGGTTTTTCTGTCAGCCTAAATCACCTGCATTAGGAAATTGCTGCATGCATATCGTCCAGACTCAAACAACCTACTCCGTACACTTCGGTTAAAATACTACGGAAGGTTCGCAGTTGAACTTAAGCATCTAACACTTTCGTCCCAGCCCCTCAACCTCCGACGTCTTACTCTCTGGGTTGAGGTGTCTACTCGGTCTTAACCGAACTTAAGGGAGAGACCGTGAGCATCCGTAGATCATTCGACCGGTCCACTGGTTTAATCCTGCTTCCTAACCACGTTGTGGTTGGTTTGATCCAGAAAGCAGAAGTGATGTTCATCCATTCACGGTCGACTGAAGATGTAGATACGGCTGGAGATGCGCCAAAAAAAAAAACTATATACATCCGCAGAAAGCCGGACAAACAACTATTCAATGGTTGAATTGTTAATGTCTTTTATATAGCAGAAAAAGAATAGTATAGAAAAGAAACGGGTTACAGAAAATAAAATAATTGACGTAAAAACTCATACACTGGATTCTAGACACAGAGAGAGTGGGTTGTGATTAGCTTGTTTTGAAATCGTCTCAGAACGATATACGACTCTTGCGATGGAGAGATAAAGATTTCTGTGTCCGGCTTAAAGTTTATAGTTGCGTTCCTCCTCGGCGGTAGTAACAGTAGTAGTAATCTTCGTGGTAGCAGAAGCATCGGTACTTATATTAACAGTACATGTTAGCGGGGGTTTTGTTCCAAATCCCTGACGTCACTTCCAGTCTCTGATATCTCTCCACCCAGCTCGACTGCACTCGACGACAGACGAGACCAGAAACAACCTTTTAATTATTGTAGTTTGTTCGACGTTTCCGTTTCCAGTGGCAGTAATAATAGTAGCAGTAGCAGTCTTAAATTGTTGGAGGAGTTATTCGCTTCTTCGTACTTATATCAACAAAATATTTTAGCGGGCGTTTGGTTTCTATCTCTGACGTCACTTCCAGTCTCCGACCTCTCTCTACCCAGCTCGACTGCACTCGACGGCAGACGTGCCAACCACTCTCTCAACAGATTTCTGTGCGCGTTTATATAGATAAACCTGGCTGATCATAAATCGACCCTTGGCTCGCATGCGATTATCACGAGTGCAACCTTCAACCCAAAATCATGTGAATTCCAAAGTTCCTCATAGCCTTAGTAAGCTCTATTTCAAATTTTAACCGATAAAAATTATCACGATCATCTTCCATTGTCTTCCTAATGATCCAATTCCAAATGGGCTAGATCAGATTCCCATCAGTAAACAAAATTGTTCTGATCTAATTTCGCTGTTCAAATCTACTCCAATTTCAATAAAAAAAAAAATTTGTGTGTGTGTTTGTGTGTGGTTCCCAAACTCTCTCTGTTACATTCCTCCCCTACCCATTTGTCATTTACTAGTAAATGAAATGACACACGAGCTTTCCTATCAACAAAATATGAGAAAGCTGTCTCTGTTACAACCAGCAACTACGCAACGCGAACACCGGACATTTTAACTGAACTTTCTTTTCCTCGGCTATATCGTCCAGACTTCAAATAACTTATTCCTTACACTTTGGTTAAAATACTACGGAACGTTCATCATTGGACTTAACCAACAACTTTTCAACACTTTCGCCGGAATGTGAACTGAACTTTCGAACTGTGAACTTACATGCCAACTTAACTTACATGGACTCTACTTTTAATATTTACGCACAGTTATATTATCTAGATCTTCTAGCTGGTTAGTATTCTTCAATTTACTTAATTCTGCCTCCATTACTTGATTCATTGTTTGCTTATGTTCCTTTAATCCAAACACGTACTTTTGTATGTGATGCAAATAAATTTTGTATTAAATTTAAGTTTGTCGTTTGTTGTCCTCTTGTTGACCTGTCAGACATTACATCTTTAATTTATAAACATTAGCGGGCCTCCTGTGACTCATACTTACTTGGCCGCACAGGCAATATTATATCGTTCCCCCTCGAGGAGGGGGGTCCACTACAGGCTTGTTGTATAGGGCAGTAGTAAGCTATAACGTAATAG
The DNA here is from genome assembly GCA_964036315.1 of Acanthosepion esculentum. Taxonomy (NCBI): domain Eukaryota; kingdom Metazoa; phylum Mollusca; class Cephalopoda; order Sepiida; family Sepiidae; genus Acanthosepion; species Acanthosepion esculentum. Next base: position 28,700,911 of record OZ038507.1, on the reverse strand, counting down.
TTCTGCAGAAAATGAAGAACGGCGTCTTGGTTGTTAATGTCTTTTTTGTAATTAATTCAGAATTGAGTATGGTTGTTCTTCCACCATGTTTTGTATGTAGTTTGCTAATTCTTGTGAGTTTAGCATTATATCCATGTATAAACCACTCTGGTAACGATATAGGGGTTCCATCGCAATGAAGCTGGACATGAAGGTTTTGGCCAATGCGAATACATTCTTTTATAGAAGAAAAATGCGCTTTAGGGTCACAGACTATTCTATAAATTTTTTCATTTTTTTAACATTCAAAACCATTAGGACAACACTTTGCTTTTTCCATTTGAGTAAAATCTTTTATCGTATCAGTTGAAATATAATCATGTAATTCATCAATCTGGACTAGTGTTGTTTTGGAGACTTTCTTAATTCTCTTGTATTCGGCAAAAGAGATGGTTTTCTTATTCTTTTCTGAATGTATTGTAGGTATTGGATGTAAATCTGTCGGAGTTAACTCCTCCTGAATTTCCTAATTGTTCACTAGGAGTCGCTCTCCCTACTCTATAAATACTGGGCGATTTCTCGCCTCGTTCTCTTTTTCATTTTTAGCGAACACATCTACAATGTAAGCTCTCGCAGAAGATAGCGTCTTCCCATTTGTGGGAGACGCCATGAACATTATACACACATACACGTACGTACAAACATTCACCAAAATACAAACTCTTTACGTTCACACACAAACGCAAATGTTAATGTCTATGTCCATTGTAAACTTTGTTGTTTAATACATATACTTGTTTATATATATATATATATATATATATATATATATATATATATATATATATATATATATATATATATATATATCGGTCCTGTTGATTTTCTTTACACTTCTTTATGGTGGATTCAATCTCTGAGTCCGCCATGTTCTTTTAGTTGCACCTTTTTCTAACAGGAATAAACGCACGTGTTTCTAATTTAACAACACGTAATCACACGGCCCTCTACAAATCCCAATTTTGTTTCTTTTTCCTTTCAAATTAAATTTCTCTTCAAAATGTTTCATATAAAGAACTGAATTTTTCGTAGGACACCAATCAATACGATTAACGAATTTTATCTATTTTTCTGCGAGGTCGGATTTTATAAGAGGAAAAGAAAATGTCGATACTTTTTTACTGTTTGTAACCTATCCACTAGAACAGTCAAATGCAATACATTTGTTAACCATTTTTGTTAAACAAAATATCATAACAAACTTTATAATTTAATTTTTAAATGCAATGGATTATGAGGTAGAAAATTTACTTAATAGCGTTCATTTACAAAACGGGCAGTATACGCAATTGAAATTCATAAAAACGAGGTTACTCACAGCCGTTTATAATTCGTGGATTAGTAGGAAAAAAAGGGTGTAAATATGCATTTGAGTGTTGAAAACATGTCTAGTGAATTGAAATAACGTCTGATAAATTCTACGAAATCGTACGTTGTTAATTTACGTTCTAAGAATTCAATTTTTAAAGTTTTAGATTAGTAATATTCTAAGCAGCCATTCACATTTTTTTTTTTTGGTTTACAAACTTTACATTACATCGGGCTTTTAGAATTCAACCTTTTATATGATATGTGGTCTGTATAATACTAGTTGGTTATTGTGGAACTAAAGAATGTAGGTTTTCTGAATATTTGTCATGAAAGTAGCGATTGAATAGCGAGAGGCTAGCAACGTTTCGTCTGTGGAAAATAATTAATCACCCACAAGGCCGCGTAAACACTTCTGAACTCTGTCAAGGCTGGAAAGTGATTTTTTGGGAGGGGGTTCATGCTCTTACCAAGGTTATTAAAGTGAGACGATTCTGTTGGTCAGATGTTTGTACTTGTATACTTTTCCCAAGAGTAATCGGGTAAAATGAGTAAAGTCTCTGCTATCGACTTTGTCATAGTCCCAAACTAAATGAGTAAACGACATATGTTTACTATAATTTTAGATTATATCTTCTCCCAACATGACCCCTTTCTCTATTAAAAATTGATTTGTTTCAGCGCGCGGGATTAAACCTAACCTAATATAAAAAATGAAATACAATTTTCCTAACTCAAGAAAAAGAATAGAACGCTCAAGAATTAACTGCAGCCTGTCAAGAAAAAAACCGGAAATCAAATGGCAACAATTGAAAGAAAAGGGGGGAAAAGAAGAAAAAGGGGGAAATGGTCAAGTGGTAAGTTCAAAGTAGAAAAAAACGACGAAAAGGAGAAATAATTACAACATTCTACACGTACGTACATCCGCGCAGACAGGCGCCCGCACGTGTGTGCATACACGTACACATAACACCATGAAAAAAAAAAACAATCCAAAACTTGCACCAATGACAAGTGCATGTAAAAAGAAAGGTCGCGAAGTATAAGCAGTCAATTACTAATAGCTCCTGACGAGGTCCATCTGCGAAATTCTATACTTGGAATGTTGAAAAGGTGATATCAAACACCTAAGTGACAAACTATTTATTTGTATTAATTAAATATATATATATATATATATATATATATATATATATATATATATATTTAATTAAGAATATATATATTTAATTAAGAATCACTCTCGCAAACAATTTTTAATAAAATACATTAACCTCGAACCCGTTGATGAATGTTATGATCCCTGTTTATAAATTCCAGTTAGTTATATATATATATATATATATATATATATATATATATATTTATATATATATATATATAACTGGAATATATATATATATATATATATATATATATATATATATATATATATATATATATATATAACTGGAATTTATAAACAGGGATCATAACATTCATCAACGGGTTCGAGGTTAATGTATTTTATTAAAAATTGTTTGCGAGAGTGATTCTTGCCATTTATATCATTAACTTCCCTATCTGCTTTTTGTATGAATGATTCATGTAATATATATATATATATATATATATATATATATATATATATGAGAGTTATTGGTCAGAGTTGAAATATACCAGGAAACAGCAGTATTAAAAAGTGTTCAATACACGTATAAATAAAATAAAAATTTTACACGCATAGCTTTCGTATATGTGTGTGTATGTGTGTGTGTGTGTGTGAAAATATTGCAGTTGAAATGGCTAGATGCCACCGTAAGTTCTATGCTAAAAGGTTCTTCTACCGCATTTCTCGCTTGTGAAACTCTCTTCCAGTCTCTTGTTTTCCAATCAAGTTTGATCTTCAAAAATTTAAATGCAATGTCAATCGTTATCGTCTGTCTCTTTAATGTTTCACTTTTTCTCATGTTCTTTGACGCTCAGTAAGTCAGTAGCGTGCAGGTGGGGGGTTTGGGGCTTGTTAAACCTAACCCATTATCCCCAAACTGCACCGCCGAGTGGAAGAGAACAGTAACCGTGGCTAGTATTCTCGCGTTTCCAGTCACCGGATGTATCTGCCGTTCATTTTTCCGTAACCCGATCGACCACCGCAGTTGACATTGATATCGCGACGGCGCACAGCTTTAACTTGAGACGTTATAATTCAGATTAGAATTATTTCTGGAATTTGTCTACAGCAGAAAATTCGGAGACGAAGGCGGAGACGATCCCAGCGTGCGACACATTTGGAAAGTGTCTGAAAAACCATACCACGAGTTGACCCAAGCCTCGTGAGTGTTATAGGGTAGACGGAACCGTTCGAAGACCGTCAATCGTTGTGTTAGCACGAAGTCACAAGTCACCGTAACTGAGGATTTGAGCGTATTGGTCTTGCTATTGATCACGCCAGACGACGAACTCGCTCCTAGAAACTGTAACTAAGGCCCGCGTTGTTGCAGTTTAAATCATAGGAAGACTCTGTGGGTGTTGAACAAACACAAATGTAACTGAGCAGGCATCAGAAACAGGGATTCGCTCATCGTCTTAGTAAACAGGTGTGCTCATAATTGAATAACCAGGCTATTATATATATATATATATATATATATATATATATATATATATATATATTTAAAGACATTTATAATATGTTTAACGTTCTTTTTATAGATACAAGTATTTAAGCAAATGCTCTGTTTTATAATAAACAGTATTAAATAACATTTACCGGCCTGAATGTCCGAGAAATTTTCATAGAACGAAAATTTTCTATGAAAATTTCTCGGACATTCAGGCCGGTAAATGTTATTTAATACTGTTTATTATAAAACAGAGCATTTGCTTAAATACTTGTATCTATAAAAAGAACGTTAAACATATTATAAATGTCTTTAAATATATATATATATATATATATATATATATATATATATATATATATATATATATATATATATATAGGAGTCGACCATAATTGGGATCATCGAGTTAATGCGAACGATCCTTTACCTAGCTGGATATTATATGCTTCCCCAGGGTTAAATAGAATTTTGAATTCAGAGTTTTCATTCTCCTAGACTGGTTGCCACACAAGGCTGAATTTAAGCGTGCTACTAGATTGGCAACTAGGTCTCACCGTTTTACTGTTGAACTACAAAGATGCAACCGTATGTTATATTTTAATAGTTTTCATTCTCGCATTTCTTGCCTGTGGCACTTTCTTCCGATTTCTTGCTTCCCTCCAACTTACAATCTTCAAAAAATTAAATGCAACGTCAACCGCCATCTTCTGTCTTCCTGAACTTTGTTCCTTTATTGTCCTTTCCTCAATTCTCTAGTAAAGTCTTCTCACTCCCTGCAAACCCCTGTGTCCTAGTGGCATTATCGCCTTGTTTGGAGTGAAATGATTAAAAACAAATGCACTTGTTAACATAGCATTGGATTAGTTGTTTAAAATTTGTGGATACGACTGAGAAGTCGGTTGAAAAATCCATTGACCCAGAAAACTTTGTGGCACCATACAGGCTGTATACAATGACTGTGAAAACATCATTAAGTGTTTGTCTTTACGGTAAAAACTATATTTTAAATTTCACAGCAAGTGCTCCAGTTACCTACTGAAAGATTGACACTATCCAGGCTACTAGCCTACCTAATTCGTTGTTATTACTGTAGACTTGACAATACCTTTGAAGCATAAAGGATAATTCGCCTACAATTTGTATACAGTCGCATTTCTTATTGCTACAAACGTTATTTTTAGTGCGTCCTAATTTGTAAGGACGTGCTACGTCTATAAAAAGATTATCTTTTCCTTTATTCATGATTTTATTAATTGTTCACCCGATACAAGGCCCAAGAGCCACTCAAGGTAGAGGGTTACCGAATGATGTTTCGTATGAACCCAAGAGGAGCAGGTAAGATGTGCTGATTATACAGATATGTAGGAAAGATAACGGTTGACCTTCGACTTGAAGAGATTAAGATTGTAGTGTTTGGGGAAACATCATCTCAGGAGTCTTTCCCACGAGGCAGCAGCCCCTGGAAAGAAGTGCTCTGAATGGATCTTCCTTTTTACTTATGGGATAAGAAAAGAATGGCGATAATTCGTTCCAGCGTACGTGTTATAGCAGTTCTTACCTGTGAAGGTCTGAACTGGTGGAACTAATGATTGTAGCGCGTCAGATGATTTTCCATGGAAATAGCGATTGATAGCTAGAGGCTTGCCGTATTTAATCTGTGGGAAGGGGGTTGAAGACTAGAAAATAATTAATCACCCACAAGGTCGCGTAGGCTATTTTAAACAGTATCAAGGCTGGGAAGTGAGGGTTGGGCAATACTCTATTTTTGGTCTGATCTGACTCTCGTAAAGATAGAGCATAGTAGCATGGTCGGGGTTGGACAAAGAATCGATCATTTTCCAGTATCTTTAAAGATGGATTGTATTGAGGTTTAGAATGAAACTGAGTCCTAATGGACGTTCAAAGCAAGTGGCCATATTGGGAGTGGCATGACAGATGTTAGATGCTGAAACCAATTAATGTAGCTCATCAGTACATCTTCCATGGAAATAGTGATAGAATAGTGAGAGGTTTGCCACGTTTCGTCCGTGGGAAAAGGGGCTATAAACTGGAAAATAACCACTCACAAGGCTGCGTAGGTGTTTTGAATTCTGTCGGCTGGAAAGTAAGACTTTTTATTAGATAGGATCTGACTCTTGTAAAGATAGAGCTTGGGAGAAGGAGCGGTCCAAGGAACTGATCATTTCCCAGCATATTTAACAATAGATCGTATATATAAGTCCTGCTTGAGATTTGGGGGTGAACCTGAGTCGCGATAGACGTTTAAAACAAAGAACCTCCTTGGGAGTACAACCGTTTATCATAAGCGAAAGTTCATGGTCTGCTTACTGCTCTCATTGTTTCTCTGGTGGTAAAAAGGAATACGGGTTCGATTCTTGTTGTAAGGCACATTTTTCTTTTATAGTACTTCTTGATCTACACTGGTAGACATTAATTTCATTGTTAAAAAAACAGATGTGTTAACTCAAACACGTATGCCCACTAAAAATAACCTTTATATTCATAAGTATTGATCCCAATCTACCTGCGAATGACTGTAAAACACTTGCACCTCCCCATTTTATAGGCAGAAGCACACAATACTGGGTTTTTCTTAGCCAATAAAATAGGCCGGTTCTCGGTTTTATCTGATTTATTCCCGTTCTGTCTTGTCTTGAACTCAGAACGCTACGTTCGCTTGTCCGAACTTGCTCTTGTGTGTCAGCCCTAATTCTTAGTTTGTGAACTTTTTGGCATGTCACTGTTGCTTTGCCTTATTAGTGTTAATTTGCCTGGCATGTATTGTTTGCTTGCTTTATATCATTTTGTTGCCCTGTTCTTTTCTTTTACTTGCTATTGCTTATTGCAAACTTTGTCATTCTGTTTGTTGGACAGTTCTGTTACTTATTTTGCATTTAACTATGTCTACACACTACACAATCTATATCTATAATTCTCAAAATATGTGTGTGTGTGTGTGTGTGTGTGTGTGTGTGTGTGTGTGTGTGTGTGTGTGTGTGTGTGTGTGTGTGTGATCAGATGTTTATGCGTTTCCACAGTTTTCATCCGATTTCGGTGGATTTTTTTGGTTTGACCGATAATTCTTCAGTGCCGGTTTTGAGTCCAAATTATGTGGAAGAAATTACAACCTTGTAGGTGAAAAATAGAAAAAACTGATTTTTTACACTGCGCAAAATTCAAAGGCAAAATTTAATGTCTGTAAAAAACAGCGTACAATCAATTTAGATATTTGAAATCGAACGCAAAAGATTATTAGATTTATAAAAAAAAATATTATAAATAAAACGTATCGTATATTATTATTATGACGGTCCATGGAAGTGGTCCCTTCCTTGCAAGATTGAGAACGCAAAAACGGGCCTTTTCAGCACCCCCGTCAAATTTTTCACACACACACCCCCATTTGGAGATGTTATTGGGATTTTCCCAATTATATTTGGTAACAAAAATATTGTGACGCCGGCAAGAAGAAAGAAACGCAAACACAGATGGAATTGTTTGAAAAAACTTGTATTGTAGGAAAAGAGAGGAAAGTTTCTTGCAAACAGTCGGGTTTGCGGAACTTATCTGAAAGATGCGTCCTTTTAACGGTTTTACATTTCCTGTGTCGTTTTAGCTGGGTTGAAGAAATAGAGCCTTGACTTCTGTGCTTCAGTTGCTGTCCAAATCCTCACACGTCATGGTATTTAGATGACGGAGAGTGCAGACGGGGAACGTCTTGTCTCTGAAGGTCTCAACAAGCAAAAGAGGATGAGAGTTTGTAATAACCGTTCTCGTGAGTTTGCTGAAGATCTAAAAAGGTAGCCTGTGATTGGTTGTTTTTCATCCAATCACAGGGCACCCAGTTACCGACTCCGTAATAATTTCAATAATGTGCCTCAGTTGCACCCAATTGTTGTTACTAATATTGATTTTCGGGTGAGCTAACATTAAACTTAAACTGCTACAATTGAACGGCAAAAATTCCCAGTAATGAAAGACCCGGCCGAAAACGGGTTATACTGTTAGTAACAAATAAAGTCGGTTTCAAAAATTCACTTATAAATTACTGTGTTTACGTTTCGGTTACGAAAAGGAAACTAGTAGATATAGATTCGTATAAGTCCTAAAGAGAGATGTGTATTTCTTTACATAGGTAATTGAACTTAGCGGTGTTAAGTTGATCTCCCGTGGCCAAATTAGTAACGGCATGCGTTGTCTATAAGAGTGGTTTCTCTAATGAAAAAATGAATGGAGGTTCGCTTCCTGTGGGGAGACATGTTTTTCTTCCGTAGATCTACTCGAGGTAGGCCGGTTGATATCAATTTTATTAATAGAGAATCATCTATGTATCTGAAATAGGAAGAATTTTGTGGTGAAATATTTTTAAAGGGTCCACTTTCCAGAAATTCCCAAAATAGACAAGCCAAAACCCCACAGAGAGGAGACTCAAGCGGAAAACCCAAATTCCTGTCTATAAAGATTGTTATCGAAGGTGATAAAACATGATTGAAATATTTTTCCACGAAATTCTTCTTATACATAGATGATACATAGACGATTCTCTATCCACAAGACATAATTCCCCTATCTTGTTAACAAATTAATTTTATTGTTTAAGAAGATTTCTAAAAAAGGGATATCAACTCATATACGTGTCCCCACTAAAAATAATGTTTATAGTAACCTATATATATAATACGCCAAGTTATGTTTATTTTTTAAAAGAAAAAAAAAGAACTTTAGTTAAATAAAAATGATGAGAGAGAGACATAAGTTACGGCCAACATTAGTCGTGTTGAATATTTGTTTTACGAATTTAACTATACAGTGTAACCCGGATATAAGAGAGTTGTCGGGACCGGAGAAGAAGTCTCTTATATCCGGATTTCTCTTATATCCGGGTTTGGTCTATTATATATACATTAACACAGGCTCTAATTTGGGACCAGAGAAAATATCTCTTATATCCGAGTTTCTCTTATATCCGGGTCTCTTATATCCGGGTTACACTGTATTTTATTTAAATTAATTTTCGAAAAAATAGGGCTCGCTATATTTTTTGATTTAATAAAACTTAATTTAAAATCATATACTTTTTTTCATGTTAGTGACAAACCAAAAACAATAAAGTTTATTTTTTAAAGATTGAACAAAAAATTATTTCCCATAATATAAATAAATTATTTTCCGTGTCATATTTTCGGACTGGAGCGGAGACCATTGCGCCAGTCTAGACTGATATTTTGTTTGAAATTTGTTTTTGTAAAGTAAAGTAAAAAAGAAGAAAAGATATTATTAAGTTTCGTTTTTTAAAATCTGCAATAAGGAATTAATAATAAAAAGTTAAAATAATTACACACACACACACACAAACACACAAACACACACACACACACACAAAATACTGAAATAAATTCAATACAAAATTTAAAAATACATAGCTTTTCGAAATTATCAGCAGAATTAAAAAGTAAGAACTAACGGGAATAATAATTATTCCCGTTCGTTTTTACTTTTTAATTCTGAGAATTTCGAAACGCTTACATGGCTAAAAATGGATTCTAATGTAATTATTACGTATTTTTCTATATGATTTGTTGCTCTTAGTAGGACGAGAAATAAGCAGACTCTGAAATTACAGATTGAATCTACGGACTGTCAAGAATTACTCAGACCTTCCAAAGTTTACACAAAAAATATTGTGCTTTAGGAACTTTTGTAGTAAATATAATTTTGGTTGTAAATATGTAACATTTATGAGGATATTATACAGATATCTTTCTTTAGGTGTTTATAAATTGTATATTGTTCCATTATTAAGATTAACAACGAACTTTAAAATTACAAAATTCTACTTGGATTAAACGAAAATTACTTAAAATATTACTTATAATACATTCCTTCTGGCCGTCAATTTTGACGGCACGGGTACACTTCTATTCTTTTTATGTGCCATGTCCTTTCAGGACGTAGGCGATCATGCTCTCCACCTCCTTCTATCCTTTGCAATTCTCAACAAGTTCCTTTCCTCTGCTTCCTCCCCCAGACCACATTCTGTCATCCACTTGCTTATGCCGGCCAAGTATGTCACGCGTTGTTTTCCCTTGTCTCTCTTACCCTCTATTCGACCCGTGAGTATCAGATTCTCCAGGCCCTCCTTCCTCATTATGTGTCCCAGAAACTTCAGCTGCCTCTTCCTGATGTTAAGTATAAGCCTACTAGTAAGAAATAATGGTGGACTAAAAAAGTTTCATTTAAAAAAATACCATTGAATTCCATCTACTGTTATGCTTGCAACAAGTTCTACATCAGCTGATGACCCTTTCGAAACTAAAATACGGTCACCAAATATCCAAGTAGAAAGAAGGAAGGAAGGAAGAGAGAGGGGGAGGCAGACAAACAAAAGAAAGAGAGAAAATGAAAAGGTTAAAAAAAGGAAAGAAAAAGGAGGCAAAGGGCCAAAAGAAGGAGGGAAAAACGAAGCGAAAGATAGAAACGAATGAAAGAAAATATGAAAGAAAGAACAGAGACGGAAAGGAAAAGGGTACGGGAAAATGGAAAACGAGCCAAAGGAAAAAAGTACAAGAAAGAAAGAACAAATGAAAAGAAGAAGAAAGAAAGAAAAAATGAAAGAAGGTAGAAACGAGGGAAAAATGAAAGAAGGTAATGAGAAGAAATGATTAAAGGAGAAAAAAGAAAGAAAGAAAGAAAAAAGAAAGAAAGAAAGAAAGAAAAACGGAAACGACAAAAAAAAAAGAAAACAATAAAAAAGAGGGAAGAGACAAAAGAAAGAATACAATAAAAAGAAAGAGGGAAGAGACAAGGGAAAAGAGGAACCAACGAAAGACAAAAAGAGGAACAAACGAAAGAAAAAGAGGATGAAAGTGTAAAAAAAAAAAGAAAAGAACAAAGAACAAAGAAAACAGGGACCAAAAGAAAAAAATCTAAGAAAGGAAGAGACAAAAGAAAATGTAAAAAGAAATGGAGAGACGAAAGATGAAAAAAAATTGACAAAAGAAAAAATGCAACAATTATGTTACGATGAGTTTCCAATTTCACGTTTCTTCCTTTATACATTCTTTTCACAATTTTCGGATGCTTTCTCGTAATACAAAACGACAAAACTTTTGTTGAAAATCCGGCCAGTGGGCGTATCTAAAATATCTTCCAATTTGTCCTTTAAACTGAATTGCCCAAAGCGAACTGGCATTCATTTGTTAACTAGGCAAGCTGGAGTCTATTTGTAATTATTTGTAGTAATCTGCAAAATTTAATTATTAAAATAACTTGCGTGTAAAGGCATGTCAAAAAGCCACACAGAAGAGAATCAACACACACACACATACACACACGCACACACATGCAAAACTTCAGATATAAATAAAATAGATGTATAAAAAATATAAAGAAAAGAAAAGACGAGAGGAAAACCGTTTATGCCAACGCATTTCGTTCTTAAGGTACTTTATCAAAGCAACAGTGGAAATTTTTTTGACAACCTGTATTTATATACAGAAGTAACGTTGACACAAATATCGTTAAATTTTGAATTAGAAAATGCTGTATAAAATATGAATATTTTAGAGCGGTCTCTAATTCAAAATTTCTAATAATATTTTCAGAGCTGTTTCTAATTCTCACATTTGAAAATTTAACTCTGGGTCGCTTCTGTGTATAAATACAGGTTACAAAGTTAAATTTCCACACTTGCCTTGATAAAGTACCTCAGGGAACGAAATGTGTTGGCATAAAAGGTTTTCCTCTTGTCTTTATATATATATATATATATATATATATATATATATATATATATATATAGCATAATGAGAAGCCACGTATACTTTCTTGATATGTATATAATATATGAATAAAATAACTGAAAAAAAATTGGATGTTTTTTGCGAAAGTATTTATTTATATGTTTTTATATATATAAAAACATATAAATAAATACTTTCGCAAAAAAACACCCAATTTTTTTTCAGTTATTTTATCCATATATTATATATATATATATATATATATATATATATATATATATATATATATATATATATATATATATATAAGTTGCAGCCTCTGTCTGTCTGTTATCGAACTCCTCCTAGGGTTTTGGAGATAGAACCCCATAACCATATATATTCTTTGATTTAAATTATATTTAAATTTGAACAAGGGAATGAATCCTATCCAAAATATAGAACGAGAAAGACAGAAGATGGAGATCATAACGGCAAGATCAAAATGAGACAATATGGGCGTCAAGTTGAGCAAGAAATCACCTATCAGTGAGTAGTGCCTTACAATACATATTTGTAGCGACAATTCAACTGTCATACCAATGTTGAAATCTGCTCATCAATTCATTCAATCAAGTACTGCATCAAATACATACCAAAGGGATCAGATCAAGCTGTTTTTTGCACAAACCCCCCATTGAAAATTTCTTTTCCTTTCATTTAAATTAAATTTAAATTTGAAAAATGGAATGATTCCTATCTAAAATATAGAAGGAGAAACCCAGAAGATGGAGGTCGCATCAGCAGGATCATTGAGTAATATTGAAATATTACATAATATTGAATTATATAATATTGAATAAATATTGAATAATATTGAATTTTTCTTCACATATTATAACAATGATTTAAAATCAACCATCATTTTCTTACAAGCGGGTAATTCGGTTAGTATATTATAATTAACGTATTGAACACAAGTCAGAATAGTACACATCATACAATGTCCTAAGTCTACTTAGAGGTATATCTAATAATTATGCCAAACTAACAAATAAAGAACTCTTCGGAAATGTAAGTCTCTCAGCATCTTTTGTAGGAACTTTATACGTACGTATAGAAAATAAACCCTATTTCCAACACAGTTACATATCCACAAACATACCATATTAAAACACGCACAAACTTTATTTTCTACCCAATAGCAGACACTATTTACAAGCATGCCAAGAAGATTCCGCAACACACAGCGTTTAAATCAAAGTATCTATTGGTTTAGAAATTAGAATCACTATGTGAAATATTTGACCAATCAGAGAAATCTAAAACCTTTAGTTTTCTCAAACCAATTTTCGGGAAAAATATTTCTTATAAAAATCTACAAATTTCGAATTTCAAAATCAGAGATGCGACTATCTCCAACACAAGAGAAAATATGTCTATATAGCTAGACACCACCCATCCACCGCATCCAGCTCGTGCTTAACGAAATATGTGTCGACGACTTCAACGAACCAATATCCAACAGTAACAGTAGAGACGGTCAATGAATATTCGCTGACGATCATGTGTCGGCGACTTCAAACGTATCATCTCCAACAATAACAACAAAGACGGTCAGTAAATCTTTACTAAAGTTTTTTCTCAACTCAGCTTTTTCTGTAGACCAACTATTTAAAAGTCTTTTCTAAACTACAGATTTTTCTGTTTGCCGGCTACCCAAAGACTACCCAAACTCAAGTGAAAACTATTTTTATTCATGTACATATGTTTGTAAATTTATGTTTATAAATTTTATGATTTATTTAACAGACATACCCATGTTTTCTTTATTTTTATTTTATTATTGTTTGGAATTCGGACGTTCGGATTTTTAACATGAAAAAATCCCCGGACGACTGAATTTCCTACATTTACACTTTCATTCACCTATTCCATGTTATTTCTACTTAGTTTTGCTTAAGGAATGAAATATATTATTGTTATCTGTCTATATTTCTGAGATGGGGCCTTGTAATTATTTACATTATTTACATTGTACATTGTTCGGACTGTTGTCCTCATCTTTATTATCATATTCACGACGTTTCAGCCGCTGTACGCTCCAGCCTTCTTCAGGTGATTGGAATTTCGAACTGAAGACTTTATTTCCTCAACTGGGGTAGATTGTTCTTGTTCCACGTGTCAAGTCTCAGTTATCTCCTTTTAATTCAACTCTCCAAGTCTTTGGTTCAATACCTGGCTACTGTTGAGGCTACTCAATCCTCACTTTCCAGCATTGACACAGTTTAAAAGCGTTTACGCGGACTTGTGGGATGGCGACTTATTTTCCATTCTACAACCTCTTTCCCACAGACGCAAGTCTGTCACTATTTCCATGTCTAATCGTTGAAACGCCGGTTCTCGTACCATCATCGAAGTTAAGCAAAGTCAAGCCTTGGCATTACCTAGATGAGTGACCGCTCGGGAATACCAGGGGTTGTAAAGCTTGGACGTGTGGGTAGTGTAATGGAAAACGGCTCGGAATCGGAATTTGGAGAGTCGACTTTCAATTCCAATCGAATTTGTTACCTTCACTTAGGCGCAATTATTCTCAGGAAAGGTAAGAATCCACCTCTTCTCCCGCTAGCTATTGGTTAGTAGGGCTTGTATCAGTAAATCATTTTTGTCTTCTTAACTCGTGTTATTTTATTCTTCTATCTCTTTAAAAATAGTTTTCTTTTTTTCTTTTTCGTATTCTTTCACACTCAGTACCCCCCCCCTTGCGTCTTAGTGACTTTATCGCCTTGCTTGGGATGAAATGGTTAACTTACTGAATATTAAGGAAACAAAACTTGTGTGGTGTTCAAACGGAGTGAAAAACTATAAATATATATTGTTGGTAATTTTATTATAAATGTGCATTCTTGGTAATTTATATTTATATATATATATATATATATATATATATATATATATATATATATATATATTGTTGGCAATTTTTAAATATAAAAATGTATTGCTGGTATTGTTACTATAATAATGTATTTTTATACGTTCATAGTGTTTTGTTTTTGTTGGTGGGGAGGTCACTACTAGACCACAACTGGGACCCAAACGGATGCTATCACCTCGGGTTAAGGTGTACCTGGGATCAACAGCAATTATGATCCAATCTCCCGATCAGAGGCCTTGCTGCCGGATGCAGTTTATCGTCATACCCAGAACTAGGTAAGGGTAATAAGGCGGGCGGATATTGCTTAGTGCTACAAAGAATAGGAACTTGTGGAGAGCCATTATCGCCCAGGTCCTGAATGGACACTGAACATAAAAAAGAAAAATCCTGATTAACACAGACATTGATGAATGAGATCTGACTGACACACTGTGTGTGTGTGTGTGTGTGTGTGTGTGTGTGTGTGTGTGTGTGTGTGTGTGTGTGTGTGTGTGTGTGTGTGTGTGTGTGTGTGTGTGTGTGTGTGAATAAAAAAATCTGGTTGATTAAGTAATGGCTAACAAGCGTGTCTCGTTAGATTAATTACGACTGAATAGTGAGTTCGATCCCCAGCCCGTGCTCCATACTTTCGGCCCTGTGCTACAACACCTAAGCTACGCTTAGAAAATCATCATCTACTGAGCACTTCGGCGTAGGGTAATGTTTAGCAAGCTTGTCACACAAATGATCAAGTACGACTGATTAATGTGTTCGATTCCCACTGGGTGCTCCACACTTTCGGGGTTGTGTGCCACAAGCAAACCACATTTACTTAAATCGCCATATATTGTGCACTTCGGCGTGGCATAATCGTTAACGAGCGTGTCTCGCTAGATCAATTAGATTTGAATAGTGATCCTTACTGGGTGCTCCACACTTTCGGCCTTGTGTCGCATCTAAGCTACACTTAGAAAATCGCCGTAATCACTGACTTATTTCACTTTTCTTTCGAAATAACTCACCCATTTCATAGCCATTCTTTTCTTACCCCGCCACCTCTTTTTTTTATTTACTTTTTTACTTTCCTTCTTTTTTTTTCTTTCTTTTCCGTTTCTCTTTTAGCTCTTCCCAATTCGTGTCGACAAGTGCACCCAAATCATGTGACGCGAACTACTTCTTTTTTTTTATTATTGTTTCGTTTCTGGCTGGCAACACATTTCATATGACGATAAGAAAATTCCACCGATTGGAATGTCTGGGTAAACTGGCACAGACATTGAAGTCTTTCAATAGCAGCAACAACTGAAATGGAGAACAGAAGAGAAAATAATGACATAATCCAGATGTTGACGTTCCACATTATTTTGAATAAAACCTTTAGGAAGGAAACCCCCAACAATACTGGAAAAAAACGATAACAGTAACACTAACAACTAAGGAACTTGAGAAAGCTATTTTCCTGAAAAATTGTTTTAATACAAAGATTTTATAAAGATCAATAAAGCAATGTTACCTATTTGGTGAATAATTACGGAGTGTTTCCGTATAAGGAAAAGGCTAATATTAGCATTACCACTGGAGATTACGAGAACAGATACTACACTTAGTTTTTACTTGCCGCATCACGCTGGCAGGATGTGACACACAGTCAGTTTTAAGTTTCAAACACGGGCATCCTGGCCATGCCCCAAAATAGCCAGTCCCCTCAACCGTCGCTCCTCCTCTAAAATATTTTCAGTTGCGTTCTGTCCGAAGACAGAGGCACAATTGAGAAATAAAATATGGCTTATTCGCCCGCAGGCCGACACTGCACTTTGATCAAAGTCCGATAATCAGAGAATGAAGAAAAGCGTAAATCGAGTAACGTTGGCTGTTCGTTCAATGAATGTCGAATATTCTAATATACAGAAACCGTTAAATATTAATATTACATTTCATTAAATGTGGAAACTGAAGAATATATTCTACTATTTAGGAAAAAAGAAAGAACGAAAATAGAGAACGAATGAGGGCAGAAAACGAAAGAAAGAAAGAAAGAAAGAAAGAAAATGGGGAATAAATGATCATAGAAAACGAAAAGAAAAAATAGCAAAAGAAAGAAAGAAAGAAAGAAAGAAAGAAAGAAGGAAAGAAAGAAAATGGAGAACGAATAAAGGCAAAAAAGTAAAGAAAGAAACTAGGAAAAGAAAGAAAGAAAAAACATGGATAACGAATGTAGACATAAAGGTAAAACGAAAGAAAGAAATTAGTAAAAGAAAGAAAGAGTGAAAACAAAAAGGAATCCAAAATGGAGGCATATTCAAATATTTTAAAATGAAACATTATCTATTTATTTTTTACTTGTTTTTCCTTTTTCTTATTTTGTAGCTCGTCAACGCCTAGTAGCTGTAATAAAAGTATTAGTTTTAAGTTGTCCACATTTCTTAGATAAAAATAATGTCATTATTAATTTTTTGACGTTTTTCTTTCATTTTATTTATGTTCCACGGTTACGCCTATGAAGACAATGCAGTAAAATTAAAAATCTATCTATCCACACACACACACACACACACACACACACACACACACACACACACACACACACACACACACATGACATATTTGGCTGATTTAAAATCCACAAACCCCTAACGGTCCAAATATGTGTATGTGTGTGTGTGTGTGTGTGTACAAATATACTGTGAATATGTGCGTGTGGGCATGTTGTGTATATGTGTATATGCAAGCAGACAATCCAAGCATCCTAATGCAACCCACAATATCAGAAAAACAACAATGCACCCCATAAATTACACCAGAGGTGTTGAAACAAAATGGCTATTTTTGTAGTGATTTTATAACATATTTATGTTATAATTTTCGAATAAATAATTATATATATATATATATATATATATATATATATATATATATATATATATATATATATATATATATATATCCAAGTGTAAGGTTGGTTAATTCCAATGTGCAAATATATTTTTTAAAAGTAGAGTAGAGTTTAATAATATTTATTAACAACTAGCAGCATGGCCCGGCGTTGCCCGTGCTTGATTAAAAAATCGTACAACTCATACAGCAATCGCTATCACTTGACTTAAAATATTTTTGCCCTTCATTGCCTTTAAAGGAGTGCCCTTTGCCGTGCTGATATTGCTACATGCCTTACTTCTGACCTATCTCACACTGCGAATTTTTTCTAAGCTCTATACTAAACATTAAATCTGTTACGAAAAAAGAACTAAACAAAATGAACGCAAAACGATCAGCTTTAAGAAAGGACTCGTAACTGGAAAAACCGAATGAAAAAAGAATGTTAACAACAAATACTTTTTCACCCCCAACCCAGTTCTGCGGAATCAGAATCAACGTTGAGTTTAAGCAAGCGAATGAGCCAATTGGAGTAAAGTGCCATGCAGATTTAAATTTTTCCCACTTGTGACGAATGCAGCTATCGATTTTTTTTGCATGCTAGCATGCTAGTTAACATTCGTGTCAGTCAGCTCACGCTGGCCAATAGAATCTTCCTGCCTATTCGTGGCAGCCAGCTATAGGCTCTCATTCTGGCCAGTAGAAAATGGCTGCAAACTACACGAAAACTGCCGTAGAAGCATGAAAAAATCGATTATTTCCACTATCGATGGGAGTTGGGAAATGCAAAGTCGGTCTTGGCCTTCCCGCCAACTTGGAGCATGTGCATGTTCATTTTTGTTGCAAATCCATCGAAAATTGCGGCCGTGCTTTCGTTACACACACACACATCCTGCCTTTTATAGATAGAGATTATAACAAAAACATGTTATAAAATGCTACACAAATGCAATCATGTTTCAGCACTGTAGCTGTTTCTTTAGGTGGTGGTGATCAACTGGAAAATAAACGATAAAAACATAGAATGATTATATATATATATATATATATATATATATATATATATATATATATATATATATATATATATATATAATACCATTGTCAGTGTGTCACCGTTTCACACTTTTTCAACTTTACTCCTAGAGGCCATAGCCCAACATATCATACCATTTTGAAATCAGGCCGACTCCGGGAGCAAATTAAAAACATTCCGGGCTTGATCCGGATCCGCAATCCTGAAATTTGGGATTCCCACGATTTGATTATTGCGATTGTTTTCGGCGATTTTTTTTTCGACAGATTTTTTTTGTGCGATAACAATTTTTATGACTTGGAAATAAATTTGAGAATAATCGAAATTAATTGTGACATCCAGCGAAAGTCACCCATAAAATAAAAATAATTGTTTGTACGAAATGTAAGGACCTACGTACATCAAACTGTCCTCATATTGAAACCCAAACACTCTGAAATGTTCTTATTAGAGCCTCCGGCGCGAATGCCAAGTAATACAGCATTTCGTTTTTAAATTCCTGGCGGAGTGAATTGCGTCATAGTACTCTTTTTCTCACAGACGGTGCCCAACTTACCCTATTATACTGTGAAATCGTCCAAATCCAAAACAACAATGCGCATGCGCGAAATTTTTAAAAAATGGCGACAATTTAGCCATCGCACTCTTCAATGATCTTCCTGATGTCATCAATTCTTAAGTAAGCATTTATGTAGATGACACTACCGTTTACTTCTGTCTCAATAGCAAATTCACCAGAGCCAACAAAGTCAAGCTGGCCGCTGCTTTTGTAAAGGACCGCCAATCTGTGTTGAACTGGGGCAGGAAATGGCTCGTAAATTTTAATGTTTCCAAAACGAAACAGCTCTCATTCAACCACCATCGAGAATCTTTCCTGTCCGCCATCAGCATGACTGATGCTAGACTCATGGAAAGGAACACATTGCGACTTCTTGGCCTCACGTTCTCAACTGACTTGTAATGGAAACACTACAGAGAATCAATAGCTGTATCTACTGCAAGGAAAGTTATTATGTTGTGCTAAAAGGTTTTTCTTGTCAGAGTCCATCTTGCGAATTTACAAATCTACCATTCGTCCGTGCATTCACTACTGATGCCGTATATCTGGCCTGGTGCTCCTGCTACTCATGTCGGGGTTCTTAACAAAATCGAAAGAAGGATCTGTAATGTGATAGATCCAGACCAGGGATCTCGATTTCAGTGACTTCCTCGCTGTAGTGACATGGCTTCCCTCTGTCTTTTCTACAAATATTTTTATGTCAACTGTTCTGATGATCTTTTTTCCCTAGTGCCCGGCCTACGTGAGTTTAAGTGTGCTGCTAGACTAGCATCTAGGTCCCACCCTTTTACTGTTGAATAAATTATATGTAGCCGCCACTTCTACCCCAACATTTTCTTATCTTGCGCGTCCCGCCTGTGAAACTCTCTTCTGTTTACTTGCTTTTCTGATAACTACAATCTTCAAAAGCTTAAATGCAACATCAATCGCTATCTTCTATCTTCTTGAATCCCATTCATCTTTTATCCTTTTCCTCAATTCTCCTTATACCCAGTTTTTCTCTCACTTTCACGCTCTGTAACCCCACTGCGTACTAGTATATATATATATATATATATATATGTATATATATATATATATATATATATATATATATATAACACCTCACGCCGACAGTACGATTCGGAGAATCATGCACCTCGCAATCTTCAGCTACTGGGAGCTGTTTACAGTCTGGTTAATATTTCTGAGTCTCGCGGTTTCGTGGTATTATTGAATCTGAAATTAAATTTTCTAATTTTTAATTTTCAATTCTAAGTGTAAGTTTGAACCTTTTTCAAATTTAGATTATAGTCCTATTAAATATTTAACAACAATAATAAATTATCCAAATAACACCACCATACCGCGAGACCCATAAATATTAACCAGACTGTAAACATTTCCCAGTACCTGAAGATTGCGAGGTGCATGAAACTCCGAGTCGTACTGTCGGCGTAGAGTATTATGTATATTTATTAGTAATATGTGCTTAATAGCTTTGTTATTTAGCATTGAGCACTGTTTTACTTACACATAAGATATATATATATATATATATATATATATATATATATATATATATATATATATATATTTGTTTGTGAACACTTGCATGCACATTTATTTATTTGATTATATATATATATATATATATATATATATATATATATATATATATATATATAGGCACAATCAAAAATTCGCAAAAAATGAGGATACATTATGAAAAAAGGCCACAACTTAATAAAAATTAAGTTTTATCGTCAAAATCTTTATGTTATAATTAAAAGGAAAGACCAAATGACATTTTGAATATTAAATTATATTTTTTAATTCATTTTCGAACCTTCAAAAGTTTGTTTAAATATTTTGTTTTTCTTGTGTCTGTAGTGGCGTGGGGCTTAGGGGTTAAAATCAACAGTTGATTTACCCATGCCAAAAAGAAAGAAAGAAGGAAGTTTTTCTAGGACAATTTATTTTTGCTATTGGCTCATCGTTTATTTCTTCCTTCTTTCCTTTCATTTCTTTCTCTTTCTTTTTTTTTTCTTATCTCTTTTCTTTTTTCTTTTTAGTTTTTGTACTTTTTCTTCCTATTTTTTCTTATTATTTTCTATCTCCGCTTATTCCTTTTCTCCTTTTTTATCCCGGTATATCAGTCTGTCTGGATTGATTCCATTTCTTAAAAATATTCAGTCTATATATATATATATATATATATATATACAGTGTAACCCGGATATAAGAGAAACTCAGATATAAGAGAGATTTTCTCTGGTCCCAAATTAGAGCCTGTGTTAATAAAACAAAATAGACCAAACCCGGATATAAGAGAAAGCCGGATATAAGAGACTTCTTCTCCGGTCCCGACAACTCTCTTATATCCGGGTTACACTGTATATATATATATATATATATATATATATATATATAATATTTTGTATGACATAGCGGCATATAAAATGTCTTTCTTTCAGCTATTCTGGTCCTTCTGTCCATTAACACGGATATACTAATGCCTATCATGGAACAACTGGAAATGTTCTTTCTTCCCTAGTATTCCCATTAGTATCATGTATGTTTTGCTAAAGACTGATTTTCACTCGTCGAAAAAGCAGCCGATATAGAATAGCTGCCTTGTAAAAAGAAAGAACTTTGAAAACAAGCTGTGGTGAATATAGATATAAAAAAAAATTTAGTTAAAAAATATAGAAAAATCAGATTCAAAGCTGGATACACAATTATACATTTTCTTTCTTTTTCTTTCTTTCCCCAACCTGGAAATAAATCTGTCGTGGCGTAGCAAAGAAAGAAATCAATCAAAAACTCAGGAAACACACCTCAAAAAAGAAAAGAAAAGAAAGGGTGGGGGGCACCAAAAGTGGATGACGACAAAAACAACACATCAAAAAATACCTTTCTGTCTTAGCTAGTAAATCGGTCAAAGGCCGATATAAACTGCCTCAGTTTTCCAATGTGGAGATGAGAGTGAGACATGTTAATGGAACAGGATAAGTTTTCATAACCACTTTCGGAATGTGACTGAACCAATTTATTCGTTACTCTATGTACGAAATAAATCAATAGGTCTTCAATTCATTGCCTTTCACGTGTGTTTATCCTTTATTATTTAGGAATGGATTTTTCACTTCTTAATCCGACATATTTTAATTTATTGCTTAAACGTTATTTTTAATGGACACCCATATTTGAGTAGTTGCTCTGTTTTTATTTATTTATTAATCAGTGTATTTATTTATTTATTTATTTCCATCTACCGGTCGGAATATTCAAGAAGTATTGTTAGAAAGATATGCGTCCTCTAGCAGGATTCGAACCTGGATCCCCTAAAGAAAACCGTGCTTTCGAACAAAGATTTTTCCCGATTCAAAAAATTGCGCAGGTTCGAATCTCGCCGGAGGATGCATATTTTCCTAACAAGATTTCTCGAATATTCAGACCGGCAGATGGAAATAAATAAATATACTGTTTTCATAACAGAGTATCTACTGAGTATCCATTAAAAATAACATTTATTATTTACTTCCTCATCATTCAAGTACTAGACAGGCAGTGTGTGTGTGTGTGTGTGTGTGTGTGTGTGTGTGTGTGTGTGTGTGTGTGTGTGTGTGTGTGTGTGTGTGTGTTGCCGTGTTTCTTACACTAAACCGGATGTTGACTGCTCAACAACCCAAGGCAGAATGCGAAAACGCGTCTCTGCGCATCATGGCCCGAAGCATATTTTCGGTATTAAATGATAAAATGAACTTTATATATTGACCAGTAGAAATAACTCTTGCTAAAAGACGCAGACTGTGATTTGGAGCCGATACGACGGATATAAATTCCTTGATTCAACGCCGCAGAAGAGACACAGGGAGAAAGACCCGGCTGAGAGCTTGGTCAAGAACACCGCAGGCAAACTGAGACTGAAAGCGATACCTTTCAACTTTCATCCTTCGCCGCCACCATCTTCACAAAACATCAGCCGACAGCCATAACCAACATTCTTTCTCTTTCTTTCTTCCTTCTCCACTCTGTCGCCTTTTACAACAGCAACGAGTAGTATGCTGGCTTTGTATAATATATGTAAATAAATTATACGTTTATTTACCCAAAATACGCCGTATTCCTTTTTCCTCGAATTTACGTTTGCTGAGGCGAAGAAGAAATTAACCTCTTCAGCAGAAACAACAATATCGACAAGTTCTGCCTCCCAGGTTACTCATTCTTCGTTTCCGCAACAATATATATATATATATATATATATATATATATATATATATATATATATATATATATATATATTTTAAATAAAAACAGATTACTTTAAGGTTCCATATAATAAATTATTTCCCCACAGCCCTTTTAAAGGACAGTGGATCATCAGATTTATTTCCAAATTTTGAAATGAAAAAATGAAAATAAATTTACACATTTATGACGGGCAATAATAAGGAAATTAACGAAGTGGGAGCAGTGTAGGGGGTAGAGAGACAGCATTGAGTTAGATGTAACATTTCTATTGTTTCAAATTTAAATTTTCGCTGAAATCGCTTGAAACAATAGAAATGTTACATCTAACTCAATGCTGTCTCTCTACCCCCTACACTGCCCCCACTTCGTGAGTTTCCTTATTATTGCCCGCCATAAATGTGTAAATTTATTTTCATTTTTTCATTTCAACATTTGGAAATAAATCTGATGATCCACTGTCCTTTAAAATGGCTGTGGTGAAATAATTTATTATATGGAACCTTAAAGTAATCTGTTTTTATTTAAATTATTAGCTCTGATTTACATTGAGCTCTCTGTATTTTATCCTCATTGGGTCTACCCATACGGATTACCTAGTTTTTCGTAAACTAAATATATATATATATATATATATATATATATATATATATATATATATATATATATATATATATATAAGCACAGTGGAGTAGTGGATAGCTGCTCGGATTGGGAGCCGAGTTTGAATTCAAGTCGAATCTATTGTATTCACTAACGTGCTAATACCGTTGGGAAAGGTATGAATCTTATTCTTCTCCCTCCAGCAATGTGTAAATATCAGGACAGATTGGGTTCTATAGCCTTGGATGGGGAGCTTGTGGCACATACTGCATCAGTTCTCTATTCGGCCCTACAAAAAGTGTGGTTGGTTCCGCAACCTGCTTTTCCTGCATAAAGCCTTCACCACTATAATCGAATCATATGTGCTGGTGTCTGGGCTGTTATTAAGTTTAAAGTTTACGGTAGAGTAATAAACTTTAAAACTCACAGGACATATTGAAGGCTAGATGGATACAGCTAGTAACTTACCCGACGAGCTTGTGTATATTGTTGGCAGAACAGAGATTAAGAGAGATAGGAGAAAAATAGAATTCCCTAAATGCTACAAAGGAGAGGAAGTTGTGGAGAGCTATGATTACCTGCGCAAACGGAGAGCAGAACAAGGACATGTAGGGATCATAAAGGAAAAATACTTAGGGCTACGAAGGATAGGGAGTTGTAAAGAGCCAGCATCGCCCATGTCTTGAAGGGACACGGCACATGAAATAAAGAAAGCCTGTCAGATAAGCACATGTTGAGATAGCCTGAGGTGGCTGTCGGAGCAGATAACAAAATATTTTTTTTAAACTACAGCTAGAAAGAAGATGGAAAAACTTAAATAGACATTTTATTTTCGAAAAGGATTGCGGAATGAGTGGCCATCGTTAAATGTAAATAAATGAATGGCAGAACTGCTCAACAACATTGACAGTATTTGCTATAAACAATTACAAGAAACAGGAAGGAAAAGAACAGGGCAAAAACAAAGTAAAAACAAGGCCAATTAACAATTATTAGGCAAAGCAACAGTAATAGGGCAAAAAGTTCACAAACTAAGCATTGTCGTTGACACAGAAAAGCAAGTTTGGATAAGCGTACGTAGCGTTCTAACTTCAAGACAAGACAGACTGGGACTGAGTCTGATGAAGCCGAGAACCGGTCTATTTTATTGACTAGGAAAAATTTTTTTTTCCTATAAATTGTAGAGGGGTAAGTGTTTTGCAGTAATTCCCCAGTAGATTGGAATCAACAAGAATAATACGCCAACAACAGGTAAAAATGTGTTAATTGCCTTCTCTCCGACACCAAAAAGGAAAACTAGTGGATGTTCAAAAAAAAAAAAAAGAAAGAAAGAAAGAAAATAGCTGTTTCTTACAGTTCAGTAGCATGTAATGTTGCAAAGAATTTTCTCTAATCACCAGTTAGAGACGGATTTTTCTCTCCGGCGTCTACGAAGACACCATCCTGTAAAAACAGGGCTCCGCTGATTGGTTGTTAAGAAACACATGACCAACCAGGCGCGGTGGATACTAATTAGTAAAGAAAGAGGAAGGAATGTTATCACAATGTCTATTACACGAACGTTCGTAATTATGAATTTTTACTGTAATTAATTGTAAATTAATAGTGTTCCAGATTGTAATTCAGTTAGTGAATGCCAGTATTGTTCACTACACGAACAAAGACCTTCTGGAACTTTGGAGTCAGTAATTGTTTTCTTTCTTCTTTTTTTTCTTCGTGCTCCCCCTTCTTTTGATCCGATATTAACAAACACGTTGTTATCCCGAACCTCCTACCAAGTGGCCCACAAGATATACGACAATAGTCAACGGATTCTAGTTCTTAATTCTCTTTCTATGTAACCACTGAAATCGCAAGTAGAATTTATTCAACAAAAACGTCAAAACTTTCCTTCGTTCTCCTGATTATGAGGAGGCGCTAAAAATTCTCAGCTCTGTTTTTTTTTACCAATAGAAACGGACATATTGCTGTCTGTGTTCTACCCTTGATGAATCCATATCTTATTAATCCCAGTTCTCTTCCAAACAATTTGAAAGATCAATCTATAGGATACTTGAATGGTTCAATACCGAAGTGTGAGCGTGGACTTTTAAAAAAAAATCATTTCATCCCAAGCAAAGCGAGAATGCAACGAGTATGCCGGCGGGGGGGGGGGGCGAAGTGAAAGTGAAAGTGAAAGAGAAGAGTAGGGAGGATTGAGGAAAGGATAAAAGCTGAACGGGATTTAAAAAGATAGAAGATGGCGATGGACGTTAAATATTTGAACATTGTAGTTATCAGGGAAGCAAGTAAACGGAAGAGAGTTCCACAGGTGGGAAGTGAGAGAAAAGAAACTGTTGGTGTAGAAGTGGCTGTTGCATTTCGCTATTCCATCAGTAAAAGGGTGGGACCTAGATGCCAATCTAGTAGTACGCTTAAATTCATGTAGTCGGGGCACCAGGGAAAAAAGCTCATCAGAGCAGTTGCCATGAAAATATTTGTAGAAAAGACAGAGGGAAGCCACGTCACTTCGGCGAGGAAGTCACTTAGGCGAGATCCCTGGTCAGAACCGATTACATTACAAACCCTTCTTGGATTTTGTCAAGAACTCCGGGGTGAATAGCAGGAGCAACAGATCAGATGTGGCAACCTTATTCAATGCACGGACGAATGGTAGATTTGTAAATCTGCAAGATAGACTCTGACGAGAAAAACCGTCTTCGTGGAATGAGGTCGTTGGATTCATTTTCGTACAAATACCCTCGGGACAGGTACACGTCCTTCTGCATTTGTATTGCTCTTTCTGTTAAAATTCTGAACATAAATATAGCGTTCCTTGTTTCAGTGTCTTTGACGAACCCGCACTCTTCTTGACCTATGTCTGGCCTGCGCGCTCTATTCATCAGAATTCGGATGATGAGTTTTGTTATGTGGCTCATTAGGCTGATTGTTCGGTGGATTTCACATTCGTTTGCGCCTGGTTTCTTAGGCAGTGCTATGAAAATGGATCTGCTTAGGTCTTCCGGTATATCCCCACTATTGTAGATTTCATTTATTATTTCCGTAATCTTGTCTATACCGAAATCATCTAAGGCTGCCAGCATCTCTGTTACAATTCTGTCTGACCCTGCCGCTTTGTTTCTGTTCAGTTTGGCCAGTGTAGCTTTTAGTATTTCCGGTTTGTCGAGGTTTGTGTATTGCCAGTTGTTCGCTTTTGTCGTGGAATATCTCAAATATATTCGTTCCATCGCTGAAGAATTTTCTTTCTCTAATATGAGCCTTCCGTCCTTGGATTTTGTGCAGCCTGTTGATGAGCATGTCTTCTGTCCTGTTAGTTCCCTTATTTTTATGAATATCTCATTTATCAGTGATACTCATTCTCTATTTCGGCACATTTTTCATTGTGCCATTCTTCTTTAGCCTGTTTGCATTTGTTCCTTATTTCATTGTGTAGTTTTCTGTATCCAGTTCCATGTCTTGGCATGGTTTCTGTCTCCTTTGCATCATGCCAAGTATCTCATTTGTCTTCCATTCGTTTTTCTTCTTCGTTCATTCTCCTTTGGGATGACGTCATTACACATTTAATGAGGTGGATGAGCTTGGCTCTTTTCAACAATTAAACCTATTCTGGGGACCGTTTCAGAGATATACGCATGTATATCATTTTCAGTTGGGTACTTCGATGTACTGTAATGTTTATAAAGCTTGTCTCGTTAGATCAATTTCGACGGAGTAGTGAATTAGAACCTCACTGGGTGCTCTATAAATGTGACCTAGCTATATCATTCTCAATTGACGTCTTTTATGAAAATTGGTTTTCGTCATATGCTTAGATGAAACAAACGTGTTCCCTATTGTAAGTTGATGGAATAGCAAAAGATTTTCCACGCATTTATTTAGACATAGACGGCATGAGTAACAAAAGATTCAAGAATGCAGTATCCACTTCATTAAATGTGTAACAATGTATTGAATAAAATTATAAACAAAATACGACTTGTCTGCTGTTTTTTCTATGGTAACAGAACCATATTTATGACATATTATTTCTCAAAGGGTTTGTTGCGGACCACGATAGGGATGCAGCGCTGGTTTACGGAATGGCCTTGTGCCAGACACCACACACCACTACCGAATCCACAATCAAAGTAAGAATAAATAAGCAGGAGGAATGACGAAGATAAGCCTGGTCAAGAGAACAAATATAGAATTTTTATTTAGAGTTTAACAAGTAGTGTCTTCAGTGAAGACCTTCAGTAAATGTACTGGAAATGTAATTGAAGAAGAATTCAAGTAGATTAGTAAATTGTCTTCTGTGAAGACCCTCAGTAAATGTACTGGATATGTAGTTGAAGAGTTCAAGTAGATTAGTAATTGTCTTCT
This sequence comes from Acanthosepion esculentum, assembly GCA_964036315.1. NCBI lineage: Eukaryota > Metazoa > Mollusca > Cephalopoda > Sepiida > Sepiidae > Acanthosepion > Acanthosepion esculentum. Next base: position 28,672,656 of record OZ038507.1, on the reverse strand, counting down.
GTGAAGACCTTCAGTAAATGTACTGGAAAATAAGGTAGTGGACAAGATAAAACTTCGCGCCAAAATTTAATTCCAAGATGGCTAATGGCGGGAAAAAGTTCTTCAGGAAGAAGAGTTCAAAAAGTCAATCGTAATGCATAATAACATACAAGGCAAAATACTCACTGCGAGAGTTTATAATTGTGAGTGTATGTAATTCTTTTTAAAGTAACAGGTTCTGCGAGGATAGTTCGAAGAATATGTAAAATTCTAGTTCTTCAAGTTGAAGGTTCACGGATCTCTGGTCTAGTTCAGTTGGAAGTTCACGGATCTCTGGTCAATGTCGCTAGCCGTTTCGGACAAGATGATCGTATCAAAACGAGAAATAAATCGTAGAAGTGGTGACAGTGTTCGTCAGAAGCTTCGTAGCTTGAGGGAAAATAAGTCATCAAGGATAATGTAAAGACAGTGTCTTATGTGCTAAAGTTGCACGCGTCAAGATAAGTGGGACTAAAACAAATTCGCAGCTTGACGAAAAATAAGTCAAAGGATAATGGAATGACTGTCTTAGGTGCAAGGTTGCACGCGTCAAGCTATACGGGACGAAGCAATGTTTGCTGATAAGAAAGGACGTAGCAATATTTGCTGGTAAGAAGGGACGAAGCAATGTTTGCTAAAAGGCATCTCCGTCGAAATATATGGGTGAACGACAGAGATGGTTGAGTCGACTTATCTCTTCCACGTACTGGCGGCGACTGAAGTCCAGGAAAAGGTTTGTCCGTGACGTCAGAGAGAAACGGCGCGAAAATTCAAAATCCTCCTCCTTTCGGCTAGAAACAACGGTTTACTGCTATGACTAACCGCAAGTGAAAGGAAGGGGGTGAAAACTCGCGCGCGCATCAGATTAAAGTGTGAACACTGTGTCCTGTTCCACAGGTTCACCAACGCAGTCTGGTAGGACGAACAGGCAAGCGGGGTGGGGTAAAAGTTCGACAAACCCTCTCTTGAAAAATAGAAACAAAACGGTCTTGGGCAGGACCAAATTTTTGTGCCCCCATACATCTGCGAGTTAAGTATGCTAGCATGGAGTTTCGGTGAGTAGTGCAAAAAAGGGACAAAAGCCAAAGAACGTACATAGCGAAAACGCCAGCTAGAAATAATTAAAGGTTCCAGTGGTGTCATCCTACCGGTTCGCACCGGTTTGCGCGAATCGATTCTTAAAATTATAAAACCTTAGCGCACTGGTTGTTGGTTTATTCGAAAATAATCTTCTAATTTGGGATGTCATTATTGGAAGTACCCAAAGGTACATACGAGCGGCTAATCATCAGTTCCAACTCAGAACAGCAGAAATGCCCTGGGAACCTAGCTAAAAAAGAACCCATCGCAGCTGAGCAGCCAGTCATTTGAACCGCGACCAGATTCTAACAGAACTATGACTAAAAGTGACTGTGTAATCAACAAACTAGCACATTACAGAATCACATAAGCATATGGCCAGAATAATGCCAAACGAACATGGAGATAGTCTACCCGTATGATGGTTCCCATAAAGTTAATTTATAATACGAACTTATTCAAAAGGGAAGATATGATGTATTTGAGTAAATACAAACATCATTATCTCTCTTAGCCCATTATTAACCAATCAGAATCGCAATAAAGATTCGCTGCAAGTCAATCGTCTCCGCGTTCGTAATGGTACCCGGTAGTTTCATGTGATAATCGTGTTCGATTTATTTAGACGTGTACAACAATGTCATATAACAATTTCTATGTTACCCCTTTCCCTTGATGTCCTAACTACGAGCTCATTTTGTTTAATGGTTGATCCATCCCTGGTCTTGGGTGGTGATTTCTTCTTGACTATACTTAATGGAAAGTTCTGTTGCAAATTCCTTTCTTGAGTTCTTTCAAAGTTTACTTGATAAAAAATTCTTGACGGGAAATATTGTCAATCATTTCCTTTGATTTTATATTACAAACCTGTTATATTTTATGTTGTCTTTCAAAGGACTTTCGAACGCACACTCTTTTATGCTGTCCTTCAAAGGACTTCAAAATGCAACAATATTTTATGTGGTTTTCCAAAGGAGTTCTCAATACACACTATTTTATATTGTCCTCCAAAGAACTTCTGAATAGACACTATTTTTATGTTGTCCTCCAAAAGCACTTTGGAATGCACATTATTATATTTTGTCCTGCAAAAGATTTTGGAATGCACATTATTTTGTTATCCTTCAAAAGACTTCCAAATACACCCAATTTTATGATGTCCTCCAAATTATTTCCAGATACACTCAATTTTATGCTGTCCTCCAAATTATTTCCAAATACACTCAATTTTATGCTGTACTCAAAAGAACTTCCAAAATACACACTATTATATGTTGTACTCAAAAGGGCTTCCAGATACACACAATTTGGTACTACCATAGTATGATATCTACCGTCCATTTTGTACTATAGTATGATATCTATTATTCATTTTCTACTATGGTTTGATATTTACCAACAGTTGGAAGTATGATATATGTTAGAGTTAGGGTTAGGGGTTAGGAGTTAGGGTCAAAGGCAGTGAACAAAGAACTGTTTATGTATTACAAATCATTAACATTTTTTATATAAAACATTTTTTTTTAAATCATTAAATAGTGATTTTAATGTTTGTAAACTGATTTGATGTCATTAAAAATAACAGTAAACAGGTCATCGTTTTTCCTGACCATTTTCCAGCAATAATGAGTGCATCGTCCTTTACGGTAGGTCGCAAATGCCTCGGTAGATATCAGACAATAGTAGCACCAAACAGTAAACAGGTCATTTGTTTTCCTTAGCATTTTCCAGCAATAATGAGTGCATCGTCCTTTACGGTAAGTCGCAAATGCCTCGGTAGATATCAGACAATAGTAGCACCAAACAGTAAACAGGTCATTTGTTTTCCTTAGCATTTTCCAGCAATAATGAGTGCATCGTCATTTACGGTAGGTCGCAAATGCCTCGGTAGATATCAGACAATAGTAGCACCAAACAGTAAACAGGTCATTTGTTTTCCTTAGCATTTTCCAGCAATAATGAGTGCATCGTCCTTTACGGTAGGTCGCAAATGCCTCGGTAGATATCAGACAATAGTAGCACCAAACAGTAAACAGGTCATTTGTTTTCCTTAGCATTTTCCAGCAATAATGAGTGCATCGTCCTTTACGGTAGGTCGCAAATGCCTCGGTAGATATCAGACAATAGTAGCACCAAACAGTAAACAGGTCATTTGTTTTCCTTAGCATTTTCCAGCAATAATGAGTGCATCGTCCTTTACGGTAGTTCGCAAATGCCTCGGTAGATATCAGACAATAGTAGCACCAAACAGTAAACAGGTCATTTGTTTTCCTTAGCATTTTCCAGCAATAATGAGTGCATCGTCCTTTACGGTAGGTCGCAAATGCCTCGGTAGATATCAGACAATAGTAGCACCAAACAGTAAACAGGTCATTTGTTTTCCTTAGCATTTTCAAGCAATAATGAGTGCATCGTCCTTTACGGTAGGTCGCAAATGCCGCGGTAGATATCAGACAATAGTAGCACCAAACAGTAAACAGGTCATTTGTTTTCCTTCGCATTTTCCAGCAATAATGAGTGCATCGTCATTTACGGTATGTCGCAAATGCCTCGGTAGATATCAGACAATAGTAGCACCAAACAGTAAACAGGTCATTTGTTTTCCTTAGCATTTTCCAGCAATAATGAGTGCATCGTCATTTACGGTATGCCGCAAATGCCTCGGTAGATATCAGACAATAGTAGCACCAAACAGTAAACAGGTCATTTGTTTTCCTTAGCATTTTCAAGCAATAATGAGTGCATCGTCCTTTACGGTAGGTCGCAAATGCCGCGGTAGATATCAGACAATAGTAGCACCAAACAGTAAACAGGTCATTTGTTTTCCTTAGCATTTTCAAGCAATAATGAGTGCATCGTCCTTTACGGTAGGTCGCAAATGCCGCGGTAGATATCAGACAATAGTAGCACCAAACAGTAAACAGGTCATTTGTTTTCCTTAGCATTTTCCAGCAATAATGAGTGCATCGTCCTTTACGGTAGGTCGCAAATGCCTCGGTAGATATCAGACAATAGTAGCACCAAACAGTAAACAGGTCATTTGTTTTCCTTAGCATTTTCCAGCAATAATGAGTGCATCGTCATTTACGGTATGTCGCAAATGCCTCGGTAGATATCAGACAATAGTAGCACCAAACAGTAAACAGGTCATTTGTTTTCCTTAGCATTTTCCAGCAATAATGAGTGCATCGTCCTTTACGGTAGGTCGCAAATGCCGCGGTAGATATCAGACAATAGTAGCACCAAACAGTAAACAGGTCATTTGTTTTCCTTAGCATTTTCAAGCAATAATGAGTGCATCGTCCTTTACGGTAGGTCGCAAATGCCGCGGTAGATATCAGACAATAGTAGCACCAAACAGTAAACAGGTCATTTGTTTTCCTTAGCATTTTCAAGCAATAATGAGTGCATCGTCCTTTACGGTAGGTCGCAAATGCCGCGGTAGATATCAGACAATAGTAGCACCAAACAGTAAACAGGTCATTTGTTTTCCTTAGCATTTTCCAGCAATAATGAGTGCATCGTCCTTTACGGTAGTTCGCAAATGCCTCAGTAGATATCAGACACTAGTAGCCCCAAACAGTAAACAGGTCATTTGTTTTCCTTAGCATTTTCCAGCAATAATGAGTGCATCGTCATTTACGGTAGGTCGCAAATGCCTCGGTAGATATCAGACAATAGTAGCACCAAACAGTAAACAGGTCATTTGTTTTCCTTAGCATTTTCAAGCAATAATGAGTGCATCGTCCTTTACGGTAGGTCGCAAATGCCGCGGTAGATATCAGACAATAGTAGCACCAAACAGTAAACAGATCATTTGTTTTCCTTCGCATTTTCCAGCAATAATGAGTGCATCGTCATTTACGGTATGTCGCAAATGCCTCGGTAGATATCAGACAATAGTAGCACCAAACAGTAAACAGGTCATTTGTTTTCCTTAGCATTTTCCAGCAATAATGAGTGCATCGTCATTTACGGTATGTCGCAAATGCCACGGTAGATATCAGACAATAGTAGCACCAAACAGTAAACAGGTCATTTGTTTTCCTTAGCATTTTCAAGCAATAATGAGTTCATCGTCCTTTACGGTAGGTCGCAAATGCCTCGGTACATATCAGACAATAGTAGCACCAAACAGTAAACAGGTCATTTGTTTTCCTTTGCATTTTCCAGCAATAATGAGTGCATCGTCCTTTACGGTAGGTCGCAAATGCCTCGGTAGTTATCAGACAATAGTAGCACCAAACAGTAAACAGGCCATTTGTTTTCCTTAGCATTTGCCAGCAATAATGAGTGCATCGTCCTTTACGGTAGGTCGCAAATGCCTCGGTAGATATCAGACAATAGTAGCACCAAACAGTAAACAGGTCATTTGTTTTCCTTAGCATTTTCCAGCAATAATGAGTGCATCGTCCTTTACGGTAGTTCGCAAATGCCTCGGTAGATATCAGACAATAGTAGCACCAAACAGTAAACAGGTCATTTGTTTTCCTTAGCATTTTCCAGCAATAATGAGTGCATTGTCCTTTACGGTAGGTCGCAAATGCGTCGGTAGATATCAGACAATAGTAGCACCAAACAGTAAACAGGTCATTTGTTTTCCTTAGCATTTTCCAGCAATAATGAGTGCATCGTCATTTACGGTAAGTCGCAAATGCCTCGGTAGATATCAGACAATAGTATCACCAAACAGTAAACAGGTCATTTGTTTTCCTTAGCATTTTCAAGCAATAATGAGTGCATCGTCCTTTACGGTAGGTCGCAAATGCCTCGGTAGATATCAGACAATAGTAGCACCAAACAGTAAACAGGCCATTTGTTTTCCTTAGAATTTTCCAGCAATAATGAGTGCATCGTCCTTTACGGTAGGTCGCAAATGCCTCGGTAGATATCAGACAACAGTAGCACCAAACAGTAAACAGGTCATTTGTTTTCCTTAGCATTTTCCAGCAATAATGAGTGCATCGTCCTTTACGGTAGGTCGCAAATGCCTCGGTAGATATCAGACAATAGTAGCACCAAACAGTAAACAGGTCATTTGTTTTCCTTAGCATTTTCAAGCAATAATGAGTGCATCGTCATTTACGGTAGTTTGCAAATGCCTCGGTAGATATCAGACAATAGTAGCACCAAACAGTAAACAGGTCATTTGTTTTCCTTAGCATTTTTCAGCAATAATGAGTGCATCGTCCTTTACGGTAGTTCGCAAATGCCTCGGTAGATATCAGACAATAGTAGCACCAAACAGTAAACAGGTCATTTGTTTTCCTTAGCATTTTCCAGCAATAATGAGTGCATCGTCCTTTACGGTAGGTCGCAAATGCCTCGGTAGATATCAGACAATAGTAGCACCAAACAGTAAACAGGCCATTTGTTTTCCTTAGCATTTTCCAGCAATAATGAGTGCATCGTCCTTTACGGTAGGTCGCAAATGCCTCGGTAGATATCAGACAATAGTAGCACCAAACAGTAAACAGGTCATTTGTTTTCCTTAGCATTTTCCAGCAATAATGAGTGCATCGTCCTTTACGGTAGGTCGCAAATGCCTCGGTAGATATCAGACAATAGTAGCACCAAACAGTAAACAGGTCATTTGTTTTCCTTAGCATTTTCCAGCAATAATGAGTGCATCGTCCTTTACGGTAGGTCGCAAATGCCGCGGTAGATATCAGACAATAGTAGCACCAAACAGTAAACAGGTCATTTTTTTTCCTTAGCATTTTCCAGCAATAATGAGTGCATCGTCATTTACGGTAGGTCGCAAATGCCTCGGTAGGTATCAGACAATAGTAGCACCAAACAGTAAACAGGTCATTTGTTTTCCTTAGCATTTTCCAGCAATAATGAGTGCATCGTCCTTTACGGTAGGTTGCAAATGCCTCGATAGATATCAGACAATAGTAGCACCAAACAGTAAACAGGTCATTTGTTTTCCTTAGCATTTTCCAGCAATAATGAGTGCATCGTCCTTTACGGTAGGTCGCAAATGCCTCGATAGATATCAGACAATAGTAGCACCAAACAGTAAACAGGTCATTTGTTTTCCTTAGCATTTTCCAGCAATAATGAGTGCATCGTCCTTTACGGTAGGTTGCAAATGCCTCGGTATATATCAGACAATAGTAGCACCAAACAGTAAACAGGTCATTTGTTTTCCTTAGCATTTTCCAGCAATAATGAGTGCATCGTCATTTACGGTAGGTCGCAAATGCCTCGGTAGATATCAGACAATAGTAGCACCAAACAGTAAACAGGTCATTTGTTTTCCTTAGCATTTTCCAGCAATAATGAGTGCATCGTCATTTACGGTAGGTTCCAAATGCCTCGGTAGATATCAGACAATAGTAGCACCAAACAGTAAGCAGGTCATTTGTTTTCCTTAGCATTTTCCAGCAATAATGAGTGCATCGTCATTTACGGTAGGTCGCAAATGCCTCGGTAGATATCAGACAATAGTAGCACCAAACTGTAAACAGGTCATTTGTTTTCCTTAGAATTTTCCAGCAATAATGAGTGCATCGTTATTTACGGTAGGTTGCAAATTCCTCGGTAGATATCAGACAATAGTAGCACCAAACAGTAAACAGGTCATTTGTTTTCCTTAGCATTTTCCAGCAATAATGAGTGCATCGTCCTTTACGGTAGGTCGCAAATGCCTCGGTAGATATCAGACAATAGTAGCACCAAACAGTAAACAGGTCATTTGTTTTCCTTAGCATTTTACAGCAATAATGAGTGCATCGTCATTTACGGTAGGTCGCAAATGCCTCGATAGATATCAGACAATAGTAGCACCAAACAGTAAACAGGTCATTTGTTTTCCTGAGCATTTTCCAGCAATAATGATTGCATCGTCATTTACGTTAGGTCGCAAATGCCTCGGTAGATATCAGACAATAGTAGCACCAAACAGTAAACAGGCCATTTGTTTTCCTTAGCATTTTCCAGCAATAATGAGTGCATCGTCATTTACGGTAGGTCGCAAATGCCTCAGTAGTTATCATACTATAGTAGCACCCACAATTTTATGCTGTCCCCCAAAGGACTCCCAAATACACAATCTTATATTTTCCTATGCATGCACACTATATGGAGACCAGGAGACATGTCAATTGATGGTTTCAATTAAATTATTTTGGTTTTTCTCTTAAAATAAATCTTGGAAAATTACCCTGCTTCTTAGAATTAAAAAAAATTCTAATAACTGAAATATTACATTGATTATAGGCCTACACCTAATTCTAGAAATTTCGTCTTGTTACTTCTCTCCTAAAATATTAGCAAGCAGGATAGATTAGGTGTGTGAATGAAAGTCAAGACGTCTTAGATGCTGTTAGATACGGCATCATACTCTGCAAAACCATTTTATATAATGTTTAATCTATCTTGTTTCAATGTTAGTAGCCAGTTTTCGCGTATTCACGTTCCTTATCGTTAATAGCAAACGTTGCACATTTCCCACTTAGGCTTTCTTCTCATCCACCTCCATTACCCTTCCACCTTTTCTTTCACTCCGTTTTTCATCTCCTACTTGCGTTGCAAGGCGAATTCTCTCTCCTTCCTCTTGTTTCTGATGGATTTGCAAACGACAGCCCAACCCAGCTTGGAGTCTTTTCAGTAATTAAATAATTATTTACGGTTCGGCAGCGGCGTCTTAACACGAAGAGAATCGACAAAAAATAAGACAAAAAAAAATGAAAAAACGAGAAGAAAAAACAAACAAAAATGACAAGCTTCTTTCAGAAAGAGGCTGTTATTTGAAACTGGGGTTGTATTTATTAAGTCTAATTTCTTACAGTACGGCGTAATTTATTTTAAAAGCTTATGCTTCTCTATTTGCAAATTATTTTTAAGTAAAAATTTTGGCTGCTATTGTAACATGCTACCTACCAGAATTTCTAATGTAGTATATCTTTCAAATTGATTTAAGGAATTAAAATAATTAAATAATTTAAGGAATTAAGCTTTATTACATATTTGCACCTATGATGTGTTACATTGGAATGCCTGATTTGTGCGTTTTCGGTAGACCTTAAAGTTTAGGTATTTTAGGGTTGTATTCTATTAATTTCGGTCAATTTTTCATCATTATTACTAACTTTTTAATTGCGTTATTAAATTTAAAAAGTTAGTAACGATAATAAATTTCCTTATCTCCTATACTAAATTTGTTATACTTATTATAACTGATCCATACACCGAGAAATATTGAAGTGTTAAATATTTATTAATTCCACATGCTGAATTTTTATGATGGATTCAAGGTATGTATTCACTGTGGTCTTCCACTCTGTGCTTGTCAAACTCTCTGCCTCCAGAGAGGAACCCAGGCAGGGCTATGTTGAAGGGCAGAGTCTCGTCTGGAGATTGTAGACAGCTATCCGATCCCGTATTTTACGAGGTCTACGAGGAATTTTTGCCCGTGCCTATGGGCTAGGTTCACTCCACATTAACTTCGGTCTTGTGCCACATCTGACAGCGTGGGGACGTTAGTGAATATCTTCAAGGTATGCGCCATTACTGCTTTCATTCCAATCCCAGGTCATATTTTCTGCTTTGGAAGGGTTTATTTTGAGTTCTACTTTTTGAAACGCTTGCTAGAAAAAGTTTAATGATCTGAACATAATTTAAGGTAAAAATAAATGTCTATGTGGGGCCTCTGGCGAAGTAAACGCTTAGAAACTGCAGCCATTTTTTTGTTATTAATCATCCCTTTTGTGAATCAGCTACAGTTTCCTGACACTGTCAAGAACGCATGCACTTACTAATTTTCCAACTCAGTGCATAAAAACCGGCGATAAGAATTCGCTTAATGAAATTCAACGACTTCAATTTATGTCAGTCCGAAAAATATCCTACCATTTAACTACAAAATAGCCTACCTAAGGCTATTCAGTCGACGGCTAATGGTTATCTATCCTCCTTATCCCCATAATATTCACTTCCTTCCACTCCCGTCCTGGGTTTGACGATAAACTACATCCGACAGCGAGGCCTCTGACCGGGAGATTGCTGTTGTTCCCAAGTCCCAGCTATGGGCAAATAGTTGACACTCAAACTGGGGTCAAAACACTATGAAAGTTTAAAAAATATATTTCCTTGTATTTTTATTCAAACTAATAAAGGATTAACAAAAACAGAGAAAATACACTAATTAGTATACAGCTGAAAAAGAAAGACACTAAAAGAGGAAAGCTATTGTCACTGGCGAGGATGAGACCCGTGTGAATATTGCAGCCCAACCAATAGGAGGGAAGGAGGAAAATATATGCTTATCCTTTTAAAGGGACTTAAACAACGCCAGCTGGCGCTGTTTTGGCAGACCAAGTGGAGATAATCCCCACAATATACAATATACTCAACAGACATTTGAAATACATTCTTCTTCTTTTATGTGCCGTGTCCCTTCAGGACGTAGGCGATCATGGCCCTCCACCTCCTCCTGTCCCTTGTAGCTCTTAATAAGTTTTGTCTTTTTGTTATTTCTCCCAGACCTTGTTCTGCCTTGTATTTGCTTAAGCCCTTAAGTATGTCACATGTTGCTTTCCCTTGTCCAACTATCCTCTCTATCCGTCCTGTGAGTATCAGATTATCAACACGTTAGACATCATTTTAAACTTTGAAGAACTAAGCATAATCGCAATACAGTGCAACCTCGGTACTCGAACGTCTCGCATGTCAAACAAATTGGTTTTCGAACAGAAAATTCGAGATGATATTGCCTCGATGATTGAACAAAATTTCGGTTCTCGAACAACATTGCCGAACCGAGTTCTGTTAACCCGAACGGAATAATTTCTGAGTCATCGCCGTGTTGTATACATTCTTGTGTTGTGTTGTGCTTTTTTTTCCAATTTTAATTTTATTGTACTGTGAAATTTTTTTCTCTACATTGATTCCTATTGGAAAAATAGTTTCGGTTTACGAACATTTCGGATTACGAACGGCCTCCAGGAACGAATTAAATTCGTGAACCGAGGTTCCACGGTATTTAGATTTTAAACAGTTTAAATTTAATCGTAAAATTTAACAAAATGGCAATATTGAAAATTTAAGTTCATCAGCATCTTTGCATACCCACTCCCTCACACACACACACACACACACACACTTTCTCTATCCTTCCTCTCCCACTTTCTCCTTCCTTCCTCTCCCACTTTCTCTCTCTCTCACTTTAAGCTCGATTTGTTTTTGCACTGAACAGACGAAAAATATTGTACTTATTAACCTGCAACGAACCCACGAAGGAAGAGAAATGAATGGTCATTTTCCTGTTTGGACAGTTCACCTTGAACTGACCTGAATTCTATGGTTCACATTTACTAAGCCTAATGTAATTTCGGCATAAAACCACAAATATAAGGAACCCAGTGAGAATCAAACTCTCTATTCAGTAGTAATGCTCAACTAGCTCGTTAAGCACTAATCACAGACTAGCTCATGAGGTGCGTCTTCTTATTTACTCAGTTATGTACAATGCGTGATACACGCGTGGGCGATCATGTAGCTTTCGATACATGACTGACGAGGCAGATTTCTCCCCGCCAATTCTTTCTGCGGTAGAGTTGCCATCCAAGGCTATAGAACCCAATCTGGGGGGAGAAGAAGAGGATTCATACCTTTCCCAAGGGTATTAGCATGTAAATAAATGTCATGGATTCGACTGGAATACGAACTCGGGTCTCTGATTCCTCAATCCGACCCGCTATCCATTACTCCACCGTACCTCCTTTTATTTACTTAGCTTAGCTTAATTTTGGTATAAAAATGTATGAACCACCCAGTGAGGATCAAACTCACTAATCAGTAGTAACGGTCAGCCAGATTAGCTTGTTAATCATTACCCACACCAAGGTGCGTCTTCTTATTTACTTGGCTTAATGTAACTGGGGCATAGTGCAACTACATGAATAGGGTATCCAGTGAGGAACAAACTCACTATTCAGTAGTAATAGTCAACTCGACTAGCTCGCTAAAAGTTGCCTACGCCGAGGTGCGGTTTTCTATTTACTCGGCTTATATTAATTATGGCATGACGTTACGCGTATGAACCACCCAGTGAGGATCAAACTCACTACTCAGTAGTAATGGTTAATCATGCTAGCACGCTAGGATCTTTTCTGTTAATTCACCCCAAATAATGTAAAGTTACTTATCGCAAATATTAATTCACCCCCCAAAATTATAAATCTTAAATCAAAGTTTGTTTGTTTTTTTATAAAATGTTTGGCACTCTTTTGAAATTATAAATTTTAAATCAAAATTTGTTTAGCTTGCCTCGCAACAAATCCAACCCTCAGAATGAAAAATTACCTAAAATCAGGGAGTTATTTACATTTCGTAAGTGAGGATGATATTCGAGATACTGACAAGGAAATATTTTAGAATTTAAGAAAAAAAGAAAAGAAATCTCTTTTTGGCTTGTTTATTGGGGCGAGCACGAATGCAGACCCAAAAATTTACCAAAATTTATTTAGCTTGCCTCGAAACAACTCCAACCCTCAGAATGAAAAGTTGCCAAAAATCAGGGAATTATTCACATTTCGTACATGCGGATGATATTCGAGCTACTTACAAGGAATTATTTACAATTTAAAAGAAAAAAGAAAAGAAATCTCTTTTTGGTTTGTTTATCGGGGTAAGCGCGAATGTAAACCCCACATTTAGAAATAGCGCACCCGAGTTGCCCACTTCGGGGGTGATCGCAAAGGTCAACACAACCGGAGTGCAATGGAAGGGCCACGCTATGGGAATTAGTAAATATAAATCCTTTTTTATTTTGGGTGAATTAATATTTTGGGGTGAATTAACAGAAAAGATCCACACGACTAATTATTAACCCACGCTGAGGCGCCCAAGACGAATTCTGTGAATGATCATTGAGACACAGCCGGGCACACTTGTTTAAGACAAGTAAATAGAAAATATTCGGATGAAGGGGCAGCGTAACTGTTAACGTGGAACTGTGAAATCGGCAAGCGGAGTTCAAATTCCGGCCTAGGTATAAATACATCTCCCTTCACAATCTATGGATTAAATAACAAGGTATACTAACCTCTTTGGCATTGAATGGTAGTCAGTCCAGGAGAAAGATTAAACCGTAGAGAAGGCAACGGAAAGCTACGCCACTTTTCCAGTTCATGGCTGAGTCCAGTAACTTACAACAAACCAGTGGTTCCCAACCTTTTTTTGGCCATGCTCCACCTAAGCATCTCTAAAATCCTGATGCGCCCCCACCGTGATATATAATTCTTATTATTCAAAAAGTGAACTCCTATTCATGTGGAGCAACTCTAAAAGGTTATTAACTTGACTTTCCTTAAGAACTTGAGACTTCATATATGCAATAGTATTATCACTTAATTTTAGAACATTTATAAAAATATTGGATTACTAATATATATATATATATATATATATATATATATATATACAAATGTAAAAGAACGAAGAGTAAGATTTCAGCGTTCAAAAGTAGAGCAATAAATATTTATCATGCAATGTTACATTAGAACATGCACATACCCACTACAAAACTGTACATCTGGTTTCAACGTTAAAAAATCTTTTTTAACGTTTCATCAGGTGGGAAATCACGATGCTACTACCATCGTGTTTTGTAGTGGGTATGTGCATATTCTAATGTAACACTGCATGATATATAAACAAACAATTTAGTTCAATTCCAAACAACAAACTACATGGTTTTCCCTTCAAAGTAACCCCACTCGAATCTAATGCACTTTCCCATCCTTGTCTACAAGGCTTCTATGCACTGCTGGAAGGGTTCTTCTGTATGCCCTTCAGCTTCGTCGTTAAGGCCCTCACGATGGCCCTCACGCCTTCCCCTTCCCCTTCCCCTTGTTGATGCCCTTGAATTGGTGAAAAAAGTCACATGGAACAAAATCAGATGAATAGGGAGGTTGTTCCAGTACAGCGATATATATATATATATATATATATATATATATATATATATATATATATATATAATCATTTTTAATCATTTCACCGGGCAAGGCAATAAAGCTACTAAGACGCAAAGGATTATTGCGTCTTAGAGAATATGAGAAAAATATATTATTAAGGAGAGAGGACAATAAAAGAACAAGAATGAAGATGACGGAAGATATGATTTAAATGCATTTAAATGCTTGAACATTAAAGTTAACTGGAAAGCAAATGCCGCAAAAGAGTTCTACAGGCGAGAAGGGCAATAGAAGAATCTGTTAGCATAGAACTTACGGTGACATTTAACCAATATATGCACAATCAGATTATAATACACAAACACGTAGACATATTTATAAACATGCAAAAAGACGCAAATATATATATATATATATATATATATATATATATATATATATGCGCGCGCGCGTGTGTGTGGTGTATTTAGGCAGCAAATTTTCGTTTATACAAGTTTGATTAAAGACCAAGGAAACTTTTTTGTTAAGAAATTTTTTGTCGATTTTTAACTATTTTTCTGGTGAAAATTTGAATCTAAGTTGTCCGATACTTTCGGCATTTATACCCATACAATTGCTTTTGTACTGAATTATTAGTACATAAACTGGTATGTATATTAGTTAATGCACTCTTCACCTTGGCTTACTTATACAACACCAAGCGATAAAAGTAGGTATTAAATATGAAATGAGAAATGACACGGGGCCACATATTACAACTCGTGATGCGGTCTCACCGCACCCTGTTTAACACCAAACGCACACGCATGTACCGGGTGACTCCAAAGTAGACCATGATTTCTGTTTTTACCGCTGTCAGTTAATTGTTTTCTATTTGTATTACAGTGTACATAAAGATAAAAATCAATAAAAGATATATAAACGATAGATTTATCTGACCCAGTGATTCTCAACCGCCGTGTCTCGGTTCACTTGTGTGTCGTGCGAAATATTATCACGGCATATATATATATATATATATATATATTTATATATATATATATATATATATATATATGTGTGTGTGTGTGTGTGTGTGTGTGTGTGTGTGTGTGTGTGTGTGTGTGTAAGTAGTAATGGTACTGCATTAGTATTTGAATAAATGAGTAAGTATCAAAATTTTTATCCTACATTAGCTAAGAAGGCTTTATCAGTTTTATTGCAATTTTCTACTTCTTATTTATGTGAATTAGGCTTCTCAATCCTAAATAACACCAAAAATAAGAAGCGAGGAAGACCCCGCTCAACAGAAGAAGAAATGAGGGTATGCATATCGTACATTCGACAAAACATTGAAGCAATCACAAAAAAAAAACACACCAGACACGGGTTTCACACTAAATAAGCTGCATAAATATTTGAATAGAACCATCGAAATAAAGAAAGTTCATATTTGAGTGTGTAATTTTTGTTTTAGAAATTTAAGGTTTTATTTCATAGCATTTAATTGTATACCCTTTAAAAAATTTGCTAAGTGTGCCGTGATATATTAAAAAGTTCGAGAAACACTGACCTAATCATTTAGAGGAAATTATTAAGGAACCAGCAAAGCAAAAACAAAAAGAATTAACTAAGAAAAATAATAATCCGCGTGACACATTAATAATATAATATCAAAGAATCTGGGCGTTACTTGTAACTCACCTTGTGTGTGTGTGTGTGTGTGTGTAAACTATTGTATTTTTCGGTGAATAAGATGCGCATTTTTACCCTAAAATTTGATTTCAAAATCTGGTTGCGTCCAATACTCCGGAGACATGGTGTGTGTTCGGGAAATCACAGTGGGAAAAGATTTCGTGTGACGTGTTTCGTTCTTTAGGACTTCATCAGACTAAAGCGATGCAAGAGGTCAACCATCTTAAGGAGTAGATTTTGTGAAAATGTTCGATCATTATCTAACAAAGGTCCAACTGCTTTGCCTCAAGTACCTGCAGACGATGTGATAAGAAGACACTCTCTAAATATGACAAAAACTTGAACATTAAACAAAATAAGAAAAAAGTTAAAAAAGACGAAACATTCAAAGCACAACTGAAGACTGCGTCAACTAATGACGGAACTGAACAACATCACCAGGCACGTGGTTAGTATGAGCACAACTCATGGGAAAAGAGTGAATCTCTTTCTGATTTATTATAAGGGAAAAGGGAATAAGTTTACTAGTCTATGAATTTTCGTCAATAGTGACATTATGGGTGACATACAAAGTGTCGACAATATATCAGACAGTGTAGCTTGAGTAGTAATCAGATTATGCAAAAAATACACTCTAAAAATAATCCTAGTATATGCACCAACTTCGAAAAGTTTGAATGACGATGTTGAAGGGCTTTTGAACATCAGTAATGTTGAAGACGGAGGAAAAAACACATTACACAGTTTTGATTTCGTTGCAAAATTTGACACAAAAGGGAGAATCTAATGTCGGAAAATTTGAAATATGGAAGAGAAATAAAAGAGGCGCGATACTGCTTAACTTCTTAGACATAAAATGAAAATTATGAATCCATAGGCGAAGAGAGCGTAAATGGATGTTGAAAAGCCTAAATGGAGAAAGGAATACGAAATTGACTTCATAATTATTGGCAAAGACAGTATTGTTAAAAAGTGTAGCCCTCATAAACAAATTTAATATAAGAAAAAAATCATAGAATGAGGGCAAATTTTTCCCAGTGAAATAATAACATCCAAACAAAACCAGAAAAATATTACTGAATTTCAGGTAGAAATCAAGAATCAATTGCAGTCTTTGTGAAATATAAAAAAATAACAAAAAAATAAAATAAATAAATAAAATAAGAACAGCAAATTAGTTGTTATAATTAAGAAAGCAGTAGAGATAACAGGTAAAATAGACAGAAATGGAAACAACAAAGAAAAATAGCTAACGTCGACATAAGAACTAATGAAAAAGAAGGAAATATAGTTGTAAATATAAAGAGAGATAAAATTAAAAATACAGCAATAAACTAATCACGTAAAAAGGAGACACGTAAAAAGAACTTGAAAAGAATAAAAGCTGTTATCCAAAAAAAAAAAAGAACATGCTTTATCTGCAACCTACATAGATAAACAACAATTACTTGCATTGAAAGACAGAAACGAAGTTGTTACCAAATTTAAGTACATGACATTAAGAATAACCAAGGCATACTTTGCAAACCTGTATGCCTCAAAAATAAAAATGCCACCCAAAGTCGTCCTTCCAGTGAGTGATATTTCTGAAGTAACAACAGATGAAATGAAGTTTATGCATGAAAATATGAAACACAGGAAAGAACCAGGTGGAGATGGTTTAGTAACAGACATTTTAAAATATGTGGATGAAGAATCTATAAAGTATTATCAGAACTATTTACCCAGTGCATGCAGGAAAGTACATCACAACTTCAGTAGAGGAATAGCAGCTTTACTTTATAAAAAAAGGAGATAATAAAAACTTTAGAAACTGTCACCACATCACATTACAATTGATCATATGCACATTATTCTCAAACGTACTTACAGACGAACAAATACTCTACATAAACATCAGCCCAGCAAGTTTTAGGAGTGACCACTCAACCACAGACGATCTACAAACAATAGATCAACTGATCGAAAAACAAAAAATAATTGGGTAAAACAAACTACTTTCATTAGCTTTAGTTAGTGATAAAAAAATAGGTTTTGATTCGGTCTTTACCTCACTACGAATGCAGATATTAATGAAAACTATATGAAAATGATATATAGCAGTAGTGCAATAATTTGATCACACAAAGACACAGGTGAAATAAAGATAGGAAAATGAATGAGGCAAGGAGATACGAATTCACCTGAACTATTTACAGCAGGCTTTGAAATTACCATCCGGAAAATGAACGGGGAAGGAATGAGAGTAGGTATAAATGGAGAATATTTGAACTGTCTATGATTTGCTGAAGATATTTTATTGATATCAAAACTAACAAAGAAATGCTAAATGTCATAATTACTCTCAACGAAAGTTTAAAAATGAACAGAAATAAGGACAAAAATAAAAGGTCAATTGTAACGTTAAAAAACGATAATAAAAATAGAGGATGAAGAACTGGATGAAGTACAGGAATATACCTATTTAGGATACGTTTAAAGAATGAGCATGTAAATCAAATTGAGAAATGAGCATAGAAAACAATAAGTAATGAGCATGTAAATCAAATTAAGGAATGAGTACAGAAATCAAATTAAGGAATGAGCTTAGAAACAAATGTACAGTTTTTTAAAGTATATATTCACATAATATATGCAAGTATATTTAAAGAGAGAGAGAGAGAGAGAAAGAGAGAAAGAGAGAAGGAAGAACGAAGTTTTTTTTTAATTACTTACCATTAAATGGTGAATAAAAAAGGATAAAATAAGATAACTGGTTATCTCCCCTCGCTCTTTAGTGGTTCAATCGAGGACAAAAACATATAAATATGTACACAACGATATTCATCTTATATATATATATATATATATATATATATATATATATATATATATATATATATATATATATATATATATATATATATAAGATTTTTATCACAATATTTCAATTGCTATATTCTTGGGATTTCTTTTTATCTTAATCTATGAGACGTAAGCCTGGATGGTAAAGATGATTTGGAGTAGCAACATACTTGGAGGATGCGATTTTTTCTACAAATTCAAACAACAGAAAAACCGAAGACCACATAAGTTGAAATGGTCAAAACGATAACAAGAGTCTTAAGCTGGAACGAAATTATAAAAGAACTTCAAGTTAGATTGTTAGATAATACTGGAAGGTTGAAAAAGGGATCTGAAAGATTGTGTTACGAGCAGCAAAGATGAAGGCAATGATCGAGAAAGTATAAAATAATGGAATGACTTCAACTCAGGACTCCACAATACAACAGTATTTTTGTAATTGTTGAAAATCTGAGCGCAGCTTCGGGTCTCTACCGTCCCGACAGATTCGCTAAACAACCATCGACCCCACGTTGTGTTTCGTTGTTTTTTTTGTTTTTGTTTTTTTTAAGCTGGCTTGTCAGTGTTGGCCGAAGCTGCTAAGGTCGTGTTATGCTCACAAGAGGATGAAGTCGGCGAAAGATTCACTTGCACACACCGAAAATAACAACAACCAGTGTTTGTGTGGATAATCCACTTTTATTTTTCCAACAGTAGTTCCGATGGGGTGGCCGTGCATATAACACTGTGGCTCAACGTGGCAACCGACGGACACTCTGTACCAGGCTGACGACACTCTCTGTACAGACGAAGAACACCCTCTTTGCTTCTCACAAGTCTTCTCTTAAATATCTGTGGTCACACTACCTAAACAATGGAACATCTAATCTTTACACCATCTGTATATGTGTAGATTTAAATAAACGACAGTATTATTTATTCAATTCTACTTAAATTAAGTAGGTAACCTAATTATAATAGTGTCATTTATCAGAGTTTACCTCAATTGAGTTTTCAGAGGTTCTCATCTTCGATCGAACTAAATCGGTGCTATACTTTATTGTACCGATTCCAATCATTAATTTCTTACAGGAAGCTTTGTCTACGATTGAGACAACCACATAGAAGGGGATGGTGTGTGATTTTATCTCGGTCTCAAATGTCAAAAGTCTGTGAACTGTGGCCTTAGGGGTGGCCACCCATTTAACCAAAAGTAATAAAATGATAAATAAATGAATACATTTGAGAACAAGTTGCAACAGAACCGGACATTGAACATTTACGGTTACAGGCTTATATTAACAGTCATATTTGGGTTTGAGCTAGTTCAGTTCGGGACCGCCCTTAAAGGAGAAAGACTGGCCCAGTGTTAGTCCCAATACCGCCCGTTAGAGTTGCCAGTCGTGCATCCTGATGTTGAGATGGGTAGAGAGTTGATCGGAAGAAGAGTTGATAGGAAGAAGTGCTCTGTTAAACAGTGATGTCAGAAGTCGTCCGAAGTATCACCTACCTATTCACCCACCCAGAGCGTGCAAGCGGATAAACACCTAAATATATTGGAAACAGGTTTCGAGATGTCATTTCTTGCTGCGGAGTTTATTATCACTTTTCGTTTACTTGTGAGCGTGCAACGGGCTTTTCCTAGTTTTTGTGCATACCGACGCGAACGAAAATAGAGACGCGGCGTCGGACAATCATTATCCGGTTGGTAAAAAAACAATTGTGGTCCCTGTTGTATGTTTATATGCATACTGGTATCCGTCTGAAGAATTCAACGAGTCGCCTATTTCTTTCCGCTTTGGAGATGTATCTCCGTTTCTCAGTTTCTCTGCCTACAGCTGAATATTTATATAGCGATTTCCTCCATTGGAGCCACGAGATGGTAGTGGAGAACGTGTTTGATTGTAAAAGCAATGTAAAGACATTTATCGAGCGCTAATAATTTGATAGCCCGGAGGCGGTCGAACTCATTACCTGTCCCGATTTTAAGAATGCGAGAGTTTTCCGTTTTGCCTGCCTTGGATTTATCAAACTTCGAGAAAACATCTGTTTCCGGATTAAAATATTCAGTCCGAGCTCAGATTGTTGAAAAATAAAACCTAACCCAAATTCTCAAGGTAATTGGTGTATAGGATCGATTGAAATCTCATAAGGCCAACGCATACGAACTCTTGTTTGAACGATGGGAGAAAAATTGAATAACGGTGAAAAATAGTGGACTATTCCTGTATGTTAGGGCCCGATAAAATTAAAAGACGAAAGAAATTTTAATCAGTAAGTTTGTGAAAACAGCCAATCTTTAAGCTTGAACTCCAGGAGTGGGACCGTACTCCCACCTAGGCATTCCTCTCCTTCAGCAGGGAGCAGGGGGTCATTGTATGGGATAGTGAATGTTTCCATGGAACGTAAACAGAATATTAGGCATATTATTTGAATAACCTTCTCTAGCGAGTGTAGCGTAGCAGTTACTGGGGTGGAGAGTAAGACTGGTGTGTTGAGTTCAAATTCAAGTCGAGATCATTTCGTTCGCTTTCGCACAAGCAGCCTTTGATGAATACATCTCTTCTTCCAGCTAGGGTTTAATAGCAGAGCATCCTGGACTATCTAGCGTTGGTTGGCAACTCTGAATTAAAAACCGGTTGGACGTGGAGCTAGAGACTGCATCCTGTATAAAACTACACGTTAATGAATAGTCTTGGGTATGACGATAAACTACACCCGGCAGCAAGGTTTCTGATCGCGAGATTGGAGGTTTTGAGGCGGTTGGAACGACCTCTTGGTTGCTGTTTTTCCCAGGTTCTCCCAGACCCATAGTGGTAGCACCTGTTAGTGTCCCAGCTACAGGCAAATAGTGAGCCCCCAAACAAAAAGCGTTATGAAAGTATAAAATTATATTTTTATAGTAAAATTACCGGCAATACGTTTTTATATATATATATAAAAAATGGCCAACAATACATTTTATCTATAGTTGAAAGCATACAAATGCAATGAAATTATTTAGATTTCGGCATTAAATAATCCATAAAGGTTGATATGCTGCTAAACAAAAACAAGCAAATCAATCAAACTCATTACTGAAATCACAGCAATAGTCAGGCAGCGGCTTTATACTCCACGGGAGTATCTAGAGAGTTAACGCCCAAGATGAGGAAAGGCATCTATTAATATATTTCGTCATTGGGTAAATATACTAAAGAAAATAAAAAGAGATTAATAAAAGGTTTGTAATATTGATTGATAATTAAGATAAGCATGATTACTTTTCTTATTCAACTCGAGTGACTCCCGGTTTCATTTTCTATTTGTTGGCAGGTATTACAGTGTAACCCGGATATAAGAGAGTTGTCAGGACCGGAGAATAAGTCTCTTATATCCGGGTTTCTCTTATATCCAGGTTTGGTCTATTTTGTTTTATTAACACAGGCTCTAATTTGGGACCAGAGAAAATCTCTCTTATATCCGGTTTCTCTTATATCAGGGTCTCTTATATCCGGGTTACACTGTAATTTGATTGTTTGGAAGACCGAGAATTAATGTCTAAATACAGTATTTTATGAATCAAATCAAGGGATTGATTGATTCGTTTTTTACGGTTTGTCAACCCTTTGCAGCTTATTTAAAACCAGAAATTATTTGTAAATTGTAAGAGCTATTTTTTTTTTTTTCTTTGAGGTTTAGCGTTATAAGTTTTACGAAGTGAGCTAGAAGGAGGGGTGGAGAGGAATAGGTGGATTCACACCTTTTCCAAGGGTATTTGCGTGTAAGTTAATATATCGTACCTAAATGGAATTGGAACTCAGCTCCTCAATCAACAATTCCGAGCCATTATCCATTACAGCAGCCGCACATCCAAGCTTACAGAACCTGGCATTCCCAAGCGGTCACCCATCAAGATACTGAACAGACTCAACGTTGCTTAACTTTGATGATCGTAGGAGTACCGGTGTTTCTACATGATGTAGCCGTAAGCCCAAATCAATTGACTCAGTGGAATCGGAAATGGCATAATTAAAATTTGGAACAGGAATTCTCCTGTTAAAATCTTAATATTATTTTTACTAACAAATATAGTAAATGCGATTTTTTTTATCCCCATCGTGTCGAGCTTGCTCAGATATAATAACAGTTTTTGGGGTCACCTCGCGGCGGCGTAATGGTTAGCAAGTTTGTCTCGCTAGAAAAATCCCGACTGAGTAGTGAGTTCGATCCTCACGAGGTGCCTCATATTTTTGCCCTTGTGCCACATCTAAACTACGCTTGGAAAATCACTATATGCCTGGGCACCTCGAGGTGGTGTAATAGTAAGCTTGTTTCGCTAGAACAATTACGATTGAGTAGAGAGTTCGATTCTCACTGGGTGCTCCGTATTTTCGGCCTTGTGCCCCATCTACGCTATGCTTGGAAAATCACTATAATAACAGGTTTTCGGTGGCAAATCTGAATATGTTTGGCAGTACTATAGCCGTGTCTGTAATTCGCTTTGAGAACAACTAAGTGACTCCAACCAAAAACATTTGATATTTCCAGCATCGTGTGTGATACAATGTTAGTTGTAAATAGAGACTGAGATTTTCTTCTCCGTCAAATCGGCACACCCACAATGGTTTGTTGTGATTCGATGTCTGATCCCTACACTCCGACCTGCCGAGGTGTAATACTCCCACCGGATCAGCTCTTCGAGTCGCTGGAATACGCAAACCCAATTGTCATATCAAGGCGAGAAAAGTTGGTCGAGTGAAAATACAAGTAATGAATATTGAACCCCAAAACTACTTACCTCCATTTTGATGTTATAATGGCCAAATGATTTATATTTTAACGCAACTTATATTTTATAACATTATATTTTAACGTAACTAATGATTTGGTCCAAATCATTAGTTGCGTTAAAATGTAATGCAAACATTACCAAATTCAGTAAAATTTGAAACTGAAAATAATTTTGAAAGTAAAACTGAACTAATTAGAAAAAAAAGTAGAAAATTAAATTAACCCAAAAAGACCTCCCTCATTCCCTTCGTATTCCTTTAGTGAGAAGTAAGTTCCACTCTAACAGCTTCTCCCCATGAGCCGCTACTTTGTAGAACCGATACCCAAGAGAATACTTTCCCAATGTTAACCTGTTTAAGTCTCTGGCTATCCTTTATCTATCCCACGTATCATCATAAACTGCGCCTCTTCCCGCTTACACAATAAATTCCTTCAGTAACCCTCTATCTCGAGGGCATCTTGGGCTGTGTAATAGGACAGTGACCCTGGCTGAGTCATATTAGTACATGAAATATCGTTTAGTGACTTAGAGTATTGAGGGATTTAGTGATCCTGAGCAAAGGAGTAGAGATATTAAATCTAGAAAAATATGGTATAGTAGTTAATCGGGCTTGAACCTGATGAAAAATTTTGATTTAAAAAATACCCATGAGGAAGTATCGGGAAGATTTGAATATAAAATAAACCAAGTAAGATACAGTAAACTGAAATTCCGAGCCTAGCTCCACGGCCTCGCCTGGCCCGAAGATGTCGTGATATGATTAATGTGTTTGCTAAAATTCTGTAAAACTTTCGCAATTTTGCGAATTGTTTGTTTGGTAGCCTTCTCTGAAGTAATTGCGTTGTTTCTTTCGAAAAGTTCTGAAATTGCATTCTGGATAATAAAGTATTATTTCACATGAAATTTACCAGATCATTTGGTTTATTTAATAAAGAGGGCCTTTGTGCAACCACCTAATTAATCAAAGTCCCCTTCCGGACAGTTGTTTTTATAAGCACACACCTACGCCACTTGAGCCAATCCGTGCCAGGCCGTTTCTGAGAACACTCTGCTATCCGTTTTTTAGCAGCAGCTAAGTTAGCAACACACGAGCAATTTTACTACTTGATATCACTCAATGCCTCAAGAAAAGAAAGGTATGATGATAAACTACATCTAACAGCAAGGCCTTTGATTGGGATATTGGAGGATTAATGGGCGTGGAAGCACGTCTTAACTGTTGTTGTTCCCAGGTCTACCCGTTAAGGTCCCAACTGTGGGCATATAGTGAACCCTCAAACAAAAATCAATTATTTAATATAAAATGACGAACAATACATTTTTAATATAAAATGACGAACAATACATTTTTAATATAAAATGTCCAACAATACGTTTTACATATAACCTGACCAACAATACATTTTAATATAAAATGACCAACAATACATTTTCAATATAAAATGACCAACAATACATTTTATTATAAAATGTCCAACAATACGTTTTGCATATAAACTGACCAACAATACATTTTTAATATAAAATGACCATTAATACATTTTTAATATAAAATGTCCAACAACACGTTTTACATATAAACTGACCAACAATACATTTCAATATAAAATAACCAACAATACATATTTAATATAAAATGACCAACAATACATTTTTAATATAAAATGACCAACAATACATTTTTAATATAAAATAACCAACAATACATTTTTAATATAAAATAACCAACAATACATATTTAATATAAAATGACCAACAATACATTTTTAATATAAAATGTTCAACAATACTTTTTACATATAAACTGATCAACAATACATTTTAATATAAAATGACCAACAAAACATTTTTAATATAAAATGACCAACAATACATTTTTAATATAAAATGTCCAACAAGACGTTTTACATAAGAACTGACCAACAATATATGTTAATATAAAATGACCAACAATACATTTATAATATAAAATGACCAACAATACGTTTTACATATAAAATGACCAACAATACATTTTTAATATAAAATGTCCAACAATACGATATACATATGAACTGACCAACAATACATTTTAATATAAAATGACCAACAATACATTTTAATATAAAATGACCAACAATACATTTTTAATATAAAATGACCAACAATACATTTTTAATATGAAATGTCCAACAATACGTTTTACATATAAACTGACCAACAATATATTTTAATATAATCTGACGAACAATACATTTTTATATAAAATGGCCAACAATACATTTTTAATATAAAATGACCAACAATACATTTTAATATAAAATGTCCAACAATATGTTTTACATATAAACTGACCAACAATGCATTTTTAATATAAAATGACCAACAATACATTTTTAATATAAAATTACGAACAATACCTTTTTAATATAAAATTACCAACAATGCATTTTTAATATAAAATGTCCAACAATGCGTTTTACATAAAAACTGACCAACAATACATTTTTAATATAAAATGACCAACAATACATTTTTAATATAAAATGACCAACAATACAGTTTCAATATAAAATGTCCAACAATACGATTTACATATAAAATGACCAACAATACATTTTATTATAAAATGTCCAACAATATATTTTACATATAAACTGATCAACAATTCATTTTTAATATAAAATTATCAACAATACATTTTTATAACAAAATGACAATCAATGCAATATAATCTATGCAATAATAAATAAAAATGCATTTTTATAGTAATATTTCTAACATTTTATGATCTACAAATTATATATCTAAAAAACATACTAAAATATATGTAAAAAAATATTTCGTCCTGTGTATGACGATAAACTACGTCCAACAGCAAGGCCTCTGATTAAGAAGGCTTGAGGAGCGTGTAACCGCCTCTTAATTGTTGGTGTTCCCTGTTCCGCCCTGGCCCGGAGTGGTGGCGCCTATTGGGGTCCCTTCTATGGGCAAATACTTAACCCCGAAACACGGGTAAAAAAACACTATGAAAGTGTAAAAATAGGTTTTAATACCAGAAATACTTTGTAAAAGAAAATTATTACCATCAATACATTTTTGAAAAAAAATATTACCAGCAATACATTTTTTGAAATAAAAATACATTACCAGCAAAGGAAAATTCTTACCAGAACTAGATTTTTGAAAGAAAAAATATTAACAGAAATAGATTTTTGGAAAAAAATATTACCAACAATTTTGTCGGCATTGAGGTTGATATGCTGTAAAACAAAACAAACAAACACACAAAATATTTGTAGTTGAATTCATGAAATTACGTAAAAATATTTAGATTTCGGGATTAAATAACCCATAGAGGTTCATATGCCGTTAAGCAAAATCAACCAACCAACAATACCTATTTATAGTAAAATTACTAGCAGTACATATTTAAAGCAAAATGACCAACAATTCATTTCATCTGTAATTGAAGGTATTGGGGTTTTATAACTCTGAGTAAATAATTATACCCCCTCTAACAGTTATATATACACAAATAGTAGGACATGGAAGCAATAAAACAAGTATTATTTATTAGTTGCTATGTAGTGTTGGAGACACGAGAGATTTTATACTGAGTAAAATTGTGAGTTTGGGGTCAAATATAGATTAAATATGGATTGGAATCCGACAGAATGATAAGATAAACAATAAGCAAATCTTTCTCGTACGTTTTTTATACAGATGTGTTTAATGAGTGTACATATAATTTAGTTGGAAAATACAAGAAGTTTCTGTGATTTTCTTACCTCGAATTTTTGTTGAGTGCTAAGAGATAAATTTCACTATTATGACTTGAAAAAGTAAAAGGAGCCGAAATTTTCGTTGACGCACGTGCTGACGGCCTATTCGTGTTGACTGCTTGTCCAATAGTGAGAATGTCAGGTGTTTAGGTGTGTAGAGGAGAAAAGTGGGGTCGATTCTCATTCGTTTATAATGAGTGAATTAATGATAATTATAATTGTTATAATGATTTCAATATAATTATTTTTGATAATATAATTAATTTTTCATTTATTAAAAAATCATACATTATTTACATTATTCGGACTATTGTCCTCATCTTTGTCGCCATATTTATTACAACAGTGACAGGACCCAAAGAGTGTGAGTTCAATACTCGGTTAAGGCAGTGGAGAACTTTCAGAGGGAAATTAACAGGAGATAAATGATAACTGACATCCATTAAACATGGCACGTGGAAGTAAAACAGTCTAACCCAGTGAGCGAAATAAAGGGTTCAGTTCGACATTCCAACCACCTGAAGAAGTCCGGAGCGTACAACGGCCGAAACGTTGTAATAAATATGGCGACAAAGATGAGGACAATAGTCCGAATAATATAAATAATGTACATAATACCTCATCTCAGAAATATGGACAGATACTAAAAAATCATATTTTATATTAGTTTTTATTTATTTTTACGGATATGACACAGTGACAGCATAATTACTTTTTTTATTTATGTATGTCTTTGTGGCCACGACCAAGGCATACAAATTCGTTCAAAATATATTTAGTTGAATATACTCGGAATATAGCTGGATTATAGTAAGGATCATATATGCAGATCAATACATGCACACGTTGGAGCACTTCGACGTGGTGTAAGGGTTAGCAAGCTTGTCTCGCTAGATCAGTTAAGACAGAATAGTGAGTTAGATCCTTGCTGGACTCTCCATACTTTCGGCCTTGTGCCACATCTAAGCTATGCTTATAAAACCGCTAATACATGCACAAGTTTCAAAATAAGGAACGTATCAACGGCAGCATACTTATTTGTGTATAATACGCATTTTTGTGCGTATTATACATCAGAACTAAATATTAGCTTTTTCTCGTCGTATGCATTATTGAATTTGCGCAAGTATGCAGTAGCATGCAGAAGCGGGGACAGAGGGTGCGACGCCCCCATACATCCGTGTCATGAGGAGATTCAATAAAAATTTAGTCTATATTTATTAGGTTGGTGCAAAAATAATGTCGTTTTTTTGACGTTCAAATTCATGTGAGAAAACGGCATTATTTTTGCACCAACCTAATAATTTGAATAAAGTGTTTATTTCATGTTTCATCTGTTTTTGCGTATTTAAAATGTTTTCCTTTTTCATTTCTCAGTACTAGGCCGTATAGGCCTCCCTACTTGAGTCTTAGAAGCATACAATCAATGGATTGGTCCCAGACATCGCCAAATATCGCCAAGCCTCTTCACATCACTGGTAGAAGCCATAAAATTGTATTAAAAATATTTAGATTTCGGCATTAAATAACTCATAAAGGTGTTGAAATGCCGCTAAACAAAACCAACTAACCAATCAACCAATCTTCGCTCTTTCAGGACGGTCGGCTGGATTAAGAATGTCGCCAGGTTCGAGACACTGCCTGGATCAATAAAACCGTGGCCCGTTGGAGTGAATAAAAGAACACGCCGAATAACTCATCCCAGCAGCTCTTCTTTTATGGGCCGTATCTCTTCAGGACGTAGGCGATCATGGCCATCCACATCTTCTTGTGTCTTGTAGCTCTTAATAAGTCTTGTCTTTTTGTTATTTCTCCCGAACCCTCTTTTATCATCCATTTACTCAAGCCTATCAAGTATGTTACGCGTTGCTTTCCTCTGTTCCTATTTCCATCAATCCGCCCCGTGAGTATCAGATTTTCCAAGCTCTCCTTCCTCATTATGTGCCCCAGAAATTTTAACTGCCTCTTCCTCATGTTATGTATAAGTTTCCTTATTGTTTCCATTTTCTCCAAAACCTCGTCGTTGCTCACATGTTCGATTCATGGTATCCTCAGCATCTTTCTGTAGAACCACATTTCTGCTGCTTCAAGAGCCTTCTTCATTTTTGAGGAGATTGTCCAGCATTCGCTGCCATACAGAAGGGCACAGATATCACGTCTGAGATCCGAAGACGTATTGAGATGGCCAAAGATACATTCTCAGCAGGTACACAACATAAATGATTCCGAGACGCCACCAGACGACGAACGGCGAAAATAGCCACGCCCAATTTACGCATCCTTCCTGGTATCTAAATTTTACATTCAACATACGGTGATCGAGATATCCGATTATATTTTGTGCCGTAACAACCAGAAAGTAACCATATGACGCTTGTATCGGGTGGACATTAGTAATATTAGTATATTAGTAATATTGTAGTAGTATTTAAACGGCGTATTGCTCCTAAGTCTGATACTTACTAATTACCTAACTAATCAAGCCTCGGGCTAGATTAGACTCATTTTTTTCGTGGGGGTTATACAATGTCCTTTTTTGGTGCGTGTATGTAGGGGGTGTCATACCATGTTTTTGGGTGTGTGTATGAGGGTATACCATGCCATTTTTTGGATGATGGGGTTATAACATGCCCTTTTTTTTTGGCGTGGGGTTATACCATGTCCTTTTGTGTGTATGTGTGTGTGTGTGGGGGGGTATACCATGTCCTTTTTTGGCATGTGTGTATGTGTGTGGGGTTATACCATGTTCATTTTTTAGTGGACCGGTTATACCGTGTCTTTTCAGGATGTAGGACAAAACTTTTACAATCAAACAAAAATGAGAACAAATTCAACAATGTTTTAGATAAATACATGTGTATATGTTTTAATGTCATTTCCTTTCGCCTAGTACGCAATAGGGACTCTCCATAGCTTCCTGTTCTTTATTATCCGTGAAACGATATACCTTCATACGAAATATAGCTCAGTGGTTTTCCTGTTGCCTTCTTCATAGATTGGAATTAACAGTTTTCCCTCGCTTAGACTGGCAGCCACCTACGGCTAGATAGTTCAATTCACCCTGCTATTTAACCCATAGCTTGGGGAGGAGAAGAAACAGATCCCTGCTTCTTCCAAGTGCATTACTTAAACATGGTGATTATTTGAAGGGAATTGTCTGCAAGCGTCAAGACCTTTCCATTTGATTCAGACAAATGTGCCTAGTTATGCCCAAACTCAAACTAATAGTAAAGATGATGATAATATTAGATATTTCCTTATTAGGAAGCATTCGGCATTCATTGATCGAAAAGCCAGTGCTATTTGTTAGTTATGCTTTTCTTTATTTCCTGGCCATAGGACTGAGATCAAAGTGTAGTATCTGTTCGGCTAATCTCTAATGGTAATATCAGCTGTTTCCGAGTGCTACTTTCGGTTGAAATTTATAAAATCTCTCTATTAAAACAATTTTTGTCCGGAAGGTTTCTGAAGCCCAGTAATTGTTATTGCACTTTCTGGTATTGATAGCAGTTTCCTTCCTAACCTTTTGTTTGACGTAGTGTGGAGTATCAACATATTGATTAGATTATGTCATTATTCTCGTTTCGAGTTATATGCGTTATCTATTTTAGTTGTTGCTGTTGAAAGTTCTCAAGTGACAGTTCAATCTTCGCTATGGTACCTTGACTTTATGAATTTAAGTGCTGTAGCAGGCTGGCTTCAAGATCTCATCTATTTACCGTTGAGCTAGCTAGATGTAACCGTACATTCTATGCTAACAGTTTCTTTTCTCGCTTGTGGAACTCCCTTCCAGTTCTATGCTTTCCAGAGAAATTTAATCTTCAAAAATTTAAATGCAATGTCAATAGCTATACTGTCCTCCTGATTACTCTTTTGTCTTCCCACTCATTAGTAATATTTTTGTTCCTAATTCTTCCACACTCTGGAACCCTTTGTGTCTTAGTGGCTTTACTGCCTTGCATAGGGTGAAATCGATTAACCCCTTCCAATTATTTTGGACAGAAAGTTTCATTTTTAGACGATTTTTCTTTTTTAAATATAGTAACTAAGAAACTGAGTTACCTTGACGTACCCGAGCGATGGCTAACAACCTCTACAAGACGTATGAGCTGACAATTGGACTCGTTTCAAGCTCAGAAGGGCATAAAAAGAATCAAGATCGACGTATAAACACGTCTGTAGCTGGTTTTTGAACGTTATGGTTTTGGACGTGTTTATTCGTCCGTGTCTGAAAAGTGGGAAAAGTTTACGCAGTCTAAGCAGGGAAAGGGGTTCGTTAAAAAATAGCCTTTCTTTTCACTTTTGTCGTTAGTTCACTTCAGGTTAGTAAGTGCAATCATTTCATTTTTTTTATCTCTTTTGCCGTAACCACAAGCCTAAGCTTTCTACTTCCAGTAGAATTTATACATTATTTAAGGCACATACTAAAAAAGAAAAAAAAAATCTGTAGGAAGCCAGCTGGACCAAAATATTCAATGATTACACTCTTACTTACATTCTTCTTTTCTTTTTTGTCTTAATAAATTCTTAAATTCAATCAATGTGGTTTCAACGGAGAAAGAAAGAAACAGAATGCAAGTCGTTTATTTTTTATGCAGTTTTCCTGTCAAGTGCAAGAGAACCCGGTAACGCGATAAATATGACGAGAGAAAGTTTTTGTTTGCTTCTTTTTTTTTCCGATGTGGAATGACCTGGTCGGTCTGAAGGAGACTACCGCTACTGGCAATAATGAGACGACTCGATTTTCTTGAGTGTTTTCAGCGAGACTTGCATTTTATTTTTCAGTTGTATCCACTCCTCGACGTTTGAGTAAACTTAACACTTAATGATAGCGTTCTGTTGGCGGAAGTAGAGAAAAGAGCGCGAAAGGATAATTATTGCAACCTAACAACTCTGAAAGATTTACAACATTTTATATCCGTCCATCTCCCTACAATTCTTTATTATTTTTTGTATAGTCTGATACAAGGTCAAAAGCTGCTTGTTCTCCCCATCCCGAAGTGCTTGTTATGTTCTGAGGCTAACTGGGTCTGAAAATATTGCTTGCCAAAAGACAAATAACTACAATACAATCATTTAATTTTCATAATGAATAAATAAAATTTTAAAAAAAGCATATGGAAAAAAGGGTACAATTCAAATTTTTGCAGAAAAAAATGTGTATTTCTTAGTAATTACAGCGTCCATGTCCTGTACATATTACTGGCAGTAGGTATTAAATATAAATACAGAATATTATAATTGAATTTTAATTTTTTTAAATTTAAAGCAATTGGTTGATTTTTTAAAGTTTACACATTAAGAGATAGTTCAAAAAGCACAATAGAGTATCGTAAGTGTGTTCACGTCGGGAGGTCACCAGTATGAATGTAGTGTTGGTAAGATTTTCTTTACTGGAAACTTTGGAATAAAACGAATTGACTCAATGGTTTAAAATAAATAATATATTTTTATTCATTTTCTCTAGGGTGATGAGTGAGTTTTTTTATATGCGGTGTACCAAAAAGTTCGTTAATAAGGCGGATATTGGTAGCAGTCTGGAGAAATATTCGTTTCGGCCGAGTATTCGAGAGTTTGGATGTCAGCACTTGATAGTAGTAGTAGTAATCGCCGGCTCTCTTTTAGCTAAGTGGTGTCCGCTTATATCCTTTTAAGCAGGTTCCGAGATTTTGCCAGGAACTTTGGTTTCGGCTAACATCAGAAGTCTCTTTGTGTCAATTTTTTGATTGGCCAAAACTATTTTATTTTCCGGCGTTCCTTTCTTTTTCATCTTTTTTATAACGGAAGTTATGTGTAGAACCTCCCTGATTTTTAGTATTCTTCAGTCACAAATAAGTAGGCTCTGATCCTGCAAACTTCCGGCGTTTTTCGGCAGGGTTCAGTCTTTTCTTCTTCCTCTTTTTATTTGAGTGTTGCCTTCTCGTTAGTTGAGAGAGGAGTAGAGAAAGAGGAATTTAGAGAGATATAGAGAAAAAAAGATATAAGGGTTTTAAAGGAAAACGCAAATTAGTTAATTTAGGATTAATTATTTTTATTTTTGTTTTCTGAACACGAAAATTCCACAATGGTAATACAGTTTGAAAGATCAATGATATATATATATATATATATATATATATATATATATATATATATGCAACGAATTAATGGATTTATATTTAAATTTATTCTTGAAATAGACGACCCATGTTTATTTTTAAACAGTGTGTATAGCATCTATCGGCCTGCCAATTCGAGAAATTTTAATAAAGACAAAGTGAGACGCAGGATGATAGACGTAATGCACACTGTTTAAAAATAAAAATAAAAATGAGGTGTTTATTTCAAACACGAGTATCCACTAATAATACCAGTTGAAGTAATATATATATATATATATATATATATATATATATATATATATATATATATATGAGGGAAAACTATGACAAAGTGGAAAAAGTTTTCGTGTGACGCATTTAGGTTTGTCCTTTACAACTTCATCGGACTAAAACGATGTTTACGGTGATACAACTACACATGCTTACGAGAGATAGTGGACGCTGAAAATTTTGAATTTATTTACTTTTTTTAAAATATACCTTTTGGGTATTAAAAAAAATGAAAAGAAATGAAACCAGTTAGATTATATAATTAAGGGCTTCTTTTAACAACAATGCGTAGCGCAACCGAACATCACTCTCTAAATATTTTTGGCATTTAAAAGAAATAAAACCCAACTGTAAAAAAAAATATTTAAAAAAACACAAAAATTTGTAAGTTCTTAAATGACCCATGTCCCACGTGATTACATGAAAAGCTGCCTATTATAAAGTTTCCTAAAAATAAAGTTCTCCTAAATCAGGGAAATGAATTAACAGTAATTTGTAGGCATTGTATAATGTTTACATTAAAATATAGTTAATAGAATTTTTCATAAAAAAATCCACTGCATTATAATTACATATCCATTATTTTATTAATATATAATGGTCCACATAATATTTATTTAATTCTTAATCTTTAATATTGCCATGTTTTATTGCTCATTCAATATAGTAAGTATCGTATTTTTGGGTTCAAAATAAATATAAAATCTTTTAATTACACTAGAGGCCCCTTTAAGATAGTTCTGAAGTATAAAATTTTAAAAAGAATTTGAAATTCGTTAAAATTAATCTTTTGTTAAATATAACTCACATTCTACTTCACAGTATCTTAACTTTATATTCGTAACTGG
Organism: Acanthosepion esculentum; assembly: GCA_964036315.1. Lineage (NCBI taxonomy): Eukaryota > Metazoa > Mollusca > Cephalopoda > Sepiida > Sepiidae > Acanthosepion > Acanthosepion esculentum. The sequence goes on along the minus strand of OZ038507.1, from coordinate 28,638,375 downwards.
ATGTCGCCTGTGCTGTACGTGTCTAATATGTCAACTTATCTAGACATTATCTGTCTATATTTCTGAGATGAGGTATTATGTACACTATTTACATTACCCGGACTATTGTCCTCATCTTTGTCGCCATATTTATTAAAACATTTCGACCGTTGTACGCTCCGGCCTTCTTCAGGTAAGGTTAGGATGTCGAACTGAACCCTTTATTTGGCTCACTGGGGTAGACTGTTCTAGTTCCTCGTGCCATGTTTAATGGATATCAGTTATCTCCTGTTAATTCCACTCTCCAAGTTCTCCACTGCCTTAACCGGGTATTGAACTCACACTCTTTGGGTACTGTCACTGGATCTAACTAACGCCTTTATCCACTGTGCCATGTGTCCTTAATAATCCACCTATCTATACCTTCTGACCATATTTTCATTTTTTATTTTATCTTTGATCCGTCTTTTGATTGGTTAATCAAGACATGTCCACAAATGCGTTTTTTTTTTAATTTTTGAATCATGGTTTCCCCCACCCCTCCTTTTTAACTCTCAAATGAGCTACCGAATTGTTTTCTGATTTCCCAAGTAAATCATTTTCATCATAAGTTATCTAGCATCGCTTGATAAGGAAAATTTTAAAGTTCCGAAAAATTAGAAATGTTTGTGTAGCGATGTAAAATATTATAATAAAAATATTATAATAAAAATATTATAATATTTTGCTCTACGTTGTATCGAGCACTTTAAAAAAAAAAGTAAATGCTAAAAACGGTGGATTCTTGATCTGTCTGTTCTTTCTCTTTATTTGGAAATATATATATATATATATATATATGCGTGTGTGTGTGTGTGTGTGTGTGTATATATATATATATATATAGAGAGAGAGAGAGAGAGATATGAACACTCTCTACATTTCTAAAACTTAATATATATTATCACAGAATTTAAAATTTTGACTTGAGATTTTTACTAAGTAACACTCCCCCTCCAACTGAAAATGCTGGATCCGCCCCTATAAGTAAAGTTGTGCATGTAAGTAATTTTCTTTAAGGTAGATCACATTTTTAAGAGTAATTGACTGATTTGTCTGTGACGGCATATCAACTCCTTATGGGTCATTTAATGCCGAAATTTAATTTTCTTGGGAGCTTTGAAGTAATAAAAATATGATACGTTATTTTGCTTTCACAATTGAATACATGGTAGATGATACTCAGCTTTTGTACATATACATGTTTGTGTGGATATGAATAGTAAAGGCGGTGATATGCGTGTTTTATGTTGTAGTTTTGTTATATTTGGAAATACAGTTGAATCTTTTAAAGAAATTGTAGAATATTTATGAAATAATATCATGAAAGTATTCTTTAATGTTGGTTGTTTGGTTGATTTTGTTTAGCGGCATGTCAACCTCTATGGTTTATTTAATGCCGAAATCTCCATATTTTGAATGCATGTGTATGCCTTCAACTACAAATAAAATGTATTGTTGGAGATTTTACTAAACGGTGTTTACTAAACGGTGTTCTGTGGGTGTTGTTGGTAATTTTCTTTTATATAAAAATGTTTTACTGGTAATTTTAATATAAAAATGTAATTTTATAAAATAATAGTATTTTTTTTTCTTTTGGGTGTTCACTATTTACTCATAGCTGAGACCCTAACAGGTGCTATCACCCTTGGTCAGGGTGGACCTGGGAACAACAGCAATTAAAAAGTGGTTCCGCACTTCTGAAAACCTCCACTCTCCCGATCAGATGCCTGATGTAGTTTATCGTCATACCCAGGACTAGGTGAGTTATGATGATTTTTAAAAAAATGTATGATTCAATGTATGGTTCATGCTTCATTTTCATATCTACTCATTTTCCTATCCAAATGTAAACAAAGCACATTCCTAAGGTGATGGATTTTATTGATCAATCCGACAGATTGCCGGAGAGCGTATTTTTCTTTAATAAAACGAAAATAAATAAATATACAACTTAATGAATAAATATCATATCTACTCAAATATGGGTATCCACTAAAAATAACGTTTGAAGTGATTATATATATATTAGTAAACCAAAAAATCCAAAATTCAACCGAAGAAGCCTTTGTCAGTCTTATTCAACATTATACAGACCTTAACACACAGATCCCATTCCCAGCAACCAATAAAACTGTCAAAATGACAAAGGGGTTATTCTTAACGTCAGTAATCTCCCATCCGCTACCTTAAAAGCAACTTGAAAGAGGCCGTTTGACCAACACATGGATTAACCAACAAAATAACGATAAATGAAAATTACAGATAAAGTTCAATTTTTTCAGAGACAGTCATTGACTTCTGTAGTTCACTGCTACTAACAAGCAGGGATTTTTTTCTCTTGATGATGGCTATGTTGACCGAAACTAGTCGAGGAACCTAATTGAAATAATAAAACCAAAAAATATTAATATACAGCCCAGTGTATCTGAAAATTTTAATTTTTTAATATTTTTTAATGTTCAAAACACACGCGTGTGTGTGTGTACTTTGCAAACCGGAAAGTTCTCTGTGGCTGAATGGTTAACACCACGTCAGTCCAAATGACGGCATCCATATCGGATACAGGTTCAATTCCTGTTGATGAACGCATATTTTCTACGAAATTTCTCGAACATTCAGGCCGGTAAATGTAATTAATACTGTTTACTTAAAACAGTGCATTTACAAAAATAAGTTGTATCCATAAAAATAACGTATAAACAGAAAATAGATTTAAATCCATTTCATCTAACTTCTTTAAAGAAGAGTTTTAAAAAAAGGCAAGAAAAACAGGGGAAGCAGCGAATAACCTGCCTAACGAACTTGTGTAAATAGTTGGCAAGACAGGAATTAAGAGTGATAGTAAAAATGACACAGATCGCTAAGCGCTACAAGGAGCAGGAAGTTATGGAGAGTCATGATCGCTCAGATCGTGTGGGGACATGGCACATAGAAGAAGCTTTTTAAAATGATTTTATTAATGTATCATGTTTGATTCAATCTGAATCGCCGCCAGAGCGTTTGCAGAGTGGGGGTGTGGCTTTTAAAGCAGAGGTCCCACGTATAAGAATGTGTACACTAAAATTAGTTCATATCATTTTCACATTACTGGGCGCAGACATCCCTCCCCACCACAAACACACCTAATCCCTCCATTTAGCTACGAGCCTGGTTTTAATCTACAACCGAACAACCGCAGTCAATATTTCTAAGAAATAAGAAGGCTTATTCATAAAAAATAAAATATGACATCTTTACGGAAAATCCATTACTGCTCGGCCACCACTAAGCAATAGTCGGCAAGGAAGCTAGTTTAGCATTTTGTAAGTTCATTGAATTCAAACAACCCACTAAGAGACTTATTTTTATGTTTTTTGTCAGGTCAGTCAAATCAGGGCTTTTTTACAGATATCTACAATACAATCTCGATTGTTACGATTTAAGTTACGATTAATAGTGTTTTAGATTTAGTACGTTCATAAAACGATCTCATTCAGTACCCCTCTACCTTGAGTGGCTCTTGGGCCTTGTATTGAATGCTAGCATAAAAATAATTTTCCCATGATGCTTAGCAGTTGAGATTACTTCTTGTAAACATCTGCACAGTAGTCATCTCCAAAGATCCCTGTCCCAATAAATACCTGAAACCGTGCACAGTACCAAATTCTCTCTCTCTCTCTCTCTCTCTCTATATATATATATATATATATATATATATATAAAAGTGGACATGGAAGTCAGCACTTAGAGGCGACAGTCTGTTTCATGCTAGTGCAATCGTCAAGAGTTGCCTGACGATTGCACTAGCATGAAACAGACTGTCGCCTCTAAGTGCTGACTTCCATGTCCACTTTTATATTTACACACGCTCTATCTCTGATATTGAGCACTTTATCCCATAAATATAGCACACTTTAAGACTATATTTCTTCATTCATATATATATATATATATATATATATATATATATATATATATATATATATATATATATATGGGGTGGGAGAGAAAGAGAGAGCGAGAATTAATGTGGAGAAACATTAATTAACTGAGTGGTGTTGGTTCAGTCATGCCGACTTCGACGTTTCGTGAGCGTATCGCAGTAATGCTTTCACTCTTCAGGGCTGTTGTCTTCTCTCCCTGAATAGTGAAAAGCATTACTGCAATGCGCTCACGAAACTTAAATGATAAGTTTCTCCACATTAATTCTATTAACGTTCTATCTTTCTCTTTTGATATCGAGCACTTTATGACAAAAAACTGCCTGCCTAAAACGTTTACCACCAGTAAACTAAGGAAAAAGAACCAGCAATTTTGGCACCCAAAAACTCTTGCAACTTAATACTAATATATATATATATATATATATTAAACCTCCTGAGGAGTGGACCGAAAAATAACGAAAAATTTCGTCTACGAAACTTCGGAATTGAGATGCTGAATATGACATCTATCAGCTAAGTGACACATTTTATTTATATTAATCCTATAAATAATATTCACTCTGCACAAGGCTCAAGAGTCGCCTGAGATAGCGGGTTACGGAGTAAGATTAAGGGGGCACAATTTATGAGGATATGTGGGGAAGATAACTGTTATATAGAGTGATTTCCTTCGTATTCTCTCAATCCAGTGGTAGTTGTTAATCTTTCGCCCTTCTCTTACTACTTGGATACTTATATAGTCTCTAGGCCTTAATTATGCTAATTTGTAAGAAGGGCTTTTTCCACTGAAGTTACAGAAATACCGTGTCGATTTACAGCTATTAACAAATACAAATTTGTTTATAAGTTCGCATGTCCATAAAGAAATACATAATTAAAAAATTAATTATACTGTCACTGTGTCGTGTCCTTAAAAATTAATTATACTGTCACTGTGTCGTGTCCTTAAAAATTAATTAAATAAATAAAAAATAATTATAGTGTCAAAAATAGTTATGACAATTATAATTATGATTAATTCACTCATTCTAAATCGATGACAATCGACCCCACTTTTCTCCTCTACACACGCACAAAGACGTGACATTCTCATTATCAGATAGGCAGTCAATACGGACAAACCGTCAACACGAGCGTGAACGAAAATTTCAGCTCCTTTTCTTTTTTTTTTAAGGCCATAATGGTAACATTTATCTCTTACTACTCCACAAAAATTCGAGGTAAGAAAACCCCACACTTGTATTTTCTAACTGAATTATCTGGACCCTCATTACACACATTTAATAAAAAATTTAAAAAAACATACGAGAAAGACTATATACACTTTACTTATTCTTTATCATATCCTTTTGTCTGATTCCGATCCATATTTGATCTACATTTGACCCCATATTTACAATTTTATTCAGTATTACTGACTCTTGTATCTCCAAAACCACATAACAACCAGATAATAAATAATACACGCTTTGTTGTTTCCACGTCTTGCTGTTTCTCATTTTTACGTGTTTTTTTTGTTTTGTTTTTTTCATATATAAAAATGAAAGGCTTCTGTTTTCCTTTTTTTGCATATATAAAAATGAAATTATTTACACATTTAACTCCCCTAAACAGTATTTTTCAGTGTTCAGTTAATGTTTTTAATTTTTGTACCAAAGAAAGAAAAATATTTTTAAATATCATTCGGAAGTTGTTTTTCTTTCTTTAACTATCAGAGTTTTTTTTTTTTAAGTATTTCTTTAATGGCGGAGTATTTTACATTTTTTTTTTATTTTACTTCATTGATTTATTTTATAAAAACAAAATGTGTACCATCAACCAGAGCGAAGTGAACAAATTATGATAATCTTATAATTATCGACATAATGGCCAACCCCACTTGATCGTAACAACTCAAGTAAGCCAGCAGTTGAGTTTCACGATGGAGTGACGAATCATCGAAACTGTATTTGCCTGGAGCAGTAATCGTGCAGCATCAAGTAAAGGGCAATCAGCATTCCCCTTCCATCGCCGAATTGTCCCCCTACACACAAAAAACATTAACATTGAGAGGAGGCATTGCTTAAAATTCAACTGGGTAAAAATGCAGCGTCGTCAAGATATGCCGCCTGCGTTTCCGTTAACAATGGGAACTTAACTGTCAGCAACGACAGACGTCCATTGACGGAAGTACAGAGCTTTTCTACAATGTATATTGTTCGTTATATATTATGAAAAATATTTTCCTGGGAGACATGTTAATTTTTTTAAAGTAAATTCAAATTAGATTTTATAAATTTACCTAAAATGAATCAAAAACGAATTTTCATTGCAAGCATAGCAACACTTAAAAACATTTCACATTAAATTAAGATTTTAAAAAAATAAAAAAATTGACCTTTTTATCTAAAACGATGACATTTTACTCGATATTTTATTTTAAAAGAATAAATTTTAAAAGTTTTTTTAAAGTATTTCTACGCTTATATTTGTATAAATCGAAGCTGGGTTATATAATGAAATTGAAGCAACGAGGAATATAAACGCTACCTATGAGAACAATATCATTATTGAACGAATTCTCAGCTTTTAATATCAGAAATTTGTAGGCGTCGATTTCATTTCAGAAAACTAGAAGAGAGTTCGGGCGAAACCTTTGTAGTTTATCTTACTTGGCTTCGCCAAACTCCGATTAAGTGGAGCAGTTTAAGTCTATAACAAGACAAGCATTTACTGCTTCTCTTTTTCTTCCCCTTCAAGGAGTAGATAGGCTCGCCTATCGCCCGGTTCACGCTCCTCTTCGATCTTTTGAACGGGAGCAGAGGTTTATGCCGTATTTCCGGTTTAAGATTGGGTTTCCGCTTCCTTCCAAAGTCTACTTACTTCCACATTATACTTCTAACGTCTTCGACTGAGCTCTGAAATGTTATTCACTAATTAAATCTTGACCTCTTTAAGTCTAGTGTTAGATGTTATCTTTCCTGCATAGCCCCATGAATTTCACTTCTTTCTCTTTCTTACGCTAATACAACACGACCACACAGTAATCCTCTACCTTGAGTTGCTCTTGGGCCTTGTATTGGGTGAACATTAGTAAAACAAATAATAAAAAAGATGTAGTATGACGTAGAAAAGTTGTCAACGCAGTGACACGTTCATTTCCCAGGTTGACTACCGACTAAACTCTCACACATATGCATATATACACACGTGTGTATTACATACGCTTGTGCCACACACACACACACACAAGCATATTCTTAATGGCTAAGTTTTAATGTTTAGTTCTTGTCCTTTTAATTGTGTACATATTAATGTATTTTTTTGTTTGTTTTTTGTTTTGTTAATACACACATTAATTGTTTGTTTTAAAATCCATGGTTTGTATTTCTAATTTTTACCCGTGTTCGCATGAGTCCACTAAAGATTGTTTGCGGGTCAAAATTTACCAGAAGCCATTAAATATTTACTGAAAAACGTCCACACCTTGCAACAAAAGCGATGAGTTCCGCAACGCCATTATGGCGTACATCACCACATTAATTTAACTTTGATAAGAAAACAGGACTCACGCAAGAAGAATAACCACAAGACATTGTTGCACATAAAATATATGTATATTAACAAGATGCACAATATCAAACAACGATGTGAATGAAAACATGCATTTAAGTAAGAAAAGTTGAATTAATCAAGAGTTGCCTCTCTTTGACTGAAATTTAAGAGTTCAGTGAGAGATAATTATTTGTTTTTAAGTTCACTGGATAAATGTTCATGAGTGTTTCATGATATGATTGTTCCTGTGATATTACTGTTGAAAAGTATTGTTGTGTCAAAAGAAGTTCTTAGTGAAGGTGTACAAACTATCATCAGCATGTGGATGTGCGTGTGGTTGAGGAGGTTGGCGCGTGGTTAGAACTGGAGTCCCAACTGTCGTAGATTCGTTTAGCAGTTGAGAAAAATCTTGGCTTAAATAAGCGACTATAGGCTCCGATTTGTTGCGCGGGAAAATTATTCTTCACCTGCAAACGATCTGATTGGTTGGCATCAATCAATCAGCGAGCGAGCTTTTGGGGAGACTTAAGGAAGCTTCTGTGAGCCACTTCTCCCAAAAGTGCACAAATTTGACTACTTAAAAAATAAAGCGATTCCAAAATTGTCGCACTACTGCCTTTTTAAATTGCCTGTAGAAAATGTATTAGTGATTTATTAGCCAATGATCGTTTGGTATTGTATTTGGAGTTTGTGTTTGTATGTATATGTTCGTGCCTAAGTAGGTTCGCACACCATCAATCGATGTTGAACTTGTAAAGTTTAAGTTGAAAAATAATCCGAAAACATCAATCAGAGAATTCTCAGCAAACTTCAGTACATTGATTAGAATCATTTCAAATCATCTAAGAGCAACGGGCAAAAACGTTTTGATGAATCAGTTCCCTTGAAATTTAATGGTATAAAGAGGACTGTATTGATCATATTCAGTAGTTAGAAACTGACTCATTTCTGCATCGTATCAATTGGGTTAAAAATGGATTTTGAATATTAATCGAATTTCTGAACAATGGAAGGATACGAATAAGAAATAGAAACATCAACTGAAACGGCATTATTATCCCTGGAAGATTATGGTAACTATTCGGCGGAACAAAGTTGTTTTATACAGCGTAGTTTTTTACCCTATTTTACTGTTGTCCTCATCTTCGTTGGCATTTTTTGGAGAGTTGAGTCAAAGGGAGATAATTGATACTGAGACATCCGGAAGCGACATGGCACGTGGAACTCGGTGGACAAAATAAAGGGTTCAGTTCGAAATTCCAATCATCTGAAGAAGGCTAGAGCGTACAACGGCCAAAACATCGTGAAAATGGCAACGACGATGAGGACAACAGTCCAAACAATGTAAACAGTTTAAATAATTACAATATTTCATCTCAGAAATATAGACAGATACATCGTATTTTGCTTCAAAATGGCCGAATAATGAATACAATCAAATATTTTGTTACAACTTTAAACGTTATTTTTAGTGGAAAATCATATTTGAGTAGATGTTCCGTTTGTTTAAACGGTATATCTATTTATTTTCCTCTACCGGCCTGAATATTTGAGGAATATTAATAAAGAAAAGTACGTGCTCTCCGGCAGGACTCGAATCTGCATCCCCTTTGCAAGAGGTAACGTCGTTAGACCAGGCGTGCTCTAGACCAACTCAGCTACTGTGTGCGTCGCCGATCAAGCAAAGTCGAATAATGCTTTATAAACGCAAATTTTTCCCAGATTCTCGAAACATTTATATCAGCTCAGTTTTGTATCCTAATATAAAAGCAATTTCTAAACAAGTAATGTTTTTTATTTATTTATTATTAATCCTACATATTTTATCACTTAAACGTTATTTTTAGTGGATACTCATATTTGAGTAGACGCTCCGTTTATTTATTAAACAGTATATTTCATTTATTTTCGTCTACTGGCCTGAAATTAGTGTGTTCCTGTGTTAGATCGGGATTCTCAACCAGTGGCGAATTTCGGTTGATGTCTTTTACTTTTTCTTGTTTTTCTCTTTTTCTTTTCTTTTCTTTTTTTTTTTAACAGAACGAGCGTCCAGAAACAAAACAAGAAAACTCCACTATGAAAATAATCTGTGTCTATGTATTAATATGGAAAAGAATGAAGATTTTCAATAATACAGTGTAACCCGGATATAAGAGAAACCCGGATATAAGATAGATTATCTCTGGTCCCAATTTAGAGCCTGTGTTAATATATATATAATAGACCAAACCCGGGTATAAGAGACTTCTTCTTCGGTCCCGTCAACTCTCTTATATCCGGGTTACACTGTATATGCATATTATTTTGACTCTGACAATCTTGGAGAGGGGGGGTATCATTCTGACATATGGCGAAAAGGGTGCATTAGGCTAAAAAGGTTGAGAATCATTGTCTTAGATAGACTACTTCCCCAGACTAAAGAGTTCCATCTACTCGATTTAAGCATTACCTCTCCTCTTACACATCTATATCATGCGTTTTGAGGTGTCTATTTCTGCTTCAGTTAGGTTTCATGTGAATTTTGGTTGTTATATCCAGTCTTCCCTTTGTCTGTCGTGCGTGGCTTTCAAATTCAAGGCATTTTAAACGACATTACTTTTCATCATTTGATATTGTGCGTATTTTTTACTTATTTTTCTGTGTCTATGTGCGGGTGGTATGATGGATAACTGATCAGAATGAGAAATCGGAGAGTCCAATTCGAAGTCCAGGAGTGTTCATTACATGCACACGCAAAAATACCGTTTGGAAAGGTACAAATCCATCTATGTTCCTCTTCCCCCAGATATGGATTAAATAGTAGGACTTACTAAGTCCCACAGCCTTGTCTAGCAACCAGTCTACCGCAGAAATTAACGGCAGCTTACTGTGGGAATTCTGTCAAGTCAATCATAAATCAAAATAGCATATAAGGAAGTGTAGCTGTGTGTCTGAATGCGCATGCGCACCTAGGGACTGTTATCCAATTTTGTTGTGCATTGCACAGTGACAAGAAGAATAAATAAGCAGAAGACTAAATTTGACTTCTTGGCCTTAATCTATGGTAATGACACTGAGCTGAGCTGTATCATTTGTCTAATTTTCAAAATAAATAAAATCATTTGCCGCTGCTTTTTTTTTTAACATGAGCTTCTAAAACTTCTATCTCAGTATTATGTGCGGAAAATATCCACAGGTCTCATTCCAGAAAATAATTTTCAAACGAACAACAGAACATTTCTATTTAAAATCAAACCATAAAAATGTTTACTGTCGAATAATAGACAATAACGTGGTGGCCTAGATCATCTAGGGTACTATGAGGAGGGCTGTCAACTAAGCGGGAGATTAAATTTGTCTTCACGGCCTCAATCTATAACAAAGCTATTAAGCTGTCGTTTGTCTAAAATCCTTATTGCCATTTATTTTCAAAAGAAAGCAGAAAATTTTATTTTTCGATTTTTTTTTTCCAAACATTAGCTAAATTCATAAATAAGTCTGTTGGTTTCATTCTAGAAAGTAAATTCAAGCAAAAAAAAAAAATGCAAAAATAAATTGTTCATTGAAAATAGAAATAAATAGTTCACAGTAGGATAACACATATTTTAAAAAGTGCTCATATTATGAGAGGAACAGATAAAAAAAATATAAAATCAGGAATCTTTAAAACTCCGTATCGGACGTGCGTTGTAGCGCAATGGACACCGGCTCGGAATGAAAAATCGGAGAACTGAATTCGAATTCGTTGCATTCACTTACGCACAAATACTCTTGGGAATTCATCTCTTCCCCCCCCCCTTATGGATTGATATAGCAGGACAGACTGGACTGGCAACCAATCTACCGCAGCAAGATGGCAACCTACTACAGGAAAATCTACGGAGTAAATCATTGATAGGCCAAGCGCGTATGGCCGATTTGATTTTTTTTTTTTTTAGTCCCACCCCAAATTTTAGCAGACCCCGTTTTATTTTGTGACGTCTTGTTTGATTTCGTTATTCGAGTCAATGAAGTAATTCTAAACATTATTTCAAAGCCCATCACAAAATGAAATAACGATCTTTTTAATCTGCCGGATACTCATATTCTTTATTGCAACGTTCACTATCTGACATTCTAATTGTGCAGGGTTATGGTTAACCGTAGCCTGAACTCTGTCTAAAATGGAGGAAGTGGTTGTTTTTTTTTTCTGTGTGATTAATAATTAAACTTTGTTTCAAATTAACGATTTATTCATATTTATTGTCTGTCCTGTCTAACCTGTGGAAGGTTGCGTATGAAGATAGTGCTTAGCCTTGAGACCTTTTCGTAGCACGTGGTAGTGGTCTGGGGAGGTCGGTACTGTTTTCACGTCGTTGATATGCGTACTAGTACCTCTAAACAGTAGTTGATGACATCTGCTGTTATAACCTGAAATAGCGGGTTGGTAATAACGAACACACGTATGCGAAAAGGAATTCATTTATTTCAGGCTTCTTTGCAAAAAGTTTAAACGAAGTTAGTTTTATTCACCTGTGGATATTGAACCATAGTCCATTTCACTAACACGTATATTGCGCATATCTTCGTTGTAAATTTACGATTTGCACAAGGAGTAATCGATGCCGGCTGCTGACCAATTAACCAACTAAAAATAAAATAAAATAAAAAAGGGAAAGAAGAAAAGAGGGTTGAGGTTCGGTGTGACCTCTTTTTATTGTGGACGCTTACAGTTAGTAACTTCTATGTTGTCTCTTGATTGGTTGATTTGTCGTAATCCACTTTTCGGGTTCCTTTCTTTTCTGAGGTGTGTCTCTTGACTACTCTCTTTATTACGTATTTGTTTTCTCGCTTGTTAAAATTTACATGTGATAATTACTTTCTAATTCAAAGGCATTAACTCTTTGTGAACATGTTTATATGCATGGATACATTTTACTAGAAGCTGCTCGGCCTGGAGGCCAGGATCAAAGCGTAGTATCTGTTCGCAGATCGCTCGTTTTGTCGGCTTTTGGCTGAGAGCGTCACTTGATACTTGCCTGGTGTAGGGATTCGTCTCTTCGCTGGTAGTATCATGGCTACGACTAGCTTGGACCGGCTCCGGCCTGGACCAGCTATAACAAGCCAAGACTAGCTATGACAAGCTAAGACCAGCTATGACTAGCTTAGACCAGCTTGGGCAAGCCAAGACCAGCGGCCCGGGTGAAAACGCTCGGGTCCCCACGTTAAAAACCGACATTGTGTCACAACCTGACTCAGTGTCAGTGGGGAGTCAAGTAAATACCTGGATACATTTTACTTAACCAAATTGGGTCTGACACAAGGTCATAAAAAGGGAACATCCAGTGGGGATCGAACTCACTACATTAGCGAATTGTTGGCATGAGTAGCTTGCTAACAATTGCTCTATTAAATGTACGATATCTCTCTTTTTCTTTCTCCGTTTTTTTTTTGTCTTTTGATAATTCTTGTTGGCAGAACATAAGAATAATTCAAATAATTGCCATATTTTTCTTGATATTTATGGTTTATTACTTCACAAAGTCAAAGTTAGAAGAAAGATTGTGTTGTGTTTGTTATCCAAGGATACCTTCCTTGAATATCAAAATAAGCATATATATATATATATATATATATATATATATATATCAAATATGTTGTGCAGTTCAATTTATATTACAATGGATCATTCATACAAAAAGTAAATTAACTTTACTAATTTACTTTTTTGTATGAATGATTTATTGTAATATATATATATATATATATTGTTTTTTATACCCGGAGTTATATTTTCCGGTTTCTTTTTGTATTTGTAGGTTTGATGAATTGGATTGTGATTACGATTCCAATGTAATAAATTATAACAATGGAATATTAGTGTTTGAGCCATTTATATTATATTCTTACTCTGTCCTGGACATTGAATTCTACCTTCTGCTCATGCGTGCTTGTAGTTGGTACTATTGTGGTCACGTGATCGAAGTTTGAGCTTGATCACGCCAGTTTTCTTGATGCTTTTACAGAGAAAACATGATCTCCCTGTTAGCAGTGAGTACCACGGAGGAATAAAGAATAGTGATCCAAATCTGCAAAGAACATGCTACCTCATCGTTGATAACTCGCCAGTTCGACATTACCATCTCTAGAGCTTTTGAGTCTTCTCCTCAGTGGTAGATGTTGTTGTGCGTCACGCTTGTTGTCTTGCCACTTTTAAACTTTTTCATCCCGTCATACACACTTCTACGCGATAGTGCACTCTCGACATATTGCATTAAAAGCCTCCGGTGAATTTCAGCCCCTGACATACATCCCAACCAAAGAAATCGGGTCACTGCTCTTTGTTCCTCCTTGATACACACACCGAGTGAAGCGGCCATGTTTATACTGTAACAGCAGCAAGAAAACTGGCACAATCAAGCTCAAACTTCGATCATGTGATCACAATAGTACCAACTATAAACACGCATGTGCAGAAGGCAGTGTGACAAACCTAAAGATATGTTATGGCGAAAGTGTGGATAATTTTTTTTCTTACCCTTGTGTGTGTATATATATATATATATATATATATATATATATATATATATATATATATATATATATATATATAGGTATGTGTAGGATAAGGTAAGAAATATACATACACGCATGAAAAACTGTATGTACGTACAAATTAAATATATTTCTTCCAGGGTCGTTATAAATACAGTGTTCAGTATTAATAGTATTATGAGACAGAGCTATAGTGAATATACATAATATTCAATGTCGACAGAACGAATCTGGGTTGCATGGAGTTACTGCAATCTTCTGGTGCAAATACAATCTGACGGTCAGAAATCTTAACCCTAAGACGTTCAAAGAGATAATGTCATCAACTGGTTTGTGCGCATGAGGCTCGATTAGGTTAAAAATGAATAAATAAGAAATTCTAATAAATAAAAAGCCTTAGCCAGTCAAAAGCGTTCGCGCCTAAATAATAAATGTTTTCGGCTGAGCCCTTTTGATCCCCAAAACAACTATAAAGAGACCTCTTTTTCAATCAAAACTCACAGGGGAAAACAGACTCCAAAGAGGACAGACTATCAAAGGAATCATAACTCCAGCGACCTCTTACCTCCTCACACATCAGCCCACAGAAGATCTCATATCAAAGAATACTTAAAGTACTTTTCACAGATTTTATCTTATCTTAAACTTAATTCTTTTAACCCGTCTCTTTAATTGGGCGTGATTTTGTTTACATCTTTCAAAGGACATTTTTACCACTGACTTTAACAATTTGTATTTTGAAATAAAACTTTTGTTGTTTATAATACTTGATTTATTTTATTTCATATCTATTCTATTGTGTGGATTAATCTATTCAAGGCCTAAGCCCCAACCAAAAAGTATTCCACAACCACCATAACCTTCGGCCTTGTGCCATATCTAAGCTACGCTAAGAAAAGCACCAAGTAGCGAGTCAGGCAACGTACTCTGATCCTGCAGACATCCCAGGCTTCACTTTTTCATGGATTTGAGAAGTCAGTAAGCTTAAATCGTCTTTCTTCTTTTTTTCCTTTTTTTTTTTTTACATCACTCTAAAAACAAAAACAAACAAAAAAATGTTTTTGAGATGTGCTGTATCATTTGTCTCTCTAAAATCTTTTATTTCCATTATTAAGTTTCAAAATAAATCATCTTCATTTTCAGGTTTTTATATTTTTATTCATTAGCTTCTAAAACGGACGAAGTATGCGGAAAACTCAGTCATTTATGTGAAGTAATGAAATTTTTAGAGATTTGGACCCCTACACAGACACTTTTTTCGTGTGGCGACGTGCCTGTTAACGATCAGTGGTGCGACACTGATTCTGCACTCTGATCCTAAAACATTTAAATCAAAAGTACCACCATACGTAATTTGGCCATTTATTGACTGGTTTTGCTTGAGCGGAACTTTTCTTCAGTTATAAATCTAAGAATTTTTCTCTCACTATACTTTTAATTCGTTCAAAAAACTTAGAACAGTACAACAAAAACATATTTTTAAAATCTTTTTTCTAAAACGTCAATAAAAACTTTTACTTTTTCTAAGAAATTTGAATCTTAAAAATAAAATATTCACTTAAATAAAAAAAAAAGCAAGCAAAATATAACTTGATCTACCATACGAATGTAAAAAACATAACACAATTTTAATTACTTTCTCAAACAAACTATCCGTATTACTTAGCTAAGATTTGATTGGCACAAGGCCACATAAATTGAACACCCAGAAATAATCGAATTTAATTCAATAACGACAACGGCCTGTACAAAGTGTAGCTTGATAACCAACCACTTACTCTATGCCGTGGTGCTCTTTATAAAAGTTGAAGCGAGCTTTGGTAGGTAGATCATTTACTCAGACGAAGAGTAACTTAAGTTATCCAATATTTTATTTTTTTAGTAATTAAAAAAATGATTATTTTTTTAATCAATTTCACATAATTTCTTAAATCATATGTAATTTTGGCTATACTCCATCGAATCTAACCGTAAAAAAAATACAAAGCAATTTAATTTCAAACTAAAAAAAGTGATTTTTATTTTTTTAACAAAACCACCAAAAATGTAATTGTTAAATTTTTTTCTGCAACAGATAAATTTTAATTTGGTTAGCTATTTCCTTTTTTAATTATTTTTTAAAATTTTATTTAAAAAAAATATTGGATTGCAATTGAAATTAATTTCTGCGGACAATGATATTTGAAATTGCGTTCTTAAAAAAAGACATTGTCACATTATTTTTACTTTCTGTAAAAAAAAATATTTCCTTTAATAATCTGTTAATATTGTACATTTTGTAAAATATTGCATGTCATTATTGTTTTTATTTTTTGTTTTAATTTGTTTCTCAATCTTCTGCTTAATAAACTAAAAGTTGAAAATAAAAATAAAGGAAATAATAGAAAAAATATTGACCATAATAACCGTCAAAGCCTGCCTATCAGGGGCGTCATCATTTTAGCCAATCAGAAGCCGCAAACAGCCAAACTCCTTGGAATTGACCAATCAGCATTAAGCCCGCCAAGTGTCGGCCTGGGTTGCTCTCACATCAAGCCATCGTCCGGTC
This sequence comes from Acanthosepion esculentum, assembly GCA_964036315.1. NCBI lineage: Eukaryota > Metazoa > Mollusca > Cephalopoda > Sepiida > Sepiidae > Acanthosepion > Acanthosepion esculentum. The sequence continues at coordinate 28,621,836 of OZ038507.1, read as the reverse complement.
GTAAGTACTAGTATATTTTACTATCTGTCTCGCCTATCTAACTACCTATTATCAAACATAGATATGTAAATTTTTAATGTCTAGCACAATAACCAATGTTTGATGTAGTTTCGTCGCGATTCAAATTAGCTTGAAAATTGGTTAATAGCAAAATCCGTAAACTGATTTTGTGTTGTTCGCCTGGATATAAAATGGGGGCTCGTTTTCTTTGTATATAAAAACATCACCTGTTTTATTATTTATTTTTCTTTCATTTGAAACTTCTGTTTGGCAGATATGTCTTTATGATTAAATCTATGCATAAAAGTTATATTGAATGTGATGCTTTCTTCTTTTTTTTTTCTTGCGTGAAAAATTAATTCTAGATCTCCTTTGTTGTTAATTTTTTGAAAGAGAACTCATTGTTATCGTGTTTTTGGAGAATGGTTGATGGTACCTCATGTTTCTTTCGTTCAATACCCCTTTTTGTAAGCACTTAACTTTTTTTGTCCTTCTCATGAAGGAAAAACACACGCATAAGGTTAATAGTACTTTTATAAAATAATTCTGTTTTTCTTGTACCAATTTACTTTTACGGTGGGTAAGGGTTGATTTTTTTTATGCTGACATTGGATTCTTTAAACTAAAGTTTTGTTTCTGTTTGGTTTGCCTTTCTTTTTTAAAAGTTAAACATGATTTTTGTTTTTAATCATTAAGACTAAGAGACGGTTTCTTTGCTGGTTGTGATGACAAGCTGATTTCAATTTGGGGGAGGCTTTAAAAAGAAAAAAGAGCTGCTGCTATTGTCCATTGTGAGTCACAACAGAAGGTAAAATGTACATTTAAAAAAGCAGCCACTGACTGATGAGGAGGCAAATAAAGAATCCCTTTCCTTCGCCTTGGCACCTGGGTACGCAATGCTCTCCTTCCCCCCAAATAATAACATTATTCTGTTCCTTCTTTAAAAACGATTTTCCATTATTCTTTGTGTATGAAAGCTAATGTTAGTTAACAATCAGCATGGTCATAATTTTTTTTTTTTCAAAATTAAATTTAAGGCGCGAAGAAATTTTTTTTCAAAATTTACAAAATCTTATTTTGCTTTTAAAATAAATAATAAAAAAAAAGTTTAATTTTATTTAAAGGAATTTTTTTTTAAATTTCAAGCGTGCTTTCTGTAATTATTTTAAAAAAAATACTACAAATTAAAAAAATATTGATATGGCAGTTAGCAACATTAAAAAATTGTTTTACATTTCTTCGCAATAGAATTCAAGAGAGAGAGAGAGAAAAAAAAGGGAATTACCGATTATGAATTTTTTCTAGTAAAAAAAGAATCGCTTAAAAATCCAGTAAAGTATATTTTCATTTTAAAACTTAACATTTTTTTTTAACACTAACAAACTTTTTTTCTTGCTTTTTGATTTGAAGCCCAGATATTATTAGTGAATAAGATAAATTATTTTTGACTTTGTCATTCTTGACTGTGACCCCGGAAATGAATGCCGAAAAAGAAAGAATAACTTTGTTTTCTCTATTTTGACACACTTTTTTCTTTTTAGCTTATGTTTTTGGGGGGATCTTGTCTCGACAATACGCAAATACACTCGCTTTTTTTTCTACAGAAAAAAAATAAGCCACGTCTAAGTGGGATTAACTGATTGAAAATCAGGTCAAAGGGATTTTATCTTTAAAAAAATAGGTAACTAAATCTGCTTTTTTTTTTTTTTTTTTTTTTTTTAGTTTTAAAAAGCAAAGCTAAGGATTTTTTTCTGTTATATTATAATGTTAGTGATCAATAATGCAATTGAAATTTGTGACAATAAAAAATAAGGTTTGTTTACTAATGAATGTTTTGAAAATAAATAAATAAATGATTGGTTTGGTTATGTGAAATGAATAAATTTTAGTTTTAAAGTTAAATTTTTTTTGCTTTTTCTTTTAAAATGTTTTAAACTGATTTCTTTTCAAAAAGACTTATTTTTTAACAATTTTTTTTTAATATATTTTATTTTTATTCTTAAGCTGCAGATCTCCTTTATTTTAAAATCGTTTTAGTTTACGTTATTGAAGCGTTTTTAGTTTAAATATTTTAAATTTCTCCAAGAATAATTTTATCGATTTCCGATGTTCTAAAAATCTGTTAATTTAAAAAGCTTATTGACTTCCACAATCATTACAACAACAAAAAAGAAGATTCGATTTTATATTCACCTTATAAATTGATCATTAAAAAAATCTTTTCTTTTTTTTTTTTTTTAAATTTAACTTAGGAAAATTAAGTTCCCTCTTGTACACATTTTTAACTAGACAAAATTTCTTTGCTGAATAATAACAGGAATTATCTTTCTTTCGAATGTATATGAAAATGAAAATTTAAAATCAAGACAAATGATTTGAATCCTTGATAAAAATGTTGATTTCTTTTGGTTGGTGGGTAGTAAGATATCAGTCTTTTAAGTTTTACTTTTTAACTCTTCTTAAATAAATTCTTCTCTCTCTCACGAACATCACAAACCATCAACCTAAAAAAAATGTATGTATGTCCATCGATTGAGGTGTTATAGAATTTCAAATGATTTTTATTTTCTTGCGTACCAAAAACTAATTTACTTCCCTTTACATTCTCTTTAATTTTTCTCTTGTTCCTTTCTTAACTAACCTCATATTCCGAGCCATGATTTTGATTTGAAAAAGTGCGTCCGATATCAAATTAATTTTATTTTAACTTCTTAGCCGTAAATGAAAACTGAAATTACAGGGTGAGTTTTTAAAAAAAAAAAAAAACTCACGGTGAGCAGAAAAAATGTCATTGTTTCGCCTTTCTGGGGACATTTTTCCTTCCACATTCCTTCATAGGATGGGACTTGGAGTGATTCTTAGCGTGTGCCACTTTTGATGGTATCTCTTTTCTTTTTAAGCTAAGCGCTATTTTTCGAACTACGTCTCCAAATGTTTCTGCACAACTTAATTACCACACGATAACATGAAGCTAGGTAATTAATTAAAAATTTTGATTAACTACCTATTTCATGTTTGTTTAAAAGATACGGGTAATAATATGCAGAAAATTGTTTGAAAAGCTAAACATAACACTAACAGTATAGCTGAAAATATTACAAGTTTTGCTTAATATTCGACTGGGGTGGTTAGTGGTTTCAAATTGACTCCTGCCGCTCCCATCTCCCTAATAACGAAATGATGCTCGGTGATCCTATTCTTTCTTTCTTTCTTTTTTTTTTTTTTTTTTTTTCAATAAAAATGTGTTCATTATTAAAATGTCTTTCCTGTAGTTTTTTTTTTTTTTTTTTTTTTTTTTTTCTAGTTCAGCAGTGGTGATATTCATTGTAAAAAAAAAATGATCTTTCGTGAATTAAAAATCCGTAAATCAACTAAAAATTACAAAAATGAAACGATTTTTTTTAGTATGTGGCATATCAAGCAAAAATAAATGCTTGTTTATAATTACAAAAGAAAAACAAAAATAGATTTTTTTTTGTGCTTTCACAAAAAACATTTTTATATTCACATTTTTAAATTATCATTAATCTAGAGAGGATTTTCTAAAAACTTTGTAAAGTATGCATACCATTTTTCATAAAAGTAAAAATCTTTACATTATTTAATTTTGATCAGATAATTTTAAAATATCCTCAATTCAGGTCATTGCCAATCTGTTTATGGGCAATTATTCTCTAAAATCTTTTTTATTTATTTTACTGATATGACATTGATTATAAATGTTTTAGTGTGAAATCCAACATTTACTGCCATATAGGAGGATTGATATTTCATAAAAATTCAGAACTTTTTTTCTTTGTTTTTAATTAAATTTTCCAATTTTCTGTTCTGTACTGTTCTTTTGACATCTCTAATTTGTAGCTCATATCTTGGGCTGTTCATTGTGCTAATGACCATACATTGTCTTCTTAAAATTGATAGTCCTTTCTTCTTGCTTTCCTTTACTATCTTGTCAAAAAGTTCCTATAGTTTACTCTCTGTCTACAATTAATAAATCTTTGGATCACCTTGCTGTATAAGTTGAATAAATCCAATGAGAAGATGTATCCTTGTCTTACACCCTTTTGTCTTTTTTTTTGCTCAGTTCATTTTCTATTTGCCTGCATACGGTTTGTTCCCAATAAATTTCATGGCTTACTCTAATATCTTACCCAAATAAAAACTGGTTTTCCTATCAGTTCAAATAGATATTTGTTGTACCTTACTTATATGAAATGCTTTTGCATAGTCTATGAAGCATGGGTATACATCCTTCTGCATTTGTACTGTTTGTTGCGATTCCATTCTGATTCCATACATATGCTGTTCTTTCTTCACCCCATCCAATTAAAATCTTAGTTGCTTCATATGCATTTAAATAAAAATGCAGTCTAGTCCTTCTCTCTATTTATTTATGTGTGTTTGTGTTTAAGCAAGCTTAAAAGCTTCCCTATTGGGTGTCATTTAAACTATCTCCTGTGGAGGTCTCTTAATTGAGCCTTCATCATAATAGTTAGGAAGGAGTAGATGTGATAGACAACAATAAAATACAGAACTCAAAATTGTTTGCTGCGTTTAAGTATTGCATTAATATTTAAGCTTACCTTTCAAAAGTTCAATAATAATTCTTCTGCCGCCACTTAATTTAAAGACAAGTTGATGTATGTAGGTCCTTACTTTCCATACAAACAATTATTTTTTATTTCATAGGTGACTTTCACTGGAATTTGCAATTAATTTAGATTATTCCCAAATTTATTTCCAAGCTATAAAAACTGTTATCATACAAAAAAGTTTGCCACAAAAAATCACTGAAAACAGTTGCAGTAATGAAAACTCTGGATCCAGAGTATTTATAATTAATTTGCTTGTGAAGTTGGCCTGATTCCAAAATGGTATATGGCCTCTAGGAGTAAAATTGAAAAAGTGTGATACACTGACATTCACATTAATTATTATTAATCAGTATAAAAATAACTAGATACAATATGTCTATATTAGTCAATGAAACATAAATATATTGTGTCTACTAATTTGTATACTGATCTTTTCCAGTTCTCTAATCAGTTTCATGATGTTAAGATCATGGAATGTGCCATAGTTTTTTCTAGCCCACATGTTGTCTACCATATTGGCCCAGCACCACATTATAGACTATCAATGAAGGATAATTTATTTTACTTATTTGCTTTATTATACAAGAGGGACTGCTGTGACAGTATCACTTCTAGGGAGTAGTGGGAGGAAAACGGGGGGGGGGGGCATGCTGACTCCTTGGCTTAGCATTTCACCATGTGTTGGCTAGCCTCTGGGTGTTGGAGGCATGTTAACTCTTTAAAATTCTCTTTGGCTTATGAGTGAAACACCGGTTTTTATACGATCACTGAAGTCAAGGAATAAAGCTTAGGAATATCAGGTGGTCTAATTGAGAATGACTAGAAATCAGGAATTTGACAGCCAAGTTTCAATTTCAGTCAGGTTATATTCACTTATGCACAAATACCCTTAGGAAAGTTATGAATTCACCTCTTCTCCCTCAGCTATGGGTTAATTAGTAGGGTTTGTATCAGTTAATCATTATCTCCAATAAATTCTTCCATTCTAAAAAAATTGATAGGCCTTTTAAAAAAAATTGGTCACTCTTTTCAATTCTTGTGAACATCTCGTCTTCATGTTGTCTTGGACGACTCTCCATCACTGTCAGAATTCCACACTAGCATGTACCATCCTAGGTCAGCTTCTGCATCCTATAGCACATGCCAAGTGATGGACTGGCTTGGAATTGAATCCCCTTGAGTCAATATATCCAGTCAGTTTGCCTGGCCTGCTATACCATTTAGCTACAGAGGTAGCCTATGGTTAACAAAGTCAAATTACTGTTTTTAAACAAATAAATTTCCCATGATCCTTCTTTGCTAACCAGATGCTTCCTCTGTAGCTAAATGGTATAGTACGTCAGACTAAATGACAGTTCTGTGTAGGGTACAGGTTCAATTCCTGTTGGAGTACACACATTTTCTACGAAATTTCTCAGACATTCAGGCTGGTAAATGTAATTAATACTGTTTATTATGAACAGAGCATTTACTTAAATGATTGTATCTAAAAATAACATGAGCAGAAAATATATTAAAATAATTGCCAGGCTTGTCCATTTCATTATTTATTTATATATATATATATATATATATGCACAACAATTTTGAAAACCTATTTTGATTTTATTTCAATGAAATCTCCAGTAATGAGACAGTATGATTCACGCTGAGCATATGAACACTTGGGGCTTTTTTTTTTAGCTGTATTTCAGAAATTAGATTTTATTTGTATATTCATTTTAAGATTTTCTTATCCTACTATCTCTGCACTAATTTGGTGAGGACAAAAAAAAAAAAAAATAGACTAGTCATATATTAATCACAGCTGGCTCTTAGATCATTGCACTTTCAATGCATCTCTTTCTGAGTAAATTATATTCATTTTTTTATTAAAACAGAATTTTCCAGGTCAAAATCCAGATCCCAGAGATCCCATTGACATTGAAATGCATTGAGTGTGTTTAATTTTAAGTTCTTTCTCACAGGCTTTTCAAATTGTGATATGCTATTTACCCATGGTTATTTTGCTTGATTTCAATTTAAAAAAAAAAATTTTTCTTTACAGAATTAAATAACAATCAAAATGCCAAGATCTAAAAGGGTAAGTTGGCTTCTTTTTTTTCTTCTTCTTTGCCTATAACATAAAAGAAATGGAATTTGCATACTCAAAATATTTAATTTAGATGGTAGACTTAATTTGACATCTACAAAAGAGATATACTGTACATACTTGCGTAACATGCAACCCCCAAATTTTCAATTATAAAAAATGAATTTTATTATGTGTCTTGTGTCATGCAAGATCCTTTTTTAAGAGACCAAATTACAATAGACTAACCTCTTTTCCTCCATCTCTTTATCAATATCTTGTTAAATAAGTTAAAATAGTAAGAGAGAATGATAAAAGTATTGTTAGTGACACTACACTTGTTGCATAAACGCATACAGCCTTAAACAACCGAACGGGAAACAGCTAAACATCTTATAAACATAAACAATGGAAAAGATACATTTTCACTATGTTTGTATTTTATAATACAATACTAATATGTGAATATTACATGCATTATTGACGCAGTTAAGTAAAACATCATTTTTATCAAAATCATGTTTATTTTAAATACAGCTGTACTTTTTGACTACAGTTAATGAATATATAGTGTGGTCAATGGCATAGCAAGGATCAGCAGTACATATGCTAATTTTATATCTCATGTATGATGCAATCCCTTTAAAATTAGCTTCAAAAGTTGCATGATAGCGAGTATATACAGTAAATGATATATTTTGGTTGTCAGCAAAATTATTGCTTATCAATCTTTTGTTGTTAACTATGAGTATACCAAACAATGAATAATACTTTAGATTCTGTTGTTTAAACTGCTTCTCCTATCCTGGTTTGTTTTATTACTTAATTACTTTACACTATTGTTCACTTAATACATGGCCCAAGAGCTACTCACGGTAGAGGGTTACTGAATGAAGTCACTGTAAAGGGAGGAAATGGGCGCATATGGAAATATATAGGATAGATAATAGTTGACTGCAGAGTGCAGCAATTGGGGAAGCAACCTCTCAGGAGGTTTATTTTTACAAGTTATTTTATAGACATGCTTATGACTCCATGATGTGCTCAACAAGAATTACACTCTATAGTACAATAGCTTTATTTTATTTATTTATTTTTTTTATTATTTTTTTTCTCTCAAAATCTTTTCTTGCACACTTTGATTATAAGCTAATAAAAGGAGTGTAAGAATTAAATTTAAAATACAGAAATTGGCAAATTTAATATTAAAAGGTGTAAATAAGAAAGTGTTAAAATTTATCAGAAGTAAAAGTATCATGATCTTTTGAATCAAAAAAGAAACCCATTTAATGCATGTTTCTCAGTTAAATTTGAAATGGATGTCATGTTGAAAAACCAGTGGATTTCTGAATTTTTGTCTTCATTGGAAGCAAGAGGTTGACAATCCTACTTTGTTGGTATAAACTGTTACTTTGTACGCAAGATTACTGCTGGGATTTTTTTTTTTATGTTGGGATCTCTAATATGTAAAAGTTTTGTCATAATTTTACTTCAAAACCTATTTTAAATGACAGTGGTTTTCCTTTTGTGTGTATGTGCGTGCGTGTATGTGTGTCCTTCTCTTGGAACCTTCATCCCATTCTTCATGCATTCCTGCTTAAGATCCACTACTACAATAGTAATGGCTGGCCTGCAATGATAGTGTCTTCATCTTTTAATAACCACAGTTTAGTGATGATCAAATGTCTATAGCAATTATAGTCTAACACATTAGTTTCTGTAGGGTATCCAATAAATTTGTTTAGATTTATGATTATATCATTCAATGTCCCTTGTTCATATCATACTTGTACACAAACATTTCTTTATTCTGCTTAAAGTGTGACCTACTTTATGGAAGAAATGTAATTCTGTTTTAAACACTTTCTTTTATGTTTATATTCCTTTGTCTTGAATAACATAATTATCATTCTCTGACATTTTTTTCTTCTTCTTCCTTTTCCCCCTCATCCCCTCACACACTCTTTTCAGGAAACTCGTGCAAGGTCAAAATCAAGATCAAGCTCCAGGAGTCGAAGCAGTAGCCGGAGTCGTAGTACAAAAAAGAATTCCATCCCGGTGACACCCACTGCTGTCACACCACCCAGATCTCCTGAGCACTTGAAATCTTCAACTCAGTCCAAGTCTACAGGTCAACCAAAATCACCAGTTCGGTCAAAGTCTCCAGCCCGGTCAAGGTCTCCTGCCCGGTCAAAGTCTCCAGCCCGGTCAAAGTCTCCAACTCGTTCACTTCCCAAGAAAAGCAAAATTAAGGCTGAACCGACTCCCCCTACTAGGGTATCAAGTCGAATTGCTGCAATGGTAAGCTTTTAAAAAAAAAAAAAAAAAAAAAACATTTTTATTGCAACAATGTTGTTGCAATCAATTAGTGTTAAATTACTATTTTAAAAACAATAAATGATTCTAAGAGTGCTCGTGCTCTCTCTCTCTCTCTCTCTCTCTCTCTCTCTCTCTCTCTCTCTCTCTCTCTCTCTCTCTCTCTCTCTCTCTCTCTCTCTCTCTCTCTCTCTCTCCCCCCCCCTTAAAAAACGGGGAAATAATATTAATCATACAGTTTGTACAGGTCCTGGAATCTTTCTAAATTGGTCTGTCCATACATCCTTTTTCTCAATTCATGAAAATCAAAATACCAAATCCCAGAAATCTGGCTTTTTTTACAAGCTAAAATTGTCCTTTTTTTAAAAAAAATGCTTTTGTAGTTGGCCATAATATTTGGCAATTATTGCAAATGGTGGTTTCTTTCCTTGGTTATAACAAGTTCATGACCCTGTAGTTACTTCTGTATTTTCTTGTCTAGGTGATGAGAGAATATGAAGGTGTCTTCTGCTACCCTCACTCAACAAGAAAAGAGGAAAAGCAAAGATAAAAGGCTTCAGAGACAAGTAAACATCTCTGTCAAAGATAAATTAATTTACACTCATTAAATTGAGAGTTGAAGGGAAAATAATAAATTATTTTACAGTGATAAAATGTTTTAGTAGAATCTCGAAAAATTGATCCATGTGCAGCAATCAAGAATTTTTGTGACATTCCCAAACCATGGGTAGTCTAGATACCTGAAATGTGTAGAAGTAAGAATTCAAAATTTTCAAGTGTAGTAGAACTCCAAACATAAAATGCTACACAAAATGTGTCACATAACCAGGTCTGCATTCAGTTGTGTTTTAACCTTCAACACTTAGATTTCTTTACTGCTTTCAACTGACTTATATGACATGAATTATTGAAACCAGGTGTAGTTTTTCTTGTGTCAAACTATTAAAAGATAAATCACGTTTGTGTTTTTGAAATTGATGACCATTCACTTTGTACGTCAGTTTCAGTCCTTGAAACTTCTTAACATAGCCCTGGAATTTTTATTTATTTATTATTTTTTTTTACACAGATCTGTGGGAACCCTGATAGCAACATTCATAGGATTGTCTATCTACTTAGTGACTAATCTAGCATTAGTTGAAGGCAGAAATATATAACAGTGCATATCTGGTTAAAATAGAAGAAAAAAAATTCAGTTGACAATTGTTATAACTTATGGTCTGTCAAAGGATTTTGATTGGCCTACCATCCAATATTGGTATGTTGTGCTTATACCTGTGAACAGTGTTTCATTTTTACCCAACCACTGATGGATCCTGTATAGGATCCTGTTGCACTAACCCCAGGTTCCGTTTTGCTCCAAACTAATCAAACATATAAGGTGATTTTTTTTTTCTTTTAATACTTAAATTAAGTATTTACTGCCATTCATTCATTATTTTCATACTGTTTATATTTGGACAATCCTTTGTGTCTTTTTAACAGATTCTGTGCATGAATTAAATTCAGATCTTTGATTCCTCTTTTTTTCTTTTTTTTTTTTTTTGTTGGTAATTATCTAGTCCACTGACCACCTCTTAATACATGATCTGGCCTACAAAGGCAAAACAATTATTGACCCTTGGCTTAAATGAATTGTTTATCTAGCATCTGTTTGCTATGGTAATTATACTACAATGTAAATTCACTTATTGTGATCAATTTTCAGACAGGGTCTTTTAGATAATTACTGGGGGATAAGCAAAAAATAACAATTTTACATTTTAGCCCTATTAACTTCACTGCTGTAAATAACTTTATCCATGGGGGCATGTTCTCTGTTTATGTGTATGTTCTGCATTCTTGCTACCATCTAAAAGGCCTAAACATTGTTTTTTGATTGGTTTGTTTTCTACAGCATATCAACCCTTTGCGGGTTATTCAAAGCTAGAAAAATATTTTAAGATTGTAAGTTTTTTTTTTTTTTTTTTTTTTCATAGATAATAATGCTTTGGGGATACAAGTTTTAGTTTGTGGGGGAAGAGATAGATTCATGCCTTTCAGAAACCCTTGTCCACAAGTGAATATAACGACATCTGGTATTCTCATAAAAAGTCATAAATAGAGGGGTTTGTTGTGTGTACTTAATGGCATCGGTTTATGGAAAATATACTTGTCTAAATATATTATTGGGACATGTGTCTTTTCTTTTGGGTTTCACAGTAATTTAATTTGATTTAATTTATTTACCTTGATCAAGTTCAGTTGCTTGCTCCTATATTCATACAAACTACTATAATTGTAGTTTTTCTTTTTCAGGCCTTAAGTTCTTTTTTATAAGTAATGAAATTTTCTACCACTTGTAGTATGTAACTAACTCACTCACTTGCTGGAGATTATCTCCCTTGATAACAAAAAAAAAAACTCTCTTGGTCTAAACTACTATAAATCATAACTGAATAAAGCTTCCTGAGCTACACAGCTCTCCTGTGTACTTAAGTTAAGATTTTCTGTTGTGAAAAAATTAATACAATATTTGACTTGGAATGATAATTTATTTGGCTTATTAGAATTTATTCAAGATAGTCTATTTTTAAAAATAATAAAAATAAAAACTCCTCAGGCTGATTCTGTACTGTTTCCTCTGTATGGAATCATTACAGTTTTGCTGTCTTTGTTTATTAAACTGCAGTTGTGATATGGATTAAGGAGGGTATCCATTTATCTCATGAAATAACAGTCAGTAGTGTCCTGCTTGGTAAGAAAAATTCAATAATTTTGTGAGCAGTATCTGACATTATAAAATACTATCTCCCATGTACTCATTGGGTGGTGAAACTGGAGTGACCTTTCCAGGGGCTTGTACAGTGGTATATAGTGGCTGTGCACTGCCTCTGACAATGGTCATACCAATATGATACAAAGAAATATGGGATATTACATTTTGGGGTGTGCTTGACTGCAAAAGTTGCCGGAAATTTATAAAGAAACGTTGAATTACCAAATACTTTGTAATAAGTGACATGTGATTTATATTTAACATTTTTGTCTTTTGATGTTGTTTTGCATTTCTTAATATTTTGTATCTCTCTGATTCACTCTTTAATTAACAAAACCCATTTTCCTTTGATCTAATGGACTGAAAAAAGAAATTTTACTACCTTTCAGGAGGAGGAAAAGAAAATTGTGGACACGAAGGAGATACTAAAGTCTGTTATAGAGACAAAGGTTCTTGAAAAGAAAATATTTGAAGACAAAAAAGTTGAAGATGAGAAGAAAGTGCGCAAGACAAGCAAAAAGGAATTTGGGGGCACCATTGGTGTGCTCTTCTTCATGGTCACACTACCTGCCATCGTTTTCACCCTCATTCAAATGTGTCACAAGGTAACTTCTTGTATGCCTTTATTTATAAGCCAAATGTATATTTTTTTTTTTGTCTAACATCTGTAACTTTCGTTGTGGAATTGCCCAGGGATTTTTTTATTTTTAAGTAATCCAGATCAATAGTGTATGTATGTATGTATGTATGTATGTATGTGTGTGTGTGTGTGTGTGTGTGTGTGTGTATGTGTGTATGTATAGATTCTTTGCTATAATCAACCAATGGCAATGGGTCTGTCTCTCACACACACACACACACACACACACACACAAAAGATTATTATTAAATCCCAAACATTAGATTTGTATCTTGAATTGTTTATAATAGTTTCAGACCAACCATTTTAACATTGGGATGCATTTTCCTAAATGGGGCTTCCAATGAGATTCTGACACTTTTTTATTTGTATAAGGGTCTGGAAATGGCTAATATGCAAAAAAAGATGCTTTCCACTTTCAGAGCTTCTCATTTACAAAGTATGTCAGATACAGCATTCAAATTAGATTTCCTGAAAAAATAAATGCCTCCTCACCTTCTGTTAAGCACCTAAAAGTAATTTAGCCCCATTTTTATTTTGTTGTAAGGTAATTTTACTTCTCTCTTCCAAAATTTGCACATGTGTGAGAGATTTTTGTAAATTGAGCTGAAAATGAACTTTAATTCACTTCATTCTTTCATTTTAGGACAAGTGCAGCATTTGGACTGTGCCGAAGATCCCAAAGAACTGGAAATATTACCTTGACCTCAAGGCTGGTGTTATTGTTGTTGGATGGTTTATCCTGCAGGCACTCCTTGCTGTTCTCCCATTTGGCAAAGTTATTGAGGGTCAACCTTTGGTTGATGGAACTCGTCTGCGCTATCGATGCAATGGTAATTTGTTTAGCATTTTTGTTCAGCTTTTCTAATTTGCAACAATAACAAAGATTGTATTCCAGCCCCCAAAAAAAACAGTCAATGAGGGGTGGCATTCTGGAAGATAACGTTTTAAGGAAAATATTCTTTGTGGTCATGATGCTCAATATCAATAGATTGAGCATTAATAATAACTAGCAGGGCCAGTGTAAATGGCACAGATTTACTAAATGCTGCACTGTACTTTTCAAACTATGACCATTCCCAGATAATTATAAGAAATATGAAACAAAATACTGAAATGTCTTCAACAGATTGTTAGGTTACAAAACATGATTTAAACCCTCATTACAAAAACGTCTTTATCTGAGAAGACACCTCCAATCCTTCTCCACAACCTCTTTCCCGCCTCCCTCTACACCCCTATTCCCCGCTCCCTCTACATCCTTCTTTCCCTTACATATGCTCAACACAGTTTCAGTTTAATAAGATTTTGATTAGAAGAACATCATCTATTTTTATTATATAACAATGATTGCAATTAAAGAAATATTTTAATTTCAAAAGGTCACTTGCAGTTCAGGTTCAAATTTCTCAACAGATCATTAGGTTATCAAATGCAGAATTACATTGTGGATGTAATTTTGTTAAACTCAGTAGAGGCAGTCATATATGAACACTCATTATTTATTATTTTCCAATATATTTATTTCTCTAAAGATGTTTTCATGTCAAAGATCTGTGCTTAAATGTATTCATTTGCAAATAGATGTCATTTTATTATGTTGATGTAAAAGTTCAGAGCACCATCTTCTGCCCAATGTTAGGGAAAATCTTAGTGTATTTGATGTTTACATAGCTATTTATGACTTAGGTAATCTGTCAACACTGGTATTGGAAAAATTCTATAACTAAATTGATTGATTTGTTTTTTTACAGTTTATCAACCCATTGCAACTTATTTAAAGACAAAATATTTTTAGATTGCAAGAATATTTTAGTGATAATGATTTATTGATACAAATTAACCCATAGCTAGGGAGCAGGAGAGGTGGATTCATACCTTTCTCAAAGGTATTTATTTGCCTGTAAATGAATATATCTAAAGCTCAAAAAATGGATTCTGCATTGGTTTACAGAAAGCACATTGGCTGGCATTTAGTAATTTGTCTATACTTCTGCGATGAAGTAGTGCAACTATTTACATCATTTGAACTGTTGTCCCCGTCTTTATTGCTATATTCTGGCTTTCTTCAGGTGATAGATGCTGGAATTTTGAACTGAAGCCTATGGAAATAAAACAACCTGCTCCCATGAACGAAATAACGTGTTTGGTTTGAATTTCCAATGCCTATCACATGAGTAAGGTTGGAGTGTACAACAGCCGAAATGTTGAGAATATGGGCAATAACAATGACAACAATCCGAATGGTGTAAATATTTAGAAATTTGTCTTCTTGCTTGACAAAAACTGTTTTTAAACAAGAGAGTTACCAGTGATAAATTAATTTCTTATGAGAATCCAAAATTAAGAAATGAACAAAAATTCACGGATGGCTTCAGGAGAGCTTTTCAACACCTCAAGGTATTAGCTGGAGTCCTAAGTAATTTCTGTTTTAGGGAATCAATTATAATGATAAATCTATCATACTAGCTATTAATTTTGTCTCTCAGATAAGAATATATTTCGAGTACCTTAATATACCTTTGTTTTTGCTGAGTAATGGCAGTATATACAGTGGATTAAAGGAAAAATGTTGTTCTCTTCCATGACTACACAAGACTGCATAGAGCTAGAATAGTGCAGGAAGAAAATTTGGAACTTAGATCTTCTGTTCAAACCTATGCCCTAATAATCTGACCTTGCCAGTTATTACCCTTTTTCAATTGCAGCAAAACATTTTAATAGGAAAAGCTTTCCCTAATGAAAACCAGATCCAAGAATTTGTCAGAAACAGTTTCATATCAAAACCAACAGAATTTCATTCAAAAGACACCAAAGAGCTGCCTGATGGTGAATATACAGGGTGTTAAAAATCTGCTCGCTCTTTAAATGACAATAAATGCAGTGTTTATTGACTTGCAAATAAGATTAACAGTTTAAATTAATTGTATGATTTGAATTTGGAAAAAAAAATTTGAAAAGTCAAAAGTGAGTACATTGGAGGGGGGAGACACCCTGTATAAAAGAATTTCATATATGGCCTTAGCAAGAAACTTGGATTTTGAAGGTATTAAAATTGGATTTTGAAGGTATTAAAATTGGATTTTGCCGCTTACAAAATGAATAAATTTTTATCTAATAAGATTGTTTTAAATATTTATGGACAAAATTTATTTATATATATGACATTGAAGTCAACACCTAGGTGCAAAAATCTGTTTCTTGTTAAACGCAGTCATTAGGCTTGACAATTGTGCTTAGCATGAGACAGACTGTCGGTTCTGGGTGTTGACTTCAATGTCCATTTTTATACTTACATACACTGTATCCTTGTTATTGGGCACTTTGACTCATAAATATAGCATATCTTAAAATTATATTTTGTCATATATGTATGTATGTATGTATGTATGTATATATATATACACACACAACAAATATATATGTAAATGTCTGTTTACCTTTTGCATAAATTAATGATATTTGTGTTTATTTTTTAGGTTTCTGGGCTTTTGTGCTGACTCTTGTTATGTTTGCAGTTGGTGTATATATGCAACTGCCACTCACAATTGTCTATGACAAACTTTTCCCTCTGATGATCTCTTCAATGATTTTCAGCCTTGTGTTCAGCCTCTTTTGCTACATCAAATCACGAAGAGCTGCTGCTACAGCCCTTGCAGCAGGCGGCAACACTGGTAAGCAAAAACTGGGTATTACTCTCATATTTGAATGCTTTGGAACTGGAATTGAGCCCAGCAAGTTTGTCCCTTTTAGTCATTTTCCTTTTTTTTTGTGTGTGTGTGTTAGCATTAATACTACCCAGATTAGGTCATCTACCATTGAAATAATTCTTGTAGTGATTTCAGTCCTCACTCATTATCTGGTTTATTGTCAGACCAAACTATACATAACATTTTCCACAGTACATTGTGTTTTTGTTTAAAGTATTGAGGCTGCCTTCCTGGATCTAGATCTGATTTTCTCTGATTGGGATTGTCATAATTCCACCCATGACTCTTGTATGCAAATGACCAATATTTCTTTCCCCAAATTTATTAGAACCTTTTTCCTCAGTCTTGTAAATGGAGTACTATGATTGACTGACTTTGACTGTCATAGAAGAGCAAGATGTGATTTTATCTTGATCTCAAATGTTTCTGTTTTATGGCTGGCAGATGGGGGTCTTCTGAAGTTGGGTTTTCTAATTGTCACCCACTTAATCAAAGACATACAAGAGTACAAATAAGCAAAAGAAAACATTAAGCAGCCTTATTTGGGATTGAGGGACTCAGTTCTGGTCTGCCATTGGTAGGGCACAGGCTGTCCCTTGTATAGTTCTGATGCCACTCGTTTATGTTGCCAGCAACACATTGTGATGTGTAGAGGGGCAAAATGTTGATAAAAGGGAAGATGTGTGCTGTTAGACTGAATGGTCGAAGTTGTCCTGCATGTCACCTGCCTACCTACCCACACCAAGCAAGCGAAACCCTGAATAAAACAGTGATATGTATTAGAAGCAGGGTTTGAGTTCTCCTTTCTTGATATGGTACTTGTTTTCATCTTTCGTTTCCTTGTGAAAGTGCAATGAGCCTTTCCCAGTTTTTGGTGCACACCAAAGTGAACAAGAATGGACTCACAATATGCAGTGGTCATTGGCTGGTTGGTGGAAAGCTGGGCGGCGGTCTTGTTTACAATTTCACAAGTAATAAAGTGCTGAGTAAAGTTCAGACATTTCTAAGATTTCTTTAACATTGTCTTCAGAACAGCATTGGTAATTTTTACATGTACCTATTAACTAAAATGTGGTTCGTCTCATCTTTCTCTCCAGTCCAATCAATTGTGTATTTCTGAAAAGATGAAAGCAAAACTGGGACCAATTTAATTGTCATCAAATTTATATTAATACCGAAAATTAAATTTGAAATGGTGGGGGGGGGGGGTACATTTGCATCCTAATGGTGAATTAGCTCTGTAATTTCAATAGACTCAAAGAACTGTGCTCTGAATTTTCCACGTGAAATATTGGACATATATTTACAGACAAAACAAAACAAGAATTTTTTTTCTCAAATTTATGAAATGATTATTGTAAAATAATCCATTTTCCACCAATTAATGATATTTTCAGAAAAAGATTTGTCTCTGCAATGAAGAGTAGACCTAAAAACAATACAATTTCTGATTTTCCATTCATTCACAGGAAATTCAGTTCTCCCCAGCTAAATAACAAAACTAATCATGAAAGGAACTCCTAAATTTGCTGAAAGAGCTCAAATTGTTGCTATTCCACCATTTTCCTCAATTTGTCATCATTAATGATGCTGGTGTCTCTCCCAAGATGCATTTAAAATATTCTCATTTCTAGTGAAATTTCTTGAAATCCTGTTTGTATTTATTCTCTTAATAGTTCCATATACAAATACCAATTGAAATATCTATTGGGAGAACAAAATTATATATATATATATATATATATATATATATATATGTGCATGCATGTGTGTGTTTATATAGGTGTGTGTGTATATGTGGTGTCTTCGGCAGAGGAGCGGGCGTATTTAACAAAAATCGAAAATTGCTTTATTCGCTGCAAATTATTCATTATATCATATCAAAGTATTTTACAGAAAATTAGAGACAATTATACAATATTTTAAAGCTCTATTTAAGTTTATAGTCTGTAGCCATGCAGTGAGATGAGGTAACTGTAGATTTGTCTGCAGAATAGCATTACATTATTGTTACATAATTATAGTGAAATCATTAAGTTTTTTTTTTTTTTTTTTTGTCAAAAGCATTTTTTTTTGTCATATATTAATTTAAGGTATTCCTTTTTACAGGCTTTATTTTTTAAATGGAATAAGATCATTCTAAATTTTGCTATTGCTCATCTAAATACAACAATGGAAAAGAGAAGTAATGAAATATAAATGAAATAGCTCCAATTTTGTTCAACTTAGGAAATTTAGCATTGCAGCCAAAGTATTATAAAATGCCGCCAATAACAAAGGAAAAAATGAACAAGAAATCAAACATACCATCAAAATTTATATTATTTTTATTTATTTGTTATGTAACTAAATACATTATTGTCAACAATGTTTCTTCAAAACTTGATATTTCCTGTAATAAATTCTGAAATATTATTATTGTTGTTATTTGACATAAGTGTAAGGTAGTTAGTTCTACATTATGGCTAACCATGAAAAGAAATGTTGATCAAAACTTTTAAGCGCATATTGCCGCAAAATTATCAAATGTTGAATACACCTGTCACTCCCACACCACCCCTCTACCGAATGCGTCATATATCTATAAAAAGGGAATATGAATGAAGACAAAAGGAAAACTTCTTTTAACGACGTGTTTCATCCTATGATGGACTTCATTGAGGCAGATATAAGGATTTTATTTTGCCTGGTCAGGTGGATGATCTTTTGGAAATGCAGGTGGTATCATCAATAATGGCTTGGAATCGTTGTTGTTCAGAAAGGCGATTTTCAATTCCCGTCGAGTTTATTATATTCATTTATGTGCAAATAGCCTTGTGAAAGGTATGAAGCCATCTCTTCCCCACCTAGCAATTTGTAGAACGTGCATCGCTAAACCATTACATCCCCAAAAAATTACAATCTAAAAATATTTTCTGGCTTTAAATAACCTACAAAGGGTTGATAAGCCATAGAAAATGAATGAATCGATCATAAATAGGAGTTTTTAAAAAAAAAAAAAAATAGGTTTTCAAAATCTTCAAATTTGAGAATGCTCATAAATATTCCCCAAACTAACTCAAAATCAAGGTAAATTATGGAGGGTGCTAAGTGATGTAAGTTAATGAAAGTGAGTAAATGATATTGCTGTTTTCATTTGTTTTTAATTAATCTATGTATCTATTTTAAATAATAAAAAGTTTTGATTAACTGTTTGTTTTTAATTTGTGAAAAAAATTTTGGCCGTGTATGTTGGCTTAACTTTTCTGCACCTTCTCATAAAACCTCCTTTTCCCATTTCATTTGCTTATCTTACAAGTAATTTTCTTTCTTCTTAGGTAACATCCTCTACGATTTTTTTGTGGGTCATGAACTGAACCCACGTATTGGGCCATTGGATTTAAAATTCTTTTTTTCTCTGCGAATGAGTTTGATTACCTGGTTAGTCATCAATTTGTGCTTCATCCTGAAAGCCAATCAAGACGCTAGCGGCTGCCCTCCAGCATTGATTGCTGTAACTATTTTCCAAGGCTTATATGCTGCCGATGCTTTATGGTTTGAGGTGAGCTGGTTTCTTACATTTTCTTGTCATTTTGAAAATGAATTGTAGATTATTGAATTTTTCTTCAACTTAATTGTCTATATCATTTGAATAATGAAAACGAACTCAACAACTTTTGTCACCATCATTGAAGATACAACCATGCTCTCCACAAAATGCAAAATAAAAGGAAGATAATTCATTTGATTTTATTCATGGTCAATTCATTTGAATTTGCTGGAAGCATACCATATATACTGCTGGCCGTAGCTATGCTGTTGATCAAACTACATATCCATTTACTGTAGTGAAAAAGTACAGCTGTATTTAAAATAAACACGATTTTGATAAAACTGATGCTTTACTTAACTGTATCCAATAATAATGCATGTAATAGTCACATATTGTATTATAAAATAGTGAATATGCATTTTTTCCATTGTTTACGTTGGTAAGATGTATAGCTGTTTCTTGTTTGGTTCTTTATGACTATGCGTTTGCACAATGAATATAGTGTTACTAAATGATACTTTTATCATTCTCTTTTACTTATTTAACTAGAAGATGGGATAAAGAGATAGAGGGAAAGAGGTTAGTCTATTGTAATTTGGTCTCAAAAGGAACTCACATGATACATGAGATACATGAAAAATCGTTTTTTATAAGTGAAAATTTTGGGGCTGCATAATATGAGATCACGCATTACATTAGTATATACAGTGTGTATGTGTGTGCATATACATGTGCGTGTGTGTAATCTAAAAATGGAACGATTAATTATTTACATTAGAGCATTGTCTGAAATTCTTATGCAAGCAAGCATAGAGGTTTCTAATGAAGCCATTATATGTGCTTCTATTCTTGGGGAAATAGTTTCTTCTTTATTGCCCTCCACCTCACCAGTCGAGGCAATTTTTATTGGCAGATTCATTATTATAAGTTGTTACTTTTGATTTAATTTTCAGGAAGCCTTTCTGACCACCCTGGACATTCTTTATGATGGTTTTGGATTTATGTCGGCCTTTGGAAATCTTGTTTATGTTCCTTTTCTTTACTCCCTGCAAGGTCTTTACTTGGTTCGACACAAAGTGGCTTTACCCTATTATATATTGGCAGTGATCACATTTTTAAATGGTGAGTTTCTTTCTTTCTCAATTCTATATCGATCCCAATGTCATGGTTTCTGAAGATTTTTCTTTGAATTTCTTAAATGAATCATTGCCAGTTTATTAATTTTTATCTTGTATTATTTCACTTTTTATTGCAACACTTTTGTATTATTTCAAACTTTTGTTCCCATCTTGATTGTTATGGACACATTCTAGCCAAGTGCCCTCTGGCAATCATCAGATGTTTTATCCTGCCATGATATCAAAGCCAACTGACAGTGAAAATCAAAACCATATACCACTGATGTCCTGGATAGTTGGTATAGGGGTAGATTAAATGTGTGTTAGTCATCTGGCTGTTGTGAGTTCAATCTTTGGACCGGGTGAGGAAGCACAGGTTCAGCAGGAAAAACAATGGCTGGCATAATGAGGATAAAATAACACAATCAACAGATATTCCATATCAGCCAAACTGTACACCTGATGATGGTCAGAGTGTACTAAGTCAAAACATTATGTCTGTAAAAACAATCAAGATGAGAACAGTGGTTTGATAACAGATCTTGAACCCTTTTTCTGCAACAATTAAATAAAGTATAAATTGAAAATATGTTTCTGGTAAAATGAGATGTTGCATCGGGGTGGAGGTGGGAGCAGTACCTTATCAGTTATGCTATGACATTTTTACCAACTGCTCCAAAAAAAAGCCATAGAGCTATTTTATATTCCTCCAACTTAGTCTGTAACGAAAAATGATGACTCCCATGAGAAATTGCTGTCAGAGTTTTTATGGTCATTTATTACCCATAAATGATAATATCCTTGGGGGTGGGGTTCCAAAACAGGCCAGTGCAGTCAGTCTATAACAGTACAACAAATCTGAGGATTGCAACAAAAACCAGTAAAAATAAAAAAATAAATATTTGAAGATTATTCATGGAGACTTAAATGTGTTACTGGTTAAGATACAGTGACCTGAAATAAGAGTATTTTGTATGAAATGGTATTTTTCCAATGTGTTTTGTTAGATTAGGACATTTATTTCTTCTGTGCATTTCTCATTTTTTGACAAGAATTAAATGTTAAAGTGGGATCAAGTGGCATGGTTCTAAAATAAGGGATCAGTATAAGTATGCCAAATTTTATGTCCGCTTTGATGACAACAAATGTTTGTTTTAATGTGTTGATTGAAAGTAAAACGGGACATTGATTCTGTACCTGGTTTCTCAAATAAAGTGGAACAAAATCCAAAATAGACAGACATAAAAACGATAAGAATGCAGAAAAGAGGAAAAACGTCCAATTGGAATAAAATTAATATTTGAGAAACATCACACAAAAGAACATTTATTTAAAGAAAGGTATAAGTATATTTTTAAAAACAAAAAACAAATTAAAAGAAATGTTCTTAGAATTGTTCTACAATTTATGTATTGAACACTATTTTTAAATTGGCTAACACTTATTAATTTTGGAAGGGCTTTTGCCACATAATTGATTCAAAGGAATGAGGAGAGAGAGGTGTGTGTGTGTGTGTAAAAATTTAATATGCACACATGCAGTGCCTCAAAAGAATGTATACACATTTTGAAGATTTCTCAAGAAATAATTCAAGCAACTAGAGCCAACTATATCTAATCTATATTAACTGTCATCTCTTGTTTTCAAATTGATGATGTCTGTTATGATCCAGACATTGCCGGCAATGCAATGCGGGTTAAATCACAAGCTGCAATCAGCATTTGAACTTCAACTGCATTTTCGTACTTCCAGTAGCGTTTCATTTCAGGATGTATTTTCTTTGTTCAAAGTTAAGCCTGGATGGCATTAGTAATACTAGTGTGTAAATCTGAAAAGAAAGCAAATTACATTGAATATCATCAGTTAACTTGATGTTTCACAAAAATGAATTTAAAAAAAAAACAAAGCATTTTAGGAAAATGTATGTCTGCATTCCCCCCCCCCCAATCCCAAGCAAGGCGATAATTCCACTAACATGCAAAGGGATACTGGGAGTGAAAAAGAGGAGACTTTAGAGGGCATGGGGAAACCCAATCCTAAACATGAAACCCAGGATAAAGCTCCACTTCTGTTCAAAAGTTTGGAGAATTTAGAGGGAACCAGAAACGCAATCCTAAACAAGAAACAGATTAAACCTTTCAAAAAAACAAGGAAAAGTGTGAACCCGACGACATTTACTTTAGTTAATTGGTTTTGATCGATGTTATTTTGTGTGTGTGTGTGTGTGTGTGTGTGTGTGTGTGTGTGTGTGTGTGTGTGTGTTACCCACAATATATAGGCTTTTCAGTTCCTAACATTTGCTTAAATATCAAGAGAAAAGACGATTTATTTGTCATAAATTGGTTAAAGTTTCTGCCTTTTTATGTTTTTTGGTGAATTATGCATAATTGTTCAAATTAAAACATCAAATTATAAATTTTAAGACTTTCCATCAAAAGAAATGTGCATAGTTGTGGCTACAGTTTTGTAAACTACACTTTGCCCATATTGCTCCAGTACCTCCTCAGTTATTCAAATACTGGGAGAGGGGTTGAAAAAATACATTTAGATAATTCAGTATTCTGGATAATTGAATACATAAATTATCAATAAAAGAATAAAGAAAACATTTGTATTATCACAAAATGTTTGCAAATGCTTTGTTGAAGTTTTTGACCAGTTTATACAAAAAGATGTCAATTTTTTTTTTCATGTTTATGCACGTCTATGAGTTGTGTAAGCCATGATCTTATGGTGTGACCAAGCTGTGATAAATTCAAATGTATGTTCCTTGTATGAAAACAAGGGAATTTACAAGAATTAATTGAACAGATTTTATTACTTTTTATTAAACGCTGAATATGGTTATCTAAATTCTTAAAATGCTTGTCTGAGATGAAATGTTGGAATGGGTTTAGTTCAGATAACTGGGGAATGTTTGGATGATTTGAATTTTTCTCTTCGTTTCACATCCAGGTAATTAAAGTCCGAAAGGTTGAGGTACAGATAATCAAGGAAGCACTAGAAATGAACTGCAATGTGTCAATTTTTAAATTTACCATTGTTGACTTTAAATGTTTTCTAAATTTTACAAACTAAGAAATTTGTGAAAAATAATGATTGCATATTAGCATTAATGCCTGAAATAAATCCCACAGTAGTAAAATTTCATTTTTAAGGCTCTAGTTGCACATGCAAAGTAGATGGTTTTAAACAGTATTGTTTTGAGTGCAAGGGAATAGTTTTAAGTTGCCTGATTTGCTTTTGTCTTTCAGTTGTTGGTTATGTCATATTCCGAGGATCCAATTCACAGAAGAACGAATTCAGACGAGATCCATTCAAGCCTAGCATGGCTCGTGAGTTAATTTTCCTATTGCTCATCACATCTTGTTCCTCTCCTGTGGGGCTAAGGATTTGTGTGTTTGTATTTAATATATCATTAACTCGTGCCTTGTGAGTGAAATTGCATTGATGGATCTGTTCATCGACTGTTGGAGGCTGTGCTACAAAGTCGCAAGTCATTGTAACTGGGGTTTTGAGTGTACTGGCCTTGTTCAAACAGTATAATTCGGTGACAATTAAATGTTTGCATCAAAATTTCTGCATCTGAACCAATTTTGGACACGCACCTTTTTTTTTTTTCTTTTCTTTTTTCTCCCTGCTGTTCGTGCAGAGTTTATTCCATTCCAGAAATAAGAATTTTAAATGGCAAAAAATGCATCTCATTTCCCTGCATTTTTCACTTTAACATAAAAATATTGTAAATTCATGATTCATGCGAGTGATTATAGAACGGTCATCCTTCAGAACTGTAACATAAATATTGGTCATGTGGGAAATTAAATCACAAATTCAAATGACGCCTAGTACAAATGCCTTACAAGGTTTTGTTTTGACTATATATATATATATATATATATATATATATATTGGGCTGGGGAATGGTCTCTTGTTTAGTTTCTATTTGTATTTCTCCAATTTTCAAATAAGTTGTATCCAAGGTGGTACTTATACCAGGTCTAACAACTATGCAACTGCAGTCCACAACTTCCGGACTTAAATAACAATTAGTGAGAATGATTTCACCAAGGAACTTGTTAGTAATGTCCGGTATTTAGTTAACTAAGAACTATATATAATATTAGAAAGCAGCTTACAATTATTGACTTACTTTCATAAATGCAAATGTACAAAGAAAGAACAAAAATCACTTTATTCACCATAAATTAGACAGGGTTCATACAGGTCCTAGAAAATTGACAGGGCTTTTTCCTGTCTGGGCACTTTGTTCTACTCTTCGTCGAGCAACAAAGAATATTAAAAATTATGGAAGGTTGCCTGCAGATTGCTGGTACTCTCCCATGGACAGGCCTCCGTGAAGAGAGGTTTCTCAGTCAATAAGGAAATTTTCACTGACAATATGAAACAGCAGATTCTGGTTGCACAGTATTATTTGACCACAGTTGGAGGTGCTGGGAATGTTCTCATGACTAAGGCTCTTCTCTGCAGTGCTTCCAATGGCAGAACAGCATAAACCAATAGCTTGAGGCTGAGAAGAAGAAAAGGCAGGAAGAAGCAGATGGGCAAAAACAGAAATCCATGCTTATGGGAATTCAAGAACTGAAGACCAATGAACACAAGCTTGAAAGTTGCACACAAGATTTGCTCAAGTCAGCTGACAGTTATGTGGAGAAAGCTGAGCAGACTAAGAACTTCACACTTATCGCAAAGTCCAGTGTAAAGATCTGCAAACGACAAATCCATAGCATTATCAAAATTGGAAGAGGAACTGAATACTAAATTAGATGAACTGAAAAAATGTTAACTTCATTATGTTGTGTCATGCGCAGAAAAAGCCATGAGTAGTAGGGGTAGCTAAAATGTGTAGTCTTTTTTTTTTTTGAAAATTTTTATTTGTAGTTCTGTTCATTAAAACCACTATACACAACTTCACAGGAAATGTGCAGCAATCAAGAATTTTTGTGACATTCACAAACCATGAGTCGTCTAGATAGCTGAAATGTGTAGCAGTAAGACTTGAAGTGTGTAATTCAACATTTTCAAGTGTAGTAAAACCCCAAACTGTGTAGAATGCTACACAAAATGTGTAACATAACCAGGTCTGCATTCAGTTGTATTTTAGCCTTCAACACTTGGATTTCTTCACTGCTTTCAACTGATCCATGTGACATGAATTATTGGAACCAACTGTAGCTTTTCTTTGAACATCTCATTTATAAAAATATTAAAAGATAAATCACATAGTTTTTGAAATTGATGACCATTCATTGTGTGTGTGTCTGTGTGTGTACCAATTTCAGTCCTTGAAACTTCTTAACATAGTCCTGGGAAAATCCTGGAAATTTTCTTTCACAGAACAGAAGTAGTAGTTTAGTTTTTTTCAATAACATTTTGAACTGTTCTATACACCTCCAGAACTTTGTCTTGGTTTTCTTAGTCACCACTCCTAACAGAATTAAACCCAGAGTTTAGCAAATATCTACAACATCAATTAAGTCATTGCGCGTATGTTCAATAGTTAAACTAGTATCTCGTGTTAATGATTTCATTCTTTTTCCTTGATTTCCTCCCATCTTTTTGTCATTTTTCCTGAATTAGAAAGAAATAAGAGATGCTCATCATCTAAATCTGATATCATCTTTTTCGGTGGATTATTTTTCTTAGTGTCGCCATATATTTCTTTGACACAGACAATTTTTTCAATGAAATTAACTGTTTCTGCAGTATCCTCCCCATTTAATAATGGATGTGTTTTAATGGTAGCTACAGTTTGAACACACAAAACCTTTAAACAATGGGAAACATTTTGTTGCTCAACGGGTTTTAGATAAACTGCTACATCAGTTAGTTTTGGAAGCTTAACAAATTGAGGTTTTTCATACCCAAAAAATCTTTTACAATTTCCCATTTTGCTGTCATCTTTTTAACTTCAAAATAAAACAGTAATTCAGAAGTAGGTTCAGTAATCCAATTATTCTGAATATTTTTTAAAAGGTGGACATCATACAAGCTATTTTTAGCTGTGGCTTATTAAAAACAATGTCAAATTTTTGGAAAAAATATTGATGGGTCCTGTTATGGTTACATACAATTGCAATTACTTGACCATTTGATTGCATCAACAATGTATAACATTTTTTTTTTCATATTAAAAAAGTTGCCTCTAATTTTACAATTTAAGTGAAAAATTTGTCCACCATTTAAATATTTTACCATGATGCCAAATATTGGGCATCATGGTAAAATGTTTTTGCTAATCCTTCAAAATTTTCAACCAAGCCAAATAAGTTTCTGCCATAATATTGTAGAGCAACCTTGGCATACATTTCCTCAACTAAAAGTATACACTTTTTGCTGATTTTCTGGGATTTCACTAAAATATCACCAAAAAAATTTAAGTATCTTATTTTGAAACTTCTGATGTCAAAACTGATAATGTTCTCACAATGGGTTACTTCTGTTATATAATGACCGAGATGTAACAAAATATTCAAATGCCCTGATAAGAATATCAGAATCATAATGTTTTGCCCTAATCATTTGTGGTGACATAATATTAATATACTCTTTTAAAAAAAATTTATCAATTTTTAAGTTACTAAGGTAACCAATTGCTTCATTAATTTGTGACCAGTACTGAAACATTGATATTTGACTTTTTGAAAGAGAAAAAAATTGTTGCATATATACCAGCATGGTAACATTGGAATACTTCCAGTGAAAAAAAAAAATCACATATTGAATGAAGTGCTGATTGTTTAATTTATAAGATGTAACTGCTGAGACAAAATTTTGATTGATCAATATAAATACAAATTTTCAGAAGTGAGGATTTTGTCTTTTTCTAGAAACTATGCCAACTTATCATTTTGCAAATTTCACACAGAAGCAGAAATTTTATTTGTTGGTTTTGGTTGAGGACTGGGTAATAAACTTATGGCAAGTGATCAAATGTTGATAGTAGTTTTCTGGGTCACACTTTTCTTGTAATAACCACTGTTTCATAATCAGATGGAAAATGCCTTTCACAAACAAGTGGTGTTATCTTGAGATATTGCCTTTAACTATCTTGCTCATTCTGATCTTGGGGAAGGCAAAATATACAAACCTTATTTTGTTAATCATAGTTACCACAACCTATTAAACAGCATTTGTTTTACCATTTTGAGAAAGATTTTGGAGTACTGAAATTAAAAAATATTAACTAAAGTATTATTTTGTAAAAATTACATGGTGCTTCTAAAAAGTGTATGGAGAGCTTTTGGATTTTGAATTAAGAATTAAAAGTTTGTATGAATGTGGGTATTTGTCATATGTTACTTTCCATTGTCTTTAAGGAATTACGTGGCTACAAAGGATTTCCAAATTGTTTCCCTGTTCGGGGCTTTTTTTTTATGTTGAGGTTATGTAGCAAACAACCTCCCTCATTAAAATATTTGGATAATCATATTTTATGGGGGTGCAGGTGAATCTCTCTCTCTCTCAAATATAATTATCTAAAAATTAACTGGTTTAATATTTTTTTATTCACTTTTTTTTCACATGCACAAATTTAATTTTAGAAAAAGGGCAGTGCAGAAGAGCTAAATTGATTGGGGGGGGTCTTACAAGGATGGTATCAACATAATTTGCGTGTTATAAAGAAAACAAATTATTCCTTAAAAAATGAATTTTATAATCAAGATATTCATTATTATGAAGAATAATAGTATAAAGAAAAAAAAGTTAACTTTCTGTGATAAAACTCTTAAAGACATTTTTTTTGTGAATTTTGCAGTTCATAATTGCACAATTTAAATAAGAGAAAGATGATATTGACAGGACAAGGAATGTCTTACCTTTTTGTGATATATTTTTAAGAATAGTTGTAAAATATTAATAAATTTATTGAATTTTTGACATTAATTATGTGATAAATTCTTGAATAAGTGTCATTTTTCATTAGTTTTGCAGTAAAAAACATAACATTTTTAATGTCTTCTATTTATTTACGATGCACAGAAAAATTCAACATACATTTAAAAAAAAAAAATACATTTTCTATTAAAGAAAAACATAAATTATTGATAAAAAATTAATTTTATGAATTCCTAATGACATGTGTGAATTTTGTACTGTTATCAAGTTCTTGTAGGCTGGTGGTAGAGCAGTTCAGAATCCTAATTCAATAGGTTTCCTTGAAACAAAAAGGACGTATTCAAATCTCACCAGGAGCATATTTATTTTTTATTCTTTACTTTTGCAAATTGATGGCTTAAAAAAACTTGTGATAAAAGCAACTCAATAAATAAAAAAGAAGAAAATTATTGATCTTTATTTATTTTTAAAATTCAGACACTTTAATGTATGCATTTTAATCATGGAAATGTACACTCATCTTGTTTTACTCGTACGAACTCAAATGCAGTTAACTCAAGTAAAAATGGCGCCATTATTAGTGATGGAAATCATTTGAGAGTTACTTCCCTTAGAAAGATAAATACTTTTGAATGGTTTATTTGTACAATTTGCAAAGAAACTTTTTTTTTTTTTTCTTTCAACTTATGTTTCATTCAATTATATTAAGGTTATTTCAAAATTATTTTAAATAGTATTAGCTATTCTATTTTACCTTTGTAACACAGATGTGAAAAAAATGTGTTTATATTATGTATAAATATTGTGTACTTATATTTATAAGTACACAATTGTTGACATCAGTAATTGTCTTTGTTCATTTTTTTTTCTTCTTCATTCTATACTTCAGAAAACATTAATAATTTCATTAATCTTTCTTGTTTCAGACCTTGACAGCATCCCTACAATCAGTGGTAAACGTTTATTAGTTTCCGGTTGGTGGAAACTTTGCCGGAAACCAAATTATCTTGGAGATATTATTATGGCTGTTGCCTGGTCTCTGACTTGTGGTAAGTAGACAGTTGTTTTTGTAAATACTATTTAACTATTTTTACTATGGCACTGGTAAATATGTTCTTAACTATTTGAAGTATCATAATAATTACAGAGTCACGGAAACTTAACAAAGCCATTAGGAAATTAATTAGTAATGAAAACAAGTCATGGTATAAACTAATAGAATATCACCCCAAAATACCCAAACTTTATGATCTCCCTAAAACCCAGGAAGTGGGCATTTTGATCCACTCCATTTTATCAGGTACTGGAAGTGTTCACCACAAACTCACGAAAGCCATAGCAAAAATGTTAACACTTCTTGGAACAGTCAGCCCATCATGTTAAATATATGAATACATTTTAGATATGTGTATGTGTGCTTCTCTTTAATTTAGAATTGACTTATTCTTTGTCTTTTTTTCTTCCTGTTCTTCCAGGATTTGGCAGCATTGTCCCTTATTTTTATCCTATCTTCATCACCATCTTCTTGATCCACCGGGAACGCCGAGATGCTGCAAACTGTCAGCAAAAACATGGTGTCAGCTGGGAACGCTACTGCAGTGCTGTCAAGTACCGGATATTCCCTTATATCTACTGAGAGGACTCTACTTGACTTTTTGGAAAGCATTTCCCACAGCTTCTTCAACATGACTTGTTGTATGAATATGGAGCATGCCACATGCATGTTAGAATAGCCAGCTGGCCACGGGCTCATTTTAATTGTACATTGCCTGGCACCATATACATGGTGCCATCTCTCTCTCTCTCTTTCTCCTCTCTTCCCCCCCCCTCCCATTCAGTCATTAACTCAGTTTTTTCTTTAACTCATTTAATACATTTGCTCACACCACTTCTCATCAGTACCATAAAATCATCTTTCATATTATCCAATGATTGGTCGTTCTAGTGAATTTTCTCTTGCTCTTTCTCTCTCTTTTTAATTTTCCTTTCAAATTTATTTATTAATCTTTTTCTAAGTCTTATGGGAGGGCATTTTTTTTATTTTTCTTCTTCTTCTTCTCTCCAGTACTCAAATTAAGTGGCCTACTCATAAAAAATACGGGGGGGGGGGGGTAGATTACCATTCATTCAGCCTTCACCAAGCTGTGTCATTCTCCATAATCCCTCACAACCAATCATTTTAAAAAGGTGGGGGTCCTGTTTATAATATAACTACAGTGTCAAAACGATCCCTGACTTCTTATAGGCTTATCTATACTTGGTTTTTATTTATACTTTGGAACTGTGCGTTTCTATATTATTGATAACTGGACTATTACAAATTGGGAATAAAGACAGCATCAGTAAATAGACAGTTATTGATGACATAAGCAGTTTCAAATTTGTAAATAAGCATAAAGTAAAGATAACTCTTTAAAATGTTGGAGATCAATTTGACACAGTATTTATATTATGAAAAGTACTCCCCACCCTCTAAATTTTTTTTTTAATCAATTTTTTTTTTTTATTCTGCTTTACATTATGGCCTTAAAGAAGTCTAATGAATACTAATCTACTTAACAACCCCCCCCCTTTTATTTTGAGTAGAGCAGTCAATTTAAGTAGTGCCCCTTTTTTCTGTTTAAAGAAACAAAGAATACAATCACAAACTTATTTACTGTCATTTTTATATATTTTTTTAATTGAATTGAATTTTCTTCGGTGTGTCTTTGCTGTTTAGAAAGTCTTGCCTTTTGTAGATCAGTGATTCCAAAACTTTCTTGTAACTGCCGCCCCTTGGCTCCCAGGCCACATTCCAATTGCCTCCACCTACCTCCATCTACACTCATATGGACACCCATCTTTCTTGATATTAGGCATACTGTAAATTCAAAACAACTAATACTGTAAACAACACACATGCATTTTTGGCTTGGATGCCACCAGGTAAACATCTGTGGCTATATCCCAGCCTTACATACCTGAAGCAATGCCCTTTGCAGATGTCAGGTGTCTGATCTGGCTGGCATGTAGCAAGTATGTTCCAGAAAACATAGACAAGATACAAAAAACGCTTTGAACTTTTGACTTTAAACAATGAAATAAAATAAAACTATGCATTTGTGCATAGCTCTTATGTCAATTTTATTCTTTGTGAAGCATGTGTTTCTTAAGTGTAGATTCTGTCACATCAAATTTTTATTATTATTATTATTATTAATGCTCTTCCCCCTCCT
This sequence comes from Acanthosepion esculentum, assembly GCA_964036315.1. Taxonomy (NCBI): domain Eukaryota; kingdom Metazoa; phylum Mollusca; class Cephalopoda; order Sepiida; family Sepiidae; genus Acanthosepion; species Acanthosepion esculentum. The sequence continues at coordinate 28,590,024 of OZ038507.1, read as the reverse complement.
AGCTGCCCCTTTACCTTCAATGTTTCTCTTGGCCCAGGGGACGGTACTGATTATTTTGGAAATCTCGGTCATAGAGCGTTCGTATTTATTCTTTGAATAGATTCACCCACTTTTTTTTTTTTTTTTTTTACTTTTTTTAATTTGACAAGAATTGTTCTATGAACAGCTTAAAAGTATATGGCTTTGTTCTTGTGTAAACAGAAAGAGAAACATGACTTTTTCTACTAAGCCTGTTTATAAAGATGATACAGATTTGAGCTAGAGAACAAGTATTATAATGTTGCATTTAATGGTCATTTTTAGAAGGGTGTTTTTCTTTACACTATGTGAGGAGTTGAGGCTCAGAATTAACATTAAAGGCAAGCCATTAAACTCTGGATCGTCCGTCTCATATAGGATAACCACACCATTTCTTTAAATTAAAAAAAGAAGATATTACAAGTTTTCTATGGTTATTTAGACTCATATCAAGAAGAAAAATTAATCATAATGGGAATTTAAAAAAAAAAAAAAAAAAAATCCTCCCTTAGAATTTGAAATTTTTTTCTGTTATTGTTTGGAACAATAGAGTTTTGGCAAACCTCAATAAACGTGCCTGCAAGATGACATAGTGTCAAAAGGACTCTTTTTCCCATGACACCATTCTTTTAACTACCTTTCTCTTTGGCAATGTTTATTGTTTTAAAAAAAAAAGATGATGTTTAGAAATGAAATAAAACAAAGTGAATTCATCCTTTTTTTTTTTTTTTTTTTACAACAAAAATATTAAACACTATTAGATAATTTATTTACAAGAATAATTTTATATTTACAACATTCTAAAAACTGATACAATTAGAACTAATGCAATATTTATCACTTACCAATTTATAAAGAAATAAATATAAAAAATAATTTTTTTATTCATAAATTTTTAAACATTTCCTAAATTGTAAAAATATGTAAAGCAACTAACTATAAGGAAGTCTCTATTATTTACCATTTTACAAAGTTTGAATCAATTGGCAATTAGCCAATGCTTTGCCAACCATTCCAATAAACAATATGATAAATAGTGTAAATAAAGAATCTAATGAATAAACTGTTTTTATTTTTTGTTGTAAATTCTCATAAACAAAGAAAATGTATAGATTCACTTTCACGTATTTAGGTTTTATTACAAGTCTAATCCTCACTTTTTAAGACAATAAATAATGCCAAAGAATGAAGGTTTTTTTATATATATATATATATATATATATATATATATATATATATATATATATATGAAGGTATCGTGGGAAAAACCATCCCCTTGACACTCCATCTGTTTGCCAGAATTTCATTCAGAAAATTAAAAAAATAGCATCACACAAATTAATTTCATCAAACCAATAGTCATTTAGCAATGACCTTATTTGATGGCATTCTTTCCACCACCACCCCCTCAACACACTCATTTAAGCAGGGAATATGAAAAGAAGGCTGTTGAATAGTATATCAAATCTCACTGGGACTTCATCCCCCCCTGTCTGACATTATCATTGTACATTTAATGAAAACAAGATGGAATCTCGCATAATGTAACATTACTGTTTATTCAATTCTGGTGTTCATCAGTTACTGTTGGCCAGTGGCTTTGTGGATTCTACATTCTCACCAGAATATAAGAGACCTGCTCTTTTCCCCCTCCGGTGGGTGTTTATATATCTGCCAGTTATATTGGTGCAGATGGGTCGACTATGTCAGGAGCAGCCATTTACAACAAGCCAAGTGGCAATCAGTACCTGGTGGCTAGAAGGTTTTCTTTCAGGTCGACCCACTGATGCACTTGGCTTCTCTGAAGAACACTGAGTGCAAAGTCCATTTTGGCACTATCTGGGGTGAGTCACATATTACACATGTTCTTTATTTGTATCAATTCAAAACAAATTTCTTTTTGTACATTTACTGCAAATTTATGAAATTATTTAAAAAAAAAAATATTATCCGGGGGAGGGGATCTTATATGCCATCAGATGCGGTCAGTTCTCTTGTTAGTTTTCCATCTTGAATATTTTTATCAGTATTTTCGTATGAACCTTTGATTTTTACTATAAATGTATTAACACATTCCATTGAAACTCCTTTGACATTTATTTTTGTCACACTAAAGAAAGAAATCTGTCAGTATTTTCACATCAAATTTACAATTGACCTCCAGTGCATCTTGCTGAAATGCAAGTTTTTATACATTTACAACACATCAATACATAGGGCAGGTTGTTGAAGTCTAAATTGTTGAGTTTTAGAAACATTTTTCTCTCTGCATATTTGACCAAACATCTCCATTCCCATAATCCAAGCTCATGTTATCAGGGCAGTTGCAGTTGTCAATCATCTTTTGTTATCTGAACTTATATATAAGTCTAGTCAAAATATATTATTGCCATCTCCTAAGCTTGAATTTTTTTTTTTTTTTTTTTTTTTCTGTGTGTGTCAAGAGTTAAAGTTTAATACATTTTCAATCAGCATGGTTATAATATCATAAATCTTTTCTGTGACTTTAATTGTTCTTCCCAAAAGGGGCTGCAGTCCTGTGGTGTTTTTTTTTTTCTTTCTCAAGCACCTCTCATGAAACTGTAAAGTTATGGACATCTATTAAAAAGACAACAAAAAAAAAATCAAATGAACAGTAATAAAATTTTTTTAAAAAATTCTATTTTAAAAGCGATAAAAAAACACTCATTGTTTGTCATGAGAAAACTTTATTTCTTTTTGTCTATGATATATCTCATATTTTTTTTAATTTGTCATATATTTTGCGTGTCTTTTTTTTTTTCGTTTTGTGTACTTGACATCAATTAATTCACATTGTTTTACTACAATCACATTTTTTACAGTATTTTAATTGTGCACGGCTTTAAGCATCTGAAAATTTGATATGGGCCATTTGTATCTTTTCCTGAATGTCATACTCCCTGTTGTGCCCTAAGAGTTCGCATTGAGCCCTTTCATTTGCAATTTTACCATAAACAGTCTGGCTTTATACTCATAATTCCAACAGGAAAGTATTAACTTATTTAACCTTATCAGCCCTTTAGAGATTTAGGTTGATGAATCCTTAAAATCATGACCGAATCTGAATACATGATGTTAGTGCAATTAAATTGATATATTTGAAAAACCTATTAAAAAAATCAAGGATTACAAGTTGATTTATATGAAAGTAAATTGAATTCTCTTTCAAATAATCCAAAATTTAGCCTCCTTGCTATTTACCAGTTATAAAGTAGGGTTTTGGTGTTCTACAGCTTTGTAAAAGTTGTTGACTTCCAGCACCTAGTTGATCATGTTGCGAGTGTTAATGCTGCATGTTAAAATACAATGCTGGCTGGGTGAAGTGCAGTGCATTAAGTTGCACCTGTAGTAAGCATGTAAAACTTGTAGGCACATTTAGTAGGCTTAGGACATGTTCTATTTATGTGTAGCTGTAACACAAAATTTGTGATTAGTGAAAGTGTTTCAACCCACAAGCATCATTGTTTTCAGATGCCTTGAAACCTTTCCCAGGTGCACTGTCTAGTTGTAATAATGCCTAAAGAAATGCCCATGTGGAAATTGGGACAATAATATGTGGGTACAATCAAAAGATGAATCACTTTTTATTCCCTTCTTCACACTCAAGTTAACATTGAATTTGTTTTTGTGTCTGACACTTTATTCAAAGACTGAAATCAATTTGTAATGCGGAAAAGATTACAGCAATTTATTGCACTTGGGTCTGCTTTGCATTCCAACATTATATGCAACTCAGTATGATGATAATTATAAAACTAACGGTCCTGGTATCATCAAACCTATATTTCATGTTTATCCAGAATATCACATTTTAAGATCTTGTTAAAATTAATTTTATTTACAACATACAATTATTTCAAGTTCATAATGCAATTGTCTCAAAAGAATTTCAAATGAAAGGATATTAAAAAAAAAAAAAAATTAATGTGAATGACTAAATGATTTCTTCAATAGAATGATAGACAATTTTTAAGAAAATGTAATTTGCATATAATGTTGGGACACACTAAAATCTCATAATCTCATCTTTCTGTCTTAATACATTTAAATTATTTATATTTCCACTACTTTTATTTGTACTTCTCAAAAGATAAAAGTTAACTGTTAATGGTTTTTGCTATTAAAAATTCTTGTCTGATTCTTTAACCTCATGTTGAGCTTTGATTCTGCTCAGAGACTTGTTTGTTTGTTTTTAAGATAAAAAAAAAAAATTGCAACTTCATTGTTCTAAGATGAAGTATTGTTAATGAATTGTGAATTGTTCCAACTAGTATCCACACCTTTGTTATTTTGTTCACTGTTTCAGTAGGTGGACTTTCTGGTTTTTAATATTTTTTATGCTGGTTTAAGCAAGAAAAGATGCTTTAAACTCTTGAGATTATTTTCACTAATTTAATCCTTTCAATCTGATTGCACAGACAAACATTTTTTTCATACACACACACACTTTAATGCCTATCATAAAATCTGGTATTAAATGCAAAAATTAAAACCTTTGTATCAATTGCAGGTTTCTAAAACATTCACCATTAATTATAAGTTCTTAAATGATTAAAAAGAAAAAAACATGAAAAGGGGAGTTTTCATTTTAGTCATGAGTTCTTACCTTTAACCCATCCATTAATGGCCATTACCCCCAACAAATAACATGCCAGCTTGTATGTATGTATGTATGTATGTATGTATGTATGTATGTATATATATATATATATATATATATATATATATATATATTAATACAAGAGTTTTTTTTGTTTGTTTGTTTTTTTCTTATAGATGTTTTTAGAGAACTAATACCGGGCTTTTATTTTAATTTTTGCATTTAATACCTCTTTTTATTAGTGGACATTAATGAGTTCATGAGTCCTTCACTTTTTTTTTTTTTTTTTTTTTTTTAATCTCTTTAGGTACAGTGTCTTTTTAAACACAATGTAAGCTTTTGAAGGGCTGGGACAAAAATGCCCCAACAGTATTATGTATCAGGCAACTGGGGTTAATTACAGAAATTAGTAACTGGTATTGTTATCAGGTATTGGGGGGGGTATATATATATATATATATATATATATATATATATATATATATATATATATATATGATTGAAAGGGTTAAGCCAGAAGATAGTATAAGATTAAAAGCATTTTTTTTTTTTTTTTTTTACACCTGAATGAAAATAATGGCTAGAGTTCCATTTACCAGACACACCACAAGAAGGCAGCAGGAAAGCAGTAGGATTCAAAATGGCAGCTATTTATTCTTTAATCCACATAAGAATAATTTTTTTCTTTGTTTTCATTCTCCTCTTCATCTCCCTTGTTTGGATTTTTATTTTTTACATAAGGCTTGAGAAATTTGTGGTCTTTGTTACCACTTAGGTACTTTTCAAAAACATATATTCCACAGAATAAGAAAGGGTCAACAATGCATAAACCAGCTGATTTTCTGCAAAAAAAAAAAAAACATACCAAAAAACTTCTTCCTTTTCCTCTGTGTTCCTCCAAAAAACCAACAATCTACCTATCTACACCTGCTTTTTTTTTTTTTTTTCTTCTTTTACATAATTTTGTCTATCAATACAATTCCCCAACACCCAATTACCTCATTCTTTTACTCTATAATTTTTGCGAAAATCTCCCAAGCAAAATGATACCAACCTACTAATGTCTTGCTACCTATCCTGAGTTCCCTCAGCACAAAATCTGATGCAAGTTTGTTCATCCAGTAAGCAATTAAAATTAGGTATCTCCACAGATTCATGATACCCAAGGTTTAAAATTAATTTTTAAAAATGAAAAAAATCTTTCTTTAAGCTTTTATTTTAGTTTTAATTTCAAGGTAATCAAAAAATTTAATATTTCCAATAAGCAAAATACTAATTTAAATTGACTGAAAGGTTTGTTTGTATGGGGGGGGGGGGGGGGTCTACAAAATTTTGATGTTAGCCCCATTTTTAGTCTGTGTTTATTGCAATATTTTTATTAAAAATCTTTTAAATATGCTTTTCTGAAACTTTATTTGAAGAAAATTAGCTGATTTAAAATATAATTAATTTGATTTGAAACAACCATTATTTACTTCAAGTTTAAAATATCACAAATGCATTTTTTTTTTTTTTTTTACTGCATTGGTGGCTGTTTATTTAAGCCTTTGAGATGTTGATACCTTGATGGCAGATTGATGTTTATCTAATGTTCTACTGGGGCTTTATGCATAGAATATTTAAGTACTCGGTAATCTTAAAAATTTAGGAAAATATTCTCTGTAATATAATGTTTTATTTAATTTTAGATGCTTTGGCTTAAATTTACTATAGTTATTGCCCTTATTTTCTGATAATGTTGTGTATGAACAACCATACTAACAAAAATTCAGCACATTTATATGCATACAAAACAATTCAAAATTCTTTTTAAAGTACATGGGGTCCGTAAATTGTAATAAACGTTACGATTCATGATTAGTAAATATAGTTTTACTTAACAATATTCCTTAACCGTTACACCATTGAAGCTGAATTTTAAAAGATTTAAAAACTTTATCAATTAATTCTATTTTTAAAAAAATTAAAACAAATCTTGTAAAAATTTATCTTAATTTAATTAATTTGTGAATAAGTCCTGAAAGTTTCATTAAAATCCATTTTGCAATTTTCCAAATTGATGTGTCTTTCACTGTAAAAAAAAAAAAGACATGGTCCATCTGCTGACAAAAAAAAAAAAAAAAGAAAAAAGATTTTTAACCAAAATTTTAAGTGTTCTAAAAAGGATTTTTTAAAAAATAATTAAATAATCAAAAAATACTCTGGTCTTTCCTCTTAATAATAACAAAAATTTTTACTATGAAACTTTGTTTTTATCAAGTCTGGAGGGTTGGGGTTTTTCTTCTTTTTTTTTTTTTTCTTTTTTTTTCATCATAGTAATATTTCAGCAATTTTGTGGAGGTATTCAGCAAATCAGCTCTTGTGCCTAATAGACATCCTAAACCTACAGTTCCTAACATTACACCTAAGAACTGCTTTGTCATGTTTATAAGAACCATCACTAAATAAAATAGAAATACCCATTGAACAGCTATCACATTTCTTCCCTCTATAACCCTGACCACCAGTTGTTGTTTTTATTCAGAAATCAACTATTAGGTTGAGTTGTAAATAATTTCCATTTTTGTTAGTCAAATTTAGTCTTCCAGAAATAAAGTGCAATTACTTTTTATTCAATTATATATTCGCCATTATTTGCAATGACTTGTTACCACTCGTCTGGCAGCTCTTTAATACCTTTTGAATAAAATTCCACAGGTTTTGACGTGGAAATGTTTTTGTCAATCTCTTGAATCTGGTTTTTAATTTTAAAGAATGTTTTCCCCCATCAATGTTCATTGCAGTGATAAAAAAGGCGGTAATCACCTGGTGTCAGGTGAATATAGCAGGTGGTCTAGAACGGACCAACCCAGTTCTAAACATTTTCTGATGTTATTCTTGCCATATGCGGCTTTGTGTAGTTATGGTGGAGAACAGCATTTTTTCTTTCATCCTCTGTGTACACTGCCATTGCCATGCAAAAACTAAGGTATGTTAGTGGACTCCAAATTCATTCTTATCTGCTACAGATGATTAGCAGTAAGGATGATACATTTGCCATTACAGTTGACTCCAAAAAAAATATGGAAATTACTTTACTCAATCTAATGATTCATTTTGATTGGCTCTTAAAAATTTTATAGATATCGTCATACACTGTAGACTCCATGTCACAACAGCTGCCATTCATTAATTGCAAGTCTTTATCAGTCAAAAACAAAAGCAGTTACATAATGATTTTCTGTGGAACTATTCCTACTGCCACTTTGCAGCGTGCCCTGTAAATGGAAATTTAGCTAAAATAAATAAAAATATTTGTTTACCAGATTTTGCATAACCAGTGGAAGGTCACCTAATGATCAGAAGAAAGGTAAAGAAACTACCTTTTGAATGGTTTATTAAATGATGTGACATTATCTTTTAATTTATGAACTAGACTGAATCAATTTTAAAATACAGAATCAAACCTAATGTTTTGCAATTGCATGATCAACAAACCCATGTGGCCTGACTCTTGGGGGCTCTCTTGATAAAATATCCACACCCACCACTACCAAAAAATGTAGATTTTGATTTGATACCCTAAAGTGGGGTCTTCAGTTTTAAATCTGCTTGTCACATAAACTATTTTCTTTTCTTTCATGTTTTCTTTCTGAATTTCTACCTCCATTTTATTTGTATGGTGGACTTGTACAATACAGTGCAACCAGAAATAATCTTTTCTTTTCTTCATGATGTTAAAGATTAAGTTCAAACACTCCTTTTTTTTATTATTATTATTATTAAATCTTATAAAAGTTAAATGGGGGCAATTTGCAAATTAATTGTAAATTAATCCCCCTCACTACAGAAGCCAATGCTTATACCAGGTGAGTTCTTAAAAAAAAAATGTAATCTGGTATGCTTTTTTCATTTGTTACTATTGATTAAGCCATCCAGATAAGGATATTTAAAAAATAATTTTTTTTTCCAATTTAAAATTGTGTAGTATGAGCATATTTTAGTTTTTGTAGTGCAATCAATTTCCATAGCAAACTAAAATAAACAAAAACAGAAAATTGGCATCGATGATCTATAGTAAAATGAAAAAAAATTCTTTCTGGTCACACTACCACTGTACAACACCATCATTTGTATAACTTAGTTTGTTATAAAATATGTGGCCTTATGGTTAAAAAGCTTCTTTTTTTTTTTAATTTAAAAAGAAATATATTAAATTTCCTCTAATTGCAGGATGAAAAGATATCTTGAACAGTTTCTAGATGTTGACTTTAATTCTTAGAATCTATGGACCTCTAATAGTTAAATGTTGAATAGATTAATATTATACATATATTGAATTGTCCCTTATATGAGTTAATGTTTGTACAAAAGAAAAAGTGCCTCATTTATTTTTTTATACACAATTTAAAATATATAATATGCCTTCAGAAAATGTCCAATTTTGAAAAGCTTTAAAGTGATTTGTCTCTCCCTCTTTCTTCTTCATCTAAAAAGCCATGAATAATTTTTATTTACTTTTTTATGGGAGTGTGGCATTTATAAATGTGTGTGTGTGTGTGTGTCAGTTTTCATATTCAGTTGTAATTGTAAAAGTGACACTTAAAAACCTCACTTTTAAGGATTCAATTTTTAAAAGCACCTTTTAACAGAATTTTACCGCAAAAAATTATATACATTATCCAGTACTCTTATTTTCTCATAGCTGTAGAAAAAACGTTTTCATTCAATTAATAAAATGAAGTTTTGTAATATGACAAAAAAAAACTTAATATAATTTAATTATTTCGAAATATAACTTGATTATTATAGATGTCATTAATTACAGGTATTTGAATGACAAAAAAAAAATTCTATAGCATGTTTCATCCTTCAAAGGGACTTCATCAGGCTAAGATAACATTCATATTGATGGAATTAAAAACATCACTCATAATTGTACATCAAGCTGAAGATGTAAGGACTAGATGCATTTTAAGTTTTTGGTGTTCAATGTATCTCGACATGCTACATAGCCAACTTCATTAATGAGAGAAAACTTACATTAGTTCTATCAATAAAAACATTTTAGTCTGAAGTCCCTTTGAAGGACAAAACATGTCACAGAATTTTTTAAATTTTGTCATTCAGTTGCTGCTATTAGCCTGATATATCATATTTCTCCTAGATGTTATTACAAAGACAGTGTTTCAGCCAAGTACCCTTTGGCCATCATCAGATTGAGAGTTTTAAAATAATGAGGAATGCTGATACTAACACTTAAAAAATGGGGTGAAATTTAACCTTTTAGCATTCAACACACTCAAACCCACCCCGTAAATATCATCTCTCAAAGTCTCGCTGTTTGTGTGACTTCCTGCATTGTTTGCGATTATGGCAGGGTGTACATGGAGTGAGTTGAATGTTAAATGTTTAATTTCTCAGGCAAGCATTTTGAGAATTTAGAAAACTACTCAATATTTGATAAAGACACTGGTAAGATTACTTCAATTAATTTTTTTTTTTTTTTTTTTTTCCCCTCATTTTTGTACAAAGAACATACATTTGAACTATCACTATTGGGTTGTAATCAGATGTGTAACACATGAACCCTGCTTTCATGGGAAATGGAATATCTTGGTTTGTTCAGCATTAGAGCTATAAACAGAAAAATTGATGCATTTTTTCATCAAAAATAAGTTGGATAAAACCTTGAACAAAATGTTTGAAAATGTTAAATTTATTTTATTATTTTTTTTTTTTTTTTATGATAAGGTGTCCAGATAATCAAGGAAGTACTGCATTTAGAAAAAATAATTCACTAATACTAATTACATTTACTTGTTTTGTGATTGATATAGTTGTGTGTTTCACACTGGCACCAGTGGTCCATATTCAAGCCCAGGTAAAAGCAAGGGTTTTAAATACTGGTGTCAAAGACAGAGAATCTCCTCTTGAAAGATAGATGCAACATGATCTTCCTGCTCCCAGTTTCCTCATTTAACCTTGTGTCTGACTAACCTGAGTTTAGTATATATCCCCAAATCCTAGTTAAAGTCAGGTTATGAACTGCAAGGTACTTTCTTCATTGAACTTTTACCATATTTTTTTTTTTTTTTTTTACATTCCTTTATATGCTTGTAAAATACTCTGGTTTATTTATTTTTTCTATCAGCTCAATTTGGTCACATAAATGTTTTATCATTATAAAAAAAGAAAAAACAATTTAAAAAAAAATTTTTTTAAGAACTTTCACAAGTCCAGTCCGGGTCTGTACACTTTGTTAAATATATTACAGAGAGGGGGGAGGGTGGTTATAAGAGTTGTTCAAACTATTGAATTCATTCTTTGTGTTATGTTTTGTTGATATCATGTTTTGATTTGTCCATTCTCCAGCCTTCCTTAGGTTGAACATCCATAAAGAGGAATCTTTTTGTAGAAAAAATCCTGGCTAATCTTAATCTACCAGCCAGCAAGTTGTGGTTCCATATTATCTGCAGGGATGCTCGCCAATTCCCTCCCTTCTGTCATAACATGTACACACCTCTATTCCTCTTCCTGTAATGCTACTTTGTTATTATTATTTGAATCCCCATTCCAACAAGAGATTAATGAAGGCCTTTCATCTTTGCAGAGAAACTGGCTTACATTGAACTCTGTTGAATGGGTTTGCTGGGAGTGAACTGAGCCAGTTGATATATCAGCTAACATTTATTTTCTATAAAAATAAAAACAAAGATACCCTTCTATTTCCTTATGGATTGTGGACTGAAAGAAGATTGGAGAATTGATCAGTTGAAACATGGAAATGGCACAATGAGTTTAACTCTTGGAATGACAGCAATGTTTGTTTTCTCATGAAATGTATTTGCATATCCATAAAACATGACCAGATTTTGAAGTATTAGCTTTTTGTTGAAACATAATTGATTTCCCCTTCCTCTTCACCTACTAATTTTGTTTATTTTTACCCTCTTTTCAGACTGCAATATTCATCATTGTATGTATGTATGTATGTATGTATGTGTATTGGGTTGTCAGACAAATTTGTTGGTGTTTTATTTATTTATTTATTTTTATTTTTTTTTTCATTTATTTTAATGCTTTTATTCATCAACAGTTTTAACAAATCGGTCAGTAATATATTCTTCATTGTTCATCATTACTTGCCTATGTTCCACTAGATTGTCGATGTCTTGGCAGCAGAAATCACCAAGTCATGACTTGGAGAATTCATCAAACTTGTTGTTGAATGAAATTCCATGCAGACTGTTGGAAACTGACCAAAAAACCAGTTCTGTGCCATTTTCATGGTAATTGTTCTAATGAATTTTCCTCTACGGTACCTAGACTTTATGAATTTAAGCGCAGGACCAGATTGTTGGCAAGGTCTCATCATTTTACAGTTGAAATGGCTAAATATAACCATAAGTTCTATGCTAACAGTTTCTTCTATCCCACTTCTTGCTGGTGGAGCTCTCTTTTGACTTCTTGATTTCCAGTTAAATTTGATCTTCAAAAATTTACATGCAATGTCAATCGTTATATTCTATTGTAATTCTTATTCTTTTATTGTTCTCTCTCCTTTCTCCTTAACTCTCTCTCTCTCTCCACCCCCACCTATACTCCTTGTGTATATGTGGCTTTAATACCTTGCTTGGAGTGAAATGATTTTTAAAAAAAAAAATTTTTTTTTTCTATGACAAATATCTTGAATCTTGCACAGCTTTTGGACTTTGATTGAAAGTGAAGAGAAACAGTTGTCAAATTTTTCTTTACTTAAGCACTCAATGTGTCTGTAAAGAAATGAAATTTGATCAAATTTTAAAGGCAATAAACAAGTTTGTAGAGGAAAAATGGAGCTACAAAAAAAACCATAAGACACTATAGTAAAAATATTTTACTTGTTAATTCAAATAACATTGGGGGGAAAATGAAAAAATTTATCTGACAACTCATATATATATATATATATAAGTGAACATTGAAGTCAGCACCCACCGTCTATAGTCTGCCCTGGGTGTTGACTTCTTTGTCTAGTTTTACATTAACATGCATTCTATCTCTGATATTGACCACTTTAACCCATAAATATAGCATACCTTAAAACTTTTTATCATTCATATATATAAAAGGTTGGAGACAGTGAAAGATAAATGGTGTATTTAGAAGTAGGTACATGAAAGTTATAAGAATATGACCAAACCAGCCTGAAAATCTGAGGGCTGAAATCATGGTAGTTTGGTAAGGCTGTTATATCTTTTTATGATCATATTTAATATTGCTCCATACACTAGGTATTGAACACTGTCTAAAATCTACTGGAATCTGTTGATTTCTGAGTAGACTATCCCATAGTTGATGTCTACAAGAAGAAATTTGTGTGTGTCTTCCTTATCATTCTCTCTATCTCTCTCTCCCCCTTGTTAATAATAAATGTTTGGTCACTTTAGACAGACATTTTTTTTTGTGGTTAATTTCCACCTCTATTCCCATTTCCTTCTCCGGTTGACATCAAATACAAATCTCCTCGTTCTTTAAGCTTTTTCAAGTGGACATGAGCAAGATTGATTCTTCTTTGCACAAGGAAAAAATTTTAATTGACATTGGTCCATATGTAAAATATTACAACCATAGATTTTGGAACATTCCATCTGCTTTCATATGTAATATCCACTGATCATGTAAAAAGAAAGAAAAAAATGCACACATTGCCTTGCAGAGAAAGATTTATTTTTATCTATTCACTTATAAGGCAGAGAATAAAAATCTGCTTGCACGTAGAAATGTGTTGTTTTATAGACAGTTACACATTCATGGTTTTCTTTCAAATCATATTCCATACATTCAAATTTAATTTCTCTTGGCATCTTCATTAGGCTCCAGAACACATTTTCCTTGCAAAGTGTTATGGAGAATCAACTGTTTTATCAATATTCCAATAAAATGTACTCCCTCCCCCAAAAGTACACTTCTGAATAGCTTCAGAGTGAGTGGGGAAGGTCATTAGGGCATTCGGAAAGTCCTTACATTTTACCAGAAAGTATGTAAAAACAAATGTAGTAGTAGGTATCCGGTTTAGTCAAAATTCAGTACTTTGGTGGTGAGACTGAAATGATTTCTCCATGGCATAAACTGGTGTAATGGTATATGGAAACCATATGCTGCCCAGGCCACATGGCCTCCCAAGATCCAAAGGAATACAGGGCATTACATTTGGGGCCAGCTTGACTGCAGGAGTTGCCGAATGATTGTCAGAAATGTAATCAACTTAACTGTTGTCCAATGGGATAGCAAATCCGCTTCCCATGGCTTGAAAGGCTGTTTCCAACTGCATCTTTGTTTCTGAATATTCTATCACTTATGAAATATTCTAGAGATTGAAATAAATGAAAATTTGCAGATGCTAAATCTGGTGGGTATTATTTCACCTATCTTAACTTTTTTTTTCTTCTTCTTCTTCTTGGGTTTGTTTTATAAAATGTGCCTTTGCATTTTTATGCTGGAGAATAACACCTTTTCTTTTTGCCAAAGCATGACACTTTCGATGTAAGGCTTCACTTACTTGGTCATGTTTCTGGCCAGCAATAAATGTTTGCAGTGATGCTCCTTCCCTGTTCCAATATTTCATAAAGGCCAACTCTTTTCATATTCTACCAGACACAAAGCAAGAACTTCTGTGAATGGAGTCCTGGTTTTGATGTTGGCACTTGTTTCCCATTTTATGACAAAACTGTCTTTTTCAATTACTGCTGACATGCGAAACCCATTTTTCATCACTTGTAACAATGCATAAATGAAATGTCATTCCTAGTTAAAAGACAGCTGCAGACAGTGGAGTATTTATGTTCAGTTGTCAATTGAAAGCTCATGAGGAACCCAAATTCCCTTTTAGCAATTTCTCCAAATTCACTCGAGTAGTGGACAGTTGAACACGACACAGATCTCTGGTGTTTTGATGTATGGATCAAATACATTAGCTTCTCTAAAAAGTTCTTCATTCAGCATGGGTCATCTTTCAGACCCAGGCTTGTCAGATATGTTGCAGTTACAATTTTTAAACTGCAGCTGATGTGTACAATCCTTCACTGCATCGACACACACTGCACCAATGTTTTTAAATGATTCTGTAACAGTACTACCCTTGCATACGGTGAATACGTTGTTTTTCAGGTTATAATCCTTCATGGGTTTAAACTCAGCAGTGTATTGTAAACAACACACTGTTGGATAGAAGAGATCCTATCATTCAACATTGATTCTATCTTGGTTGGTTGACTTGGCTTGTAATTCATAGCGGTGAAATATGTAATTACTTTCCGAACACCCTAACGTAATTTCTTTTTCCTTAATGTCATGTTCCTATTATGTATTATATAATCTGTAATGTCTACATTTTTAAGATATGATCTTGAAACCAAAGGAATTTTTTTTTTTTTTATTAAGATTATTTACATTGTTTGGACTGTGTTGTCCTCATCTTTATTGCAATACCTACAACGTGTGTTTTGACTGTTGTATGCTTTGGCCTTCTTCAGGTGATTGGAATTTCAAAAATAGCCAGGTACTAAACTCACAACTCTTTGGGCCAAGTCACTGGATTCAGCTAATCCTTTTATCCACTAGGGCCACTGTAGTGGTGAACAAAAACTTGGAAAGCTGAATTGAAGGAGATGACAGACATCTGAAAGAGGCATGGCATGTGGAACTAGAATAATCTACCCCCGGTGGACAAAATAAAGGGCCTGGTTTGAAATTCCAATCACCTGAAGAAGGCTGGAGCGTACAACAGCCAAAACATGAATATGGCAATAAAGATGTGAACAACGTAAATAATTACAATACCACATCTCAGAAAGTGTCTTTTTTTTTTTTTCTTATTGATAAAAGTGAAATTTGTCAGATAATTACAATGTTTTGTTTTTTGTTTTTTCTTAACACCTATAAAAATGAACAAAAACAAACAGGTGTAACTTTTCTCACTTGATATTGGATCCTGACTTAAAACAAACAAACAAACAAAAATAAAAAAACATTTCTTAAATTACCTATTTGGAAAGGTTTTTTTTTTTTGTCAAAATTGCTGATTGTATCATGTTAATTGGAGTTTTTTTTTTTTGTTTTTTTTTTTTAATGAAAGCCTTTAAAAGAATTTCTTTAGTTTATATTTTTTTTACACACATATATATATATATATATATATATATATTATAATGTGTAAACCTCAGATTTGAAACATTATCTACCAGGCAGTCAGAGCCATCATCAGTGTTAGCAAAAATTAACTCTGTTAGTACTATAGTGTTTGTTTGATTTGTTTTCTCTGGTTTATCAAAAAAAATATTCTTAAGCTATAAGAAGTTTTGGGAGATAATAATGTTTTACTGATACAAGTCCTACTAATTTACTGGGTGAGATGAGGTGGGTTAATACTTTACCCAAGGGTATTTGAACGTAAGTGAATATAACAAATCTGATTGGGATCAGAACTACGATTTCTAATTTTATGCTTTCACCACTTGCACATCCAAGCTTACAACACCTGGTATTCTCAAATGGTCACCCATTTAGATACTGACCAAGCTCAGCATTGCTTATCTTTAGTGATCATACTAGAAATGGTGCTTCAACATGATTTATCCATAAACCACATAGTGTTTGAGCTTCCTTCCCAAAAATGTTTTTCCTTAATATTTAGCAAATGGCAAGTCAAATTTTCCTGATTAGTCAAGTAGCTTTCTGAAAGAAACCTCTGTTAATTAACTACAAAGAGTTTCCGGTTTTAGTCATATTTGTGTGAATTACAAGCGGTTTTATTTGTTTAGGGATTCGAAAGTGTTCTTTAGGACAAATGAAAGGATTTTTTAGATACACGCCTTTTAAATTGGTTTTAATTATACACTAATAACCAAGAAAATAGTTTAAGTAGTTGGTTCTATAAATAACTCGTAATTTTCCATCAAAGTTTCTTCCTTATTTTACCCTCATGTTCTTACAAACAATTTGATTTTTCAAAATGAAACTTTCTTTTTGCCATTTTTATTTATCTGATAAAAACCAGAATGATACACTCAAGACAATATATTACAAGAAAAAATTAAGAACTAAATAATATATCTGTAATATTTTAAATGAGGTGCTTGAAAATCCCACAATACTAACAATGCCCTACAGTTCAACTTGTAGAAATGTCTGCTTTTGTTTGGTTGTAATGACATGTAATGTTCATTTCTTAACAAGAAGGAACATGCCTTAGATACAGAGATTTTTACCTGTGCTATTTCTTTAAGTGGCTAAAGATATCCAAGTCATGGTTGACACTGGTTTCTAAATAATGAGGTGTTGCATCAACTAAAAGTACACAATTTGACTCGCACCTTCTGTACATAGTAAAATGCGGATCACATTATAGATGAAAATAAAACTGTACTAACCAAGGGTTAAGTAACTTACAATTGATAAATACTTTCAAAACTATGTATGTATCACAACACTTATTTCGATTAACTATATTACTTAGAACGATTACTTTGCTACTTATGGAAATGCAGAAGCAGTCTTTGTTGGCAATGATATAAGTGACAAATGGCTATAAAAAGACACTCAATTATTTACAGATAATTTGTTTAAATAATGCACTCTTGTCTGCAGAATGTCGCAATAATTGTAAGTAAAATGATGCACTAAAATAAGTAACTGATGTAATGGAATAACCTGCCACCCCCATGAGTAGCAGCAATATAGGTAGTAACCACCTATAAGTATTTGTTAGGACAGTGGACAGCAGAGTCGAGCTAGGATCTGCGAGAACTAGTGGCCTTCCAATAGCAGCACTCCCATAACTATTACTTCCTTGTACTGGTTTCTACAATAAACCTGTTACTATTTATCCACCATGTTTGTCCATTTCATATTCCTATTAGCACAGAATATAACAGTAACCGAGTAATAGTTTTAAGTTCTCTGAATATCAGTTATTTTAAATTTTTTATGCACCTCCTTTCACTGAATTTCATTCTCTATTTCGTCCTTTTTTATGGATTAAAAACGAATTCCAGTTCTACAATTTGTACACTAATTTGTCCTGTAGATTATATAGAATTGTAGTTTATAGAAATATCAGTATCTCAACAGTTTAAATCTGCCAAATATATGATTCCTTCCCCATAACATTAAAAATTTCTCCCTGAGTGGGGAATTCTACAATACCACACGACTGAGAACCTCTGACCTAGCAAAAGGTATAAGTATAAAGTTTTTTGGAGAATGTCAAGTATCTGTTTGAGTAAAATCAACAATGTTCTTGTGGATATGCTTATCAGTGTTCAACCTGAATATTGACAGATTTATCTGGCATATTCCAAACTTTGTTCAGATATGATCCATTGCTAAAAACACTGCAAAAATGGTTGGTCAGTGTGCCACTTCAGAAAGTATTTCACCCCTTCTACCATGCTTTATCTTTATAATATATATATATATATATATATATATATATATATATATATATATATTTAAGAGGCAGGGTCATAAAATTTGAGGAATAAAAATCCAACAAAATAACAATTTTGGTAATAAAATCAATATTTATTCTATTTAATATATTGACTAAATTAAAAGATGAAGAGAAAGATTTTAAAATCAGAATTTTTGTTATATATATAATCAGTGGTTCTCATCCATTTTTGCCCCTTCCATCATATTTTTATTCTGTTCTCTTTTTTTGATTATACAGATTAAAAGCAAACTCCAATCCTATAAACTGGACATAATTTACAGTGCTTAATTTATTGATACAATATTTTGTCCAATAGATTATATAAAAATTATAATTTGTAGAAAGATCAACATCCCAATAGTAAATTTGCCAAATATGTGGTCCTAATTCTTTACCCATAGCTTTCTTTTTCCCCCCTCCCCCTTTAAAATAATAAAACCCTTTATTTTTATATAATGGGACTTGTCCTGTTACTACGGTACAACACTTCCATTGTTTTATTTGTCCCCTTTTTAAGTACATGTTAGATTAGTCACTTTTTTTGACCACTTCCTGTTTACTCTTTAGTAATTATCAGCCCACAATAAACTGTGTCAAAGCATGTAGTTCCTACTTTCTTAACCACTTATTCTACCCCCAAACAGTAGCATAGTTGTTTACCTGTACAGTCTCTCGATATATGCCTGTGCCTCAGACAGCCAGATGAATGCCTTCTGACTTTCAATAAACCTGCTGATGAAAAGAACTTCTATCTTCAGAGCTTTGACCACCATAAGGCATTTATCTGGCTGTCTGAGGTGCACATGAGATGAACATGTATTGGGAAGCAGTAGAAATCTAATTTCTCATTTACAAATAACCAGTTTATACATTATAAGCTGTGATATTTAATTAAGCCCCATATTATCATCCACCTCCTCTTCCTGTCTCCTTACTTAATGCAATTAGCTTACAAACATTTTTCTACTCCCTTTTAAATTCCCTGTTTTCTTTCAATAGCTAATGATAAACTGTTATTTAACCTTCTCCTAACACTGATCACCCCCTCCCCATTTTCTTTTTACGTCTCTTCCTTCACTACTCAAGCTCTATAGAATTTTGTCTTAATTTATTATTCAGCAATACTGCTATCAAAAAAATTTGCATCTACTTTTATCTCCCAAAATGTAAAGCAATAAGTGGCATTCCAACATCGAGGCAATCAGTTTTTGTTTAATGATGACGTTTGTTGTTAAGTGTAAAAAAATATTCTGCATTTAGTTGATTTAGTTTTGCCTTTTATTTGTTCAGCCTGTTTGTTAATGTCCAATATGTGCAATTATGCAAAGCAAAAGCACTTTTCTTCCTCTCTCTCTCTCTCTCTTTCTTTCTCTGAAAAAAAAAAATGTATTTTTTCATACATCACCATTGTTAGATTAATTTGTTCATGTTTTGTCAGTTTTAGTTGTCATGACATTTCGATCAAAATGGTCCCCAATTGCTATTGTCATCAAGAAAATATTGCTCTTTGTAGAATTTTATGAATTTTTTTTTTTTTTTTTTTTTTTTTTTTTTTTTCTGGTTTTAATTAAAAAAAAAAAAAAAAATTTCCAGCCTTTAATGAATGGTTTCAAAAAATAAATACATGGTTTTAATAATTTTTTTTTCTGCATTTAATGAATTTAAGAAAATAAATAAATGCATGTAGTTTTAATAATAATAATAAAAAAAAATTCCTGTCTTTTAATGAATTAAAAATAAATAAATAAAAAGTAAATATGTGATTATTAAAAAAAAAAAAAAAAATTTTTTTTTTTTTCAGCATATAAAGAATGTTTTTCAAAATAAATACAGGGTTTTAATAAAAAAAAAAAAAATTTAAACATATGTAGTCTTTTTTTCCCTGGCTTTTATGATTTTAATAAATACAGGGATCACATAGAAAGTTTGCTTGGAAATGATTGCAAATTGTGATTCAACAATTTTTCTATGATGAATATTTTTTATTTTATTTAAGGCAGACTTAAACAACACAAAGAAGGATCTTTCATCTTAGCAGTTTCCAGATTTTGTAGTTTTTACAAATGATTGATAAATTTTCTTTTTTTTTTGTGATCAGCATATGATTCAGAAAAAAAGAGAAACTTAATGATCACAAAGAACCCATGTTAACAAAAACAATTATATAAAATAAACCAAAATGTCGATCATTTAATGATAAAGTAATTAATCACATGATATAATACTGTATCCTTAAAGAGGTTACAA
Source organism: Acanthosepion esculentum (assembly GCA_964036315.1). Lineage (NCBI taxonomy): Eukaryota > Metazoa > Mollusca > Cephalopoda > Sepiida > Sepiidae > Acanthosepion > Acanthosepion esculentum. Next base: position 28,569,682 of record OZ038507.1, on the reverse strand, counting down.
ACAAAGGTGGTACTCGAGTGAAGGAACAAGCAGCACGCATGTAGATGAAAGAAAGAGGTTTATTGTAAAAGAGAATACACTACTGAAAGACAGGGAATTGGGTGGCAGGCTAGTAATTCTTGAAGCAAGACTATCTACCAACTGCCCTACGCAGTCAGATGTGGCACAAGGACAAATTTAATGTGGGGTATCCAAGCCCACAGGCTCAGCCAAAAATTCCCCATATAAAATGGGTTTGGGTAGCTATTTCCCAAGAAGAGACTCTGTCCTTTGACATAGCCTCATCTGGGGATTCTCTCTGCCCAGAGGCAGACAGTTTGACCAGCACAGCTGGAAACAAATCTCCAACTAATTCCCGAAGCCAGCCCCCAGGTATATCCTGTGCTCACTATATATAGCTACTGATATAGTCAGTTCACAAAGGCGGTAAGGAGTGTGGGACATTCCATTACAACAACAAAAAGCAAGCTATATATTTCAGTATTTCAAAAGTTGCTTTGGCCAGGTAAAAATTTGCTGGCTGCTTTAATTTGGAAACCTTTAAACCATTGTAATGTGTAGATTTTTTATTTTATTCTTTTCATTTGAATTGTTATACATTTATTCAAATAATTGTTGCCTACTATCATATTTCTTTCACTTTCTTCTCCAATCAAGCTACTCTAAGTTTCATCAATAGATTAAGAAATGAATTGAAAATTAAACTGAGGGATGTTGCTTGTGAGTAACATATACGGTGCGATTGGTAAATTATTGCCGTTTTATATGTTTAATTTCATTTTTGATTTTGTTGACTGCACAATATAATAGGGTCAGTTGGGCACAATCTGTGAGAAAAAGAGCACTGTGATGCAATTCACTCAGCCAGAAATTTGGATATGGCATGCTGTACTGCTTGGCATTTCCGCTAGAAGCTCCAATACGAACATTTCAGACTTTGGGTGTCAATCTGAGGACAGTGCAAAGGATTCAGAAAGTTGGATGATATATCCAGTCAACATCATGTTGTTTGGAGGTGTGATCATTAGTGTTGGTGATATGCCTCCATTCATCTTCCAACAGGGTCTCAGACTTAACATGGAGGTCTACATCAAGTGTCTTGAGGAGGTAGTGCTGCCCTGAGTTATGAGAGTGGCTGCTGGAAGATCCTATGTCTGGCAATAGAACTCTGCAACATGGCAAACAAACAGGAGCACCTAGTCATGGCTGTCAGTCAATTTCTGTGACCACATCACATCTGGCCACCTAACTCCTCAGACTGCAACCCCACTTAATTATTATGTATGGGGCACAGTTGAGCAAGAGATCAGCAAAACCCCTTGTAGCACCAAAGATGAACTGAAGGCAAGGATTATCACAGCATTCACCAACTTAAACAAGGAGGCCATCCAGAAGATTTTCAGATTCCAAAGTCATCTTGAGGCTGTGATTGAAACCAATCGTGATTTTATTGAATAAATTTACTCTAGTATTTCGAGATATTTTGGTAAATCTGTTAAAATGAAATGTCAGTGTTATTTTCATTTTTGCGTAATTTAGACGACAATTTATCCATCGCGCTCTAGTTCTTTTTATCCTTGAATTGAGAATATTTTTTTTTAATCGTTCAACATTGCTCTAAAAAGATTAATATTAACACATTGAACTTTTTGAGACCTGATCAGTTGCCAATTTGAATAAATTTCACAGCTGCCTGCCTCACAGAAGAAATCTGCCTTGAAGACCAGTACAAATGGTTTGAACAAAGTTGCTCATATCAAGTCTTAAGTGTTGTTTTTTTTTTTTTTTTTAATATATTCTAATCCTGCGAGCAGAAATATCATTTTGCATAAAAGTGATGGTCACAATCCATAGCTGATAGAACTTGATCCGTGTCTTGATTCATCTCATACAGATAAATAACATTTCAAATTATTACAGAATGTTACTTTCATCTGTTGAACCCTGAGACTTAACCACTTGCTGATTTTGTTATCACCAAACGTTTCCAGATTTGCCCGTGCAAAAAAAAAACAAATTCGCATTGAAGAACAACAAATGGCCAATACAAAGTTGCTCAGGTCAACAGCCTTGTTCTACATAGATGTTCGCCTGTATAATTGTTTTTCGTATACCAATTCTGTAAATAGGCAAATCCTTATTTTTACACAAAGACAGCTCTATTTTATGAACTCCAAAACTCAGCTACATGCTCTACTGATACTAGGGGCTTAACAGGTTAATTAACTCTTCGAAGCTTTACTGTTAATATTACTTCCCTTTCTACATCATTCTTTTTCAAGGCCTCTCAGTCGCAATATCCTTATTATTAATTTCACTCAGTTGTTTTCTGTTGCCATAGCAGGATATGACAACACAACTATGAAATTCAAACACTTGTTCAGGGATCAATCACATACAGAATGATGAAGGTTAAAAACTAAAGAAGCCATTACATAATGTTTGCCTTGGTTCTGCAATAATTGTCCATGTGCCATTTTGTGTATTTTACTCACCTGCAAAATCCCAATATGACCTTTAATCTCTTGAACATTAAGACCTAGCCACTTGCCAAAGAACTATCCCAAGATATTATTTACAGTCAGTCTAATGTCCTCATTTTTTTGTTGTTATCACATGTTAAGCTGTATGATACTTTTTGGAGCGGTAAGTTAAACTGTACAACTCAGCAGGCATACATGTCCGCTGGTGATATTCTTTCTCAATATTTTCCAGGCAAACATGCTCGCCAAGTCACAGAGATTTGTTTCAAAGGGAAAGTACATTTCTAAAAATAACTTATTACTATGGAAATGATGTCATTAAGCTCGTGATATGAACTGGGAATGACCAAATGTCAATCATTTTGTCCTAAATTAAATAGTTATTTTATCAGCAAATTTTAACAAAGTGTTTTAAAAACATTCGTTTTTCAATCACAATAGCAATCCCCAGGACAAGGCATGGATCTGTTATGTCGATAGAGGAACTTTTCATGTACAGTGAGAGTGACAGAATTTCTCTGATTTACCCACGTAGATGTTGGTGATAGTGAGACTGAAAGTGATTCCAACTAAGAAGGAGGAATTTTCAAACAATCCCAAGCATACAGTTAGCTGTGGCTACCAGAGTTTTCTTATACTCCTGGACCTACAAATGTTGATCAAGAAGCTAGTGAGGTAGACGTTTTTCGTCTTTTTTTATCTGATGAATTTAACTAATGGTAGTGGAAACCAACCAGTATGAAAACAATATCAGGTGATACAACAAAGCCGAACTCGGAAATAAGAACTTGGAAAAACGTTTGCTTTGAAGAAATAAAAGTATTTTTGGCCTTGCTTTTGTTGATAGGCTTGATAAAGCAACCTTTGTATTCATCTTACTGGACATCAGACCCCCTTTTATATATGCAAGGTTTTCACGATGGGATGAGTAGGAATCATTTTTCATCAATTCTGTTGTATTTTTTTTTTAGTTTTCATGTTTCTTGTTTATTTTTCTCAAAATTTATTATGTGTACAGTAAAAAAATGTCTATATTTTTCTACATCCTTTCATGCAAATACCTTGAAAGTTTTATAACAATATCTCTAAAAGTTACAGTGCTAGTAATATATCCATCATTCAGAAACTTACCACATCCAAAATTAATATGAATTCCAAAAGTTAGTGCAGAGTTGTAAAGATTAAAGGTGTGACCAAAACAGTGAAGCCGATTACATGCTTCAATGTCTCACAAATACCAAAACCATGCCATTCATTTGTATTCTATAAAGCAGAATCACCAAGGCCATGACTTGGCATATTTGAAAACTAAAAAGCTTCACAAGGATTTAGTGGAAAGATCACAAAACGTTAGAAAACATCACTTTCTTTGTAAATCCACTTTAACTGCATCAAAATAACTATCATAATAAAATTTCCTTGGTCTTTTTCTGAAATCAACTCTTTGTCTTTCATCAGGTTTCATTTGTAGGAAAAGAAATGGAGACATACTTTTTTCCTTTTTGATTTTCAATGCATTCTGTAGTAAAAACGTTAACGATGCATTTAAATTATCCATACTATAGCACTTGTATGTTGCTTGTATTTCAGACCGTTAACAATTCCTTTCTGGTTTTCAATGTGCATCATACAGACTGTTGAAACTTCAAACAATATTTTTTTTGGAAGAGGCTAAAATAGACAAATATGCTTATTTTGCTGGTCACTAAAATACCGCCCACCCTCTTCCAGGTTATTTTGCTGGTAAAAAAATTATTATTATGAAGGCAGGTAATGTTAAAAATAACAACACACAGATTTCACACAGAAGTTTATTTATTTTCAATTTAAAATCTTTTCCATAATCAATTGTTAAAACACAAGTTAAAATCATTTATTCATCATCAATTATTAAAAGAAATATAGAAGCCTCTAAATATTTTCAGCACTTCAGGCATAACAGTCTCTGCAAATCCCAAACCTGCCCTTGGGTATGGCTCTCTTGCCAATACACTTCAGGTGCATCCACTGCAGACAACAGTCGCAGAGCACAGAATCTATGTTCAAGTCCTGTCTGCACAGTTCACACAACCACTGCTGACGATCTTAAATATATTGATTATGATTTGTTTAGTGCTGGTTTCAATTTGTCTATGAAGTTTTTTCTTGCATTTGGTGATATATATATGACTCATCGCTATTTTCAAGAGGCATTTCAATTTCTTTTTCATCGCTTAGAGACTCCGTGTGTTGTGAAAGCAGACTGACTATTAAATAAGTTACAGAAAGCTAGATATTTTTATTTTAACTATGTGGTTTCTGTGAGGCGAGGTAGAGCATGTTATCTGTCCCGTTCTGAGAAAAGAAATCTTCAGTCTGTGTTCATGTTCACTTTATTTCGTCTTTTTACTTCTACACTTAAACACTGAGCTAAAATTCATTGTAAAAACCTCAAATAAATTTAACATACCAAAAATGTCCCATATTGATTCTTAGTTCTAAAACACTATATTTACTGGCAAAATAGCCTATTTGTATTTTTTTTGTTTCTTTTAACTCATAGTGTACCAACTGTGAAACTTGAGCCCCAAACTCAGACCTAACACACTCTATTGATACATTATTTCTAATATTCTGTCTTTGTTATAAGTTTTGTAGTGGCTCAGAATGAGAAATTGGCAAGCAAGAGTTCAAATCCTGGTCAAGAGTGTTACATTCACTTTTGCACAAATACATTTGGGAAAAGTATGAATCCATCTTCACCCCAGTTATTGGTTAAATAGAGAAGACAAGGAGGGGCTCTCTAGCTGTGGATGTAGAAGAAACACAAATGGGCCAGAGTAGATGAGAATGCTTGGAAGTGAGCCACCATACTGATTTGCAAAGTGATTATGTTGAAATGGCTCTGCTGTCGTTTAATCCTTTTTCAGGCCCACCTGAAGTAACTTAGTATCCAATGGTGCCTTCACCCAGTTTTCCACCAGCTGGCCAATGACTACCCCACGTTGTGTCTCCATCCTTGTTCATGTCAGTATGCACCAAAAACTGAGAAAGGCCCATTGCGAGCTCACAAGGAAATGAAAGCTGAAAATAAATGCTACAGTGAGGAATGAGGACATGAACCCTGTTTTAACTTGCTCGGTCTGGGTAGGTATACATGGGATAAACTTCTGCCATTTCAGACTAACAGATGGGCTACTCCATCTGACTCTTCCTCCAACTAACTTTCTGCCCATTTCAACATCACAACACATGGCTGGCAACTCAAACAGGCATCATCAGAACTACCAGAGAGGTAGTTTGTTTCCCTGAACAGACAGTCCAACACTCAACTCAATCCCAATTATGAACGTAAATATAGACCCACAACCGAAATCACCAGTCTGATTTGTTGTTTGGCGACAAAAGTTTTCTGTTATTCTCCCTAAGTGGTTAACCATTTTGAAGACTATATCTTAACAGAATTATTGATGGTGATAAAACCAAAACACTTGAGACAGTCTCCCTCCTCCTTTTCTTTGGCCTTGTTCCACAATTACTGTATCAGTAATAAATCTTAGACAGGGATAGAATCTCACACCTATATGAATATCCCTAAGTGTTACAGATGTATCATTCCTTGTTCAGCCGTGGCGAAGGATAAACAATATTTTTGTCCCAGAGAACTATTTCTCAAAACTGCATTGCAGAATCATTCTCAGTTGTCTAAGGCAAGTTCCTAGGAGATTATTTTTGTTATCACTACTCGTGTTAAGCTGACTTGGTTTTGAATTTTCCACTGAGGAGATAGATAAACACCGTCTCTGCTGCTGACTCAGTAGAAACGTAAGCATGTTTCCCAAAGCTGTAGCCACTGAATTAATTGACCTACTTTATTCTTATCACTTATCATCCCGTTCACACTCCTCCTCTGTTTTGAAAAGGCATAGAGGTTTATCCCTTGTTTCCTGTTTAGGATTAGGTTTATGGTTTCTTCTAAAATCTACTTAAACCCTATACTTCTTACTTCTCTGTCTGAACTGTGAAATTTTATTTTTCTCTCATCAATTGGACGAGATAGGCTAGCCTATCAGTCTGGTTCACATTCCACCCCGGTTTTTTGAACAAGAGTAGTGGTTTATCCCTTGTCCCCTCTTTAGGATCAAGTTTCTCATTCTCTTTCACTCTCAGTAGCCCTTTGTGTTATAATGGCATTATCAACTTGCTTGGGGTGAGTTGATTAAAAAAAAAAGATTTTAGTCTAGCGTTTGTCCTTATTTACATTCAGACTAATACCCGCCTCTATGATGCTATCATGTTTTAACAATAAAAATAAACTATTTATTTATTGAATAGCTTATTTACACTATTTGTTTATTGGAATGGTTGGCAAAACATTGGCTAATTGCCAATTGATTTAAACTTTATAAAATGGTAAATAATAAAGATTTCCTTATAGTTGGTTCACATATTTTAACAATTTAGCAAATGTTTATAAATTTATGAATAAAAAATTTTCATATTTCTTCATAAATTGGTAAATGATAAATATTGCATTGCATTAGTTTTAATTGTATTAGTTTTTAGAATACTGTAAATATAGAATTATTCTTGTAAATAAACAATCTAATAAATAATTGTGTTTAATATTTTTGTTGTAAAAAAAAATGTATAAATTCACTTTCATCATGTTTAGGTTTTATTCCAATCCTAATCATCACTCTTTAAAATGATAAACATTGCTGTGGAGTGAAGGTAGTTAAAATAATAGTGGTGTTAAGGAAAAAACTGTCCTGGCACACGTTTTTTTTTTTTGCTGCCATGAAGGTCCAGGTTTGCCTTAAGTCATTACTATTAAATAATAGTACTTTCATATTGGAAAAGAAAACTGTTTCTTTGGCAATTCTGAAAAAGTTCCATTTCACTTGGATTTATAATTTATAAAAGCAGTGTTAATTAAAATTGTGAAATAATGGATCTGTGTCAGCAAAATGTTGAAGAGAAACTCTATAGTCCAAACAATATTGAAATATTGGAATCTGTTTTTCATAATGTACAGAACATTTGAATATATTATAAATTGGTAAATGCATTAGCTTTTAGAATGTTGTAAATATAAAATTATTCTTGTAAATAATAAACAAATAGTGTTTAAAATTTTTCTTGTAAATTCCTAAAAAAAACGACAAAAAATGTATAAATACATTTTCGTCATATGTTTAGGTTTTATTTCAATTCTAATCATAGCTTTTTAAAGCAATAAACATTGTCAAGAAGTGAAGGTAATTAAAAATAATAGCAGTCTCAGGGGAAAAACCTTGCATTTGAAACATTTTTTGTAGGTTAAAGATAGCCCAATTTTGAATCATTGATCTGCGAAAACGGTTATGTATACTACTTTCTCACAATCAAGCCAGTTAGGCATTAATAGCACTATGCTTAGCTTAGTAAAGCTCAAAGTCATATGCGTAATAGATTGAGTTTAAGATGGTGTTACACCAATCCTCTAAACAGAAAGAGCTTGCCTGGTTTGAAAATCAGCATTTAAACTCTGCTTCAGTGTAATCATTCCACTTCGTCTCAGTGGAAAACATAAAACCAAGAAGGTGCAAAGCGTCACTCTCCTGGAGGTTAGCATCAGCCATATCCTGATGGATGACAAAAAAGTTTCTTTAAGATGACTTTTTTAACACCAACCACTGGCACAGATGTGAAATGCATAACACACCAAACAATCCAGCTCAAAATGATTCTCACAGAGAGGTCGAGGGGAGAAAAGGAAGAGAGAGAGAGAAAGAGATACTGTTAAAAATAAAAAAAAAAAAAAAAAAACAGTATCTGTATGCACTGGTGTCTAGTTCACCTAGCAATCCAGCTCAAAATGATTCTCAAAGAGAGGGCAAGGGGAGGAAGAGAGAAATAAAGAGGAAAAGAGAGAGGAGGAAGAGTGTAAAGTACTGTAAAAAAAAAGTTTTAAAAATTGACTATCACTTGAAGAGTCGATTGAAACAGTTGTCGATCTGATGTTGTTCCTGGATCAGGGGAATGCCTGATACTAACTCGATTCCCTGCTGCCTAACTCTCTCTCACACCGATTGCTAACTCTGTCTCTATATCTAGCGTACAACTTCAGTCAGCCCTGTTCAAGTTTCCATAGCAACAGCTCACAACCACTGCCTTATTTTCAGAACTCATTGCAGTCTACCAGGAGGCTGGGATGAGGTGATGTGGAGCTGGAGTATCTGTATATATAGGTGGAGGTAACATTCTGTGTTCATTTAATTTTTTTTTGTGTGTGTGTTTTTTTTTTCCTTTTCTGGGATTATTTATTTTTTTTACAACAGTTTTAACTATTTTCAATTCTAACGAAGCGATGTTGACATTTAATGTGTGGATGCCTTTCCTTAAGGCTGCTTTTTTTCTCTAGTCTTTCTGTATTTTTTTTTTATCTCTTGAGAAAAGGATTAATTTTTACAATTTTTAATTTCTTTCACTTGTATGAACAACGATTAATCACTACACGTTTAACGCTTGGCTAATTGTTTATCATTTTCGTTGCTTTTGATTTTTATTAAATTTCTTCTTTTTTTTTTTAATAATCAGAAGTTTTTGACATTGCTTGTGCTATGATTAAGAAAACCAAAACCTGCTTTCTCGATTTAACTTGTTCGGCCCTAATGCAGTCGAGAGCAAGCAGACTTGATAAAATCCTAGAAGTTTATTCAAGCAGCTAACATAAGGGTGTTTGGAAAGTAATTTCATTTTACCAGGAAGAATAAAAAACAGATGCAAGTTAGTTTTATTGAAATGTTAAAGAATTTGCATAGTAATTACATTTTACCTGAAGGGATTGATTCTTTTTGATTTTTTTTTGGCGGTTTATCAACACTGTGGGTTATTTAAATCTGAAATGTTTTTCAGTTTGTAAGAATAATTCTTTCTTGTGAATAACAATGATTTTTCTTGATATAAGTTCTCCTATTTAACCCATATCTAGAAGGAGAAGAGAGGGATTGATATCTTTGCCAAGGGTATTTGTGCATAAGTGAAAATAATGAACACAACTGCAATTGGAACTTGGCTCTTTGATCACCAATTCTGAACCATTATCCATTACAGCACTTACACATCCAAGCTTAGAGCACCAGATATTCACAACCAGTCACCCATCTAGGTACTTGCCAGGCACAATGTTGCTTAACTTTGGTGATCATATGAGAACTGGTGTTTCAACATATGGGCTGGAATTTGAACTTGGCTCTTACCAGAAAGGACATGAAAACAAATGTGCATTAAATTTATTGAAATATTAGTTATTGAAAATGTAACCATCTTTATTTTCAACCACTTCAATGCACATGTGCTAAGTAGATGTATTCCTGGACTTGATCCAGTTCTTTATCCTTTATTTGTGCAAACTTTTTGGGAATGTTACTAGTGAACCTGATTTTCTATAAATTTATTTCTGTTCATTTTTAAACCAACCTTGAGATCTACATTATTTGGATCGTTGAGCATTTCTTGCATTTCATCAGATAATTCCGGTATAGGATGTTAGAAAATTGTAAATGTATGCAGAGGTCCCTGGCACCCTTTTTCTGAAAAAAAAAAAAAAAAAAAACTAGATGGAAACTGTTTTGGACGTACTTAAATTGACTGGTCAAAAAAAAAAAATGTAGGGAAACATTTTTGGGGAATCATTTTTATAGATTATCATTCATTGAACATTCTTCAAGCCACAACATTAGTCAGAATCGTAAAAATATTTGGTGGGGGTCTAAGTCATTTTAAAAAGTGAGGGGTCCTATTCATAATATAAATACAAAAAAAATAACTCAAACAAAATGGAATTCGCCATACTGAGTGTATCTTAAAATGAGACTTTTCTTTAAGCCAATATCTAACTTGGAGCATTGTAAACTGGATAGCCCATATTTTTTCTTTTTAATCAATTCACCCCAAACAAGGTGATAATGCCACTGAGACACAAGGCGGGTACTGAGAGTGAAAGTGAATGGGAAGACTTTAAAAGAAACTGGAAACAAGGAATAAACCTTTACAATAGTTGCCAGTCAAGGCTAGAGACCCCAGTCTGCATGGCTGGGGACAAAAAAGAGACTTCTTTATGCTTTTACCCTAGGGTACTTGTATCAAAATAAACACAATAGACTAGCCTGGAATTTTCACTCAGCTTGTTGATTCCATTTCCCACTCATTTAACCATTACACTACCTGCACATCCTGTCATAAAAAAAATCCCAAAGTGATTGGGATCCAAGTGTTTCAGATGAGTGATTGGGTAACTTTAATAAAAACATGACATCATTGTATACAGCCACACCTCACTTAACGACTAGGTTCCGTTCCAAACAAGCTATTAACTAAAAAAAGAAACTGTACCTGACCAATATTTCAGGCGTAGGACACATGTAATGGATTTTGTGCCAACCAGTTTCAGATAGCGTTAATGTCACTTTTGCACCATTTGTAACACTCCTAATTTATCTCTAGATGAAAATCTGATCCTCACGGGACAGATTACGGGTAAAAGAGGGACAGAGGAAAGCAGCGCATAACATACTTGATGGACTTGAGCAAATGGATGGCAGAACAGGGTTTGGGAGAAATAACAAAGAGACAAAAATTATTAAGAGCTACAAGGGACAGGAAGATGTGGAGGGTCATGATCACCTACGTCCTGAAGGGACACGGCATATAAAAGAAGTGTAGTGAACAGTGAACATAATAAACAAATTCAAAACTCAGCTCTGTATTCAGTACATGACTTTTGTTTTGCATCAAGCAAATACAGTACAAGTACATTTTCAATTTGTTTTCCTTTTTCTTAAAAATGACTCACGATCCTAGTTTTTGTACAACATACAATGCTGACTAGTTGGATTTCGTTTTCATTTTATGAGATTTCATAGCTGATAGGCTTATGGCTGTATCATGTTGAAATACCAGTTCTTCTATGATCACTGAAGTTAAGCAACATCAAACCTGGTCGGTACCTAGATGGGTGACTGCTTAGGAATGTTAGATGTTTTAAGCTTGGATATGCAGGTGGTTTAATGGATAATGGTTCAAAATCGGAGAGCCAAGTTCCAATACCAGATGGGTTCATTTTTTTATTTATTTATATATATATATATATATATATATAAATAAATTGAACATTGAAGTCAAACAGGCTGTTTCATGCTAGGCGCAATCATCAGCCTGACAATTGCACCTAGCATGAAACAGCCTGTTGCCTCTGAGTGTTGTCTTCAATGTTCACTTTTATATTTATATTTACATACACTCTATCTCTGATATTGAGCACTTTATCCCATAAATATAGCACACCTTAAAATATATTTCTTCATATATATATATATATATATATATATATATATATATATATATATACATACAATCAGGTTCACTCTGTACATGGCTCAAGAGCCCTTGATGTAGAGTTTTGCAGAGTAAAAGGCACCACCTCAAGCAAGGTGACAATGCCATCAAAACTCAAAGGGCCTCAGAAGTGAAAGAGAATGAAAATATTTTAGAAGTAACCGGAAACCCAATTCTAAACAGAAAACACGGGATAAACCTCTACTCCTGTTCAACAGACCTGGGTGGAATGTGCATTTACTCATGTGCATCAACATAAACATCACTTCTTTTTTTTTAAATCATTTGACCCCAAGCAAGGTGACAATACCACCAAGACGCAAGGAACTACTAGGAGTGAAAGAGAATGAGAAGACTTTAAAATAGGTACCTCCACTTTTATGCTAAAAAAAGTGCATAGCATGATGAAAAAGGCCCCAAACTTGATGAAAACAGAATTTTATTGTCAAAATGTTTGTTATTATAAAGAGGAAAGACCAAAGTATTTTTTTTATTTTATTAAATTTTTTAATCCTTTCTAGCACATTTGAAATTTTTGTTAGAAATCTTATTTTTCTTATGTCAGAAATGTGAAATTTAATGTCTTTTTAGTGGTCAAAACCGCATTGTTTTGGAAATTCTTGTAAAAATCAAATAATTGTCAGATTTTAATGACATTTTCAGAACTTAATTACAAATGAATTAGATTATTTTTTTTATAGAAAATCTTGGTATAAATATTTTTTTTAACATTTGTTACCCCCACTTAATTTTATGAAATTTTGAGAAATTAAAATTTCAGCCTTATCATATTTATATGAGTTAAAAGCAATTTAAATCATCAATTTGTTTTTGTCAAACAGAAACACCATTTACTGAAAATCTGCTGAGAATCATAAAATAAAAATTCAATAAAACTATTACATTATTTAATTAGAAAAGCTTTTAACTGCTTTTAGAGTAAAGATATATTAAGGACACTATTGTCTTCAGAAAAAATTTTTTGGGATGAATAATAAATTTTTACAAGAATTGTTTTAAAATTTTAATTATAATAATTTATAAAGTTTTAAATCTTTTAAAATTCTGTATTAATTTCCACCTTTTAGATTATATTATTAAGTGTAAACTATATTTACTAATCATAAATGGAAAAGCTTAATAAAAAACACTAATATTTTTAAAAGAATTAAAAAAATTTTTTATTAGTGTATAAATGTGCCGATTTTTGTAACTATAGTTGACCATATGTGACATTATCAGAAAATAAGAGCGATAACTATTTTAAATTTAAAGCTAAAATTTCTAAAATTCAGTAGATTACGGAGAATATTTTCTTAAATTTTTAAGATTACTGAATACTTAAAAATTAAATAAAAAAGGCTCTCATGTTATTTCCTTCAATTGTGTTTTACAGATAAAGCCTCTGCAGAACAACATTAAACCTGTCATCACCTTGTCAGACTGTCGGGTTAAGAACACAGCTACTGTAAAGTTAAAAAATGCATTTCTGCAATATTTTACACTTAAAGTGAATGGTATTTGTTTCAAATCAGATTAACTATACTTTAAATCAGCTAATATTCTTCAAATAAAGTTTCAGAAAAGTATATTTTATTTTTGGAAGATTTTTAATAAAGAGAATTACATTGTGATGAAAATGACTACAAAAGAGTGCTAATCAGTTATTTTAGTAACAGCAAAAATTATTTCCAATCAATCTAAATTAGTTTTCAAAATGCAGCAAAGTATTTTGCTTATTGAAAATATTAACTTTACTCTATTAAATTGAAATTATAACTAAAATAAAAGTTTCAAGAAAGATTTTTGGTTTATAAAAATTCATTTTAAACCTTAGCTATCACGTTTTTTTGTGGAGGTACCTACTATAGAAGAAACCGGAAACCCAATCCGAAACAGGAAACAAGGGATAAACCTCTACTCCTGTTTAAAAGGACTGGGGAGGAGCATAAAGTGGATGATAGGCAAACCTGTCTACCCCTTTTGTGGAAAAAAACATAAATAGTGAATAAAATAGATTTATTTTTCATTTATGAGATTTCATAGCTGGTCTTTAAACAGGTAAGTAGTTAAGTGAGGAGTGGCTGTATTTTGGTTAGTTCAGACAAAACACAGTAGGTGTGCTTCTCTCATACCATTAGCATCCAGTATTTATACTCTTGGAATTGTCTTCTTCTCACTCACAGTCCCCAGCCTATCATTTTTAAGCAAATCTCATTAGTAACGGTTTCTTTCTCTCCTTTTGGTTTTAATCTTAAAATAAGACATACACAAATGAAGAAATTGCCCAGAATTAACAAGGATTATTTTAATTCATTTCAAAGAAAGAGAAAAAAACAATCAAGGTCAAAGTTTTCAAATAAGAAACAATAACCAACAGGTTAGTCACCTCATATTTCTGAAACCGAATAATCCCCCTCTTGTGTCTACACACCCCAGTTCAAAAATGATTATAGTGTTGCAATTATGTGAAATTTTGTTGCGCTGCTGAAAAAATAACATTACAGACAAATCTCCATTACATATATGTTAAATCCAAACTTGAACTGAAGATATAATTATTCATTGAAATGAAAATTATCATAAATTTGTTAGATAAACATATGTTGTCGGTGGTGGCGGCTTTATCTTGTATCCAAGATAAATTTCTTCTTTGCTGATCGTTCCCTTTATGATAATGGTGTTGATGAGTGCATTCACTGCTAACATGCAGGTTCAGGACTAGAAGCTTCCAGTTTCACAAACACCTGCTCCCATCATCCATTCCATATTGCCATTTAGCTTTGCAAGAGATGGTTGATGGTGAAAGAAAATCAGAGTAGAAGAAAATGCCGATGGCGTGAATTTGTTTAAGGTGGATCTCAACGTGCCAGGAAGTGACCAACAACACTTGATTTCATGACCTTCCCCTGCAGTACATATGGACCGAGACCTGCAGAATCCAGTTATGAAACTGCAATGGATTGCCGCTGACTATGTTATAATTTCAAGTGGCGCTTTCTGTAGCATGTTCGTCCGCTTCTTCAAATGTTGAGATCTGTTGTAATCGTCATCTGCTTGTTCCACCAGTGAGATCTTTGGGGTTGGTTGTGCTTAGTCTGGGTCCTTGTCTTCGACCTTGCCGCCAAGAGTGGTCCTACCAGGAGTTTAGAACACCCAACAGCATTGTTCTCAGAGTCATTAGACCAGCCAAGCTCCTCTACCATGACAAGGAGTGACCATCAGAGATACACACAGAAATATAGACACACACATATTTTACACTGGATGTCGGAGTAAACAGTTTGTCATCAAATGTTACTTTATTGACAATAATAGAAACAAAGCAATAAATAAGAAAAGAATTAAAAGTATCAAATCATCATCAAACATTTTTTATTATTCTCATTGTTAAAAATATTTGAAAGATAGATAATAGAGTATGAAATTGACTATTTTGAACCAATAGTAAAAAAAATCAAAACGAAACCATGAGGTAAACAAAACAAAATAACATTTTTCCTACAAATTTGAAAATACAGCCTCGTCTATAAAAATGCTACATTACATATTTTACAATCAATAAACAAGAAAAGGATAAAAGAATAAAATTATCAGAAAATGTTAAGAATGTTTGAATGATAAATGATAGGGAAAGTAATCTATGATACTGAACCGATAGTCAAAGATAAACAAAGCAAACATTACAACTTGAAATGCTTTTCATACAATTTCAAAAATTACGACCACTTTCATAAAAATGAAATATCGCACTTCAATATCATAGAGTAGAATTATTCATGCCAATGTATAAATAATTGAACAAAAAATGTTTTTAATATAATAATTCTTAATGACAGACCTTCTTAATAAAGTAAACTTGCTAAAACTCGTTTTAAAAAAATAAAACAATTGATGTATTTAAAAGGATGTTGCAAATTGTAGGTGAAACACACCAATACAATAACTGAGAATAGTTTTATTCATAAAAAATAGCCACTAATTACAGTAGCTCAACTCATTATTACAAAACTGAAAAAGTAATAAAATATATATTATATTTATGTAATACATATATATAATATAAAAAAATATAAATCTTAAAAACTTACCATCTTTAGTCAGGTGGGGGGATAAGATGCCTTGACAAAGTCAAGGTGATGTCTGCCTCCCATGACAACTGCACCACACCAAGTGCCCCCCCCCCTAGTCAGGAAAATAATAGGTGGGAGCAAAAGAAACAAGTTGTCAACTACGAATTACAAGTACTTTAAAAAACATCCCATGTGCCTAAAGCAGAGTTAAAAGATTTTATGGAACGTTGTAAGTCTGGGGTTCGTCAAACAGGCAAGTCATTAAGTGAGGCGTGGCTGTATTTGAGTGGGATCTTTACCCCTCAAAAAAGTGTAACATTACTTCTACTAATTTTATCATACTAAATAACAAGCATCAAGCTTAATCAATTTGTATATGAAAAAAAATTAAGGTATAGGTCTCTTAGGTTTCTTTACCTAGCCTCATATTCTGATCACACATTGTGTTGCCATATAAAATAAAATATAATTCAACATTGGTGAATTTTTAGAATTTATAAAGCTGCAGTAAATAATTGATAGAAAACAGTTGGATTTACCTCCCTTGGATTTGAAACATCTTGCAAAATGGAAAATAGCATCTGAAATGCAATATAAATTATAATGTGTTACCCTTTTGCAGGGAAAACCACCATTTGATCCGGCATGCTTGAAACTGCTTAGACATAAAGCTCTTTACAATCCAGCAAGAATTACTCCTTTAAAGACAGTACATCATCTTGAAAGCCCCCATCTCATTGTCTTTCAACCTTCCTTTTTATCTTGCAGCACACTTGGACCTACAGTTAAACTTCCACAGCACACTGAAATTATGATGATCAAAAAAAAAAAAGTACATTTTTTATGATTTATTTATTCACACATATATCGGTGTTCATCAGCAAGTCCTTATCAAATCGTGCCATCTATGGACGAGTCGTGTCTCGTTTCATGCACCCCACTCACTATATATATTTTGTATACATTTATTTATTATAACAATGATATACACGTATAGTCAATTTAAGGGGTGTTTAATTTTGATTTGTACAGTTATTGTGCTTTAGACTTCTTTAAAAAATAATTTAATGACCTTTAAAAAAAAATATTCATTGCACACCTATGATCCTCTCGTGACACGTAATTGCCGCCATATCTGCTCGATTTTGTATCTGAAACATAAGCACAAACAATTTCTAAGAAATTAATGGATTTTATTTTTAGCACAACCTTATTTCTCATTTCTCCAAATGTTATTTTGTGGATACACATATTTAAGTAGACGTCCTGTTTTTTAAACATTTTCTTTACGAAGATTAGTAGACTTATGTTTAAAAACAAGACATCTACTCAAATATGTAAAATAGCATTTGCAGTAATAAGAAATAATGCGCAGATTAAAAGTAAAATTAATTCATTAGAAATGGATTTGTTTACATTTTGGATGCAAAATTGAGTAGATAGGTTTGCCTATTGTCGATTTCAAAATCCGCCCTGATCTTTTGAACAGGAGTAAAGGTTTATTCTTTGTTTCCAGTTTCTTTTAAAGTCTTCCCATACTCTTTCACTCTCTGTAGCCCCTTGTATCTTAGTGGCATTATCCCCTTTTTTGGGATGAATTGACTAAAAAGAAAAAATATCAGCTATCAAGGAAATCTGAACAAAAAGATGTGCACCTCTTCAAAAGGGTAATTGAACCTTGCTTGGCTGTGAGACTCACTGTGGCCGAACTGTCTAAAACTTGCCAGATCAGGCAATGGTTTCTCTTACAAAGCTGAACGCAGATTCAAACTCTGCCAGGGAGCATATTTTCTTTATTAAGTCGCTTGAATGCTCGAGCATTGTGTTTGTCTCCTTAAAAAAATTGGGTGTCTCCTTAAATATGGATATCCATAAAATAAAGTTTGGATTTGTAGGGAAAAAAAATAGAGAGAAAGGAAGAAAAAAAGCCCTTAACAATATCAACTATGAACACAGCCACAATGTTTTGGCAACATTGAGGAATTTAAAACACATTCGCCTTTCAGAAACTTACACACCATTTAGATTAGCACAACCAAACTTCCTGAAAATTGCAAACAGATTAGCCAAAAGCACTCAGAACGAATAATCATTTCAACAATTTCTACAATACAAGTTCAAAACAGAAATCTCTTGTTTGTGCATAAGAAAAACACAATAAGAAATTTAATTGAAGTACTTTGTCAGTTGTCTTTAATCAAACATATTAGAGTGAGTTTAGTGCCTAAATACACTTTATGTATATACTAGACCACCTGTAACCCATTGGGTCAAACTTGTTGTTTACTGTTTACATTTAGTTTCATGAAGAGTTTGTGAAAGTAGAGATATTTCAAAAAATACATTTATTTGCAGTTATTGAAGTTGCTTTCAACATTTAAAAAATTGTCTGTTTGAAGAAAATTGAAAAATAAGAGCTTGGAATATCAAAATTCAGAGTGTTGGGATTCGATACAATAACATAAATTATTGTTGTGGGGTAATTTGTCCGTTTAGAATAATCAAATGATTTTCATTGAAAGAATAAAATTCAGTAGAAAAGACAACATAGTTTCAACAAATGAACATTAATATAACAACAAGAATACAAGTGATTGAACATAGATTGGAAAGTAATGTCTTTTTGTTTGGGTTAATAAAATTCTGAAATAAAATATAAATTCTCTTTGTGTATGTATATGAGAAACAATGAAATGTTATATGTGTGTGTGAAAAAGTCAACAAGTATGTGCATGGTTTATAGTAAAGAGGATACAAGAGATAGAATTTGTTTTTTACTGTGGACAATGTTGCCATAGTCTGAAGCAGTCTCTTTGAAGTTTGTCAGTGCTGTCACTTTTAGCATGAGGTCTGGAAGTTCACAAGCGAGAGTGGCGTGGACCTTGATAACAACTGTGCATATCCTGTTTGGGGGCAAATTTTGTGTGTTTTACACACACCTTCTCATAAGAAAATTGGCTCCATCCCACATATAGGAAAATATATAAATAAATTATAAATATAAATTTATATCTTTCTTTTCTTCACTCCCAAGATATGTCTTCTGGCAAACACACAAGATACAAAGTTCACAGTGTTTTATATAGTAATAATATATATATATATATGAGTCGCCTGACGATTGCACTAGCATGAAACAGACTGTCGCCTCTAAGTGCTGACTTCCATGTCCACTTTTATATTTACACACGCTCTATCTCTGATATTGAGCACTTTACCCCATAAATATAGCACACTTTAAGACTATATTTCTGCATATATATATATATATATATATATGTGATTGATGTATATTTGGTTAGCAAACTATCCCTCTATCTTAACACTGATGAGTTCAGCCTGAATTTGCTACAGTAACACATCATATAAGATGGTCTAATGTCATGGCCGAATGAAACATTCAGATCATAAAAGGAAATCTAAAAAAGCTAGTAGAAAATAATAATGATCACTGAGTAAAGAAATATACAAGACGTAATTAGCACTTGAAAGGTCAAAATTGTTTCAAAACATTAAAATCTATTCTTGAATTAAACTAATCATTGTGCCAATAATGGAAATACATTATCTTCGGTCTTCTGACAACAGTAATAAGGTTAGAGAGTTGAATACAACAAAGATGAGGATACTAGCCTGAATAATTCATGGAATAATGACAATACTTCATCTGAGAACTTTAAAGAACACTAGGAAGGCTGGAGAGTTGAATACAACAAAGATGAAGATACTAGCCTGAATAATTCATGGAATAATGACAATACTTCATCTGAGAACTTTAGACAACACTAGGAAGTCTGGAGAGTTGAATACACCAAAGATGAGGATACTAGTCTGAATAATTCATGGAATAATGACAATACTTCATCTGAGAACTTTAAAGAACACTAGGAAGGCTGGAGAGTTGAATACAACAAAGATGAAGATACTAGCCTGAATAATTCATGGAATAATGACAATACTTCATCTGAGAACTTTAGACAACACTAGGAAGTCTGGAGAGTTGAATACACCAAAGATGAGGATACTAGTCTGAATAATTCATGGAATAATGACAATACTTCATCTGAGAACTTTAAAGAACACTAGGAAGGCTGGAGAGTTGAATACAACAAAGATGAGGATACTAGTCTGAATAATTTATGGAATAATGACAATACTTCATCTGAGAACTTTAGACGACACTAGAAAGGCTGGAGAGTTGAATACAACAAAGATGAGGATACTAGTCTGAATAATTAATGGAATAATGACAATACTTCATCTGAGAACTTTAGACAACACTAGGAAGGCCGGAGAGTTGAATACAACAAAGATGAGGATACTAGTCTGAATAATTCATGGAATAATGACAATACTTCATCTGAGAACTTTAAAGAACACTAGGAAGGCTGGAGAGTTGAATACAACAAAGATGAAGATACTAGCCTGAATAATTCATGGAATAATGACAATACTTCATCTGAGAACTTTAGACAACACTAGGAAGTCTGGAGAGTTGAATACACCAAAGATGAGGATACTAGTCTGAATAATTCATGGAATAATGACAATACTTCATCTGAGAACTTTAAAGAACACTAGGAAGGCTGGAGAGTTGAATACAACAAAGATGAGGATACTAGTCTGAATAATTCATGGAATAATGACAATACTTCATCTGAGAACTTTAGACAACACTAGGAAGGCTGGAGAGTTGAATACAACAAAGATGAGGATACTAGTCTGAATAATTCATGGAATAATGACAATACTTCATCTGAGAACTTTAGACAACACTAGGAAGGCTGGAGAGTTGAATACAACAAAGATGAGGATACTAGTCTGAATAATTCATGGAATAATGACAATACTTCATCTGAGAACTTTAGACAACACTAGGAAGGCTGGAGAGTTGAATACAACAAAGATGAGGATACTAGTCTGAATAATTCATGGAATAATGACAATACTTCATCTGAGAACTTTAGACAACACTAGGAAGGCTGGAGAGTTGAATACAACAAAGATGAGGATACTAGTCTGAATAATTAATGGAATAATGACAATACTTCATCTGAGAACTTTAGACAACACTAGGAAGGCCGGAGAGTTGAATACAACAAAGATGAGGATACTAGTCTGAATAATTCATGGAATAATGACAATACTTCATCTGAGAACTTTAAAGAACACTAGGAAGGCTGGAGAGTTGAATACAACAAAGATGAAGATACTAGCCTGAATAATTCATGGAATAATGACAATACTTCATCTGAGAACTTTAGACAACACTAGGAAGTCTGGAGAGTTGAATACACCAAAGATGAGGATACTAGTCTGAATAATTCATGGAATAATGACAATACTTCATCTGAGAACTTTAGACAACACTAGGAAGGCTGGAGAGTTGAATAGAACAAAGATGAGGATACTAGTCTGAATAATTTATGGAATAATGACAATATTTCATCTGAGAACTTTAGACAACACTAGGAAGTCTGGAGAGTTGAATACACCAAAGATGAGGATACTAGTCTGAATAATTCATGGAATAATGACAATACTTCATCTGAGAACTTTAGACAACACTAGGAAGGCTGGAGAGTTGAATACAACAAAGATGAGGATACTAGTCTGAATAATTCATGGAATAATGACAATACTTCATCTGAGAACTTTAGACAACACTAGGAAGGCCGGAGAGTTGAATACAACAAAGATGAGGATACTAGTCTGAATAATTCATGGAATAATGACAATACTTCATCTGAGAACTTTAGACAACACTAGGAAGGCCGGAGAGTTGAATACAACAAAGATGAGGATACTAGTCTGAATAATTCATGGATTAATGACAATACTTCATCTGAGAACTTTAGACAACACTAGGAAGTCTGGAGAGTTGAATACACCAAAGATGAGGATACTAGTCTGAATAATTCATGGAATAATGACAATACTTCATCTGAGAACTTTAAAGAACACTAGGAAGGCTGGAGAGTTGAATACAACAAAGATGAGGATACTAGCCTGAATAATTCATGGAATAATGACAATACTTCATCTGAGAACTTTAAAGAACACTAGGAAGGCTGGAGAGTTGAATACAACAAAGATGAGGATACTAGTCTGAATAATTTATGGAATAATGACAATATTTCATCTGAGAACTTTAGACAACACTAGGAAGTCTGGAGAGTTGAATACACCAAAGATGAGGATACTAGTCTGAATAATTCATGGATTAATGACAATACTTCATCTGAGAACTTTAGACAACACTAGGAAGGCCGGAGAGTTGAATACAACAAAGATGAGGATACTAGTCTGAATAATTCATGGAATAATGACAATACTTCATCTGAGAACTTTAAAGAACACTAGGAAGGCTGGAGAGTTGAATACAACAAAGATGAGGATACTAGTCTGAATAATTCATGGAATAATGACAATACTTCATCTGAGAACTTTAGACAACACTAGGAAGGCTGGAGAGTTGAATACAACAAAGATGAGGATACTAGTCTGAATAATTCATGGAATAATGACAATACTTCATCTGAGAACTTTAGACAACACTAGGAAGGCTGGAGAGTTGAATACAACAAAGATGAGGATACTAGTCTGAATAATTCATGGAATAATGACAATACTTCATCTGAGAACTTTAGACAACACTAGGAAGGCTGGAGAGTTGAATACAACAAAGATGAGGATACTAGTCTGAATAATTAATGGAATAATGACAATACTTCATCTGAGAACTTTAGACAACACTAGGAAGGCCGGAGAGTTGAATACAACAAAGATGAGGATACTAGTCTGAATAATTCATGGAATAATGACAATACTTCATCTGAGAACTTTAAAGAACACTAGGAAGGCTGGAGAGTTGAATACAACAAAGATGAAGATACTAGCCTGAATAATTCATGGAATAATGACAATACTTCATCTGAGAACTTTAGACAACACTAGGAAGTCTGGAGAGTTGAATACACCAAAGATGAGGATACTAGTCTGAATAATTCATGGAATAATGACAATACTTCATCTGAGAACTTTAGACAACACTAGGAAGGCTGGAGAGTTGAATAGAACAAAGATGAGGATACTAGTCTGAATAATTTATGGAATAATGACAATATTTCATCTGAGAACTTTAGACAACACTAGGAAGTCTGGAGAGTTGAATACACCAAAGATGAGGATACTAGTCTGAATAATTCATGGAATAATGACAATACTTCATCTGAGAACTTTAGACAACACTAGGAAGGCTGGAGAGTTGAATACAACAAAGATGAGGATACTAGTCTGAATAATTCATGGAATAATGACAATACTTCATCTGAGAACTTTAGACAACACTAGGAAGGCCGGAGAGTTGAATACAACAAAGATGAGGATACTAGTCTGAATAATTCATGGAATAATGACAATACTTCATCTGAGAACTTTAGACAACACTAGGAAGGCCGGAGAGTTGAATACAACAAAGATGAGGATACTAGTCTGAATAATTCATGGATTAATGACAATACTTCATCTGAGAACTTTAGACAACACTAGGAAGTCTGGAGAGTTGAATACACCAAAGATGAGGATACTAGTCTGAATAATTCATGGAATAATGACAATACTTCATCTGAGAACTTTAAAGAACACTAGGAAGGCTGGAGAGTTGAATACAACAAAGATGAGGATACTAGCCTGAATAATTCATGGAATAATGACAATACTTCATCTGAGAACTTTAAAGAACACTAGGAAGGCTGGAGAGTTGAATACAACAAAGATGAGGATACTAGTCTGAATAATTTATGGAATAATGACAATATTTCATCTGAGAACTTTAGACAACACTAGGAAGTCTGGAGAGTTGAATACACCAAAGATGAGGATACTAGTCTGAATAATTCATGGATTAATGACAATACTTCATCTGAGAACTTTAAAGAACACTAGGAAGGCTGGAGAGTTGAATACAACAAAGATGAGGATACTAGTCTGAATAATTCATGGAATAATGACAATACTTCATCTGAGAACTTTAAAGAACACTAGGAAGGCTGGAGAGTTGAATACAACAAAGATGAGGATACTAGCCTGAATAATTCATGGAATAATGACAATACTTCATCTGAGAACTTTAAAGAACACTAGGAAGGCTGGAGAGTTGAATACAACAAAGATGAGGATACTAGTCTGAATAATTTATGGAATAATGACAATATTTCATCTGAGAACTTTAGACAACACTAGGAAGTCTGGAGAGTTGAATACACCAAAGATGAGGATACTAGTCTGAATAATTCATGGATTAATGACAATACTTCATCTGAGAACTTTAGACAACACTAGGAAGGCCGGAGAGTTGAATACAACAAAGATGAGGATACTAGTCTGAATAATTCATGGAATAATGACAATACTTCATCTGAGAACTTTAAAGAACACTAGGAAGGCTGGAGAGTTGAATACAACAAAGATGAGGATACTAGTCTGAATAATTCATGGAATAATGACAATACTTCATCTGAGAACTTTAGACAACACTAGGAAGGCTGGAGAGTTGAATACAACAAAGATGAGGATACTAGTCTGAATAATTCATGGAATAATGACAATACTTCATCTGAGAACTTTAGACAACACTAGGAAGGCTGGAGAGTTGAATACAACAAAGATGAGGATACTAGTCTGAATAATTCATGGAATAATGACAATACTTCATCTGAGAACTTTAGACAACACTAGGAAGGCTGGAGAGTTGAATACAACAAAGATGAGGATACTAGTCTGAATAATTCATGGAATAATGACAATACTTCATCTGAGAACTTTAGACAACACTAGGAAGGCTGGAGAGTTGAATACAACAAAGATGAGGATACTAGTCTGAATAATTAATGGAATAATGACAATACTTCATCTGAGAACTTTAGACAACACTAGGAAGGCCGGAGAGTTGAATACAACAAAGATGAGGATACTAGTCTGAATAATTCATGGAATAATGACAATACTTCATCTGAGAACTTTAAAGAACACTAGGAAGGCTGGAGAGTTGAATACAACAAAGATGAAGATACTAGCCTGAATAATTCATGGATTAATGACAATACTTCATCTGAGAACTTTAGACAACACTAGGAAGTCTGGAGAGTTGAATACACCAAAGATGAGGATACTAGTCTGAATAATTCATGGAATAATGACAATACTTCATCTGAGAACTTTAGACAACACTAGGAAGGCTGGAGAGTTGAATAGAACAAAGATGAGGATACTAGTCTGAATAATTTATGGAATAATGACAATATTTCATCTGAGAACTTTAGACAACACTAGGAAGTCTGGAGAGTTGAATACACCAAAGATGAGGATACTAGTCTGAATAATTCATGGAATAATGACAATACTTCATCTGAGAACTTTAGACAACACTAGGAAGGCTGGAGAGTTGAATACAACAAAGATGAGGATACTAGTCTGAATAATTCATGGAATAATGACAATACTTCATCTGAGAACTTTAGACAACACTAGGAAGGCCGGAGAGTTGAATACAACAAAGATGAGGATACTAGTCTGAATAATTCATGGAATAATGACAATACTTCATCTGAGAACTTTAGACAACACTAGGAAGGCCGGAGAGTTGAATACAACAAAGATGAGGATACTAGTCTGAATAATTCATGGATTAATGACAATACTTCATCTGAGAACTTTAGACAACACTAGGAAGTCTGGAGAGTTGAATACACCAAAGATGAGGATACTAGTCTGAATAATTCATGGAATAATGACAATACTTCATCTGAGAACTTTAAAGAACACTAGGAAGGCTGGAGAGTTGAATACAACAAAGATGAGGATACTAGCCTGAATAATTCATGGAATAATGACAATACTTCATCTGAGAACTTTAAAGAACACTAGGAAGGCTGGAGAGTTGAATACAACAAAGATGAGGATACTAGTCTGAATAATTCATGGAATAATGACAATATTTCATCTGAGAACTTTAGACAACACTAGGAAGTCTGGAGAGTTGAATACACCAAAGATGAGGATACTAGTCTGAATAATTCATGGATTAATGACAATACTTCATCTGAGAACTTTAGACAACACTAGGAAGGCCGGAGAGTTGAATACAACAAAGATGAGGATACTAGTCTGAATAATTCATGGATTAATGACAATACTTCATCTGAGAACTTTAGACAACACTAGGAAGGCCGGAGAGTTGAATACAACAAAGATGAGGATACTAGTCTGAATAATTCATGGAATAATGACAATACTTCATCTGAGAACTTTAGACAACACTAGGAAGGCCGGAGAGTTGAATACAACAAAGATGAGGATACTAGTCTGAATAATTCATGGAATAATGACAATACTTCATCTGAGAACTTTAGACAACACTAGGAAGGCCGGAGAGTTGAATACAACAAAGATGAGGATACTAGTCTGAATAATTCATGGATTAATGACAATACTTCATCTGAGAACTTTAGACAACACTAGGAAGTCTGGAGAGTTGAATACACCAAAGATGAGGATACTAGTCTGAATAATTCATGGAATAATGACAATACTTCATCTGAGAACTTTAAAGAACACTAGGAAGGCTGGAGAGTTGAATACAACAAAGATGAGGATACTAGCCTGAATAATTCATGGAATAATGACAATACTTCATCTGAGAACTTTAAAGAACACTAGGAAGGCTGGAGAGTTGAATACAACAAAGATGAGGATACTAGTCTGAATAATTTATGGAATAATGACAATATTTCATCTGAGAACTTTAGACAACACTAGGAAGTCTGGAGAGTTGAATACACCAAAGATGAGGATACTAGTCTGAATAATTCATGGATTAATGACAATACTTCATCTGAGAACTTTAGACAACACTAGGAAGGCCGGAGAGTTGAATACAACAAAGATGAGGATACTAGTCTGAATAATTCATGGAATAATGACAATACTTCATCTGAGAACTTTAGACAACACTAGGAAGGCCGGAGAGTTGAATACAACAAAGATGAGGATACTAGTCTGAATAATTCATGGATTAATGACAATACTTCATCTGAGAACTTTAGACAACACTAGGAAGTCTGGAGAGTTGAATACACCAAAGATGAGGATACTAGTCTGAATAATTCATGGAATAATGACAATACTTCATCTGAGAACTTTAAAGAACACTAGGAAGGCTGGAGAGTTGAATACAACAAAGATGAGGATACTAGCCTGAATAATTCATGGAATAATGACAATACTTCATCTGAGAACTTTAAAGAACACTAGGAAGGCTGGAGAGTTGAATACAACAAAGATGAGGATACTAGTCTGAATAATTTATGGATTAATGACAATACTTCATCTGAGAACTTTAGACAACACTAGGAAGGCTGGAGAGTTGAATACAACAAAGATGAGGATACTAGTCTGAATAATTCATGGAATAATGACAATACTTCATCTGAGAACTTTAGACAACACTAGGAAGGCTGGAGAGTTGAATACACCAAAGATGAGGATACTAGTCTGAATAATTCATGGATTAATGACAATACTTCATCTGAGAACTTTAGACAACACTAGGAAGGCCGGAGAGTTGAATACAACAAAGATGAGGATACTAGTCTGAATAATTCATGGAATAATGACAATACTTCATCTGAGAACTTTAGACAACACTAGGAAGGCTGGAGAGTTGAATACAACAAAGATGAGGATACTAGTCTGAATAATTCATGGAATAATGACAATACTTCATCTGAGAACTTTAGACAACACTAGGAAGGCCGGAGAGTTGAATACAACAAAGATGAGGATACTAGTCTGAATAATTCATGGATTAATGACAATACTTCATCTGAGAACTTTAGACAACACTAGGAAGGCCGGAGAGTTGAATACAACAAAGATGAGGATACTAGTCTGAATAATTCATGGAATAATGACAATACTTCATCTGAGAACTTTAGACAACACTAGGAAGGCCGGAGAGTTGAATACAACAAAGATGAGGATACTAGTCTGAATAATTCATGGATTAATGACAATACTTCATCTGAGAACTTTAGACAACACTAGGAAGGCTGGAGAGTTGAATACAACAAAGATGAGGATACTAGTCTGAATAATTCATGGAATAATGACAATATTTCATCTGAGAACTTTAGACAACACTAGGAAGTCTGGAGAGTTGAATACACCAAAGATGAGGATACTAGTCTGAATAATTCATGGATTAATGACAATACTTCATCTGAGAACTTTAGACAACACTAGGAAGGCCGGAGAGTTGAATACAACAAAGATGAGGATACTAGTCTGAATAATTCATGGATTAATGACAATACTTCATCTGAGAACTTTAGACAACACTAGGAAGGCCGGAGAGTTGAATACAACAAAGATGAGGATACTAGTCTGAATAATTCATGGAATAATGACAATACTTCATCTGAGAACTTTAGACAACACTAGGAAGGCTGGAGAGTTGAATACAACAAAGATGAGGATACTAGTCTGAATAATTCATGGAATAATGACAATACTTCATCTGAGAACTTTAGACAACACTAGGAAGGCTGGAGAGTTGAATACAACAAAGATGAGGATACTAGTCTGAATAATTCATGGATTAATGACAATACTTCATCTGAGAACTTTAGACAACACTAGGAAGTCTGGAGAGTTGAATACACCAAAGATGAGGATACTAGTCTGAATAATTCATGGATTAATGACAATACTTCATCTGAGAACTTTAGACAACACTAGGAAGTCTGGAGAGTTGAATACACCAAAGATGAGGATACTAGTCTGAATAATTCATGGAATAATGACAATACTTCATCTGAGAACTTTAAAGAACACTAGGAAGGCTGGAGAGTTGAATACAACAAAGATGAGGATACTAGCCTGAATAATTCATGGAATAATGACAATACTTCATCTGAGAACTTTAAAGAACACTAGGAAGGCTGGAGAGTTGAATACAACAAAGATGAGGATACTAGTCTGAATAATTTATGGAATAATGACAATATTTCATCTGAGAACTTTAGACAACACTAGGAAGTCTGGAGAGTTGAATACACCAAAGATGAGGATACTAGTCTGAATAATTCATGGAATAATGACAATACTTCATCTGAGAACTTTAGACAACACTAGGAAGGCTGGAGAGTTGAATACAACAAAGATGAGGATACTAGTCTGAATAATTCATGGAATAATGACAATACTTCATCTGAGAACTTTAGACAACACTAGGAAGTCTGGAGAGTTGAATACACCAAAGATGATGATACTAGTCTGAATAATTCATGGATTAATGACAATACTTCATCTGAGAACTTTAGACAACACTAGGAAGGCTGGAGAGTTGAATACAACAAAGATGAGGATACTAGTCTGAATAATTCATGGAATAATGACAATACTTCATCTGAGTACTTTAAAGAACACTAGGAAGGCTGGAGAGTTGAATACAACAAAGATGAGGATACTAGCCTGAATAATTCATGGAATAATGACAATACTTCATCTGAGAACTTTAAAGAACACTAGGAAGGCTGGAGAGTTGAATACAACAAAGATGAGGATACTAGTCTGAATAATTCATGGAATAATGACAATACTTCCTTTGAGAACTTTAGACAACATCAGTTCCCACAGAAGGAATGAGAAATCTAAGTGTGGAACTGCTAACACTGGTATGAGTCTTCTGCAACAAGGGTTGTGTGTAGTTTTTACTTTGGGTAGGTGTCTTGAAGGGAGATTTCTCCACCTGTTCCCTGAAGGAATGAGAAATCTGAAGTCAGGCTGCCACTACAGGGCCACATGTCTTCTGCAGCAAGGGTTGTGAATAGCCCTTCAAGCTGGGCCTGAATGTAGAGGCCACTGAAATAGAAAAATGGAAAAGAGCTGACCTTGAAGGTAAAGTAGGATTCTGTCAGCATTTTTATGGGATCTGTGACTTCTGATTATACTGTTCTGATTACTTCCATTGCTGCTACTGCTAAATCCAGAAAAGTAAGGAATCCCCCAAGTGCTACAATAGCCAATAAGTGAGATAGTTTCTATAACATGTTATAAGTTAAGACATCTTTATAATTACTGCATAAGAGAATTGTGGGGCATTCCTGCAAAGTCAAATAAATATGAGTTTGTCATAATGATATCATTTCAATTTGTGAAACTATTTAGAAGTTATAACATCTAGAAAATTAAAATCATTGCTTTATATAAGCATGAAGGGCCCTAGGCTGCAGCCTATACTAGCGTAAAGGGTAATCTGGCCCTGCCTGTATGTCAGTTAGACTGGCACCACTCCAATATTTTTTACTTAAAAATTTAGCTTTAAAAATTCAATTTATACACAAATATATATCAGTCATTGTTTTGCCATAGCTACTAACAAAAGACATTTGCAGGGATGTGTGTAAAAATATTGTTTAAAATTTGATTTGTTGACTTGTTCTTTTTTATGCTAAAGTTCACCTTATACAAGGTTCGAGAGCCACTTAAGGTAGAGGATGGTTGGTTGTTTTTGTTCAGTAGCATATCACCCCATACTGGTTATTTAATGCTGAAATCTAAATATGAAAATTCAAACTTTATAATTAATCTAAGAGAATGACATTATTTCATGATTAAATTATAATTACTTAGCTGCCTTTTGTTTTAACTAAATAATCTTACAAAATCAAATGAGGAGCAAAAACTTGTTTCTCCTTACAAGAAATGAGATTAATCATAGCAAATTGTTTTTTGTTAGTTTTTTAAAATTTTTACTATAAAATATATTGATCATCATTTTACTATAAAAATGTATTTTTGGTCATTTTATTATAAAATAAATTGTTGGTAATTCTATTATAAAATGTATTGTTGGTCCTTTTACTATAAAAATGTATTTTTATACTAGTGTTTTGATTTCTGTTTGGGGTTTTCCTATTTGCCCATAGCTGGGTCCCTAACAAGCATCTAACATGGTGAACCTGGGAACAACTATTAAGTGGCGATTTCACACTCAGAGTAGAGGATTACTTAATGAGGTTCATGATATAAATCTAAGAAGAGGTAACAGAAGTGGAGATTATGAGGATAAGGAGGATAGATAAAGATTGCTTCTTGAAGATTTTAAGTCTTTACATGTGTCCATCTATAAAACATGAAAATAATTTGATAGACCCAAATATTAATAATCTAATGGTGTCAGTCTTTATATACATACATGAAATAAGCTTTGGGGTAAAGATTGTAAAATACCAAAAAGACAATGCACTCTAAGATGATGATGATGATGATATTATTATTATAGCAATAACAACTACTACGACTAGAAATACCTGTGAAAATTTCAGCGTTTTCTTATTTTAATTTTTTGTTTAATATTAATTCTTAAGTTAATCATTGAATAACCTCATGGCAAGTTCTACAGCTATAAAATATCAGTAGAAATTTCAGAGTTTTCATATCTGAATTTTCTGATGAGTCTTAATTCTCCAGTTCATCATCATTGAATAAGCACATAGCGAGTTCTTAACTATAAAATTACCCATGGAAACCCCCCACTGCACTGTTAAATATTTGAGTTTAATAACTCTGAATAAAATATCACAATAACAATTATAATTAAGAAGTGGGTACAAATGAAAAGATTTGAAATTGATAACTTTTGCCATTTCACTGAAACAGCTGTTAAACACTTCTATCTTCTCATTCTTTCTTTCTTTTCTTTTCTCGCTAAAACCAAGTAGCATCTCTGGTATGTCTTTTCTGTCTTTCTATGCAATCAAAATGGAATAGTCCATTATTTATGGATTTCTTTCTTTCCTTTTCTCGCTAAAACCAAGTAACATCTCTGGTATGTCTTTTCTGTCTTTCTATGCAATCAAAATGGAATAGTCCATTATTTATGGATTTCTTTCTTTCCTTTTCTCACTAAAACCAAGTAGCATCTCTGGTATGTCTTTCTATGCGATCAAAATGGAATAGTCCATTATTTATGTATTTCTTTCTTTCCTTTTCTCGCTAAAACCAAGTAGCATCTCTGGTATGTCTTTTCTGTCTTTCAATGCAATCAAAATGGAATGGTCCATTATTTATGGATTTCTTTCTTTCCTTTTCTTGCTAAAACCAAGTAGCATCTCTGGTATGTCTTTTCTGTCTTTCTATGCACTCAAAATGGAATAGTCCATTATTTATGGATTTCTTTCTTTCCTTTTCTCGCTAAAACCAAGTAGCATCTCTGGTATGTCTTTTCTGTCTTTCTCTGCAATCAAAATGGAATAGTCCATTATTTATGGATTTCTTTCTTTCCTTTTCTCACTAAAACCAAGTAGCATCTCTGGTATGTCTTTTCTGTCTTTCTATGCAATCAAAATGGAATAGTCCATTATTTATGGATTTCTTTCTTTCCTTTTCTCACTAAAACCAAGTAGCATCTCTGGTATGTCTTTTCTGTCTTTCTATGCAATCAAAATGGAATAGTCCATTATTTATGGATTTCTTTCTTTCCTTTTCTCGCTAAAACCAAGTAGCATCTCTGCTATGTCTTTTCTGTCTTTCTATGCAATCAAAATGGAATAGTCCATTATTTATGAGGCATTGGCAAGGTGTAACAATCAATCAGTCGTGCTGAGGGTGGGACAAGTAGAATTATAATAAGATAATAATAATAAAAATATAGTAGATAGTCTTTGGTGTGCAAATGAAAATCTGTAAAAAACAAAAAATAATTTTGTTATTCTCTAGTATACAATGATTTTAGTTACTGATGTAATGGAATAACCTGTCACTTCTATGAGTGACTATACTATAAGTAGTAACTACCTATAAGTATCTGTAAGTCAACGGACTACAGAGACTAGGTGAAATCTTTTCAGCTATACAGTTGAATTCTCTGCCCGAAGGCAGAGAGGAACCCAGACGAGGCTATGCCAAAGAGCAGAGTCTCGTCTGGGGTGGTAGACTGACCCGACCCCGTTTTTGACAGGGTCTACAGGGAATTTTTGCCCGAGCCTACGGGCTCGGATACCCCACGTTAAATTTGGCCTTGTGCCACATCCGACCGCGTGGGGTAGTTGGCAAATATACTAGCTGAAATCTTTTTCAGCTGTATTGTCGAACTCTCTGCCTTTGGGCAGAGAGGAACCTGGACAAGGCTATGCCGAAGTGAGGAGTCTTATTCGGGGAGGTAGACAGACCCGATCCCATTTATGCAGGGTCTACGGGGATTTTTTGGCTGAGCCTATGGCCTCGGAAACCCCACATTAAATTTGTCCTTGTGTCACATGTAACTGTGTGGGGCAGTTGCTAGATACTCTAGCTGGAATCTTTTCCAGCTGTGCTGTTGAACTCTCTGCCTTCGGGCAGAGAGGAACCTGGACAAGGCTATGCTGATGGGCATAGTCTCGTCCAGGGAGGTAGACAGACCCGATCCCATTTATGCGGGGTCTACAGGGATTTTTTGGCCGAGCCTACAGGCTTGGAAATCCCACATTAAATTTGACCTTGTGCCACATGTGTATGCGTGGGGCAGTTGCTAGATACCGTCTATTTGTTGAGTATGACTCAGAATTACACGACAACTACCAACCTTCCAATAGTAGCACTCACAACTGGATTGACTTGCGACAACCTTGTGCATATCTGTTACCTTTATTCTTATTGTACTGGTTTTTTAAAATAAACCTTTACTTATTTTATCCACCTTGTTTTTCAAGTATATATTCCTATTAGCACGGAATATAACAGTTACATAGTGGAGACATAGAAAGTCTTTAGAAGTGTAATTAAAATAAGCTTTAGAGTAAAGGTCTTTAAAAAAACGAAAACACATTTGATACACATTCATATGCAACAATATGCTATAAGAATATAATGGAGTCATAGATAGTCTTTAGACGTATAAATGAAATAAACTTTGGAGTAAAGGTCCCTAAAAAAATGAAAATACTTTTAATACATTCTAAGATATAATATTAATAATAGTAATATTATACATGGTCATTAGATATTTACAATGTTTTTGTTGTTTGTATTAGCATCAGTTAATTTTAGCTGAGCCTGGTTATGCTTAATCAATGTTTAAAATCTGAGATGGGTGAAATTTTAAAGCTGCCTCACAAAAATTTGAGCCTTGCTTCATGTTTAAAACATGCTTAAATTTGGGACTAATCAGAGCCTTACTTCATGTTTAAAATATGCTCAATTTTGGGACTAATCTGAACCTTGCTTCATGTTTAAAACATTTTTAATTTTGGGCCTAATCTAAGCCTTGCTTCATGCTTAAAATAGGCTTAATTTTAACTGTACATGAAATAAACTTTTGAGTAAAGTTCTGTAAAATACAAAAATATTTTTGATATAGCCCAAGATATAGTAATAATATTAATAATGTATTTGGAATTATAGATCATCTTTCAATATGTACATGAAATAAACTTTAATGTCTATAAAAAGGGAAAATAGTTTTGGTACACCCAAATATAGAATGATAATATTAATAATATAGTGTAGTCATAGTCTTTAGAGGCATACATGAGATAAGCTTTTGAGTAAAGTTCTGTAAAAAGCAAAAATACTTTGAATGCACTGTAATATCAATTGCTAGGTCTGCTGCTAGGAAAGTTGGTTCATTATATCATGCTAAACAATTTTTTCCCCAGAATCTATCTTAAAAATTTATAAGTCTACCATTTGTCCATGCATTGAATATTGCTGCCACATCTGGTCTAGTGCTCCTGCTATAAATTTAGAGATTCTTGATAAATCCAAAGAAGAATCTGCAATGTTATTGGTCCTGACCTGGCATCTTGGCTTCAGTCACTTTACCACCATCATAATGTAACTTTGCTGTGACTTTTCTATAAATACTTTCATGGCAACTGTCCTGATGGACTTTGCTTTATGGTACCTAGACTATATGAATTTAAGCGCAGTACTAGATTGGTAGCTAGGTCTTATCATTTTACATTTGAAATGACAAGACGTAATCATAAGTTCTATGCTAACCATTTCTTCTATCGCACTGCTTGCTTGTGGAACTCTCTTTCAGCTTCTAGCTTCCAAGTTTGGTTTGGTTTATTTTGTTTTACACCATATCAATCTCAATGGGTTATTTAATGCCAACAAGAGTTTTAGGATAGGTCCAGATGAATAGAATATGTATTCTTTGTAAGAAATCAATTTGTAGATCAGGTTTCATTGATGCATTTTTGTAAAGAGGGTTTTTGTTGAGAGTATTGCTGGTAATTTTTTTTTTTTAAATCTATTGCTGGTAATATTTTTTTTTTCAAAAAGGTATTGCTGTTATTTTTTACTATAAAAATCTATTTCTATACTTTCATAGTGTTTTGACCTCAGTTTGGGGGTTAATTATTTGCTTATAGCTGGGACCCTAACAGGTGCTAACATCCCAGGTCAGGGTGGACCTGGAAACAACAGCAATTAAGAGATGGTTCCATGCTCCTCAAAACCTCCTGATTAGAGGACTTGCTGACAGATTTAGTTTATCGTCATACCCAGGATATTCCCAGTCAAGTTTGATCTTCAAAAATTTAAATATAATGTCTATTGTTATCTTCTGTCTTCTTAATTCTTGTTCTTTTATTATTCTCTCTCCTTAATAGTATTTTTTTTCACATACTAACACTCAGTAACCCCTTATGTCTTAGTGGCTTTATTGCCTTGCTTGGGGTGAAATGATTATGAAAAAAATAATGATATTATTAATAATATAGTAGAGACACTGATTGTCTTTAGCTGTGTTCGCAAAACAATCTTTGGAGTAGAGGCCTGTAAAAAAAAAGTAAAGGAAAATACTTCTTTACACAGTCAAAAATCAATTTTTTCTTTCTTTTGAGAAAACCTATTTGTACTTTAAGTTCTCTAAACTTTTGGGTAGCATATGGTGTATATAAATGTATGTTGAGTTTTAACATCAATGAAAAGCAACAATAAATAATGTGACAAATTAAACAGATAATTGAAAGCTCATAAATATTATCCCTGAAAATTTGCAACAGCAGCAGAAGATTTATTGATTGCCGGATATTGATCTACTCAGAAAAGCATTGATTGTCCAAGCATCCTTTACTACAGGACCAATGTAAGTGCTTCATATTCAAGCAATCGATAAAGCTTACCCAGGGAGTCCGTGTCGCCATAAAACAGCTCTTAGCAGATCAATATTATTGAACAAATAAAAAAAAAAAAAAAAAGGTTCTAAGTGGCCCCTATGCAACAACTAATAATGCAATGTAATGTATCTCCCCCTATCATCCACCTTCTGTCCATGTCATAGAGAGCTGGCATACTCAAAGCAAAACCTTGGCACTATTTAAACAGACTGGTCCGCTGGTAATAAAATAGGGAAACATTTGAGGGAATAATTTTTGTATGTTAGCATTCTTCAGACCTTCCTGAGGCTGTGACATTTGTCAGTATAAAAAAAATGCTGAGCTTTTTATATCGATATAGAAAGGGATCCTGTTCCTAATATCAATACAGTGTAAAATACAGAATTATTTTCATAACAAAACAGACTTATTTAAAAAAAAAAATTGGGGGGGGAATAAAGAATAGATATATTTTCAATAAAACGGCAAAAATTTACATGAATCAACAAAAGTATATATCTTTAATCTTCATTTAAGATAGATAATAATTATCTTCTAAAATTTGTGCATTCATATCTGAAACTCTCCCCCAAAGTTTTTAAAAAAGTTTAAGAATTTCAGAAATTGAAATGACACTGTATTTAAATTATGAACAGGACCTCTTCTAAATGATAAAAAAAAAAAATCAATATTTTTTTTTATTATGAAAAATATTGTGGATAAAGAAAAATCTAATTATTCCTTCTATAAATTTTATCTTTTTTTTTTTTTTTTTTTTTACTAGCAGACCAGTTGACTTAAGTAGTACCAATCTAATGACTTAGAAAGGCGTCCTGCTCATGATATCGATACAGTGTAAAATCGATCCTTGATTTTGAACTATTGAACCCAGCTGTTCTATATATGAAAAGAGACTTTTTTTCTTTTTTTTTTTAAAAAAAGGTTTTTGGAAATAAAGAAGATATATATATTTTTTTAAAAAGGACAAAAATCAGTCAATAAAATATATATCTGTTTATTCTTCATTTAAGATAAATAATTGTTATCCCCTAATGTTTGTGCATGCCCATCTGAAAAAAATCCCACCCACAAAATTTTTAAAAATTCAGAAAATGAAAAAAAGTTGTTTTTGCTATTTTAAAACGATGCAGATATCAATGAGGTAAGCCCCATTTCAAACTTGATATTTGTAATTGATATCTAGGTCAAATAACTCTGTAAAAAGTCATGGATTAATTTTATACTGAACTGATATTATCAACAGGACACCTACCTCCTAACATGATAATCAAAATCAGTATTTTTTTATTCTGATAAATGTAGCTTGATGAAGATTTAAGAAATACTAATCTACAGAAATTTTGTAGAGTTGTATTCTTAGAGAAGCTCCTTGCTTTGAATGGCTGTTGGGGCTCAAGTTCACCCCAGACTGGAGTACAAATATTTTTAGTAAATTACTTTTGTTAATTTTACCCCCAAATCGAGAGTGATTAGCAGTATGCTTTTCTCAATAGATTTTATGATCTTTGGGGGACAGAAAACAAGTTACTGCATTTTTGTTAATGCTGTATGGTGGATGATAGAGCATCTTAAGCGTAGTGATGCTGAAAAAAAGGCCATGCAAAAATACTTGGCTAGCATTGAAAATTTCA
This sequence comes from Acanthosepion esculentum, assembly GCA_964036315.1. Lineage (NCBI taxonomy): Eukaryota > Metazoa > Mollusca > Cephalopoda > Sepiida > Sepiidae > Acanthosepion > Acanthosepion esculentum. Next base: position 28,531,964 of record OZ038507.1, on the reverse strand, counting down.
CTTTTCAGCTCTTAAGTTAAAAAGAGAATTTTTTTGCAAAATGTGATCTTTATTATTACACAAAGTACAAGACATCAAAGTATTAGGTTGGTGCAAAAATAATGTCGTTTTTTGACGTTCAACTTCATGTGAGAAAACGACATTATTTTTGCACCAACCTAATATCAGTCATGTGCCATGCGTGATACACTCTTAGGCGATCATGTATCTTTTGATACATGACTGACAAGGCAGATTTCTTTTCCTGCAGTAGGTTGCTATTTCTTTCTGCGATAGACCAGTTGCCATCCAAGGCTATAGGACCCGGTCTATTCTTCTATTTATCGTTAGCTGGGGGGAGAAGAAAAGGATTCATACCTTTCCCAAGGGTATTAGCGCATAAATGAATTTCAGTCAGTTATGTGCTATGCGTGATACATGCTTAGGCGATCACGTATCTTTCAATACATGACTGACAAGGTAGATTTCTTTTCCCTCAGTAGGTGGCCATTTCTTTCTGCAATAGACCTGTTGCCATCCAAGGCTATAGGACCTGGTCTGTCTTGCTATTTACCCATAGCTGGTGGAAAAGAAGAGGATTCATACCTTTCCCAAGGGTATTAGCACATAACTGAATGAAATAGATTCAACTGGGATTTGAACTCGGCTCACCAATTCCTCAATCCGAGCTGCTATCCATTACTCCACTGTGCCTCCTAATCAAAGAATAGAGTTACTTAGTCATTGCCTTTGGCTCAAATAATTGCCGCAATTTGTTGTGGCATTGACTAGAACAAAGTTCAGATTTTCTCATTGGGAATTCTTTTCCATTCTTCATGGTATCAATAATCCCAAAGATATTATCGGTTGCATGGTTTGCATTGGAGCACTTGTTTCTTCTGTTCCCGCCACAATGGTTGGATTATATTGAGAGCAGGCTCTTTCTGTCTGTTCTTTTGATCACTTCAATCTTCTATTCCAATGATTTTTGGTTAATATTTTTTTTCTGCTATATGCCTGTTCAAGTTGTTTTTTCGTAATGTTCTGCATACTGGATCATCTGAAACTTCACTGTTAAGACTGAGCTCAATCTTCGCTTGCCTGGCTGTCAATTTTGGATTACCTACCGAGACTCACACAAACTTTCTTTTATCTCTTGTCCAACTTTTGTGATCTTTCTTTACATTTAAATCATTCCCATATTGCAAATGTATTTTGGGTGACTTTGAACACTGTTTCTGTAAAATTCCAAGTTGCCTGGCTAGCTCTCATTGAGTCATCTTCTCCTTCAAAGTCACAACCTTCATCTTTGTTTCATCAAAAAATTTAGCCATGATTTTAGTGTAAAAAAGAAAGCTAATATTCAACTACAATGACTCGTCAAGGCACCTTACACTAATGTTAATAAGACAGAACAATTCCTACTTAGAAATTTGCATATTATCAAGACTATCATTTCACATTTTTCTTTGGCCCAATAGTTTTGCATGGCCTTTTTTCATCTTCAAGCTGATTAAAGCAGTGTATCTTGTTACACAACACCTATGAAAATGCAACAACTTATTTTCTAATCCCCAAGGTCCATGGATACTATTGATAAAAGCATGCTGCTAAACAATCTCTGTGTATAATCATTTTATGTCCCAAAACCAGTGTATATAGAAACCATCACTAAAGATGTTAAATTGGTTGATTCCTCATATCACACCAAAATGTACCTACTCTTCTCATCATGCTCTATCTTTCCAAGGGTCAGATAAGACCAAAAAGAGATTATTGCTGCTAGATCTGGGTTGAAGCTGCCCAATCTTCACTTTCCAGCCTTGCCAGAGGCCAAAAGAGTTTACAAGACCTTGTTTGGTTTTGTTTTATGGCTTATCAATCTCAATGGGTTATTTAATGCTGACAAGATTTTTATTGCTGGTAATATTTTTTTCTTCAAAAATATATTGCTAGTAATAATGTACTGCTGGTAATAATTTTTTACAAAAATGTATTGCTGGTATTAAAACCTATTTTTACACTTTCATAGTGTTTTGATCCCAGTTTGGGGGTTAACTATTTGCTCATAGCTGGGACCCTAATAGGTGCTTTTTTTTCCCAAAATGTACTGCTGGTAATATTTTTTTTTTTCAAAAATGTATTGCTGGTAATAATTTTTTCCTTCAAATATTCATTGCTAGTAATATTTTTTTTACAAAAAATGTATTGCTAGTATTAAAACCTATTTTTATACTTTTTTGGTAGAAAATATGTGCTCTCAAAATTTCTCAAACATTCAGGCCGGTAAATGTAATTAACAATGTTTAATTAAAAAACAGACCATTTACTTAAATAAATTATATCTATAAAAATAACATATAAACAGAAAATATATTAAATAATTGTCAGACTTAATCCATTTCATTATATATATATATATATATATATATATAGATATATATATATATATATAGTGAAGTCTCTTTTTGAATTTGTGTATGATTGCATAACAATTGAATTTCAATAGGAAAGAATAACAATGTTTTTGTTAACATAAGGAGGTAAAAAAAGAATAATAAAAGCTTATCAGGTTATTTCTATTTGTTAAATAACCATCAATGTGCTCAGTCTTATAACCAAGATATATTCTCAGTACTGAGGAAGGCTCATTTTTGCCTAATGGTCTTAGAGACTATATATATTAAATCCTTCCAGCCCTCCCTTTGTAAGCAGGAGTGGCTTTTGTAAGCATGGATGCTATCACTCTTTGATGATTATATATTTAATCCCCATCTATTTTATCCACTGTGAATATTTCTTTTAGTCTTTGATAGAGTTCTGATGTGAAAAAATTGAAAACTATAGGTTCCTTTTCTTTTTTAATTAACCTCTTTCTGGTAACTATAAACTTTTGTTATTCTTTCTGCCATTTGTTTTTAATGTTTCTTTTTATTACAATTATTAAATTTACAATAGTTTAAAGTTGCCAAAAAGACTTTTGCTTGCTACTGTATCAGATATACATTGGGCTTTTCTAATTACTGCTTATTGAATTTTTTCAATAGTTTACAAATAAACAATTCTTTTCTGACTTTTATTAGAAAGAGTGTTTTGTATGTGATCTCTTTTAGATTAATCTGTTTTTCTTCCTTACATTTTAGCTTTGTACCTTCTGGTTTTCCTTGGGTGTTGTCTTCTGGAATATTTGCATCCCCTTTTTCATAGACGCCACATCCATGTTTTCTGTCTCTTTATCCTTGGTACTACTTGGATAAGAGGAGGTTGTATATGAAGACTAAGGTTATATAACATCCCAGAGCACAACAGGGGCAATGTTATATTCATGGTATCTGACAAGAATACAAGACTAAACTTTTAATATGTAAAATTATCATTTACTCTCATCTGGAGTGTCAAATTAACATCAGCTGTGAAGAGTATGTGGTTTCAGGAATATTCTTTGAATATTTGATCATCTTCCCTTGAGAATGTGAAGGACTTTACTTTTCTCTTTGAAGATCGGGTGTTTATATAACTTCTTGCATTTAGCCGTCTTGCATGTATATATCCTAAGCAGGATTGACTTCCTTTTCATGCTGGAGCACTCAATAACATTCTTTGAGGCTTGATTCTGCACTTTGGTAGCTCATGGGGTGAGCCTAATACATATCGAGGTCACCACAGATCAAGTCCACTTAGATAAAAAATTCTGATGAACATTAAATTTGATTCAAACCTGGTTTGTATATATGCTAGGTCGAGGTGAATTCAATTCCTGTTTATGTTGGTGCATTCACCAACAACCTTTGAGATCTTATTCTGCACTTGGTAGCTATGAGATCATCTTTGAGGTCAACTCTCGAGGCGTCTAGCTCTTTTGACTTTCTGAGGTGACACCAAATACAAAGCATTGGTAATTCAGTATATATTGGGGCCACCACAGATCAACTGTGATATTCGTATAGACAATACACAGAGCAAAATGTGGAGAGAAAGTTCCTGCATCAATCTACATAATTGAGAGTCTGGCTGCTTTGAAAATTAGCATTAGGACTCATTGCTTTTAAAATATTATCTCTTGGATGCATATCTAGGTAGAGTAGTAGTTATTGGTGCAGAAAGTTCAATTCCATCTAAGTTCATTGTATTCCCTTTAGCAGAAATACCCTTGAGAAAGATATAAATCCCTTTCTTCTTTCTCCCAACTAGGGGTTAAATTAACAGGACAGACTGGGCTTGGTTGGCAACCAGTCTTGGAGAAAGACAATGCTGAATTTAAAACCAACTGGGTGTGGAACTAGCATCTCCATTCTGCAAAAACCTATTTGCTTCAGAAACACCCAGTGTGGTGTGGCTATGATTTTATACTCTTTCATCATTCTGCAACATAGACACGGATTAAATAGCAGGGCAGACTGAGCTCTCTGGCTTTGGTGAGCAACAAGCCTAGGAGAAGGACTACTTCAAAACCAAAGCTTGTTGGGTGTGGGGTTAGCGTCTCAACCCCATAAAACCTACTTGCTACAGGAAACACAGTAGCAACATATAGCATAGTGAAGATATAGCCCTATATGCCACAGGGAGTCTATAACGTACACATGGGTTAAATAGCAAAGCAAATTGGGCTTCCTGGCCTTGGTTGCAACAGAAAGACAACTCTGAATTCACACCCATTTAGTTGGGCTGGCAACTCAACCACATGAAAACCTACTGTAAGCACATCAGTAACACCTGGTGTGGTGATGCTGTGGCCCTGTACTTCACGGGAGAGTCTAATGGCAGTGAGGAGAAGGGAGAAGAAAATCTCTGGGACCCATGGAAAATATATAACTACCACAGCCAAAAGAAAGGCTGGATATTTATATTTGCTTTATATTATTAATATGGATGTTTTTAGTGGATACCCATATTTGAATAGATGCTTGGTTTATTTTTTAAGCAGCATATTTATTTTTGTATACTGCCCTGAATATTTGAAAAATTTTAATTGCTTTGTTTGTTTCAGATATGAAACTAAGCAGTTATGAACTTTCAGGAATCTTAAAGGCAGTATTCGATCTTACTTAATCGTGATATTATCGTAGCCTCGTCGGTTAAAGCATGTTGGATCTAACGATGGTTTCTTCAGGAAAGGGGGTGCATGCTTATAAAATAAGAATGTTTTAAATTTAATTATTGGCTGTCTTGATTGATTTTTTCAAAAGTAATTCTGACTGACAAGAAATTATTGATCATAATTGGCTATTGAAAGCCCAAAATATTAAGTCTTGCAAATTCAGTACAGAATACATTGGTATTAAATTTATCCCCCTTTATGAGTAGCAAAACTTGGATTCATGACTGATGTTCAATCTGGATTTCTTAAAGCAATTTAAATATTCTTTTCTGAAGAAATAGAACTAGTTTTTCAGAAAATATTGATAAAAATATTTTAGTTCAAAATACATCCTTATCACACAAATGCTTAGAGAATAACAAAAATAAATAAAATTAGGTCTTCCAAAAATTCACTAAAAAAGAGGATACATGATGAAAAATGCACCAAACATAAAATTATTGTCAAAACCTTTGTGCCATCATTAAGAAGAAAGATCAAAAAAAAATTTTTTATGTAATTTAAAAAAAAAAAATCTTTTTAGAACCTTGGCAAGTTTGGTTAAATATCTTGTTTTTCTGGTGTCAAAATGGGACCATAAATTTGTATGGGAAATTTGAGCATCTTTTTGTGCTGAAAAGCACATTAATTTGGAAATTCTTGTAAAAATCAGATAATTGTAAGATTTTAATAAAACTTTCATGACTTATTCAGAAATTAAAATTATTTTTGAAATTTTTCTTTTTTAGAAAATCTTTTAAAAATGTATTCTTTTTTTTATGTTACCTCACACTCATTTAATTTTATGAAATTTTTTTTTGTATCACTTAAATGTTTATAATAGTTATAAGGACAAGTCATCAGAAAATTTAAATCATCATTTGGGGTGGAAGTCAAACAAGAGCCCTCCCCCCTTACAGAAAATCTGCTCTGAATCGTAAAATAAAAAATGCAATAAAACTAAGACATTGTTTTTATTAGAAATGCTTTTATGAATAAAATATATTATGGACAATTTTATCTTAAGAAAATTTTTTTTTTTGATGAATAATTCATTTTTACAAGAATTATTTTCATTTTAAAAAAAATTTCAATGAGAATAATTTATAAACTTGTAAAATTCTGTATTAATTTGTATCGCTCAAGTGATATTGTTATTAAATTAAAACTGTATTTACTCATCATAATTGGAAGATTACTACAATTCTTCAACCTCCAGTATATTTTTTGTATTTATTTATCAATACACAACATTATCAAAAAATAAATGGTAATTATATTAAATTGAAAATTTATTGGTAATTTTCTAACATTTCCTCAACAAGCTTCTTTGTAAATCTATAAAGTCAAAGAACTTAAAATTCAATAAAATATTAGATTGCTTGGAAAATTTTCTTAAATTTTTAAGATTACTGGGTAGCTAAAAAAATTATATATGGCATTCATATTGTATTTGTCAAATAATTTTTAGTTATGTACCCCTTAAATTTCCCAACCATTGGGTTGTTGACAGATCTGTCATCACCTTATAAAAACACCCACTCCATATTAAAAAAGATGTTTTTCTACTATATTTTGAACTAAAAGTAATATTTGTTTCAATTCAGATTAATTAAACTTTAAATCAGATATTTTTCTCAAATAACATTTCAGAAAAGTATATTTTATTTTTGAAAGATGTTTTTTTTAATGATTTTTGTTGTAAATTCTGAAGAACAAGAAAATGTATAAATTTACTTTCATATGTTTAGGTTTTATGTAATTCTAAACATTGCTTTGTAAAACAATTATTTCTGAAGAGTGAAGATTGTTAAAAAAAGTGGTGTCATGGGGCAAAAACGTCCTTTTAACATTCCATCTTATTTTGGGATCGTTTATTCATGTTTGCCAAGAATTCTGTTAACAGATTTATCAATATAGATGATTTTATTGATAATCAGAAAAAAAATCATTTCAATTGATTTAAATTTGGTTTGAAATACAGCAAAGTATTTTGCTTATTGGAAATATTAAATTTAATCTACTAGCTTGGAATTAAAACTAAAATAAAAGCTTCAAGATTTTATTAAATTTTATTAGGTATCACTTTTTTTTGGAAGTACCTAAATAAAATGTATTAAATTAATACTTCATTAGTACTGTTGTTTGCATTAGTGCCATGGGGTTCTCAAACACCCTATTTAAAATATTATAGATATATCATTTATTTTTTTTATAGATTGTCTTTAGTCATTCTGGTTTTATAAAATAAAAAAAATGTTTTATTTTGAAAAAAAAAAAAAAAAAAAAAAAAAAAAATTCAATAAAAAAAAATTAAAAAAAATTTAATAATAAAAAAAAATTAAAAAAAATAGTTTGTAAATTTAAAAGTTCAAATGTGGTTTCATTTTATTTTCAAAAATGTAAGTAATTTCTACAAATATTGTAACTAAAACCAGAAACTCCTTGTAGTTACTTGACAGAAGTCTCCAGAAAGCTAGTTGACTAATCATGAAAATTTTGTTTGCCACTTTGTACTAGCAGCTAAAATTGTTACACCAACAATGCTTCTTTTGGATCTGCCATAAAAAAGAAAAACATCTGAAAAAAAAAAAAAAAATACACACAAGTTCAGAAATTATGAAAATAAGTTTTTTATTTACAGAACATTGTCACATTAAGCAAAACAAAGTATTAAGAAACAAGAAAATGTTGTTAGAAACAAAGAGTGCTGAACTGCTATAAAATATCAATCCTCCTATATGGTATTGAATGTTGAACAATCTCATCACACATAGAAAAGAGATCAGAAGTAATAGAAATGTTATTCTACAGAAGGATACTGAGTATACCATAGATGGAAATTGGGAGCAACTGTGAGTTTTAAGGGAAAAAGGAAACAAAAAGGACACCTGTACATAAAATCAGAAAGAGTTGAAATTTCTAGAACACATATTGAGGAAAGAGAGCTTGGAGAATTTGACACTCACAGGACATATTGAGAGGCTGAGGGAGACAACTAGTAATCTATATAGTGAGCTTGTATAAATCTGCTGCAAGGAAAGTTGGTTCAGTGTCGTGATAGACAATTTTTCTCACCAGAATCTATTTATTTATAAGTCTACCATTCATCCTTGCTTTGAATATTGCTGCCACATCTATTATGATGCTCCTGCTATATATTTAGAGATTCTTGATGAAATCTGAAGAAGAATCTGCAATAGTATTGATCCTGACCTGGCATCTTGGCATGCCACTTTCCCACCACTGTAATGTAGCTTCCCTGTGCCTTTTCTATAAACACTTTCATGGTAATTGTTCCGATAAACTTTCCTCTATGGTACTTAGACTTTATGAAGTTAAGCACAGTTATAGATTGGCAGCAAAGTCTCATGATTTTACAGTTGAAATGGATAGATGTAATCATAAGTTCTATGCTAGCATTTTCTTCTCTCACAATTCTTGCCTGTGGAACTGTCTTCCAGCTTCTTGCTTCCCAGTCAAATTTGATCTTCAAAAATTTAAATGCTATGTCATTGTCTTCTGTCTTTATTCTTGTTCTCTCTTCTTCCTATTCTCTTACACTCAGTAACCTCTTGCATCTTACTGGCTTTATTGCCTTGCTTGGGGTGAAATGATTAAAAAAAAATCAGTATATGGCAGAACAGGGACTGAGATTGGATTGAACTGATTTGTTTTTTTTACAGCTTATCAACCTTTTGCTGGATATTTAATACCAGAAAATATTTTTAGACTGAGAATTTTTGGTGCCACTTTAAGTGTGTGTCCTGCCGATCAGTGTGTCCTATCACCACATTTGTATCCTACATTATCTAACATAAGAGGAAAAGCAAAAACGGAAGGAGGGATGCCATTTATTGTTGTATTATAGAATTTAAAATAAAAAATTTGATTACAAAATCATAAAACAAGACATTTGAATCCTTTAAATAAAAACATTCTGAATGTCTTTTAACAGAAAAAGGCCGGGACAATGCTTTGATAATGTTGGATACAAATATGATGGTAGCATACATACTAAAGCAGAAATTGATCAGTAGGACACCTTTCCAGAGGGTACTTGTGTGTAAGTGAAAAATAAATGACCCTGACTGGAACTCGAACTTGGCTCTCCAATTTTCAATTTCAAGTCATTATCCATTACACCACTTGCATTTCCAAGCTTGCAGTATCTGGTATCCCCAAGCGGTCACTCATCTATGTACTGACCAGGCTTGATGCTGCTTAACTTCTGTGACCATACAAGAACAAGTGTTTCAACATGATATAGCCATAAGCCAATGGAGACTAGGAAGTGTGGACAAATACAAAGTTTAGAAAGTTGTGGAGAGCCATAATCATCAATGTCCTGAAAGGACATCAGAGTGTAAAAAAATAGTGATGAACAGGATCTTTAAATTTCACTTTTATTAAAAAATTTTCTTGACTTAGAGCTTTATCGCTGTATTCGATAGCATATAACCCTCCATCCATTTACAGTATTCTCGAGTTAGGCTAGATGCAAGTACTGATTGGTTTTGGTATCTGGGTAAAGATTAGATGAGCATTTACAACTTCATATATACGAACAGGGAATTTTTATTTTAGCCATCTGGGTTTGGGGTAGACACAAATGAATAAAATTTCTTGTTGGACACATCACCACAAAAGTTGGATACCTTGTGACTGAGTGAAAAATCAAACTGATGAGTTGAAATCTCACTTCATGGCCTTGTGCAAAGTTTGGTGAGCTAGGTAATTTATCCGTGTGCCCACGTTGCAACAGAATGTGACACAAGATCATAGTTTAAAGTGGAATTTTCGGAAAAACCATACAAAAAAAAAAAAAAATTGCTCAAGCCTCCTTGGCATTTCCCCTTTTGGGGACGCCGGGTAATAACTCCATGTGTGGCACTGCAGGGTGGGATGGCCTCCTGAGGCTGAGTGATATTGATTTCAACTTGTCAGGAAGTTTAGTGAGGTAAAGATGTTCTTTTTCAAGATAAATTTCACTTAATTATTGAGCTAAGCAGAAGACTAAAAACGGTAGAAGTAAGAACTGAAAGATTGCAACCATAAAGTAAGAAGCCCAGTCTGCTTTGAAAATCAGCATTTTAATTTTTTTATCTGGGTTCGAACACAGATTACTGGCGTTAAGGAAATACGTAACTATCTCAATTTTAATAAGCTTAGTTTAGTTTTAGCATAAAAGTCAAATAACGGAAATTTAGAGTTAGGAAGATTGTGTTGCGTCAGTGTTGTAAATAGGGAGAAACTGCCTACTTTGAAAAAAATTTTTTTTCGAAATACTGAATTTTTTCTAGTTTCGAATAAGTGACCTCTAACAGTGATGAGGAATTCACAACTACTTCAACCGTGAAACACGTTACTAATCTTACTTTTCTTTCATGAATTAAAACTAAAAGAAACAAAAAAGTTGTTGCTGATTTAAAGCATAATTTTTCCGCCCTTAAAATTTTTTTTAAAAACGTATTACATAGTTAACAAAAGATCAAATACAATTGTCAAAAAAAACATTTGAAACGTGACTTATATAAACTTTACAATCCTTTTTTTAGTAAAACAAAGCGGTTTTTAAAATATTTTTTACATTTTTAAAATTTAAATATAGACATTTCAATTTCATTTAAAAAAAAATTATAAATTGCGAGCGAGTAAAAAAAAATGAAATCGGCGTTAAATAATAATAGCCACTTTTCTTCTTTTAAATTTAAGTTGTCAGTGAAAACGACACATTAATTAATATACTTATACAAGAAATTCGGTATAGAAAAAATAGCTGACCGAGAGACGAAATGATTTTTTGACATTCTTTGTTTACTGTTAGTGTTATCACATCAAGTATCATGGACGCGTGCGAATAACGTGAGTTGTAAGTAGCATCAAATTCACAAGTTATTTATTTTAATTTTGAATACCATTAAACGAATTATCAAAAATGTCAAAAAATATATATTGAAAGCATGTTTATTTAAAAAAAAAATGGGAAAAAATACAAATGTAGTCTCCTTATTTGTTATAATGATTGCTCCCCTTTTATTTCTATGGTTATTTGGAGAAAAAAAAATGGTAGGCTCCCTCTCGGCGTAACGGTAATTATTATTACTTTTTAAACGTTGTTTTTCATAACTACCTTTTCTTTCTTAATTACACAAAATTGACATTTATTAGTTAATAATAAATGTAGAAAAAGGGGAAATTTTATAAAAAAAAAGACATTATTTGTTTGAAAGTACATAAAAAAAAGGGTAAAAAAAATCTGTTGAACACAACAGAAGAATAGACACTTTACGTAGCTGTGGATAATAAATAATAATAAAACTATATAGTTATCAATAAAAATGTACTAACAAAGAGTTTAGTAAAATATATTTTGGAAAGAATTCTTCTAAACAGATTAAAAAGGACTATCATAAAAGTCTACATGTGATAGCAACCATACTGTTTAGTGTTACTGTTGTTAGTAGTGTTTACCGTACGCATAATGTAGTCGGCTCAAACACAACAAGCTAAGGTCATTCTTTCTGAAGCAATAAATAAAACATAAGTATTAGGAACCGATTAGAATAGAAAATATTTGATAAAAAACAAACCAACAAAAAACCATAACACCATTAAAAAAGCAATAAACTTTTTAAAACTATAAATAAAATGTGAAGTTTATCCAAAGGAAGTGTATTTTTATTTAGCTTATGGTGGGCTACGGATGAGCAAAGGGGCAACATAAATTTTCAATGTTGACATTTTCGTTTTGTTATATGGTTACACTTTCGGACACAAAAAGAAATCGTAAATCAGAATTATTTTCACTTTATCAATTTGATGGTAATAGACGTTGAGCCAAATAATTGTTTTCAAAGTTACGAATTTTATGATCCTCTTGACTCTCCATACTTTATAATTTTGATACCATTAGTAGTCAAACTACAATTTTTTTATTCGACAAAACAAAAGAAAAATCCCATGCTGCGTAGAAACCATTTAAATCAAATTAGGCCAAATAAAAATCATTTTACTGACATATTAATGTAACATAGGTGTTTTAAAACAATATTAGAAGCACTATGTTTGAAATTATTCTAAAACCAACTTTATATTTTTATTTTAAGTTAAATTTTAAAAAGATAAAAAAGACATTACTGTTATTTATTATTTTGTTTGATTATCGTGAATATTTCTTGATGAATTATCTGTTCAAAAATAATATTATTATGAAAAAACCGTTTTGCACTCTTCTTATCCAAATAAATAAACGGACTTTGTTTTTTATTGTTTGTTTACTCACTGTAGTAAGGATTTTTTAAAAATTGAGGCCAGATTTCGTATTTATTTATTTATCGACTAAACTAAAGAAAAGTGCGTTGTTATTGCTTATTATTATTATTTAAAATGAAATTATTATTACTACGAATAAAATAATCTTGATCACCTGGAATAAGAAAGCATGTCAATATCCTTGAAATATGTCATTTGTCAACAATGTCAGTGCCTTCAGCACATGTAAAAAGACTTTATTTTTTTTTTATCACCCCACCTTTTTTGTTTCTTTTTGTATGCCAATCCCAATAAACTAGTAGTTCCCCCTTTTCTGTGCCGTTGCTAACCAACTTTGCTTGTAAATGTTCTAAATCATATAGAAAGTAAGTAGTAGTTGTACCACTTGGGAAATATTCAACAGTACTACCAGCCATCTACCTTCCTTTCAAACTAATTACCCAACAAACACTACACAGTAAATATTTTTAGAAATAACCATTTAATAATTACATAACTATACTACTGTTATTTAAAAATATTTTAAAAGTCGGAAAAATTGTTTTTCATTTACAGGAAGAAGCTAACTAACCTCTTCCTGAATAATTGTTTTAATTTTTTTATTAATTGTAAAAAAACTAAAGAAAAAAAAAAAGGAGGTAAAAGTAGGCAAAAAAAAAAAAATAGATTTTTGTTTATTTAATATAAAAATTAGATTTCAATAATTTTTTTCTTGTTGCTGAAAAAATATTTGTTTATGTTATACTCCAGTATAGCAAATTAAAAATAATAATAATTGAAATGAAGACACTGTCTCGTTATTCATTTTCCAAAAGCCTGCTCCATTTTTCGAAGTCGGCGGGAAGCCATGTTAGGTCGGGTGTAAACCCCGTAGAATGAATTCGACCATTCAACATGGCGGCCTCATAGAGTGATCTGTTATTCTGTGTAGCTACACTCTTTTTGTCAATTTTTACGCACCGTCACGCGAAAGAGGTACCGAAAATACTTCAGTTTTCAAGCGCATTAATCGCAGCGGACATTTCTGTTTACATTTTGAAGGTGATGATTTGATTATCAACTTAGATTTCCGATTTTTTTCAGGCTCCATGTGTGGCGGTGTTTTGAAAAATAGTGGCCATAGCCTTTTGGAGAGAAGGAAATACACTTACATGTGCACTGTAGCCAGTTGAGGTTTTTACCGCCCGGTACAATCCTCCAACATTTGGAATGAAAATGGCTGATACTGGCACTAGACGACGCGTTAAACTTTATATGTTGAATGAGGATCGACAGTGGGACGATCGAGGAACTGGGCATGTGTCGTCAGGCTATGTTGAAAGGTTGAAAGGAATGTCTCTACTGGTTAGATCGGAGACTGATGGTAAGTTTTTGTCTCTTTTATTTTCTTTAAGTAATTAATTTATCTTTAAGGGTGTCGTTAATGCTAAAATTATAAACAGTTCCTATTGAATTGGGGTATAAATTTGCTTTTAACTCTTACCCCTCGTTGAAATATGCGTGCATTTGAAACCTCGGTGTTGTATGTAAAAACCAGTGTAATAATGTCGAGTTTGATACCCAGGTCTCTCTTTAAATTTGTGATATTTTTTCTTGTTTCTTTAGCTCTTATTTTTTTTCAACTGAGGCAGAAAAGATATTTCTTTTGTTGTTTTTTTTTTATATATAATATAAAATGACTTAATTTTTCTTGTTCTGGTTTGTTTTAGTTTGAGTTATCGAGAGATTTTTTTTTCTTTTTGAAAGTGTGTGTGCTATCAAAATGATGGCCTCTCGCTTTCGGGGAAGAGGCATCAGTTTTAATATTGGGATTTAATTTATTTTTTCATTATGTCCTTATAACAATCGTGAAATTTAAGTATTCAAATTAACAAATAATAAGTATACACAAAATAAATAAACGAAAAAGAATGGTGAAGAAACCTAGACTTATTTAATTCGTTTTAGAAACATCCATTAATTTTTCTGTAGCAGTTAGAAGTGAATAAACTTGTTTTTGTAAAAAGCTTTCTCCAGGTAAAGTTAGTTTTCAACTTTAATCTAATGGAACTAACTATAAAGTTTATCTTGCTGTTTAAATATTTTCAAGTTATTGAAGAAGATACACTAACTTAATAATTACAGGTTTTTGAAGCCTTTTTATTTTTTTAAATTTAATTCTTAGAAAAATATATTGCTACTGCAACTACCACCATCACCATAATGAAAACTCCCTCTGTTGTAGTAGTAGTTATTTGGGGACCAAAATCTTTAACAAAATAGGAATTATTTTCATTTATTTAAAAAGAAAATTACATTTATTAATATACATGAAGTAAGCTTTTTTATCTGAATACGTTAAGCTTCATATGTTTTCAGAATCTTGTGAAATTTTTTAGAAATCCGTTTTAATTTTATATGCATGTGAAAATATTGGGTAAAAAAAAGCTTTGTTTCTGAAGATATGGGGATTGGTAAGCCTTATTAAATTTAAAAGAAAATTAAATAAAGATGTTTACAAAATTATGATATCTCTATATTGTAATCTGTTGTGTGTTTTATTAAAATAAAAAACTCTGATGTCGAAATTTTCAAATTTTGCGAAAAAAAAATATTTTGAAAGATTTTTTTTTTTTTTTTTTTTTTTTAATTTCCGCCCATCCATCTGGTCTTTGTTTTTGAATTAAAGAATTAATTTTACTAGATTGAATGAAAAAAAATCTTGCAAATTTATTTCATACCAAAATTATTTGGTTTGATTATAGAATGATATGCATTTTTTTTTTTTTTTTTTTTTTTTTTTTAAGATTAGTAATTTGGCAAAATACTTCTAAAATCCTAGATTTAAAACCAGGCAAATCTTTGCTGCACAAAAAAAAAATTCTAATGTTAATAGTTTTTGTTTAATCGCAAACGTTAGTTAAATGAAATCAGAATGTTTCTTTATGAAAGTCAGATCTTCCGCTTTCGTCAGAGACTAAAAAAAAGAACCTTTGAGTTTGTTTTGTAGTATAGGAAAAACAAATTGCTTAAAAAAATCTTTTTTCAATAGGTTTTGTAAAAAGGATTAAATGAAAATGTCTGAAAAAACAGCATAAACAAAAATAAATCTCATTAAAGATCCATTTTTTCTTTCCTTTTCTAACCTGTTTTTCGAGGTGATTATGAATTCCGTTCCCTTTTTATTGTGTAAAGTGTTTAAAAGTGTTTAATCGTCCAAAATATAAACTTAGTATTTGACTTCACAACTGTTGCTGTAAAATGTTTTTTGTAAGAATTCATTTTTTTTTTTCATTTTCTCAGAGGTAAATAAGTTATTAACTTCAAATTTACAATTTATTCGGAGTATCTATGATACATCGCTATTTTAAATTGTGCAAAGTAATATTTTTGTAAATAGACACGCATACGCGCACACATATATGTGTGTGTTTGTGTTAAATATCCTTTTTATTATGTCTTCGAAATATCTTATTTGTTCATAATATTTATTAGGCGTTGTAGATAATTACTGACAAGTGTTTTTATAAATTGATAAGAGAGTAAAAATGACCTGATAGATTAAAGTTCATTATTATCTTACTTTCAGTTAGGTATGATGATTATTTCATACTAATATTCTCATGTGAATTGTTTTCAGGTGTAACAGAACAGATCCAATGTTAAATGTTGTTATATAGGTTTTAAAATGACATTTTCTCAGTCTTGCAACTTTTAGTTTTATCATTTGCAAATAAATCAACTAGTATATATTTAATTTGTTCCATATTGAAACAGGTTCATTTTCTTGAATATTGTTGATCTAAAGTCTTATGTGAATTAAACCATAATGATTCTTCTTTTCATTGCTTGTAAACTTTACAATTTATTATAGAATTAAGAGAACACTTTAGAAAATTTGCAATATTTTGATGGTATTTGTATATTATCTTTTAATTTTACTTGTCTGATATTTGCCTTTAATGTTGCATAGCTTCTCTGGTAAGGACATCAGTTTTTGAGAGAATTTTCAAAAAGCTTGAACTTGTCTTTTTAATTATCAGTATTTAGTGAATTTTTCATTAAAATTTTATTAAAGTTTTAAATTTTTTTTTTGAATTTACTTATTAGAGTGAAAAATAATTTGTATGTGGCTGAGTTTCATAAAAACATCTGCTCTGTATTCAGTTGGAATATTTCCTCTGAATATGTGAGGTTAGTATGAAAGTATATTTATAAACTGTTCACAACATTAAAGTAATAAAGCATCAACATAATCTGATGTGTTAATGGGAAACTATAAGAATAAATATAAATCTGCACAAAAAACATAAGCAGATAAATGTAATCAAATATAAGCTTTCTTTCTTTTTATTTTATTGCTGATTATGAGAGAAGGGGTCTCATGACCAACATTTTTCAGACATTATGTAAAAAAAATCAATTTTATTCTAGAAAGTAAATGTTTATGCTTATTTTATTGCTCACTGGCTTTCTAAAAATTATACTGCATATTTGATATTAAAATCTTTACTAAGGAAAGGGCTTGAAAGTTTGTTGGCTTTAATATTTCTTTTGTGTGTCTACAGTGTAACTTAAGGTATCCTTATTACAAACGAATAAATATTGTTTTTTTTTGTTTTTTTTTCTAAGTCAAAGTGCTTTTTTTATTTTTTGGACATAATCCTAAAATGTTACTGTTATGAAGAAATGAATGATAACTCAAAATTGTAAAAGTTTAGGAATTATGTTTAAAAACCACTTTTAATTACTTAGTTATAGATTTTATAGAATTAAAAGCACATTTGTTTTGTCTAATGAGATTAGCATTCATATAAAAATAAATAATTCAGCTTTTGCTCAGATCTGCATTAAATGTAGAAATAGTATATGGATAATTTAAATTTAAGTGTAAAAAAAAAAATCTCATTTTTATAGATATATGACTTGAGAAACTGAACAATTACTGACACAGGATTAAAAAAATAAAACCTTGAAATGCATTTTATTAGGAACTTTAGTTAGATTAAATAAATATTTAATTGTTCACAGTTGTAAACTTTTACAATGTTTGTCTTCTGATGCAGCTATCATCCTTTCATTTGTAATATTTGTTATAATAAATATTTTATAAGATTTTATGAACAGTTTCTGTACCCTGAAGTTTATTGCATGAATTTGGTTAATTCAACAAATTTTTCATTATCATTTTATGCAAATCTGTTTGACACTTTTATTTAGTCTAATTTCAAGGTATATCTTTATAGAGGTTCACTTCTCTGAAGTTTTTGTAGTCATTTGGATTTGGGATCCTACAACAAATTCTGCTTATTTCAATTAGAATTCATGTATTATATACATTATCATTTATTGCATTTCTTTTATATTTTAATGATCTGTATTTAAGCCTTTTGTTTATCTTTTTGACTCTATACAATAATTTGATCTCTTAATTTGTTGATATTTCCTGTGATATCCAGTTTATCACTGTTATATTTAATAGAATCACTGAGAGCAGCATTAAATCTTTGGAACAGATTTGTGGTTTTCCAGTTAGTGAGTTATATAAATATGTATACATTTTTTCCATATTAATCTTAAGATCAATTATGGATTTTTTTTTTATCATTTTATTTTTTCTAATTAGCATGTGTTTATACATTTGATTTTTATGATTCTTCAAACATTTGTCCCAATGTTTATAGTTTATTTAGTCTTTTTGTGATATTGGTTCTAGTGTTTATTACATGTATAAACATAGAGATTATTTTTCAAGTTAACTAAAATTTGTTTACTGCATATGTATTGTTGGCTTCAGTTTATTTTGAAAAGCAGGATTTTGATTAAAATTTAAGTACTTTTAAAAAGTGTTATTTTAAAGAATGTGAATGATTAATTTTTTTCACTTCAATGAAATAATTTTGTAGTCTCCTTGAGGCATACATTTTTGAGAACTTGACCTGTTTATATATATCCCTCTCAGTTAAATTGATAAATATTTTTTATCTGGTACCGACGTTTTATAGCATTAATCATTTTTATACAATTATATTGATTATTCTGTATAATCTGACATGGTAGCTTATCTTTATCTGGGGATCACATAATAATAATAATAATTGGGGTCAGATACTTGATACTATTTGCACGTATACTATTTTAATATTAAATGTTTAAGTAATAATACCATTAATTTTGCAGTACCGAAGAAAATTCAGTACAGTTTATAATATGGTAACATTTTGCAAATGAAAATACAAATTTGGATTATTTTTAAGAATGAAATTTTTGGCAAAAGTAGGAAATATAAGTGATGATGAAAACAGTTGGATAACTATAACAACTAGTTCTTACTAATTTTAAATTTTAGTTTCATATGTAAAATCAGATATTTTTCTTATAAAAATTTTTATTTAATAAGAGAAATTGTATACTAATCTCATTTAAAGCATTTGTTGCACCCCCACCTATTTCAGTAGTACAAATAAATGTTTACTTGATTTTCAAGTAGTTGTGTGTGTTAGAAATGTGATCTGTTATCTGATGGATAAAGAAACTAGGTTTTGTATCTATTTCAGAATTAAATCTGAACAGACAAAAATTTGACTTCATTATACATTTTGTAGAGAATTTCCACTACTCAAGTAGTTCAGTGTATAAGAATAAATTAAAAATGCTAATTTTACTCCAAATAATTACTAGTAAAGACTATCTCTTACAGCTACTGAAAAGAGAAAGCTCATGATTTTAAATAGTATTTAGATAATCATTAAAATCTATTTTACTGTGAAAAAAGATTCTAATGTTAATTTAAAATAAATAAAATTTCCTAAAATTAATCAGAATAAATTTTGAAAATGATAATTTTTTGTAATTGGAGATTCAAAAGATTATTTATTGATTTATTTCCTTTTTCTTCCTGTAAAACCAAATTCTTTTGTTTTGCATTTTGCCTTATTTTCACAATATTTGAAATCTACTTTAAATGATTTAGGATTATTAAAAAATAAAATCATGGCCAAATAAGTGAATGAAATATTTTTTATCCACTTCATTTAAAATGCTTCACTGTTTTTATGGTTTTTGTATGCTTTGTTTTTATTTTATAATTAATATATCTAAAACATTTTTAACTAATTCATGAATACTTTATAAAATTTCAGGTTCATTACTGCTGGAGTCTAAAATACAACCTGATACAGCCTATCAAAAACAACAAGTAAAATATTTTTTTTATTGCTTCTATATATATATATATATATATATATATATATATATATATATATATATATATATATATATATATGTGTGTGTGTGTGTCAATATTGATAATGAGTCTTTTTCTATACCGGAATATTTTTTTGTCAACTTAATTTTTTCCCCCAAAAGTTAATTGTACTAAGCTACATAGCCTAGTAAAACCAACTGTACTTTTTACCCCTTTACCTGTTTGCACTTCTCCCCAAAATTTGGTTTCAATTGCTCAATGTGTGCTTATTTTAGATAGTGTGACAGGCGGATTAACAGAAGTCACAGAATTATATATATATATGTGTGTGTTTTCGTTTCAAGAGATCTATAATCTTGGGGCCATAGATATTGGCAGACAATTATTACACAATTATATATAAATACAATATTTAATATTTTTATAAACAAATGTTTATTGAATGAAATTAAGTATAGGAAATCTTTCATGATAATCAAAATTAAACTGAAATCACTATTATTTGTATTATCAAAAGAATTATTTCAGAGGAAGAAAAAAAAGCAGTACATTGACAAAGTTGTCAGAAAAATTGTTAAAAGTGGTGAATATATTGTTACATTAATATCAGATTATTTAACATAAAATTGCCAATTTTATTTTAAACTTGACATTTTAAATTTTTTTTTTATTCCAAAATGATAACTATCAGTCTTTCATTATTTTTTTTAATGTTATTGATTATTCAGTAATTCTGTTAATTTTTGTTTTGAGAAATGTAGAAGGCCTTAAAACTCAAATTTTTCTTTCCATTTTATACCTGTTTGAATTGAACCTATGAATTCTGTATTTTAGTGAATGTACAGTAATTTAAAAAATTGTAAGTAGAAATTTCAGGTTGGAAAACCAGAAAAGAGCTTTGACTGAACTCATTACCAATGATCAGGTTATGATGAAAAATCCCAAATTCTCTGAAATTGCGAAATACTCAACAATTGAAACTATTTTAAAACATTTAAGAGTGCTTAGCAATAAAAAGATATAGCTGAACTCTATTTGAGGAACAAAATATATTAAGATCTGTTGAGGAGGATGAAATTAATATATTTTGTATTATTTATATCTTTTAATGAAAAATGTATTTTATGTAAACATCATCCAAAACTTCATTGTCTTTGTGTTTGATGGAAAAAGAATGATTTGATACAACATAGATTTTTATCAGTGTGGACAAATAATTAATGCACATAGATATGTAGACAAGTGTGACATGTTACATTAAAACCTTAGAGCAAACAAAAGCCAGTTTGATGAATGGATTGGGGTTGTTATTTTGCTCATTTTGCAACAATATTAATATTGAATGTGAGGTAACAATAACTTATTGCACTCTTGTTTATTCCCCCAAATTCTCATGTATTATCATTTTCAACATCTTCTTTACAGAATCAGGTTGAAGATGATCTTAATGAATTTATCAATTAGGCTCTGAATGGATTAGATATAGACTTTCTTTTTTATGATTTTATTGGATTTATATCTTTATTTTGCTTCCTATTCCTTAATCTTCTGTGGTCAACTTATTGTATCTGTGTAATGATCGTTTGTACTTATTACAGATTTATTTTAATGTTTTTTATTTTACAGGAAACTCTCATAGTTTGGTCTGAGGCAGAGAATTATGACCTTGCATTGAGTTTCCAAGAGAAGGCTGGTTGTGATGAAATTTGGGAGAAAATTTGCCAGGTAAAGTTGTCCTATCTCAAAATCTTTATTTAAATTGTCTAAGTAAGAATATTTCAAGTAAAGTTTACTGTAAGAATTAGGTAGTTTAATTGTTTATTTTACTTCAAAGCTAATATTGCAAAATGTTCTTATAAATTTGTATTTATTTAAGGATAATTTTATTAACAATTTAAGAAATTTCATTTTTTTTAAGAAAATCTCCAAAAATTCTTTAAAACTACTCTTGATGGGAATGTACTACTGAATAACCCTTTTAGTTCATTGATTAAAAGTAATTTTAATGAGTATTACATATAAAATTAAAGTAGAATGTTATAAGGCAGTGTAAAAACACAGGAAATATTCGTCTTTAGTTTCCTAATTAAGTCAACTAAAGAGTTGATTTATTAACAATACTTTCACAAAGCAATGCAATTTTTTTATGGACATATAGAAAAGGTATAAGTTAAAAAATTAATATTGACTAATTTACTTGGTGGATATTATTTATTTCATTATCTTTACTTACTGTTGGTCAGTATTCCTATATATGTAATTATATAGTTAATATTAAATATGGTTTCAGTATGGAAATTGTGTGTGTTCTTTTTTTCTTTTCTTTTTTTATATCTATTTTAAATGACTTTTTCATTTGGGTAAAAACTCTTGAAGTTGTGATTCAGAACTAAAAATGTTAAGATCTTTAAAAAAAAAAAAAAGAATTTTTCTTTATAGTATCTGGCAGAAGCAACAGATATGCAAAAAAAATTTTCATTTTGACTGATCTACATCTAAAATTGATGAACAACTGAGATCGTGAGTGATGAAAAGATCTCTTTATAAATGGAAACTGATAGAAAGCAAAACAATAAAGTTTTTCTTTTCGTTTTTATTTCTGAATTTCAGGTGCAGGGCAAAGATCCTTCAGTTGACATTACCCAAGATGTTGTGGAAGAATCTGAAGATGATCGTTTTGAGGATATGCCTGATGCAGCTCCTCCAATTGAATTGCCTCAATGTGATTTAAGCAAACTTGAGGAGATCTCAGAACTGTTCAACAGTGTGCTTCCATCGCCCATTCGGCGAGAGAAACTCTCCGTTGCAATAGAAACAGAAAATTACATTAAGAAACTCATAGACTTATTTCATATGTGTGAGGATCTTGATAATATAGATGGATTACATCATCTCTATGACATTTTTAAAAGCATATTTTTGCTAAACAAAAATGCACTGTTTGAGATCATGTTTGCTGATGATGTTATATTTGATGTTGTTGGGATTTTAGAATACGATTCCTCATTACCTCAACCAGCCAAACACCGCGAATACTTACAGAACACATCACGGTTTAAAGAAGTTATACCCATCACAAATACAGAATTGCGGAACAAAATTCACCAAACTTACAGAGTACAATACATCCAGGATGTGATATTACCTACACCTTCAGTGTTTGAAGAAAACATGCTTTCAACATTAAGTTCCTTCATATTTTTCAACAAAGTAGAAATTGTCACAATGATACAGGTAAGTTATGTTTTTTATTATTGTTCTTTTAGTTGTTACCTCTTTATAAAATTGATATTTGATTGGCCATTGTGCAATGTTTATCATGCAATTGTTTTAATATCAATATATTTATATTTTCATCATTTTCCAACTGAAGAATAGAATTATTATGGGTAAATATCTAACATATTGTAATGTGATTATTTTAAGGTGAAGTAACTGCAGTACTTTCTCTAAATTGATATTTTTATGGGCTTTGTGAGAATGCCAGCTATGATTTAAAATTTATTTTACTTGAATAGAAAAGTTGATTCAATTTTCATAGATTTCCTATTAGAAAGAGGAATGGATGAATATTCCTGATTATAAAAAAAAATATTTTGGTCCAAAATATGGAAACGTATTTGCATTTGGGCAGTGGGGTATATTCCTGCGAGCATTAAATAATGTTCCTATAAAATTGAAAATCTATCTAATGTTGAAAAGTTCTCAGCCAGTTATGCTTTGCAAAATCTGATCAGACATAGTATGTTTTTAACCTCTTTTTGGTCAGGTGCCGAGGACATTTCAGCATCTCTTTAATGAATTTAAAATCTTAATACACTTTTAAAAGTACAAAAATTCAACTAATTAATGAAATTTAATAACAGTTTCTGTATCAGTAACTGAATGTATTAAATAACAGGAATATTCTCTTTAATGTAAATGTCCCTTCACATGAAATTACGATAAAAATGTTTGTTTTTTTTTTTTTTTGATTATGTATAATTTTTATGTGTTCTAAAAGTTAATTGTTTGGAATCTTTAAAATAGTTTTTATTTTATTTTGTGTGTGTGAAAGTGGAGGACTACTGGGGTCAAATTCTAAACTGCAAAATAACATATTACTTTACTTGATGACATTTTAACTTTATTTGTTAAACTATATTGTAGAATTATTGTAAAAACTAATACAAAAATATTCACATTAAAATTTTTAAAGATTTTCAATGAGTTTAGATATTTTTTAATTAAAAAAAAAATGAAGAATGCTTGTTTCATTCCTTTTTACCTTGATTGTGCATTTCAAGTGTATTAACTATATTAATAAACAAGAAATAAAGCAATTCTTCAATGATAATCTGCTTTAATTTAAAAAAAATGTTTCTTTTGTGCTCATGGGAAGGTATGAATTTATTTTCTCTTGGATATTCACAGCTTGTCAATGTGTCTTTTAAGATGTCGCCTGAGTAGTTGTGCTGTTTTTATCTGATGGTGACAATTATTTGTACAACTGTACTAGAAATGGGGAAATGGTATCCTCAGCTGATATTATCTATGAAAACTAAAAAGTTTGTGAGGATATTCACTGTAAAGATATCTTTTTCAATTTTGAACTGAACTGTTTCCATCATTTTAAGATTGGAAGATCTCATTCCTTTCATTGATTATTTCTATTCTCTCATTTTGGACTATGACTTATATCAAGCATACAATCTATAATGTCCAAATCAAAAAATGGGCATTTTTGTTTTCCCCTAAGAAAGAATAGGTCAGTTGAAATGTGGTAATATAACCTCTAAGAGATATATATATAATATATATATATATAGAGAGAGAGAGAGCTAAGATTAGTTATCAGAGTAACATAAAGAATGAGTTCAGTGGTTCGGATAATTTCTGATATGATCAGTGTGTTTATCTTGACCCGAAGTTTTATATAAAAAGCAGTTATTAATATTTAATGCTCTATCCCTCGATATTGAGCACTTTCATTATGAAAGGCAGGTTGTCTAAAAATCATAATCTTCCAGAAATATCCTGCTCAGTTTTTTTTTCCTTTGTTTTCTAAACATTTATAAAAGGCAGTTGTGTGTATCCATGTCTGGCTAAAACTATAAAAAAAAACAATACATAATGACAAAATAAATAATACACATACACACCTTATCACCCAAGCCAGCTTTTTTGTTAAAAAATATCATATGATTTGTCTTTACGAAGCTATTTTGAAATTAAAATGCATTAGAATTTCTCAAAATTAAAAAGTGTAAATAAAGTTTAATATTTATTCAAATATTTGAGTGTGTCTGGCTACAATAATTAATGACACACACACACACACACACACATATATATATTTTATATAAAAACAACACACACAGTGCGGTTTATTTTTTAAAGATTGAATTTTCCGTAAGATGACTAAAAAATATAAATAAATTGTCAATAACAAACTATTATTCAGAGGTCCTTCAGGCAGCGCCTGGTATCCCCGCTAGTTTATATATATATATATATATATATATATATATATATATATATATGATGAGAGGGAGACACACATATATGCAGGGAAGGTTTTTTTCTCCATATTGGTTTCTAGATGTTTTGTTTAATTCAGCTGATCATTTCTGTGTTATTGCATTTTTCTATTTCAAATCAAATTTGTGGATAAACTAAACTGTCCAATATTTTTTGTTTTTTCTTTTACTAACTCGGTTAAGAACTGAATGTTGCCAGTAGTTGGCTCTATCCATTTATTTTTCTTTTTATCCTACCAAATGTCAAATATTTATATATATATATATATATGTGAACTTGAATGCCCTCAGAAAAGATATAAAATATTTTATACTAGGTACTTCCACTATTTTTGCATAAATTTTTGGTACCTAAAGTTTAAAATGAATTCTTGAAGATTTCATTTTAGCTTTAATTGAAAGCTAAATGATGAAATTTATTATTGCCAATAAGTAAAATATTCTGGTGTATTTCAGATAGAAATTATATAGATTAGAATGTCAAATTTAATTTCGATTTATTAATTTCTTAAAATTTTCTTAAGAGTGGCCATTTTCTTAATTTTAAGAAATTATTAAAGTAAAAAAATTCATTGATTTTAAAATTCTTTCAAAAAATATATTTCTGACACGTTATTTGAGTAAAATTAGAAAATTTAAAGTTAAATTAATCTGATTTGAAATAAATATTACTTATAGCATAAAAAAGTAACGTACAACCATTTATTTAATGATTAGTCCTGCTTATAGCTTATTTGGAGCAATAATGGATGGCCTATTGAGTGACAAAGCAATGGCAGCTAGTATGGTTGGCTAAAATTGATACAAAATTTAATGTGAATACATTTTTTTGGTTCTTAACTACCTATTAATTTTTACAAATGACCATATTTTCCACAATTATCTAATAATTTATATATTTTTATTTACCTTTTGAAGATGCTTTATGCAAAAATAAAAAATTTAAAATACTATAAAGGTTTCTTTAAGTAATTTCTTTGTAAAGAGACAAAACTCTTGGATCATGTGACTGTTTCATAATAATGTCATATTTAGACTTTCATAGATGAAAATAGGGAACAAATTAAGTAAAAAAAAAAAAAGAATAAAAAATTGTTTTAAAAACAAAAATATTTAATACGTTTATTAATCTTTTCAGTTTTGGATTTGTAAATTTTGTTTCCACTTAATTTCTATAACACATCCAAGAAATAGTCCAATACAGAATTTTTCATGATTTTAAACTATTATAAATTGTTATAATTAAAATTTGAAAGGAAAAGAAAAAATTCTTGTAAAAATTCATTATTCATCGGAAAAATGTTATTTCTTTAGACAATGTTCTTAATATAACTTATTTACAAAAGCAATTAAAAGCTTTTCTACTTAAATAATGTTATAGCTTTATTGCATTCATTATTTTTCAATTCAGAGCAGATTTTCAGTTAGAATAGTGCAAGTTTGAAAAAAGATTGCGATTTAGTTTCTCCAAGGAGTCCTACTTTTAACAAATAAAAAATATTCAGGAAATAGAAAGTTTTTTTATGAAGTGTCATGAAATTAAGTGGGAGGTGACGTGTAAAAAAAAAAAAAAAAAAAAAATTCAGAAATTTCCTTCATTTGTGAATAAGTCCTGAAAATTTCATTAAAATCGGACAATTATTTGATTTTTTTTTACAGTAATTTCCAAATAAAAGTGTTTTCAAAAAGGTGCAAAAAAGTCAATACCAATCCGATCACGTAAACAAAACAAGATTTTAACTAAAATTTTGGACGTTTTAGAAAGGATTAAAAAATTTCAAAAAATAATTAAAAATAGTGTTTTGATGATAATACTTTATTTTTAGTAAGTTTGTGGCCTTTTTCATTCAATTATGCTGTTTTCCTGCAGAAAAGTGGAGGTACCTATTTTATGCACATAATGAATATTTTATTAGGCCACCACCACCAAAATAAAAAGTGATATCTATGTTTGAAATGCATTTTTTAAAAAAACTAAATAATCTTGAGGCTTTAATTTTAGTTTTAATTATAAGCTAATAGATTAAATTTAATATTCTCAACAAGCAAAATACTTTGTATTTCAAACCAAATTAAAATTGATTGGGATCTTTTTTTCTCTCCTTATTGGTGAAATTTATAAATTTGTCTTTATTGACAGATCTGTCAATACAACATAATTCTATCTATTAAAAAAATATATATATATATATACTTTTCAGAAACGTTATCTGAAAAAGATTAACTGATTTAAAGTTTAATTAATCTGAATTGTAAAAATATTAATTTTTTGTTTAAAATATCACCACATGAAAGCATTTTTTTTTTTTTTTTTTTTTTTTTTTTTTTTTTTTTCTCTGATGGGATTTATTGACAGCCTGATGATTGTGAAATTTAGTTAAGGGGAACAGAATTGAAAGAAATTAGTTGAATACAACAGACTTTTCTTTTTAAATATTTTATTGAATTTTAGGCACTTTATAGTGTTCTCTATGAAGAAGTTTGAGAAAATGTTAAAGATTACCAATAAATTTTAAATTTATAGGTAGCTTTACTTTTTTGATAATGCTGTTTATGGTTCCATAATTACAAAAATAAATTCAATATTTTTTTCCAAAATACTGGGGGGGGGGTCTTTTAATTTCTTTTACATTTTTGATTAGTAATTAGTTTTAATTTAATAATATCACTTGGCCACTACAAATTAATACAGAATTTTAAAAAATATCCTAATTAAAATAAAAATGAAAACGGTTCTTTTAAAAATTTATCATTCATTGAATTTTTTTTCTGAAAACAATAGTATTAATTATATATTCATAAAGGCAAGTAAAAGCTTTTCTAATTAAAAAAAAAATGGCCTCATTTTATAGCATTTTTTATTTTATTATTCAGGGCAGATTTGCTATAAATTGTGTGTGTAGTGGTGGTGGAGGGGGGCTATTTAACAAAGAAAAAAAAATTGATGATTTAAATTCTCTGAGGACTTGTCCTTATAATATTAAATGGTACAGAAAAGAATTCCATAAAAATTGGTTGAGGTGTGGGGGGGTGGCAACATGTTAAACTTTTTTTACAAAGCTTAAAAAAAAAGTTCCATTAAAATTTGACAATTATTTGATTTTTGCAACAATTTCCAAATCATTTTGTTTCGGGGGAAGGCCACTTAGATTTACCATACACATTTAAGTTCCCATGTTGACACACACACACAAAAAAAGAAAAAATATTTTATCAAAATTTCGAAGGTTCTAAAAAGGATTTAAGAAATAAAATTTGTTTTTGTTTTGACTTCTTTTTTTTAATCATGTATCTTCCTTTTTAGCAAATTTTGAGTGGTACTCATATTTCATACACACTTATGTCTTAATATTGATAATTGGTCATTTAATATAACAAATAAATTTTCATTGGAGCAGAATCTCTACAAGAATAAGGATGCATTGTATGCGTTTGCATTTAATAGATTTTGAAAAGTTTCAAGCCAGGCCCACTTACAAAAAAATCAATATCCTGATGTTTGATCAATGAGTAATGATTTTTCAGTGGTTCTGGTGGAGAATTTTTACCCCCTTGTTATATACTTGTAAAAATATTAGATTGGTGAAAAAGTTCCCAGTATTTTGTTCAATGTTTGGGATGTTCTATAAATATCTTTGAAATTTGCATGTTTGATGCTTGTGCAATCAATCATTTAAAATTTAGGGAAATATGTTTCATGTCTAGGTATTAAAATAATGTTTCTCATCTTGCATGACAGAAAATGTTAACTTTTTGACAAGATGTTTGATGAAATATGAATTTGTTACAAGATTTGAAAATGATGAAAATTGTAGTTCAATCCAAGACAGCCTTCTTACCCCAAATGGTAATTACTGTGGAAAAGTTATACAATGCAAATAGCTGAGTGAGGAATAGTAAAGATGACATGTAGTAAATAATCACCAAAATGCAATGTAGTAAATAATCACCAAACCAAAATAGCAAGTTCTGCATGGAATGTATTTTCCAGATCACTTGTTGGTTTGCTCAATTCAAAACTCTTTATCTGCTCAGCAGTTTCAACACCTTCAAGATATTGTAAAAACTTCTCCAATCAAAACAGGAATTGTTCTTTTCTGATGAAATGCACATTTTAGCTGAAAGGTGGCAAAACCAAAGTAAGATTTTTCTCATTGAATAATGGTGTCATGAATAATATTTTGTTAAATAATACTAAAAACATTTTATAGAAATAAATTAATCACTTATTGACTTGCTAATTTTTTTCATTACATCTTTAAAATTTAAAGTGCTCTAACATTGGGTACAAGTACAATTCTTACTAGATAAGGTATGATGCCCATATTCAATATTTAAAGTTTTTAGGGTTTATTTCAAAAGTTTAGGTATTTGCAATTCATATTTTTGAAAAATTGTTTAACCATAAAGATACATTTTTTATATATATATATATATATATATATATAAAGACATTTATATATGTTATGTTTAACGTTCTTTTTATAGATACAAGTATTTAAATACTTGTATCTATAAAAAGAACGTTAAACATAATATATATAAATGTCTTTAAATAAATTGTCGTACTATGTCCAATTCAAAAATATATATATATAAATGGTAAGAACTATTTTTATACAGAATGTGTCACAATTTTTGAAACAAAGCAGTTTTCTCTCAGATGGGGGGGAAATCATGAGTACCTTGATGAGGAGGAACAGTGGTTCCAGCAGGATAGTGCTCTTCCTCACACTGCTAATGTTACCATGGCATGGCTCCATGAAATGTTTGGGGAGTGTCTCATCAGTTACAAAGCTGAAGTGGAATAGGCACCTCACTCACCTGACCTGAACACCCCAGAGTTATTTCTCTGGGGGTTCCTCAGGGACAACATCTACCAGGGCAACCTTTGCACTATTGAAGGCAGCCATTACTGAGAAGATTCAAGTGATCATCCGGGAGGAATGTGCACGCGTTATCAATAACTTTGCATTCAACTTGAATAGTAAACATCTGGAGCATGTACTCTAGGGCTCCTCTTGACATTTTTGGTTCATATTTGAGACTAAATGGGTACAGATCCTAAAATGTCCTTTTACCTTTCAATAAATGTAATTTCCATTAATCTATGATTTGTGCCCAATCATTTTGTTTCAAAAATTATGAAACACTGTATTTAGAACTGAAATTGTTTTGTAAATATGAGAAGTAGTATAAATATTTCAATGTTAAATGGTTATGTACTTAGAGAGACAAATTGGTTCTTTTTCATCATGATTGTTACGTTAACAGGCATACATGCTAAAACATCACTAGTATTTTTAGTGATGAAATGTATTTAATGTTTTCATCTTTGCAATTTTACTGTTATACCAGAATCTGATATTAAATGAAACTGTTCATTTCTCTTCATGTATTATGTGAGTAATAATTGCCCATGCCTTTGTATATCAGAGAATGCATTACTTTTTTCTTTTTGTTTTTAACATTCTTTAAAGAAAACTTAAAACAAACTGAGAGCCTGGAAAGTGTTGACGACTTTTAAAATTTATCTCCTGTCTCAGTTTCTATAAAATAATCACTATGCCTTAGGATTATAATAGACCAGAAATAATGAATACATAATCTGATGTGAATGAAAATAGTAAGTCATTTAATACGAGTCTTTTGTATAAGGTGCACAATTTCTTGTCAGTAATGTTTGTATTATGAATTCTTGTGATCAAAAATGTTATTTCACCATGTACTTAAATTTGTAATCTTTGATTATCCATGTAAATAAAGCACTGTATGTAATCATTTTTGTTGCATGAATAGAATGTTTGTCAATTTTTGTGTATCTGAGAAACTAACAAATGTGTAACCGTTTCAATATTTAAGCAAAAACAAAAAAATCATATTTATATTGTGGACTTTTCTGATAACATAATTGAAATAGAATTTTCTGTTAAGTTAAACTTGATATGATTTATGTCTTTATTTTGAGTTTGCAGATAAATGAATAGATTTTTGGCAAACATGGAGAAATGTGTCTGCAATAAGACAGTGTCAAAAGGACAGTTTCTCCATGACACCACTTTTTTTTTTTTTTTTTTTTTTTTTAACTACACTTTTCAGCAATGTTTTAAAAAGTGATGAAAGGAAATTTATACTCTTTTTTTTCTTTCTTGAGAATTTACAACAAAAATATTAAACACTATTTATTAGATTGTTTATTTACTAAAGAAAAATTTTATATTTAATGGCATTCTAAAATTAATACAATTAGAACTAATGCAATATTTATCATTTACCAATTTATAAAGAAATAAACATGAAAACATATTTTTTTATTTATAAACAGTTGCTAAAATGTGTACAAACTTATTTTAAAGTTTGAATCAATTGGCAATTAGCCGATGTTTTGCTTGACCATTCCAATAAATTGTGTAATAAATAAATGTAAATAAACAATCGAATAAATAGTGTTTATCTTTGTCAATTTTCAAGAACGAAGAAAATGTATAAATTCACTTTCATATTTTTAGATTTTATTCCAGTTTTAGTCATTGCTTTTGAAAATAAACAAACAGTGCTAAAGAGTGAAGGTAGTTAAAATGGCACTATCACGGGAGAAACCATCCTTTTGATACTCCGTCTTATTGCGGGTGCGTTTCTTCATGTTTATCAGATTTTCTAATTACATTCTATTCATGAAATATCAAACTTAACTGTTGCCATTATTTTTTTACTTTTTAATGGCACAGGTAAACTATTATAATATCTTGTGATGACAATGAAAAGCACATTTTGAAAATATTTTTACTCTCTTTACAGGAAGATGAAAAATTCTTATCTAGTTTATTTAGTCAACTTACAGATGATGAAACAGATGATGAAAAAAGAAGGGAGTTGGTTCTGTTTCTTAAGGAATTTTGTACATTTTCTCAGACATTACAGCCACAAAACAGGGACTCATTTTTTAAGGTAAACATTTCTTTATAGTTTTTGATAGTGTGTTATACTTGTAAACTTTTTATTGTTTTCTTTTTGGCAAATATTTGTAATTTGTTAAACTTATGGCTGACTTTGCTTGCTTTTTTTTTTTTCAACTACTTGCATATACCTTATGACTGAAACAGGTCATTTTTCTGACCATCAGAATTTACAATTCATCTCCAAATTCGTGTGACTAGGCAGTAAAATAACACAAGAATGATAACTCAGATAAGGAGTTCTTTTTTCTTCTTTAAACTCTCAAAAACGATTTTTTTAAATAATCTCTATGAAAACAGGTGATACGTTGCATAAATAAAATTTATATTTGACTGCTTATTGTTGCTGTAATGTATTAGGACAGGAATTATGTATGATGATGATGATATTTCAATAAGCAAGAAAAATTAATTTTTGATTAGTTGTACATGTTTAGTTTATGAAAAAATCAATACAATCAAAAATATAAATAGTTCAGATATTGGTAAAAACTTCTCTTTCACCAATATATCAGTGTGATTAGTCCTAAAATAGTTGTAGCTTCTATTTATAATCACTATATATATATATATATATATATATATATATATATATATATAATGTGTGATGATGATGATGGACTGTCCTGTCATTTTCGCCATATGAGTGTCTTTCAGTTTAGTTTTTTATATTTTGTGTGGGACATCAATCCTGCATGAGATTTGCAATCAAGTTCACATGGGGGACATGCTAAAGGGTTGACTATCATATGGGCTGGTGTATTAGCCTAAGATTTAGTGTTGGTTCTTAATTCTCTCAGATGGTTGAGATTATTCTTTTTCAAAGTTAGTTATACCTTGGTAGCAGGTGTTTCTCTAGTTTGCTCAGTTTTCAACAGCAAGTTTGAACTCCTCTATAGGGATTTAAATAGCAATTTAAATTGTATATAAGTTCATCCCTGAAGTGTAACTAAGGTCGGCCTACATTATGCTTACCATGAAAAAGTTGGCTATACATGAGGATTTTCAGCATCCGATCATCACTCATTCTGATGACATGACCAGCCCATCTGAACTGTGATTGCATCAGAAAGGATTTGATACCACCGACGCCACATTTGTGAAAAAGATTGGGGGTTAGCGATTTTGTCCTGCTGTGTATAACTGCATATTGAATGAAGACAGTGTTTATGAAAAGCATGAAGTTGATTGATGTGCGTCCTGTATGGCATCCATGATGCTGACCCATAAAGAAGAGTGGTGAGACTGACTGCTCGGTAGGCACTCGTTTTCAGTGAAATCCCACAAACATCCCATAGGCGGTGATTAGACTTCCCAAACTTGCATTTGATATTCGGTTAACTATCTCATCATCCAAAAAGGCACTTGAATTGACTTTGCTTCTTAAGTACGTGAACATTTTCACATATTTTAGGTTATTGTTGCCAACAGTAATGGGAATAATTGGAAAGGTATGGGCAGGTGGTTTTTGTTTTATACCCCTGATCTGCTTAGGTGTAGGCCTTGGTTGATGGACAACTTCAGTTTTCTTTATACTTAAAGTTAACCCAATTGTGTTGCAAGCAGTAGAAAAACGATTGATGAGTGCTTGAGCTTCGATTGAGGTGGCCACGATCATAGTGTTATCAGCAAACAAGATCACGAATAATGCTTGCTTGAGTCAGCAGTTAAAGAGGCCTCCACTTGTGTGGAATTCAAATTTCACACCCATTTCAAGATCACTAAAAGAATGGTGTAGCATGACCGAAAAGAAGAGTGAAAAAGTACAGGAGCCATGACACAACCTTGTTTTGTGCCATTTGTTACATCAAAGGTTTCTGAAAACTCTCCATTAGATAGAACAGATGCTTTCATTCCTTTGTGAAATGTGATGATGGCATTCAGCATACTTTCAGGTATGCCGAGCTTTTTGAGTACATTCCAGAGTCCTCATGTGGACTTGTTTGCGGACTTGTCCCCTTGTGGGATTGTTGTCTCATACAAAACATAAACATAAAAACTAAACTGAAAGACATTCATATGTCAAAAACAATGGGAGTGAATCATCACGTGTGCGTGCGCTCACACACACACTGTGGATGTTGTTGATATATTATAAAAGCATAAAATTCTTGAAAATCCCCAAGAGTTTTGTAAAAATGTTAAACAACTTTATAAAGAACTTTTAAAATTTTAGCAATTAGATGTGCATTTGAAAAGTTAGGTACACTGTTTTTGCAATATTTTAATATTAATTTAAAGGTGGAAACACAAGTTTGATTTTGGAAATGTAAAACAAAAAAAAGTTTATTAGAACAAATATTTGTATAGAACTGTGTCTTTTCCTTAACTCTTAATATCCTCTTGAAAATTTGTTGGATGCACATTCTAGCATGGAAATGAAAAATAGGAGAGAAGGGATTACAGATTTAATCGCTTATATTAGAGATGATATCACATTGTTTAGAACAAATGTAAATAAGGTTAATTTGATTTGTGCAATATTTATTGTTTCAGGACTGGCTTGAATTACTGTACAGGATTTTGTGTTAATTTTTGCCAGAATATTTACAATTTAAGTCCAATGTTATAAAAAATTATTGGTGATCATTTTTAGTATATATTTAAATATTCTAAGCTATTTTCTGTCAAAATGACAGTTGTTTTAAATTAGGTTTTTTTTTCTTTGTTTAAAAATTTTTGATCTGTGAAAAATGAGTTTTTTACCAATATGACTCTTGGGGATTTAAAAAAATATAAGCTGAAAAATGCCATTGCAATTTGGAAGTTAAAGTCTAACAACAATTTTTGCTTTTGGTTTCTGTCCTGGCACAACAGACAAGAACCAACATCTGTTGTACATTACAAAAGTAATTTATAAATGAAATGACTTGCTGCTAAGATGAATGAGAGAATAAATAAAACTAGAGTGGAGTATATTGATGGTGGTATCTGGGCTTGCACTTCATTAATTAATGTTTTGTAATGCTATATTGAATATAAATATTAATATTTAATGCTATATTGAATATAAATATTAATAATTTAAACTTGATAAATGTCTGTTTATAAGTTATTAATATTAATTATTAGGTGTGTATAAAAAAAGCTTTTTTTGTTTTGTTTTTTTTTTTTTTTTGTTTTTTAACTTGAGACTGAATATACAACTGAAAAAAAAACATTGTCTGGAAACTTTTGCACACACCTGACTGATGTGAAATGAAATCCTGTAAGAAATACTTGAAAGCAGGCAGAATAATTTTTGTAAATATTACTTAAGGTAATAGCACTTCAAAACAATCTCATCTATTTTATCTTCCTTCCAACATTGCCTAAGAAATTGTATTGGATACAACTCTAGGGGATTTAAAAGATACACTACTTTTGTTAAAACTGTGACTTTTGGAGTAGAATAATTTAGTTTGTTTTATAGTCAACAAAAATAAATTCACATCTTATAAGTTTTCAAGAGTATTTTTTTGACCGAAATTAGTTTCGGGTTATATATATATATTGAATATGTTGGTTTTCATTAGCCTTGTTTCACTTGAACACAGAGCTTTGGATACGATTCATATAAACATGCAAAGAAAAGAAAATATTGAAATATTTTGAAATTACTGAAATAAATAATGCTTTGAAAATATGCATGATATTTTAAAAAGATTAGAACAGACTCGGATATAAAGAAAATACCATTTTGCATTTTATAAAAATATTTGTTGGGATATACAGTTCATATTGTGTGCGTAATTTTTGATATTGGAAACATTTAAAAAAAATAAAAAACATACTTAAACTGCTTTGGTCATAGAAAATTTAATATCTCTCTCTACAGTTATGAATAGAATTTTATGAAATATTTTAGTAAATTTGCATAAATTTTATGAAATTATAAGAATTTCAATTAGGAAAAGGGTTTTCTTTTTTATTCAGTCCTTATTTGCTATAACTGACTTATTTAGCAATATTTTATATTTTTGAAAATGTCTAAAAATTCTAGTGAGACCAAATAACTAATCTAGGATCCATCAAATTAGCTCTTATTAGGATTACTATTTTGGCACATTTAGTAGTACTTATTATTTTTCATGCAAATCTTAAAATGAGTTTCTGTTTTAAATTTTTATATTAGGAATTAATATTGTTTTAAATGTAATTTTTCTTTTCAGACTTTATCTAACCTTGGAATTTTGTCAGCTATTGAAATAATTTTGGTAAGTGTAGTTTAAAATATTTTTCTTGAAAATTGTCTGGCCATTAAATATTTTTCTTGGAATTGAAACTTTTGAGATCATTTCAATAATAGCCACTCTTCTGTTAAGTCTGAAATATTAAGCAATAACAATTTTTCCATCATTAGTGAAATTATAGATTTTATGTCTTATATCAAATCAATTTTGATATGCATATCTATTATAAAAATGTTTTAAATTTTCTTGATTCATTTTTCAGGAAACATTTAATTTTATTTGACATACATTTGACCAAGTTCAAGGATAAAATTAAAGCCATAAAAATCTTTCAGCATTTATTTAAATATTTTTGTTACAATGCAATCAGTTGTTCTTAATGTGGTTAGCTAAAACTAAACGCTTCTAATGCCATCTAGCAAGAAAAACAAAACTCTCTTTTTGGGCAAACCAATAATTGATCCTTTGAACACATACTTTTGACTTCTAGCTTTTTTTAAGGCCTAGTGTGTTGCAACTACATAGAAGGAAGATGTGTTATTTAAGGGAATCCAAATTTAATTATTTTGTCAATAACTGCTAATGTGCTCTCTCTCTCTTTTTTTCTTTCTCTCTCTCATGGGTTTTGCTTTTTTGCCTTTCAGGGTTTAGATGATGAACAGATGAAGACTGCAGCCATCGACATATTTTCATATATTGTGGAGTTCAGTCCGTCCATGGTTCGGGAATTCATTCTTCAGGAGGGACAGAGTCAGGATGATGTTAGTTTTTGTCTTGGATTTAATTGATGTTTATGAATCTTTTTCTTTTAATGACTTGCAAAGATCATTTATTAAAATACATATTAACTAATTTTCGAGATACATGTAACTTATAAAATTCGTGACTAAATTACTCTTTGATTTGAAAGTCTCTCTCTATACATTAGTGATAATATTCTGGTAAAATTTACAAGATGGATATTAAAATAAATAGTTAATAACATTTTTTATATAGTTAGAAACTTTATATAATCATTGAATAGATTTTTTTAATTTAACATTTTATTTTTTAGGAAGATTTATTGATCAACCTAGTCATTGAACAGATGATCAATGATACTGATCCAGGTGAGTTGTGAATTGTATTTTTAATTTTGTTTATGGCATGGGGGTGGTGAATACCCGACCCCACTTAAGTCATTGGTATAGCAATCATTGTATGGAAAATATAAAATATTTAATCACATATACGTAACCTGAACCATATTGGATTAAAGCATAACTATCAGTTTGTATATTTGCTAATCAAATTCTTTTCAGCAAAAGTAATAATATCTGGGATTAAAGTGTACATTTTCTTTATATTTATCTTTTTAAAAGTTCTGATCAAGCTTGACTATCAAAGCTATTAATATTTACATTTTGTAGACTATTTCCTCCACAGATTTTTAAGCTGGTATGAACAAAGAAATGTTCAACACTTTATACACTTAAAGAATTTTCTAATTTATACAATTGAAGATGTTTAAAGTTTTGTTCAGAGTTGGATACTGTTATAGATATTTGTATATTTTCTGCTCAAAATATATGAATTCTCATAAGATTTTTTTATACACATTTTCAGTAAAATATAAAGAGTATTTTAATATGCAATGCATAAATATCAGGTTGGTCTTCAGTATTTTTGTATTATGAAGATGCATCCTAAATTTGTATTTGTGCTGAAATTTGTTAACATATAGTAATAAAAAGATTCTTTGTGGAATTTAATATTTGAGCTATAGATCTTTTGAAACCGTTATAACTATTTGAAAAGATGCAAAAGAATTGTATAATTGTTTTGATAGAAACAATATTATAACTATTATAAAATGAGATTTTTTCAGTTTATTTTCTCTCCTATTTTATGACTAGTAACACTTTTTGTTAATGTCTTAAACATCTCCAACCCAATGAGGCAGAATGTTTCTCTTCATACAAATATCTGTTGTTCATAACTGAGAACATACATCACTAGAATTAAAGAAGAAAAAAAAAAGTTTCTCTTAATTCTTTTAATTAAACCAAATATGCGAAGAATCTTTGGGAGATATACAGGGTACGATGGATAAATTGTCATCTAAATTATGTAAAAATGAAAATAACAGATTATTTTAACAGATACATTTACCAAAATTACACTTAAATATCTTGAAATACTAAAGAGTAAATTTATTGATTAAAATTGCCATTGGCTTCAACAACAGTTTCCAGACGACTTCGGAATCTGCAACTCTTCTGGATGGCCTACTTGTTTAAGTTGGTTAATGTTGCTATAATCATTGCCTTCAGTTCTATATTTGGTGTTACGAGGAGTTTTGTTGGTCTCTTACTCAACTGTGCCCCACACACAATAATCAATGGGGTTGCAGTCTAGGAGTTAGGTGACCAGATGTAAGGGGTGATGTGGTCACAGAAATTATCTGACAGCCATAACTGGGTTCTCCTTCTTGTGTGGCATGATGCAGTCCTGTTGCCAGTTTTAGGGTCTTCCAGCAGTCACCCTCTTGACTCAAGGCAACACTACCTCCTCAAGGAATTTGATGTAGGTCTCCTTGTTGAGTCTGAGACCCTGTGGGAAGATGAATGGAGGCATAACGTTGCCATTACTAGTGATCACTCCAAACACCTCCGTAATCGCTTATCCCGTTCTTTCCAAATCCTTTACACTGAAACGTTCTGAAATGTTCATATTCCAACATGAATGTCGAGCAGTATAGCATGCCGTTTCCAAATTTCTGGTGGAGTGGATTGTCATGGTGCTCTTTTTCTCACAGTTGGTGCCCAACTGACTTTACTGTGTAGTCAATGAAGATGAAATTAAAAATATAAGATGGCGACAATTTACCTATTGCGCCCTCTCTCTGAATCTATCTATATAATATTGCTTTTTTTTTTCTTCTCCCCCCTTTTTTGCAGAATTAGGAGGTGCAATGCAGTTGATGGCCATCATTCGCCTGCTGATTGATCCTGAAAATATGCTTGCAACTGCCAATGTGAGCACTTTATTTTTATTTAAAAAAATAATTTTACCTCATTTCTAAAGAATGATTATAGAAAATATTTGCATTAAGTCAAGAAACCCTTTTTGATATTTTCAATACTAAATGATAATTTTTACTTTAATCGATTATGGTCCCTGTTTCTAAGAAGGAAATTCACTTGATGTTGTGGTCACTTTAAGCTTAACTAAAGGAAAAGGATTCTTAAAAAAACCGGTTTCAAACTATAAAAGTTTTTACGTTTTTTTTTTTAACATCTACTTAAAATATATTAAATACAATTAACTTTCCCACCTTCATAGATTTATCTTGCTATTTTGCTTAGCTGATAACATTCTTGGTTGTTTAATAATGTCCAGAAACTTTGTGCAGTTTTTTTTTTTTATCAATACATAAAAGTAATGGTCTAAAATTAATGGGAGTAGGTAGGTTTGCCTATTGTCCGCTTCACACTCCACACTGTTCTTTTGAACAGGAGTAGAAGTTTATGCCTTGTTTCCTGTTTAGGATTGGGTTTCCGATTCCTTCTAAAGTCTTTTTCATTCTCTTTCACTCCCACTAGCCCCTTGTTAGGGGCAAATTGATTTAAAAAAAAATCAGAACCTCTTTGTAATGCACCAGTCTTTCTATGTGAGGATCTGCATTACCACCACTTTACTACTGAGAATTTCAGCTGTATAATGTTGTTCTGATGTTCTAATACTTAAAATAGATGTTTGAATGTCTGCTGTAGAATGATGGTTAACAAGTTAGTATCAGAAATTTCCAATGATATGGTGCTAGAAACAGAAATTTTAACACAGCCTTATGTAATCCAGAAGGTGAATTATTGGTTATTAATTTAGTTGGAGCATCTTAAAGATTTGAAATATATTTTCATTCAACTGATAAAACATCAGTTGAATGTGATAATCAAGATTTGTTTGCCACCATTTCTTTTCTCTTTGAGAAGAGACTCCTCTTTGTGGATTGTTCATCTAAAGAAATCTGGAAAAGTAAAATATAGAGCATGAGTACAAGAATTTGAAAGACTTTAGTGACGACAATTTTAAAATAAAATATAAATGCATAAACCTCATAAGAAACTGGAATTATATTATAAAAGTTTTTGAATATTTCTCTTTAAAATCTTTTCAATTACATTTTATTTATTATCTACTGAATTTGCATAAATGATAATTTAAAATAAAATTTAGTTTGTACACTTGATTTATTCTCTAATCAGAAGTAGAATATTTACTTAAAACTGCTGGTCATAGACTTTTGTTTTAGATAATTGTCCTTGAAAAATTAATTTGGAATTTTAATGTCAACTATTTTGTTTCAGATTATAGTAGGTTATTTTAAGAATTCAAGGAAAATGAAAATATTTAAGTTTTTGATGAAATTGCCAATTAACTATATAAAAATGACAATTTCATGATATGTAATTGTATTTTTCATGTACAATGATCTTCTGCTTCACTATGAATGGGAAGTGTGAAATGATTATTTTTAAGTCTTTCTAATAAATTATCTTATCAATAAGGCGATATATAAAACCTTATATTTGGATACTTAATAAGGAGGACAAAGATGGGGATTTCTGACATGAAAATGTGCCAGTTATAGATTGGAGGTGTTCTAATAATAATAAAACAGAGCATATATAAAAGTTAAGTTTATGAAATGAGCTGTTTCTATATTGAGGTTTAATACAAGCCAATAGACTTGTCAAAACATTTTTTTTAATCTATTTCATCTCTGGCATGGCAATAAAGCCACCAATATGCAAAGGATTACTGAGTGAAAGAAAGAGAAAAATATTAAGGCGAGAGACCAATAAAAGAACAGGAATTAAGACAAGATAACGATTGACATTGCATTTAAATTTTTGAACATCAAAGTTGACTCAAAAGCAAGAGGCTGGAAAAGAGTTCTGCAAGTAGGAAGTGCTTGAGAAGAAACTGTTAGCATAGAACTTATGGTTAAATCTAGCAACTTCAACAATAAAATAAAACCTAACTGCCAATCTAAAACAATGCTTAAATTAGTAAAAGCAAGATACCAAAGAGGAAAGCTCATCAGAACAATTACCATAGAAGCTGTTACGGCAGTTGGAAAGTGACTGAAATTGAGATGCCACGACTGATAACTTTGCGTATTATTTCTTTGGATTTTATCCAGAATCTCTATATACATAGCAAAAGCACCAGACGAGATCTGAAAACAATATTCAACGCATGGATGAATATTAGACTATTATGAATGTGTAAGATAGATTCTGGTGAGAAAAATTGTTTAGCACAATACAGTGATCCAACTTTTCTAGCAGCAGACCTATCAATTGATTCAGTTATAATCTTTCCACTTCAGGTCAGTAGAAAACATTTGCCCAAGAGGCACAATGAATCACTCTCCTGGTGGTTAGCATCAACCATGCTCTTATATCATAAGAAAACTTTATTTTAGATCTTAATTTTAATACAAAATGTTTTGCATTCTACACAAATACATTAATCAAATTACTAAAATGTTAGAATATTAAACAATCTTTTCCGGACTAAATTTATCCCACTTTCTACAAAAATGAAAAATGTTATTTGCCATTGTAGATTTTGATGTTTCCTAATGTCAATGCAATTTTCTTTTTTCTCTTATGTAGAAAACAGAGAAGACTGAATTTCTCAGCTTTTTCTACAAACATAGTATGCATGTATTAACAGCCCCATTATTTGCAAATACTACAGATAATAAGCCTAGCAAAGGTATGTTTCTTTTGATTTGTAAACTTTAAGTTAGACAATAGGATTTTAATATAATCAAGTGTATATATAACTGGAATTAAATGAACTTTTATTTGTAAACCTCTTTTGATTAATACTGAAGGATTTCCTTGTGATTTTTTTTTTCCTAATTTTGCTATGTATCTTAAATGCTCTTAAATTAATGGCTTATAATAATTGACTAACCATTTTTAAATACTCATCTCATCAATTTGTAATTAGCTGTTTAGATAATATCACTGGTATGATTTATTAAATGTCAAAACCCATTCTTGTAAAATATTGCAGTTATAATGTCACAACTTGGGAGAAGAATTACTCATCAGAGTTGTAAGTTTAGTTCTGACTACTATTGAATCTGGTATATACATAGACAAAGATTCAGCTTATCATTGTCCATTGACTTTACATCTACTAGTCCTTTATTATGCTTTAATCATTGTCTCCAACATGCTAAATATTTCTTGTAGTTGGGCAGAAAAGAAATTGATGTTTAAAGACTGTATTTTTGCTGTTTTTTATCTAAAACTTTTTTTTTTGACAGTCATTCTGTATGTTGTACATTGAAAATGAAGGGAGAGAAAAAAGTAATTGTTGGTAGTCAGGAATTAATGTAAATCCTACAGAAGTCTGACAGAATAATATTATAGAAATAATATAGAAAGCTGTAAATAAATTCTAATTTCTTTTCTTAAGCAGATGACTACCAAACAGCCCAACTTCTGAGTCTTATAATGGAGTTGCTGTCATTTTGTGTTGAACATCATACCTATCACATTAAAAATTACATCATTAGTAAGGATCTTTTACGAAGAGTCCTTGTTCTACTCAAGTCCCAGCATGCTTTTCTAGCCTTGTGTAAGTATCTTTCTCTCTTTCTTTTTATTTATTATACAAGTAACCTGACTATTGATGAAACTAATATTTTGTCAGTGTCATTTTTATTTTGATGAAGTATCCTTTTCTATGATGCTCAAATCACAATTATGTTATATTTAATATAACCTGAAATTAATGAACATATATTTAAATAATAATAATGAACAATAAAGATCTCTCTTTTGACTTGGTATAAATTTTCCTATTGTGTTATAAAGTAATTGAAATTTTAGTGTGGAAAATAAGTTTCTTTCTCTGGTGTTATTCTGCTATAAAAATCTTTTGAATTTAATACGGCTTTTAATAAACAATACAACGAAGTTCCCAAAGATAAT
Organism: Acanthosepion esculentum; assembly: GCA_964036315.1. Lineage (NCBI taxonomy): Eukaryota > Metazoa > Mollusca > Cephalopoda > Sepiida > Sepiidae > Acanthosepion > Acanthosepion esculentum. The sequence goes on along the minus strand of OZ038507.1, from coordinate 28,488,799 downwards.
TAAAATAATTTGTTTTTAGTTGTTTCTAACTGATCAGAGCACAAAAATAAACCTGCTTTAAATAATCAAATGGGGACTTTATAGTTTAATTTTAATTGAGGGGGGGGGGGAAAATTGTACATTGTATTATTTGGAATAACTTGAATTTTTTTTTTTTTAATCTATTTTCATTTCAGGTGCCTTGCGATTTATGAGAAAGATTATTGGTTTGAAAGAGGAATTTTACAACAGATACATCACTAAGGGAAATCTATTTCAACCAGTTGTAGACGCCTTTAATGCAAATGGTGACCGATACAATCTGCTGAATTCTGCCATGATTGAAATGTTCGAGTTTGTCAAAATGGTTTGTCAATATTTTTTCTTGACTAGTTATCTTTATTTATCTTAGTAATTTATAACGATTTTGTCGTTTAATAATCAATAAACTAATTTATTCAAAATGGTTTGCTGTACATCATAACTAAATAATCTTTGTGTCCAGTTCCTTTCAAGGAAATGGCTTTTAAATGCAGTAAGACATCAAAGAAATACTGGTTGAAAGATCCTAAAAACAAATGTGAATGTTATCGAGAATTTGCGATGGTAACTTTTAAGAACTTACTGCAATCTGAGAAAAATAATTACTTTTTTAAAAGTATATCTTAACATTTTTAAACTGATGTTTTATTTTTATCTTGACATGGAAACTATTTTTGCATTTTAATTTTTTTTTTTTATATATAAATTCACTAGCAGTCAGTATCTAACTTTTGATATGAGATTGTTGTCTCAATTTATCTCAACATTTCAAAAAACTAAAAATCAATTGGCAAATACTAATATTATATTTCATTTACTATCATGTGTAGAATAATGCTTTATAGATCAAACTATATTTGTTTTCATTTTAGCAATTATCTTTAGCACAGACAAAAATTGCATTTTTTTTCTCTGTATGCTTTTGTAAAAATCATTGCCCAGGTTTCCTAATATTCTTTTGTAAAGAAGTTTTTTTTTTATCATGAGATACCGAAGAAAAGTTTTATGATTTAGTCCAGTTAATCCAATTTTATTAGCAATATGTTGTTAATGACTTCAAAAATGTTTTCTTTTCAAGGAGGATATCCGGTCTCTATGTACAAACATTGCTGAAAATCATATTAAAGATCTGGAAAATGTTAATTATGTTAACACTTTCAAATCTCTGAAACATCGGTATGAACAACAGGAAGACAGGATTCGGGAAAAAAATGCACCAGAAAGGTAGTTTACAAAATATTGAAATGTTTTGAACATTTTGTGATATTTTTCATGTGAGAGTTGTAGTGTCTTTTTGGTCTTTTATTAACAGTTTTAACTAAAAATTGATACCCCCCCCCCATTTAAAAATGTCTTATTTGTGTATTTTTCTTAAAAAGGCAAAAAGAAAAAAAATTCAATGTAAACACTTTTAAAAAATGGACAATTTGAAGGAAATTTCTTAGTTTCATTTTAAAATATTTTTTTTTTCTAACTTAGACATGCATATATTTTCACTACAAACTAAACATTGTTTAAACTGTTTTTATATTTAAAATAACACTATGTTCAAGGCTGATTTTGTTAGAACAGTATCATCAAATACATAATGTTGATATAAAATTTGTGTGTTATATATATATATATATAAATAAAATGCAAATTTTAATTTTATGGTGGTTATTTCTTTTCTTTTAGTATGCCCTCTATTCTTCGAAATAATCGTTTCCGTCGGGATGAGCGAACTCTTGATGAAGAGGAAGACATGTACTTCAATCAAGATGATGACCTTGATGATGGGGAAAGCATTGTACCAATGGGAGAAATTCTTAAAAACAAGCTGGATGCTGACTTTGACCAAATAAATAGATTTATAGAGAGTAAAAGAGGTAATATTGGAGTTTGGGGTGCAAACTGTATTTGCTTGTTTATATTTTTTCATACATTTTAAAATTGGATTTTTAATTCTCAATTAAATCATGTTTATTGTTTTAACATCTATTTTTTTTTTTATTATTATAACAATTTTTTATATATTCTTCTTTCAGCAAAAGAGCAGTCAGAGTTGGGGAAAGATGGACCGATCAAGTTGCATGGTAAAACCTCGCCTATAAGCATCAATATCAAAAGTAATATTTCTGTAGGAGGTTCAGGAAGTCCCAAAAGCCCAGGAAGTCCAACAAGTCCAAAAAGTCCTGGGAGTCCGGGAAGAACTGGGTCTAGTATTACTTCCAATACTAGCAATACACCTCCTCCAAGTGAGGAGAAATCTGTAGTCACAAGAAAGGTATGTTTATTGTTGAGAACTTTTAATCCTGTCACTGATAAAAACTATTATTATATAATAAAAATTTAAAAACTGACATAATCTTTCTTCTGCTCTTTAATTTGTCCAATGTTTCATTAAAAAAAAAAATACAAATACTGTGTCCTTTCATGATCCAGGCAACCATGACTTACAGTTTACTTTTCTTTTTATTTATGACCTGCTATGCATTCTTGAGAAAATAGTGGAGTGGTTTCCCATTGACTTCTAATTCAGATTTCCTTCCAATAGACTAGTTGCTACCCTGTGCTAGAGAGCCCACTGTACCTTGCTATTGAATCAATAGCTTGAAGAAAAGACAGATTCAAGTCTTTCCCAGTGGCATTTGTGCAAAAGTGGATTCAGCAAGTTAGGTTAGATTTGAACTCTGCTTGCCAGTTTCATTTATCCCTACTAATATTCACTATGCCACCTGCACATCCTTATAGTAAGACGATAACAGCACTATTCTGATGCAGTTGAATAATTTTATATTTAGCTAGCAAAAGTTTAACATTCATACATGCAAATGGAACTGTGACAAAAGGATCTCCCCCCCCCCCTGCCCTGCCCTGCCCTTACAATATACTATCTTGGCAATTTGTATTGTTTTCAAAAGCTATTTTTAGAATTTTAATAAAATCCAAACACCTGAAACTGGACTTTTATGCATTCACTTTTTTCTTGAGAATTGACAACAAAGGAATTAAAAGCCTAGTAAAATAAATTGTTTAACATTTTTTTGTTAATTTTTGAGAAAAGTATAAAGCAGATACCTGCAAACTATTTTAGTGAATTTATGTGCTGAGAACAATTGAAAGAAATATTTGGACAATGCATTTTTTCCATAAAAAAATTGTAATTACAGTTATTCATAGTCATTCTTATTTAGACATTTTTATAAATTTATGCATAAAAAAAGTTTTCATAGTTATTTCTTTATAATATGATAAATGATAAATATTGCATTGTAGTTGGTTCACTTATTTTTATAAACTTGTAAATATATAATTATTCTTGTAAATAAACAGTCTAAGATAAATAGTGTTTAATTCTTTTGTTGCCAATTCTCATGTTTGGGTTGAAGAAACAAAAACTTCTAAAATAGCTAAGATTAAAAAAAGATTGGTGAGGGATCATATGATGATAGCAATGTCAAGAGCAAAAATTGTCCTCAGTATAGGTTTTTTTTTTTTTTTTTCCTGGTATGAATGTTAAACTTAACCAAAAATTGTCTCATAGTTTGTTTGTTTTTTTGTTTTTTTTTAGTTTTTTTAAGTGCTATTTGTTTAGACGAAATTTATTCAAAATCTGTTTTTGTTGAGATATTAAGATGTAGTTGACGAAGTATAATTAACATACCAAGGTATTTTCGATTTGGAGATTTCCTTATTTGTGTGTGCATATTAAACAGCCTGCAATGACAAGATTTAAATTTTTTTAGGTTTCACTTCATGAAGTGTAAATGGTTTTGTATTCTATTAAAAAAATATTCTATCACATTTGCTTTGAAGTTAAATTTCTATTTTTGTTTTGTTTTTTGACATTTTGAACTAATGAATCTTTGTGTTTTTTTTGTTTTTTTTTTTCCAGCCTGGTTTGGTTGGTTTGGTGGATTATCCTGATGAAGATTCAGAAGAGGAGGAAGAAGATGAAGAAGACGCTGAAGTAAATGCACCTTCATCAAAACGGCCTCGACTGGCCACCTAGGGACTAACTAAAAGACTTTGCTGGTTTTGCTGTGTAGTTACTATTGGCAAATAACTGTGTTGAGGAATGAACTTGGATGATGAAGACGATGGCAGTTAGTAAAACAGAGGGTCTAAGTTTCTATGCACCAGCAACAATTGGGCTGGCTCCATCTGTTAACTGGCCCTCATAATAATGGGGCTACCTCATTGCAGCAAATTAGCATTCCACATTTCTAAATCCACAATGTCAACTCATCAGGATGACACTTTTCCTCTTTCCCTCCCCACTTTTTTTTCCTTTTTTCTTTTAGTTCATCAACGACCAATTTAGCTGCTGTCAAATTGAACTGTGCTCTCTTATGAACTTTCTGCTTGGACAAAAGAAAACTAAAACAAAAGAATTTCTTCTAAGCTTCATTTTATGTTAAAAGTTAAAGTGGGGTATCAGGAGGCTACGGTCAAGCTAGAAAGCATGCCATATATATATATATATATATATATATATAAGTTTATGCACTATCAGTTGGCAAAGAAAGTATGACAGAACACTGTTCAGTTGATGGCTCCAAAGTCAACAATTTGAGAGAAAAAAAAATCCTCTGGTAAAAATTCGCCCACTATGATTGTGGCCTCCCTTCTTACTGGAATAAAAAAAAATAAGACTGATTTCATGTCTTCATGGAGGCTGAATATTATTGAATTGTTTTCACTTAAAACAAAAGACAGGCAAAGCATCCACCTTCAAGCAGGAATGCCTACACAACCAAGGGAGATAACTCCCGTTGTATTACTATGTTGTAGTTATCCTTAATGTGGCGATCTTTTTTCTTTTTTTTTTTTTTTAATGGCCACTTTCTTTCTCTACAGCAGATGACTTTCCATCACTTGTTCCTGATTTCTAAGGAGCATCATGGTCATTATCATCTATCCATTGTGGCTGTAACACCTGCAACAATAGATGGCTCATTGATTGACAGCAGCACCCCCCAGTTTATGCTGCATGTATCTGCAAAAATGAACACAAAACAGGCAGCAGCAGGAGAGAGAATGGGACAACTGTTCTAAGTATTTTACAAAAATGGGAAAAAAAAAAAAAAAAAAAAAATGCAAATTTGATTAGGGATGTCAAATATGAACGTTGTTGACAATAAAAATAAGCCCAGTCCATTGGTGGCCAGTTACTGTTTTTACATCAACTTCATTTCATCACAATCATAAAAAAAATAGAAAAAAATTTTTAAAGAATGGGAAAGAAAGGAAAAAGAAAAGGATTTTTGTTGTATATGAAATTTCTGTATGATAAATTAAAAAAAAAAAAAGAAAGAAAAAAAAAGGCCCAGACCCCCTCATTTTTTATGGTGAGAAACACTGGTCCATAGTAGACTGTACTGTGTAAGTATTGTTAATAAAAAATGTCTTAATTGTGTATTGAAAAACATTTCTGGCATTTTCTTGGCCCCAAACTTTTCATCCATTCTAACTTCACTACAGGTTTCCTTCACCACATTCATTGCAGAAGTACTTAAGAAGAAGGTGGTTTGTCTCTGCCAAGTTGTACTGAATTCTTGAATGTAAAACAAGGCAGGGCTCATAGGTTGAGAGAAAGGGTGGAGAGAGGAAAAAAAAAAAAACATGCATACACCCCTCACACACACATACATATATATATATATATATATATAAAAACATAGTCAGCTTGGTTAAGCTTTATGGACAAAATCCCCAGACTGATTTCATGTGAAAGAATGTATATATTTTTGATAAAAGTGACAAAAAAAATATCCTGGCTATTGTGTGCAGCCAAAGTTTAGTTCTTGGTTTGTTGCCAAGATGAGATGGATCTTGATGCTGTAATCATACTCTTGTTAATAAATGCCATAAAAAAAGGAATTGACTGAACATATCTTTATTCTCTATATAGTTGTACATTTCAATGAAAAATAGGGAAAAGTAATATTTACAAAAGAGAAACTTAGTGTTTGGAAGAGGATTTTCAAATTGACTTGCTTTAAGAATATTTTTTGATTTTTGAATGACTTAAGGAATTTTTATTTTTACTGGCATAATTTAGATGTAATTTTGTTTTAAACCAAATATTTTTTCCAGCTATGTACAGTTTGTTATTTAGTATTTGTATATGCATGCACACATACTATACATACGTACTACACATACTGGTGACAGGTATCAGGAGAGGCCTTTATTATTATTATTATTATTTTTTTTTTTAAGAAATTGTCATGGGCAAATTTATATACATACCATCACAAAAGATTACAATTTTATTCTTAAAAAAATATCTAAAATTCTGGATTTGTCTATTTTCTCTAGAAGCCCACCCCCTGATATGAATAAACCTGTTCTTTTTCTCTCTCTCTCTTTCTCTCTCTTGTAAGTGATCTCAATAGTATTCATGCATTTCTAACTAAATGGAGTGAGGTGAAAGTGTGCATGCATGTGTATTATGTATTATCTGCCAAAAACCAAAGCACAGGTTTTGTTTTGTTTTTTTTAATTTTTTATATATATATATATATATATATATATATATATATAAATGGCACAGTATAAAAGAAGCAGCTGTTGGTGCTAACACCAATTTAAATTACTGCGTATGTGGAGTTTATTATTCAGGTCCAATTTTTCCCACCAATTTATTTCACCACTGTCTATTCCCCACCCCAATAATATATATGCTCAGCTGGTTGAATATCTGCCTTTGGTTGCCTGTAGTCAATGCTTGAACCTAATTAAAATCTCAGGTTTCAAATGCTGATTCTAGAGGCTGGCTGGCAGACTCCTCTGAATAAGACTGATGCAACATAATTATTGTTTCATCCTATTTGAGCCCTGTGTTAATGTTAAACTCTGAATATTTGTTTGTTTTTTGTTTTTTTTCTTTCTTCCTTCCAGTTTTTGCATGTACATTTTTATTTTCTTCCTAACTCCCATTTTCATGTTTTCTTTTCCCTTCTTCCCTCTCACTCTTGATAATGGCCACAGACAGTAACACAACTAGCCAGGATGTTTTCTAATACACAAATTCTTTTTCTATGAAGATGTCTTGACTAATTTCATGTTTTTTTGTTTGCTTGCTAATTTTTTTTTAACTACAAGTTAGAAAAATAAACCTAGAAAAAAAAAAGTTACAAAAATATCTTTATTTTTTAACCTCATTTGAAAAGTATTTTGGGTCTTGGGGTCACTCAGGTTGATTTATGTAATGAATGGGTGAAAACTTTAAAGGGAGAGAACTGTGGCTTTTAAACATGTAGATTCTTAAGAGCCTAACTTGATTCTAGTATCAAAACTCTGGGAACGTCTTTCACATCCTGTGTCCTTCATCGTCAGGATTGTGATTATAAATTTAATGAAACCTAATTAACTTAAATATCTGCTAGGGGCGGGGGTTGTGGCTCATCTAGTAAATTTATTTCACCAGCAGGCCTTGGGAACACCGGGTACTGTAAGCAATCACCTACAATCTGAAATATATTTTGGCTTTAAATAACCCAGAAAGGGTTTGATAAGCTGTAAAAAAGAAGGGAAAAAAAACACAATCACCAGCAGGCTTTAGACTTGAAAAAAAAAAAAAAAGAATCATCTCTTGCTTTGGTCAGTCTTGTTAAAAAAAAAAAAAATAATGAACTGTATTGACAAATGATAAAAAAAAAAAAAAAACTTTTTTTTTTTAATTTATTTTATATTTTTTTATCATTAATTTTACTTGAATTATTAATATTCTTTTTTTTTTTTTTTTTTTTTTTTTTGCTGTCCAAACACAATTTTCTTTTTTATCATCTGCTGTTTCACTTTCTAATTATTTTCCTTAACTCTACCCTTGTGGTAGATAAACCACCTTTTTTTTAAATTTTTTATTTTAAGCCAGCATCATTGATGTATATGAAAACAGAAAAAGAAACCTGGAAATATTTCAGGTCTTAAAGCCTGCCCTTCAATAGCCAAATGATAAGGCCTTGTTGCACGCAATTGTTTTGAGTGTAGTGTGCACTGAAAAGAAACACATTGGTCTGTCCATAACCAATACTAATGTACCTGTGACTAAATTGACTGTGCTGCATCCACATGCAATGTATAAAAAGCATTGTGACGTTCTCTTTGTGCTGACTTGTCTTACAAAAACCAAAAAGAAAAAAAAATGGTCTCCAAATATTAAAAAAAAGAAAAAAAAAGATCAAAGTTGTACAGTATGTGAGAATTTCAATAAAAGTTTTCTGTACAAAATCATCTTGCAGTGTACATTTGTATTGTTAACCATATTTTGTAGATTAGCTTTAAAAAAAAAAAATACAGCTAAATTTACTTTTGAAAAGTTAATTTTTTTCCCCCCCTCTTTGTTAAATTTACAAGAGAAATTAAAAAAACTCATTTTCATTTTACTTTTCTTTCTTTTTTTTTCTTTTTTTCTCTCGGTTTGCTATGTGAGTGTATTATGGCAAGCATTGGTCTAGGGGGCCTAATGCACTTCCTGCTTCTGAAATTATTCATACTGTCTTTACTTCATTTCAGCCATTTAAAAAAAAAAAAAAAATTCACAAATTGTCACACTTGACAAGATTAAAATTTATTGTCAATGAACGTTTTTTTGTGCTCATATTAACTTTGTTTTAGCTTTTATTTATTTTATTTTTTTTTTTTATATTATTTCTTGTCTCACTAAAATTTTAGTTTTTTTAAATAGTACAAAGATTATTTCTGGCACATCAACACATACATGAATCATATCACCAACATAAAGTGAATGCGGTTGTTATTGTAAAAACTTAAAAATATCAATGTGCCCTCCAGTAGGATTTGAACCAGAGTTCCCCTTTTCTTAGGAGGAACCCCCTGTCTGATCCTATCATGCATTAGCTCGCTCAGCTATGGAGAGCCTCACATTCAAGCAAGGTTCTATTTGCCTTAAGGCACATCTTGTTCAGATTTTTATTGAAAAACCATATCTGCTCTGTTTCGTATCCAAAACCTAAATGATGCCATTTCTAAAGAATTAATAGATTTTCATTTTTAATCCAATATATTTTTATCACTTTTTAGTGGATACCTGTATTTGAGTAGAGTGTCCCATTTTTTGGAGATTTTTTTTTTTTTTTTTTAACAGTTTATTTTGTGTACTGGCTAGCAGACTCAAGAAAACTTAATAAAGAAAATGTACCTTTCCACAGGATTCGAACTTGCATCATCCTTCATAGGAAAAACTGCCATCTCATCTGGTTTGCTTTAGAACACTCAGCTATGGAGAGTTTACAGCTAAGCCAATCTGAACGAGATGTGCTTTAAACCCTTGAGCATTCAACAAGCTGAAACCTGCCCCCGTAAATATCATCTCAAAGTCTCACTGTTTGCCTATTTTGTGATGATGTTATATATTGTCAGAGTATACATGGGTGGGTTGAACATTGTGAGTGCCAATATTTACAGTACGGATTGAATGCTAAAGGGTTAAGGCAAATATAGAAAATGTATAATTTTTTTTTTTTTTTTTTTTTTTTGTTTGTTTAATTTTGCTTTTTATTAAAAATTTTATGCTCAGGTTTTTCTCATTTTGTGACCATTAAGTAAGCAGCATCGATTAAAAGTTTAGCATAATCTTCCAAAAAGATTAAAAAAAATTTTTTTTTTTAATTCTTTATCTTTTACTAGCACATGACAGCACCTTACCAATTAAGCTAATTATCATTCAAGAGCAGTCAAACCTAGCCACATTATTACAGTCTTTATTAACCAATATTTTTTTTTTTTTTTTTTACTCCACATCTATACCTTGTAATAATAACAGATGTTAGAGTCTTAATTTGTCAGAGTTTCTTTGACGAACCGTTATCATTATTAATTTTTTATTAGTTTTCTTTGTGATAAGAAATAAGAATGCTCAATGTTTGACTCTTTCCTTTTGCCACTGTTGAATAAAAGGAATGGATAAGAAACTTACATTTTGTTCTTGCTCTGGTGCTGCTTACTTGAATCATAAAAAGAAATATGAAAATAATTGGAGAACGAGTTCTGTCAATTTTTTTTTTTTTTTTTTTTTTTTTTAAGGAAATTTATTATTACAACTTGATGTGTTGGACGACATGTTCATTATTATTAGAAACAACTGAAGATTTCATGGTTTTTCTGTTTTAATATTCTAATCGATCTTAATTCTTGAATTAATGATTGAATAAATTCATGGTGAGTTCTATGACAATAAAATGTCGGTAGAAATTCCTCTATTTGAGCTTAACAACTTTAGCAGAATATTGCAATAACAATCCTGAGTAGATTGACAACTTTTCCCATTTCACTGAAACCCGACTTTAAACACTTATATCCTCCTGTCTCGTTTTCTCACTGAAACCAAGTAGCATTTCTGATATATCGTTTACATCTTTTCATGTGATCAAAACGGAATAGTCCATTATTTATGAGGAATTGGCAGGGCATAAGGGTTGTGCAAACTAATGAGGGGAGGGACAAGCAGAATTATAATAGGATTATTTTACATTTGTTTTTTCACTTTTAATGGCATATTGACTCTGTTCGTTATTTAATGACAAAAGATTTTTTTTTTTTAAATACAGTGTAACCCGGATATAAGAGATTTTTCTCTGGTCCCAAATTAGAGCCATACTTACCTAAACAAAATAGACCAAACCCGGATATAAGAGACTTCTTTTCCGGTCCCGGCAACTCTCTTATATCCGGCTTACACTGTATATGGCTTGTTAAATAATCCTTTGAAATGTTGGTTCCATCACTCTCCAGTTAAGCGTTTACAACAGAGGGCTTTTTTATATTTAAAAGTGAAAATAAATGTTATTTATTTTCTAGGCACAGTAAAAGTCGAAAAAGAAAACGTCTTTCAATCCTAGATGGATAGACTGAAATATAAATATAAAACTTGACCATTTCTTCCATTTAGAGGGGGGGGAAGAAACCCCAAAAAGTTAAGCTTTCTCATCATGTGCTATTTATCCTCTACAATGTGTTTATACCTTCATTCATATTTTATAGCTGTATTCAGGTGTTACATAAAAATCACAATTTCATTGGAATTTTATTTAGTAATTAAACTGGGAACCATGTTTGTGTGTAATTTAATTATTACTTCAAACATTATAATGGTTGCTTATTCGAAATAGATACCCCATTCCTATACACTGCCCACTATAGACTCCCAACCACTATGTCACCAAATTTACAAGCCGACACTTTACTCCACTAAGCCATAGGTCGGGCAGTGTGTACTTGAACTAAGTGGAAACAGGGTAAGCAATAATTAAGCAATCCTAAAAATAAGAACTAGATGAGATGTCCCTAGCTATGGGCAGTGGAACAAGAACAGTCTATTCTCGTAGATTTGATAAAAAGTTCCGTTCAGAATTCCCTGTAGATTACCCAGATCAATATACACCTGAGGAAGTCTGGAGAGCACAACGACCAAAATGTGATAACAAAGATGAGGATAAGAGTTCAAATATAAATAGGGTAAAAAAAAAAAAAATATGTTTATAATGCATTTCAGTTTAATTGAAAAAATTTGCAAAGTGGAATTTGGGTTCCTCATGAATTTTCACTTGAGAACTGAACACAACGTTGCATGGACTGCAGCAGTCTTTTCACCAGGAATGCTAACCTTTCATTTTTCCACCACAGGTGATGAAAAATGGGTTTTGCATGTCACCAGAACACGGAAAAGACAGGTTACAACAAAATGATGAGATGCCATGACTCAATTCTCAGAAGTTTTTACTATTGTGTCTCGCAGAATATGAAAGGTGTCATCCGTTATGAGTTAATTGGAACATGGAAAGCAATAGTCAGCAACTTAATCAAATATATGAAGCATTATATTTGTACACTTCCTGATTCGTATAGTCTTTCAAAAATTGGGAGGAGGGATGCCCAGATTCCTTTAAATGTGGAATCAAAAATTCACCTTCCTATTGTCGGTGACAAATTATTTTTCATCCTGTAACCTCACTCTCTCTCAGGGACGGGATGTGGCAAGCCTTTTACTATTTTATTGCTACTTCCATGGAAAGTGCTCAGACTAACTACATTCCTTAGTTCTGCTAGTCCTAACCTTCATAGCTAGGACCCACGATGCCACTTACATTGTAACGAGCCAACTGTATTCCATTGGTGAGCAGTAAGTTCCACGTAAAAAGCTTGCAAACCACTGCTCTGTGGAACCAACTCCCAAGAAGATGTTTCCCTGACCGCTATAATCTTAACCTGTTCAAGTGTAGGGTTAACCGTTATCTTCCCCTCCTATCCATATAAATTGCCTCTTAATGTAATCCTCTACCTCAAGTGGCTCCGGGCCTTGTACAGGGTGACCCTCACTGTAAAAAATACATAACATTTTTTAATCTGTCAATACCTAAAATCTCTGCCTGAGATGTCCTGGTAGATCCTCGTACAATGCTCATCATCCTCAGATCCATTAGAAAAGATATTTTAATCTCTCTTTTTTTTTTTTTTTCACCACCCCAAGCCACCAGGACATACGGGATTTCAAAGAATGAAAGAGAATTAGAAAACTTAAGTGAAGAGAGGACAATAACGCAATAGGATTCAGGAAGACACAAGATGACGATTGATGTTGCATTTAAATTTTGGAAGATTATAGATGACAGGAAATCAAAAAAATCAAGTAAGAAATGCAAGAAAAGAAACTGTTAGAATAGAACTGACGATTCTAGCTAGTTCAACAGTAAAACGGTGAGACCTAATTGCCAATCTAGTAGCACACTTAAATCCATGCAGTTGAGAGGCACCATGGAAGAAAGCTCATCAGAACAATTGCTATGAAAATATTTGTAGAAAAAACAGAGGGAAGAAACATTACGTCGGTGAGAAAGTGACTGAAGTTGAGATGCCTGGTCAGGATCATTTACATTACAGACCCATCTTTTGTCAAGCATCTCTAGCTATATAGCAGGAGCATCAGACCAGATATGGCAGCAATATTCAATGCACAGATAAATAGTAGATTTATAAATGGGCAAGATGGATTCTGTAGAGAAGAATTGTCTGGCATGACACAGTGAATGCTATTAAAATAATGTTTATCTTAAATATTATATGCCAAGCACATATCTTAAATAATTACATCATTACTGATCTACGTAGGTATCAGACACATCGTTTTTTATCCCGCATTGTAATGGATTAAATATCTGGGAAGAGAGCAGGGAAAATGTGGTATCGGAATCTGAAGTTGCATTGGGATAGTGAAAGATGCCTTCCAAAAACTAAGCAAAGTAATAAGAAACAGGAAAAAACCCTCCTTACGGATGACGAAATGACTCGAGGCAACTGAAATGTGGTTCTACAGAATACTGGGAATTCCATGGACAGAGTGCATAAAGCAACAAGGAAGACGGAAACAAAAAGACACTTATATTCAGACTCAGAAAGAGACAGCTGGCATCTCTTGGACACATAATAAAGAAGAAGGGCTTGGAGAATTTGACACTCACAGGATATATTGAAGGTAAAAGGGATGGGGAAGTTAGCATGTCATCTATTGTGTGAATGAATTGTTATACAGTTTATGCTAAAAAGACAAACATTACTAAAAGCCACAAAGGATAGGAAGTTGGGGAGAGTCATGATTGCTCACGTCGATGAAGGGAGATGGCATATAGAAGAAGATGAATATTTAAATAAACTTACATTTGTTTTTAGGTTTATGGCCACATCATGTTGAAACATCAATTCTTGCTTGATCACAGAAGTTAACCTTTGTCACTGGATGTGACTTCAGTTGCTGTACAAAAAGTTTATCCTGCTATAATAGTGCGTTTGGATTTCATAGCTGTGTTGTCATATCCTGCTAGGGCAACAGAAAACAACTTGGAGTGAAATTAATGATAAGGATACTGCAAGTGAGAGGCCTTGAAAAAGAATTCAGTGGAAAGGGAAGTAATATTAATAATGTAGAGTACTAAAGGTTAAGCAATGCTGAACCAGGTCAGTGGCTAGATGGGTGACCGTCTTGAAATGCCAGATGCTCTAATCTGGTATATGTGTGTTGTTTAATGGATTGAAATCCGAGCTAGCTGTGACATTCAGGTTTTAATGTTTTTGTTTGATTCCTGCTACTGGTAAGCTGTAGTCCAGTACAACTTGTCACAGTCAGGAGTAGATGGTACTCCATAGCTGTGGTGAGAGCAGTCCATTTTTGAGAAAGACAACTAGTATAAGGAAACTGTTTAAATCAATCAGCTGCCACTGGAATGCAGGATGGCATTAGATGTAAACGGCACTACATGATAAACTAAGTATTTGGCTGTTACACTCCCTTTGTAGAGCATAACACGCATGTCAGTGAACGTGGTCCAATAAAACTGACACTGCTACTCTCTATAAGAAGGACGAACTGTAGATGTGTATTAAGTCTGTGAAAGACAAATGACTATCACAAATTCCTGTTTAATGGAAACCAGCTTGGAATTGGAAAAGGAGAGCCAAGTTCAAATTTCAGTCAGGTTTGTTATATTGACTTATACGCAAATACCCTTAGAAAAAGTATAAATCCACATCTTCATTCCCCAGCTATGGGTTAAATAGTAGGACTTCTATTGGAAGATTGCAAAAGGTTGATAAGCCATAAAAACAAATCAATCAATAAAAAAACGTTTTTATATCCTTTCTGTTAAAATGGAGTTACTTTCATAACAGCTTAAGTCTAGTGAACAAGTGTTTTGGTGGGCTGAATGTTAGAAGTTTAACTCCTTGTTGATGCAATAAAGAGTTCTGTTCTGTTTTCCTGGAAGTTTCTTAAATAAAAACAGACACTTGGGGAAAGTAAAGCAGATATACTAAAACAACAAAGATGAGGAAACAAATTTGTAACTTTGGAATCACCCCCCCCCCAAAAAAAAAAAACAATAAAAAATGTATCTTGTTGGTTGGAAATAATTACTATAGAGAACATTTCTTTGCTAGCAAATATTAACTGGGGATGATATTAAAAATGGCTGTGCTCTATTCTGGAATATTTTTTTATATTTTATTGATTGATTTATTGTTTGTTTTTTTTACAGACTTCCCAGCATCAGTCTCTTTCCCATCGCCGTAAAGTAGCTCCTCTGTGTCTTTTCTATAAATACTTTCATGATAATTGTTTGGATGAACTCTTCACTATGGTACATAGACTTTATGAATTTAAGTGCAGTAGTAAATTGATGGCAAGATTTCATTTTAGAGTTGAAATGGCTAGAGATTTAACTGTAAGTTCTAAGATAAGTTTCTTCTAATGCACTTCTCATTTGTGGAAGTCTCTTCCAGCTCCAGGCTTTCCAGCCAACTTTGATTTTGAAAAATTTAAACGCCATGTCAGTTGTTATCTTCTGTCTTCATTTATTGTTCTCACTCCTTATTCTTTAGCAGTCTGAAGATGACTACTTTTGCCAAGCAAAATGTTAGTCCTGCCAATGCAAGTTGAATTTGAATTTCTTGGTTGTGTAGTCATATCCTTCTATGGCAACACCTAAAACAATCTTTACTGAAATTGAGAGCCAGGCTACTATAATTTCAGTAATATATAAAACACAATATTTTGAGGGCATTCCATATTCAATAAAAGGGGAAGATTTATTTAAAGATGATGTAGAGTGCTAAATGTTAATAATGTTTTCTTATTCTTTCACACTCAGTGAAGGTATGGCAGCTTGGAAAACTCACTTTGATCATTCTGTTAAGAAAAGAAAGTTCAAATTTGTTGGTGAGATCCTCAAACTCAACACGAAGACCTACATCAAGTGCTTTGAGGGTGGCTGCTGGAAGACCCTATATCTGGCAACACAAGCAAGCGAACCCAGTCACGGTTGTCAGACAATTTCTGCGACCACATCACACCTTACATCTGGCTACCTAACTCCCCAGATTTAGACACAGTTAAACGAGAGACCAACAAAACTCCTTGTAAGGCCAAACATGAACTGAAGGCAAGGATTATGGCAGCATTCACCAACAAACAAGGAGACAGTCCAGAAGAGTTGCAGGAGATTCCAAAGTAGTCTGAGGTCGCGGTTGAAGCGAATGGCGATTTTATTGAATAAATTTACTCTTTCGTATTTCAAGATATTTTTGTGTAATTTTTGTAAATATATATGTTAAAATAAGATATCAATGTTATTTTCATTTTTGTGTGATTTAGATGACAGTTTATGGATTGCACCCTATATATATATATATATATATATATATATATATATATATATATATATATATGAATATATATATATATATGTATGAATATATATATATGTATGTATATATATATATGTATATATATATGTATATGTATATATATATGTATATATATATATGTATATGTATATATATATATATGTATGTATATATATATATGAATATATATGTATGTATATATATATATGAATATATATATATGTATGTATGAATATATATATATGAATATATATGTATGTATGAATATATATATATGTATGAATATATATATATATAAAAATGATATATTAGGAGGATTTGATAAATATAATTAAGTATATGTTCATAAGTCCCAAATATAGGACGAAACGGCCGTCCAGTGCATTCTGTTGAGGTTTCAGACTCGATGAATTACTTAATTATATATATATATATATATATATATATATGAATATATTTGTGTATTTAGGCAGAAATCCTTCTTTCATGCACATTATGCCTTACAAGGTGCTTTTATTTAATTTTTTATACAATTTCTCATGCAATCTAATAATTTTTTTCTTTTCAGTTGATGAATTATATAAAAACTGTCTGAATGTTTATCCGAGCGCTTTCGGCTATACATTTAGCCATTTTCAAGGATGAAATATTTTAACTGTTAAATAAGAAATAGTTTGTTGAATGTATGTTTTATAAAATGTTTTCATTTTTTCCAAATATATTGTGTCCATGTTTATAGTTAATATTATTAAGTGTTGTTTTTGTTTTTATTAATAAGACTTCCATTATTTTTAGCCTTTTTTTTTCATATAGATTCAGAGAGTTTTTTATATAATTTATCATCTGAAAAGAAAAAAATTATTAGATCTCATGAGAAATTGTATAAAAAACTAAATAAATGCAGCTTGCCTGTTGTATTCAATGAAATGTATAGTAATATATATATATATATACATATGTATATATAAAAATATATGTATATATGTATGAATATATACATACATACATATGTATGAATATATATATATACATACATACATACATATGTATGGATATATATATACATACATACATATGTATGAATATATATATACATACATATGTATGAATATATATATACATACATATGTATGAATATATATATACATACATATGTATGAATATATATATACATACATACATACATATGTATGAATATATATACATACATATGTATGAATATATATACATACATACATACATACATACATACATATGTATGAATATATATACATACATACATATGTATGAATATATATATACATACATACATATGTATGAATATATATATACATACATACATACATATGTATGAATATATATATACATACATACATACATATGTATGAATATATATATACATACATACATACATATGTATGAATATATATATACATACATACATACATACATACATATGTATGAATATATATATACATACATATGTATGAATATATATATATATATATATATATATATATATATATATATATATATATATATATATATCTTGAGGCAGCTCAATTTGACATGTACAGATTGTGGTAGAGTGTGTTTGTCGATGGCTGCTCTAAGGAGTCACTTGAGAGCGCACAGCCGGAAGGTCCCAATTGACCAGAAAACCATAGATGTCCAGCAATTGAAATGTGATATTTATGGTAAGATATGCGAGTCCAGAAGCGGTTTCATGCAACATTTTAAATGGCATGATATTGTACAGCCTGCTGTTGAATCTCTCAAGCGCCATGTTTGTGCCAGAGTAAGCCTCTTGCATTCATTCAGCGCATTAGTAGATATTCTCCCAAGAGACATGTAGCAATGGCCGTACTCAGACGCACTTTTACAATCACCATATATTTTCCTACATATATTCATGCACACATACACATATATACACATATATACACATATATATATACATATATATATATATATATATATATATACATATATATATATATATATATATATATATATATACAAACATATATACATATATATATATATACAAACATATATACATATATATATATATATACAAACATATATACATATATATATATATACAAACATATATACATATATATATATATATACAAACATATATACATATATATATATATATACAAACATATATACATATATATATATATATACAAACATATATACATATATATATATATATACAAACATATATACATATATATATATATATACAAACATATATACATATATATATATATATACAAACATATATATATATACAAACATATATACATATATATATATATACAAACATATATACATATATATATATATACAAACATATATACATATATATATATATACAAACATATATACATATATATATATATACAAGCATATATACATATATATATATATATACAAACATATATACATATATATATATATACAAACATATATACATATATATATATATATACAAACATATATACATATATATATATATATACAAACATATATACATATATATATATATACAAACATATATACATATATATATATATACAAACATATATACATATATATATATATACAAACATATATACATATATATATATACAAACATATATACATATATATATATATATATATATATATATATATATATACAAACATATATACATATATATATATATATATATATATATACAAACATATACATATATATATATATATATATATATACAAACATATACATATATATATATATATATATATATATATACAAACATATATACATATATATATATATATATACAAACATATATACATATATATATATACAAACATATATACATATATATATATATATATACAAACATATATACATATATATATATATATATATATATATACAAACATATATACATATATATATATATATATATATATATACAAACATATATACATATATATATATATATATATACAAACATATATACATATATATATATATATATATACAAACATATATACATATATATATATATATATATATATATATATACAAACATATATACATATATATATATATATATATATATATATATACAAACATATATACATATATATATATATATACAAACATATATACATATATATATATATATATACAAACATATATACATATATATATATATATATACAAACATATATACATATATATATATACAAACATATATACATATATATATAGAGAGAGAGAGAGAGAGAGAGAAAGAGAAAGATTTAGAAGGCATTTCAAAAATACCTTTAAATATTAAAAATGTGTCCATTTCAAATTCAGTAAATATTTGCATAATCTTTATAGCTTCAAACCAGTTTATTTAGCAAACAAGATTGTCCTTGCATTTTCATTCAGTTGGACTAATTTCATTTTGTTATTATCTTTAAATACTCTCTGTATGTATGTATATATTCATACTTATGTATCTATGTATGTATGTATGTATGTATATATTCATGTAGTAAATGTTGAATCTTCTCCTAAGCAGAAATTTGGATTCCATTTCCTATGTGACAAGTACATCAGCTTTTGACTCATGTGTTGAGCCTGTAACCATTCAGTGCATTTCACAGGCACTTCAAATTTGGGGGGTCATGATTTTAGAATCTTAAATCTGTAGTTTCTTTTTTGATTAGTAACTCCCATATGTTTTCTATATCTATGCTCTGCCTGCTGAGCAGATGATTTGAGCCAAGCAGGTGTTGTAGCTTTGTAATGAAGTCATCATTATGCTGATCAAAAGTCAAAATGAGACTTGAAACCCTCATTACATTCGACTCTTAAATTTGACAACTCTTTTTGGATGGTGTGTGTGTGTGTGTGTGTGTGTGTGTGTGTGTGTGTGTGTGTGTATACCTCTTGGGGACTCATGCGAAATGTGTGCTTTAGATTCTCATTTGTGCTGTATGAGAGAGACTGTGCACTCCTCTTTGGGGTGGGGTTTATATATCTCCTGTGATATGATCCTTTCCCACACATGCACCCCAGGTGCAGCTAGTCTGGTCATACACTTTGTGGCTGGAGGTTATCTCAGCATCGGGCTCCCTTAATGGTTTCGTGGTACATTGAGTGCAAAAAATATTCTCGTATGATTTGGGTTGAGACACACACTTGCCTTTCTTTCATTTTTTTATAAACAAATATATTTTTCTTTTAAATTAACTGCATGACCCACGGTTAACAAAATACAAAACACAACGCAAAAATGTATTAGGGGTAAAAAAAATATACATTAAAAAAAAATGTATTTGATTTAATGTGTTAAGAAAAAATATACAAAAAAAAAAGAATTTTGATTTTTTTTTCCTTTTCATTTTTTTTTCTTAAAAATTAAGTTTCAGTATTTTTTTGTTCATTAAAAGGGTCTTTTCTTTTTTAATTTAATTTAATTTTTTTAAAAAAAGGTTTTCCAGTGATTTCCGTTGGAAGGGATTTCTGGCCTGTCATCTTCCTCCCCACCATAAAAGTTACAAGTTACGATTCACCCTCTGAAAAAGAAAAGAAAAAAATACCAAACTATCAGAAGCATTTCATTTTATAAAATGAAAATTTATTTGATAATTCATCCAAATCTTATATCATTTCATAAAAGTTTCTGTTTATTTTATTTTTTGAAATTTCAAATAGTACCAAACATCTTTCTTTTTTTTTTAACAAGAGAAAGTAAAAATGGACAAAGGATACAAAACTGAAGTCCAAACATATGAACATTGAGATGCAATAAATTCTCAGTAAACTAGATTAAAAAAAAAACAAGTAATTAAAATAATTGAAAACTCTGTCAAAATAGATTAATATTAAGAGAAAGAAATATTTAACATGACTCGAATCAACACAAAGACATGAATTGAAACACTATCATCTATGTCAGATGTTCCCAACCTTTTTCGCCCACTTTTACAAGGAAAAATTTTCCACCATTCACCTCTGTAGTAAATATTTAAAAGCATACAGTGATGGGTAAATTATGTTTTGATGGACACTTTGAAGGTAGGGAATGTGATACAGTGTAACCCGGATATAAGAGAGTTGTCGGGACCGGAGAAGAAGTCTCTTATATCTGGGTTTGGTCTATTTTATATACATTAACACAGGCTCTAATTTGGGACCAGATAAAATCTATCTTATATCCGGGTTTCTCTTATATCCGGGTTACACTGTATAAAAAAGTAAAAACATTCATCTTAAATAAAAATTATCCTGAGGTCACTTCTTAATTTTACTGGCAAAGTTGTTCTTATCTGATTTATATCTGAAAAAAAAAAAAGAAGTTATTTTGTCTGAAGAAATTAAAATACAGTGTAACCCGGATATAAGAGAAACCCGGATATAAGATAGATTTTATCTTCTCTGGTCCCAAATTAGAGCCATACTTACCTAAACAAAATAGACTAAACCCGCATATAAGAGACTTCTTCTCCAGTCCCGACAACTCTCTTATATCCAGGTATTATTAAAATATCCATTGTTTGTGGGGATATTTATATCTTGTCTTGGAATGTGACCCATTAATTCCTATTTAGTCTCTTGTTTTTTGGGTTTCTTTTTATACAGGTTCTTTGCATATCTCCTTTGACTATTTTTTCTGGTATCATATGTTGAAATATCTTTTTAATACTCAAAATCCTACATCGCCCAGCCTACAGTTGAAATTGCCCACCAGTGGGTGAAAAAGCCCAGGTTGTGAAATCCTGATCTACTTGGACTTAAAAGACACAGTCTTCAAAAGCTTGGTGTTCACACTTTGGTAATAACAACATCTTTAAATGCTGACTTGAAATACCACCACCATATATTTGGACCTAAAAGGACTTTTTTTATGCACTTCAGGATATGGATGATCGCAGCTTGCCATAACTTCCTATCCTTTGTAATAAGTAATATTTGTCCCCCTACTATCCCTCCCAGTTCTTCTTCCACCATCCATTTACCCAATCTTGTTAGGTAGCTTACTTGCTATTTCCCTTTGTTTCTCTTGTCTTCAACATATCCTGTGAGTGTCATATTCTCCAAGCCTTCTTTCCTTATTATATATATATATCAGGAATGTCGACTGTCTCTTTCTGATTCTAATTGTCCTTTTTGTTTCCATTTTACTTAAAACTCTCTTATTGCTCACATGTTTTCTACATGTTTCCTACATGGTTCAGTAGAACCATGTTTCTGTTGTGTCAAGTCTCATGTTCATCTGTGAAGGAATTGTCTAGCATTTAATGACATATATGAGGATTGATATTACACAGAAGTTCAACACACTTTTCTTCAATAGGAAAATATGATTTGAACATAAACATTTCATCCGAGTATATTTCTAATTCAAATTTAAAAAATTGACATATGTAGACAGTTTGTGGATAAATTCTTTTTTTGTAAAATTGTGTTTGTATCAAAAAAACTTATATCTGCCTAGCCAAAATTCAGTCATAAGTTAGAAAATCTACAGCATTTGTAATAAGCATTGTTGTCATCCGACATTTCACATAATTACAAATTAGTCAAATGGGGTTGAGAAAAATTTTATGGAATCATCTAAATAAGTGAAAATAATCCATTTAGTTTAGTTAAATTTTCTTAAAACTGTACCGAATTAAACAAGTGAGGAAAGACTTAGTTTGCTGAATTAATTATGAAAATAAACATGAGAAAATTATTCAAATATTTCTCTCATGGTCAGCTCTAAGTAACTATATGCAGTGTAGGAAATTCAAGTGAGCTCAGTTTGAAGGATGGGTATTTAACTAGTACCTTAAAATATTCAAATTTGAATGAGTAATGATAATGGTGATATTAGCCGTATCCTTATAAGGAAATATTCGATATTCATTGGTTGAGCAGCCAGTGAAACTTGAGTCATATTTTTCTTCAAACCCTGGTCATTGGGGTGGAATCAAAGTTTAGCTCCTCATCTTTAATAGTAATAGCAATATTAGCCATTTCTTTATAAGGAAACATTCAGCATTCATTGACCATGCAACTTGAGTTGCACTTCTCTTCACTGCCTGGTCATTGGGCTGGGATCAAAGTATAGTATCTGTTCTCCTAATGGTAATATTAACAGTTTCCTTATATGGAAACTTTTCAACATTCATTAATTGCGTAGCCAGTGCTATTTGAGTCACATTTTTTCTTTGCTTCCTGGCTATTGGGCTAGAATCAAAGTGTAGTGTTTCCTTTCAGGCGGATAAACTACATTTTATCTCTCAATTGGGTTTCTGTCTTAGGAAAGAAAACAACAAATAAATGAGGGATGCCTGGTCCCTGGGGATTTCAACCCTTAGGCAGTACCTCCATCATTACACCAAAGAGGGATGGTCAGTGAAATATCGATGCCAGCGCGATGTTGATTGTGGGGACTGGCAATTTTTTGATTTGGACCATGTGCTTGGGCTATTTACTTTAAGCTGGCCTTGTACCATATTATGTCACTGTGAGATTGAAGTGTAACATTCCTTCTAAAATTAAAAATTTATTTAATATTTTACAAGGACTAGTACACAAATAGATAATATTGCTATACTTAACAGTGTTTCTTTCCTTAAGCTCTAAAGAAAGATTTATGAGTTCAGCCATATGCCTTAAAAAGATTAAGCATTGATTGAGTTCTGACGAGTTAGGAGCAATAACTGGTTAGCTCATTCTTATACATTCTAACCCTAACTGTTGCCCTGGGTCAAGAGGGTGGCTGTTGGAAGGCCCTATATCTGCACCATGCCACACAAGCAGGAGAATTCAGTCATGGCTGACAATTTCTGTGACCACATCACCCCTTACCTCTGATCATCTAACTCCCCAGACTGCAACCCTCTTGATTATTATGTGTGGGGGTACAGTTGAGTGAGAGACCAACAAAACTCCTTGTAAAACCAAAGATGAACTGAAGGCAAGGATTATGGCAGCATTCACCAGCTTAAACAAGGAGAGTGTCCAAAAGAGTTGCAGGAGATCTCAAAGTCAACTGGAGGCTGTGGTTGAAGCCAATTGTGATTTTATTGAACAAATTTACTCTTTAGTATTTCAAGATATTTTTGTGCAATTTTGGTAAATATGCCTGTTAAAATAAGATGTCAGTATTATTTTCATTTTTGCCTAATTTAGACGACAATTTATCCATCGCACCCGCTAGTTAATAGTTATATTTAATACGGTTTCTTTCTTTAAACTCTAAATAAAGATTTAAGAAATCAGCCACATGCACTAAAAATATCAAGCATTGATTGAGTTTCGACAAGTGAGGAGTGATAAACAATTTGCTCGTTCTATTTTACTTATTCAGTTTTTCTTTTCATTCCCTTTTAATTATGCCTTTTTTTTTATTGCATTAATTAATTTTTTGTACCTCTGATAAAATCTTTAAGAAGAAAACGTCTTTGTTTCTTTATTGGTATCTGTGGCAAATAGAACATTATCAAACTCTCTTTTTAATAGTCTTATAACATTTCAGTCAGTTTTAATGCTCATAATTTTTTTTTTTTTTCTTTGTATTCAGCATCAGAAGTATTTATTGGATAACACTGAAATACATTATAGTATAAAAAGAAACGGTAAGTTCAATCTAAGGGAAACAATAATTGAAACAAAGCAAGTTCAGTCGGCCAATGATGACAATTCCAGAACAACGTAAATATAAACAAAATCTTTTTTCTATCCTCTGCCAGCCGCTATGATGGAGAAAGCATTACCTTGAACCGTTGCCAGTGAGATACGCTTTAATTCAATTTTATTAAATTCTGAATACCTACCTAAGTCAATCTAAATCCTTAGCACTCAACATCTATTGGGTCTTATAGATTTGTATCCCAATGTCACTTTGTTGGTATACCCCCCCTCTCTCTCTCTCATAATAATAAAAATAATAACTAAAAAGACCCATGAAAATTTCATGGTTTTCCTATTTCAATATTCTGATTAAACTGAATTCTTAAGTTACTGATTGAATAAGCTGATGGCAAGTTCTATAACAATAAAATATTTGTTAAATATTTGAGCTTAACAACTTTAACAAAATAACAATCATAAATATGGATGTTGGTCGTTATTTAAGAAGTGGGTACAAATGAAAAGATTTGAAATTGGCAACTATTTCCATTTCATTGAAATAGACGTTAAACACTTCTATTTTCCCTTCTTTCTTTCTTTCTTTTTGTTACTGAAATTAAGTAGTTTTCTCCCCTCTTTCTACAGATCAAAATGGAATAGTCCATTATATTATGAGGTATTGGAAGGAGATATCAAACATTTTTATCTTCCCTTGTCCTTTCTAGCCTAAATCCCGACCGTAGTACGTTTCTCTTAATAATTTAAAAATAATTCAGCAGATGATGTTGTTCTATTTAATTTATGGTCATTGGAATTTTGATATTTCCATCATTCAATATGCTGTATCTGAAAAAAATGGCACTTTTATCATGGTTGTCATATATTCTTGAATTATTGGCTGAGACCAAAGTGTAGTATCTGTTCTTATCCGCTTAGTCTAATTTTCTTTCTACTTCTATCTTCCCTTCTGTCTTTTCCCTCCTTGCCATGTGATCAAAATGTGAAATAGTCCATTATTTTTATGAGGTATTGACAGGAAATAATGGTCATGCGAACTAACAAAGGGAGGGACAAGCACAGTTATAATACAATAATAATGGGCTTGAGAAAAACCTTTTATCTTGTAAGGGTTGACTTATTTTCCTCCCTGAAACCACTTTCCCCACAGCCAAAATGTTGCAAACCTCTTTCTATTTCTATTGCAAATATTCAGGCAAGCTCCATTTTTTAGTCCCACCAGTTCAAACCTCTACACCTTCCTACATCCAGAGAGTTGAATCACTCTCATTATCTATGTATTGGCAAAACCACCAAACCATTCCCCAATTGGATAAAACCTGTTTCATTCCATTAGCCCAAGTGGTACAGATATCAAATAGTGTATCCCAATATAGTATTTGCTATCTATACAATCTTATGCATACAAGAGTATAGGCTGTGTTAGTGCTTAAGGAGCCTATATTGGATATTAATATTTTTTTTAAGCGTTTCACCCCAAGCAAGGCAAGAAGCCACTAGCAGGGGTTACAGAAAGTTGGAGCTAGAGCAAATAGGAGTGATAGAGGAAAGGATGAAGAGAAGGATAGGGGATAGATCAGGGCATCTGGAGACGTTGATTGACATTACATTTGAATAGTTGGAGATTATAGCTATCAGGGAAACAGGAAGAGGGGAAGGAATTCCACAGGGGAGAGGTGCGAGACATGAAGCTATTGGAGTAGAAGAGATGGCTACATTTAACAGTTTCAACAGTGAAAGGGTGAGAGCGAGATGCCAGCCTAGTTGAACGCTTAAATTCATGAAGACTGGGAACCAGCGAAAGCAGCTCATCAGAGCAGATACTGTGAAAGTATTTATAAAAAAGACCGAGGGAGGCGACGACACGTCTGTGATAGAGCAACTGCAAATGGGATGCCAGATCTGGGCCAATTACATTCCACTGGTAAGAAGGATGTCCTACTCAGTTTTTTCCTCAAAACTGCTACTTCAAGTCTAGGCTCAACCATTACCTAACCTCCATGTCCTCATAACCAACACTTCTTATACCCTCCACTTACAGCATTCATAAAACAACCGCATTCAGTAACCCTCTACCTTGAGTGACTCTTGGGCCTTGTATTGTGTGAACATTAGTATAAAAAAGTAATTTTCCCATGATGCTTTGCACATCAGATTCCTTTTTTTTGTACAGTAGTCATCTCTCTCTCTCTCTCTCTATATATATATATATATATATAAATGAAATAATCTGAGAGACCCCTTTCTGTCTTCCATCATCATGGTTGATGCTAACCTCCAGCAGAGTAACCCATTGCATCTTCTCAGTCTAATATTAAGTGGAAAGACTATATTGAATCCATTGCTAGGTCAAATGCTAAGAAAGTTGGTTCACTGTATTATGCTAGACAATTTTTCTCTCCAGAATCTATCTTATATATCTATAGGTCTACCAATCGCCCATGCTTAGAATTATTGCTGGCATATATGGTCTGGTGCACCTGTTATATATACACTACAGTTCAAAACTTTGAAGCCACCCCCAAAATTAGAATGGGATGAACTTGACAGAAGAGTGAAAAAAACAAAACAAAATGAACGAGTGCTCTTGGAGTCATTGAAAAAAGAATGGAATCAATTATCAAACTTATACTTTGAGAAAATTTTGCAATGAATGCTAAAAATTTGTGCAGCAGTAATCAAGGTTAAAGGAGGACTTTTTGACGACAGCAAAATTTGATCATAAAATGCTTTTTTTCTTTTTGTCATATTAAAATTTCTAATAAAAAATCATATCTCACATTTTTTTAACCATGCTTAATCATTTTTTAAAGTACAAAACAACTAGTTTTGAGGCCAATTTAAAAAATTACTAGGGGTGGTCTCAAACTTTTATAAATTTGAAACATAACTGTTATCTCCCACCCAATAACTGTTAGAATAACACAATAGACCTACATATAATGCACCACTGACCAGCATATATAAATAGAAAAGTCAAAACACAACACGTGTCCTGATGATTGTGTTTAAGCAGGAAACAGATTGTCATCACTGGGTGTTATAGACTATAATAAAAGTTATGTAATTGAATGACAAAGTGAAAAAAAATCTATGTAACACATTTCATACTCTATAAGGACTTCATCAGACTAAAGTGGTGTTCATATTGATGGAATTATATACATGATGTGGCAAAAGTAATGATGTTTTATTTTTTTTTTTAACTTTTATTGAACAAAAATAAATTATAGTAGTTTAAGAAAATTTAGAAGTATTGTCACATCAAAACAACATGATTTGTTATGTTTAATGAAGTATTTAACATGTGGAGAGTACGATGGAGTAATGGATAGTGGCTCAGATTGAGGAATCGGGGAGCCGAATTCGAAATCCAGTCGAATCCATTATGTGCTAATACCCTTGGGAAAGGTATGAATCCTCTTCGTCTCCCCTCAGGACAGACCAGGTTCTATAGCCCTGGATGGCAACTTGTCTAGCACAGAAAGAAATGGCAATCTACTGTGGGGGGAAAAGCTGCCTCGTCAGTCATGTATCGAAAGATTCATGATCGCCTGTCTCACACATGGCACATTGACTGATTTAACATGTCCAAAATACTCTCCTCCCTGTGCAATACAATGCTGAACCCAATCGGCAACATTTCTACAAATCATTTGACACAGTTCAACATTAATTTCAGGAAATTTATCAGAAATGACTTGTTTTCATTCAGGAGTCATTTTTGGTTTGAACCTGTAAACAAGATCTTCCAGTATGCACCCTGACAAGAAAAAGGTTTGGTGGTGTTAGTTCTGGTGATCGTGATGGCCACTCACGATGCTCCACATCGTCCTATCCACTTCAGCTCGAAAAAAAGAAAAGAAGGGGGAGGTGTTATTTTCGTTGCACCCTGTATGTATGGGGGGGGAGGGGAGAGATATAAACATTTGGTTATAATGATGCACTTAGGGGAAATGCTGAATTTTAAAATTTCTTGCCATTCAACGTGTCTCGATGCACAGCTTAGCCAAGTCATTTGGCTTTCCAAGAATTTTGTTTCCACCTCCATCAAAGATTTGATCGGAAATGCTAAATGATGTAAGAAGCTGGATGCAAATTTACCATGGAAGATTCAGAAATCAGTGCACTTCCTATACATGTTCACCTTAGTAAATTACTTTCTCTCGATTAAGTCCTGTTAGAAGGCAAAACACATTACATAGAATTTTGTTCCATTTTGTCATTTGTTTGCCCGACATTGTTCCGGTATATAGACATTTGCAGATCATATTTTCCAATAAAAGTTATGCAACTGATAGAAAAAATCTAATCTTATTGTAGATCTGAGCAACCAGCATGCAGCATATGATTTTTGTTTTTTTCTTATTAACTCGAGAACTGTCACCTTTTCATTCAAAGGAAGCCGTTTGCAGCTTTTGTTTGAAGCATTTGTTCTTAGCAAATCTTGCCATATAATTTTTGTTTCTTTCTTATTAACTCGAGAACTGTCACCTAAGGTTGTCTCTCTGTGATTTTTATATAAATACTTTCATGGTAATTGTTCAAATGAGCTCTTTGCTAAAATTAGTTGACATCATTTTCAAGAAAGTTGGAATGATTTGGGGTGTCGGGGTGTTGAGTAGGTCACTAAGTAATGGGCCAGAAACTAGAATTTGCACACTAAAGAAATATGTTGGATGGTCCTGCACCTAAATTTGACACAGGAAATTCTAAAATGAATGCCCTTTCAATAGCCCGAAGAGCCAATAATGCTGAAACACTAGTAGCTTGTTTCTTCTTGCTTTCTTAATCTTTCATTTAATATATGTATGTATAAATACTTAATAAAAAAGGTTATTTTTAGTGGACACCTGTATTTGAAATAGACATACTGCTTTTATTTTAAACAATGTGTATTGCATCTATCAGCCTATGCTCTTGCAAAATCTTAATAAAGAAAATGTGCTCCCCAGCAGGGATTGAACCTGTGTCCCCCTTTGTAGAGGAAACTATTGTTTGATTCAACGTGTTTTAGTACTTGGCCACGTAGAATGTCACAGCTTCCCCTATTTTCTTTTAATTCCCCAGTGACCTATATATGTAAATCAAATATATAAATAAAAATAAACAAAAATTCTAAATAAATAAACAAATTAAGTAAATAATAAACAAATTAGCAAACTATGAATGCACACATAAATACAAATATAATAATAATAATAATAAACAACAACAACAAATAATTAAGTAAACAATAGTAAATAATGCATAAAAAGTTAGCAAACAATGCTATAAAATAGCTATCAAGAAGTGTATTTAGTTTCACAATTATTTCTACTCAATAACCTCTAGAACAGGGGGTTCTCAACCTTGCCTGCTCCATGCACCCCTTTTACCATTTGTCAGAATGCCACCCCCCCCTTTTTCAAGGTGAGAAGCCAAATAGGATAAATTCTATAATTGCTCTCCTCCCTCCCTCTAAACTTACTGTGGTCACAATTCACCCCTGAAAATCCAAAATTCACCCCCTGGGACTGAGTTTCACTCCTGTTGAAAACCCACTACTAGAATAAACATTATAAATAAAGTGCAGTGTACATGTGTCCGTTTTCGGCAAATCATAAAAAAATCTGAAGAAACAGTTAGCAACTACTGTAGTAGTTACACATGGTTAAAAATGAAATAATTCATTTAAAGTTGAGTTTAAATATTGAACAGTGTGAAAGGTTTTAAAAAAATAAAAATAATTCTTTATTAAAGGTTTAACTTTAATCTGACGTTTTGTCGCAAGTGCAGTTGATATTGTCTAATTAAACTGTAATTAAAACTTAAGTACGTTGCTCATATGGTCTATTTTCTTTTTAAAGCATTTGTACTGTGACGTATTTGAAATATTACATCGTTCAGGTTCCCCAATGTCTTTTAAGAGTGACTTTATGTGAATGGATCATAAAGAATGATGATTTTAAAAGAAAATAAAAATTGCATGCAAAAATAACTGTAAAATATGGAGATCAGTTGCATATACAAAGAAAGATTGTGTCAAAAAAAGTAATTCTTAGTCCATTTCATTATATATATGTATATATATATATATATATATTAGGATATTACACTGAAGACATCAAAATTGTTACACAATTTCAGTTGTGTTTCAATGCGTATCAATACATCTCAAATTACTGACAACTGAGTGATTTATTTAGATTTAAAAGCAAAATACCTATAAAATAAATAGGTATTTTTTTTTTTAATCATATCACCCCAAGCAAGGCCGGAGCCCACTATCACGCAAGGGGTTAAAGAAGGGTTGGAGGAAGAGCAGATAGGAATGGCAAGGGAGGGGATGTGGAGAAAGAGAAAGACAGTGGGTCGATCAAGGCAAGGGGGCCACAAAAGATCCGGAGCGAGAGCAGATAGGAATGAAAAATGAAAGGATGTGGAGAAGGGAAGTGTATAGATCAAGGCAACTGGAGATGTCGATTGACGCTACACTTAAACCGTTGGAGATTGTATTTGTCAGGGAAACAGTAATAGGGAAGGGAGTTCCATAGGTGAGATGTGAGAGACATGAAGCTATTGGAGTAGAAGAGATGTCTATATCTAACAGTTTCCACGGTGTAGGGGTGGGAGTGGGATGCCAGCCTGGTGGGGCGTTTAAATTCACGAGGCCTTTAAATTCACTTTTTACTTTCAAATCTAAATAAATCATTCACTTGACAGTAATTTACAATTGCCTGATGAGATGCACTGATATGCGTCGAAACATGACTGCAATTGTGTATCGCTTTTGACATGTTTTCAGTGTAATATCCTAAAATAAATAATATTGCTCTACTTTGTATTGAGCCCACTTTTAAATTAAGTGTTACTAATGTTAGTAATGTACTCTATTCATTCTCCTCTTACCTGGATATATATATATATATATATATATATATATATATATATATATATATATATGTGCGTGTGTGTGTATAAAATTTCAGATAGAATGTATGTGTAAAAGGATACTATGAATAAGGACAAAAGGAAAACTTATCTTAGTCATTTCATCCTCTGAGGGACTTTATCAAGGCAAATAAAAATAAAATGAATGAATGAAGTTTTTCCTTTTGTCTTTATTCATTTATAATATTGTAAAATTATGGACATTCTTTGGATGTGTATCTAAAGAAAACTTTGGAGTAAAAGTTTGTAAAAATGAAAATATTTCAGACACATCTGAATATATAATAATAAAATAGTGTGTGGCAGAAATACCTTTTATTTTCTGGGAGGTATTCCTGCCACATCGTGTATTAATAATAGGGTGGACATTTTTTTAGGTGAGTACATGAAATAAACTTTGGGTGACAAATTATTTTCCACCCTACAACCCCTTTCTCACAGGCATAAAGTAGCTAGCTCATTGCTACTGTATCGCTACTTGCTATGACAGATGTTCAACCAAGCTACATCCCTTAGTCCCAACAGTCCATACCATCGCAGCTAGAACCCGCCTTGCCATGTATACAGCATCGATTCACCCTTCGTTGATAAGAAGGAAGACTGCTTCTTCCCCAAAACTGTTGCATTGTAGAAAAGACTCCCGAGAGGATGTTTCCACAATCACTACAATCTTAGCCTCTTCGTCTAGCGTCTATCCCACTTATACTCATAATATGCACCACTTGCTCCCACCCTGTACACCTTTACATTTAGTATGCCTCCATATTGAGTGGCTCTTGGGCCTTGCAAAAAAAGAAAACGAAAATAAGATATAAGTAATGTAATTAAATCAAAAAGATAGTTTCTACTGTTTCGTTTTCCTGTTACCCTTAAAAGATATGATATCCCTAGCTTCAGTGCCCCCTCCAGGCGGTACCTCTCCTTTGGGAGGGGGCTAGAGTTATTCCTTGTTACTTCAGACATCCCCAAAAGGGAAAATGCTGAGGGAGCTTGAACAATTTTTGTCCCTAGTTCCATTTACAGGTAGGACTCCCAATTTGAACTTGGCCTTGTTTCACATTCTAATTGTGTGTGTGTGTGTGTGTGTGTGTGTGTATGATTAACTATCAAGATATAATAGTACCATTCTGCTAATTCTTCCTGATTGTCAAAGCATTCTGGAGTAAAACATTAGCAGTACATTTTTATTGCACATCTAGTCTGGAGCTGCACAATCCTCTTTTTCCAGCTTGAAGACAATAAATGATCTGCAGTGTGCCTTTAAGTTGAAACAGCTTGGCTAATGTTTCTAGTAAACCTGAAAATTTTTGAGTGTTGGTCATCTGGTTCTCCTTTCTCTTGCATTTTAAAAACATAATAATTGACAACTAATGGTTGTTCAATTTCAAGGGACAAGCCATCGCAACATGTCACAGCTCCCATAGCCCACCAGGGTTCTAGAGGCACCACATGTACTGCATCCATAGCAGTATTGGTGTGTCTAGGACAAGATAGCCTGATGGAGCCCAGCCCTCTTCAAGCTGATGTAACAGACAAGTAAACAAATTTTATATCATAATATACATTAGGGTCGTAGGGGCACCACATGTACTGCAGCCATAGCAGCAGTGATGTGTCTAGGGCATTATAGCCTGATGGAGCTCATCTATCTTCAGGTTGGCTTTGAATTCAGTTTTCCTTCTCATAGACTGGTTACAAACTCAAGGCAAGAGAACTCAGTCAGCCATTCTATTTAGCCCATAGTAGAGGCCCCACATGTATCACAGCCATAACAGCTGTTGTGTTTCTAGGGTAAGACGGTCTAATAGAGTACGTTCATCATCAGTCTAGTTTTGAATTCAAAATTTTCATTCTTGTAGAAGGGCTGCCACCTCAAGGCAGGAAAGCACAGCCAACCCTTAAATGTAACCCATAATAATGGAACCACATGTATGGCAGCCATAGTAACAGTGGTGTGTCTAGGGTAAGATAGTCTGATGAAGCCATTCCCTTTTTCACCATGTCTCATTTCACAAATATGCATCACTAAAAAAAAATTCTTTTAGCAGTAAAAAATTGTATTAATTTCTGACCCCTAACAATCCATTTCTCCCTCATCTTCAATGCATTCCGAGAGTAAAAGCATTGCATACTGTACATAGAATAACCATGTTCTACCAGGACTGATTGTATCACTTCCTGATCAATCTCATTTTTATTGATTTTCAATGCCTTTCTAACACTCAATAAGCCTCTGTGTTTTAGTGGCTTTATTGCCTTACTTGGGATAAAATGATAAAAAAAAAAAAAATCATTTACAGGTTTTAGTGATGCGTATTTGTGATATGAGTCACGGTAAAAAAAGAGACTTCAAAATTATCTCATCACTGTGAAGGGATTTCTTCAGTTGCTAGCTTGTTTTTTTTTTTTTTTTTTTTTTTTTTAAGCGTATAACCCCAAGCAAGGCTGGAGGCCACTATCACGCATGGGGTTACAGAAGGGATGGAGGAAGAGCAGATAGGAGTGGTAAAGGAGAGGATGTGGAGTAAGAGATAGACGGAGGGTCGATCAAGGCAAGGGGGTTACAGAAGATTTGGAGCGAGAGCAGATAGGAATGAAAGATGAAAGGATGTGGAGAAGGGAAGTGGATAGATCAAGGCAACTGGAGATGACGATTGACGCTACACTTAAACCGTTGGAGATTGTATTTGTCAGGGAAACAGTAATAGGGAAGGGAGTTCCATAGGCGAGATGTTTTGATTGATTTGGTTTTTTACGGGTTATCAAAGCTTATATAAAGCCTGAAAATATTTGTTTTTTTTAGACTGTAAGAATGCTTGTTCGAGATAATGATTTAGTAGTGATACAAGTTTTACTAATTAACCCATAGCTGGGTGGAGAAGAGGTGGATTCATACCTTTCCCAAGGGTATTTGCACATAAGTGAATATAATGAACCAATGGGAATTGAGACTCAGCTCTCCAATTAACAATTATGAGACATTATCCATTACACCACCCACATATCCAAACTTACAGCACCTGGTATTTCCAAGCAGTTACCCATCTAAGTACTGACCAGTCTCAATGTTGCTTAACTTTTGAAATCATATGGGAACTGGCATTTCAACATGATATGGCTGTAAGCCGTCTGTTGATAGACAAGCTGATTGAAGAGTCTATTTGAAATTGTGTTCAATCAAGCTGCAAACATTTTGATTAAAATACTTTTATTTAATATGTCTTCTGCTTTTTCTGATAAAAATTGCTTTATTTTCGGTCAGTTTTTGTCAATTTCTGGTTTGTTGAACTATGGTTGAATGGTTGACATACGATCTGGTTTACAACAGACAAGCCTTATCAAAATTTAAATTAACTCAATGTTATTCTAAGTAACTGAATGCAGTGTTTTTGTGACATGTTTAAACCCATTTCTTAAAAATCCACTGTAAGTATGCATAAAAACAATATAAAGTTTGTTATATTTTTTTTTTTCTATAAATAATTTGTTATAGCTTAAAAATATTAAATTTCACATAAAGAAGTAGCCTTGGGTACAATAAATTTTCTTCGCTGTCTGTAGAAAGGTTCTACAGGTATAAATTTGTTTCTGACAAACGTTTTAAAATTATTGTATTTTGAGTTCCATGAATAGACTATCAAGAAATTTGAGGTCATTAGAGCCGGTCGTTATTTTAATTGTTATGAGGGAATATTTGGGGTTTGTGGGGAGGGAATTTAAAAAAAAATTTGTTTGCATGTTAGGATTTTAGGCATCATTTCAAGCTTTTCTGTTCCATTATTTCACAGGAGTATCAAAACATAAAAACATAACTACTGTATATTTAAAAACAAAAATAAATTATATTTAAAGCTTTTATATGTACTAAAGACTTATTTTAAAAGGACTATAAAATAGGTACATCCATTAATTTGCTGAAAAAAGAGCATATCAGGATGAAAAAAGGCCCCAAATTTGATAAGAAGTTTTATCATCAAAATATTTATGTTATTAAGAGGAAAGACCAAAGTAGTTTTTATTATTTTATTAAATTTCTTAATCCTTTCTAACACACATGAAATTTTGGTTAAAATTTTTGTTTTTCTTGCATTAGTGGGAAAGATTAGTATAGGAAATTTTAGCTTTTTCTTCTTTTTTTTTTAACAGTAAAAACAAATTGATTAGGAAATTCTTGCAAAATCAAATAATTGTTGGATTTAATGAAATCTTCAGGACTTATTCACAAATGAATGACATTATTTTTGAGATTTTTTGTTATTTTTACTAGAAAAACTTGGTAAATTTTTTTTTTTGACATCTGCTACGTACTTAATTTTATGAAATTTTGAGAAATTAAAATTTCACCCCCTTCATATTTATATTAGTAGAAAGCAGGATTTCTTGGATAAGTTAAATCATCAATTTTTCTTTTGTAAAATAGAAACACCATTTACTGAAAATCTGGTTTGAATCGTAAAATTAAAAAAAATGCAATAAAACTAAGACATTATTTAATTAGAAGAGCCTTTAATTGCTTTTATAAATGAGATATATTAAGGACACTATTGTCTTAAAATTTCTTTTTTCAATGAATAATGAATTTTTACAAAAATTGTTTTCCTTTTTTTAAAATTTTAATTAGAATAATGTTTAAAAGTTTTACATCTTTTAAAATTCTGTATTACTTTCACTCTTTTAGACGATTAAGTAAAAACTATATAACCATAAATGCAAAAGCTTAGTACAAATCATCAAACACCAATATTTTTAAATGAATTTTGAATAATTTTTTGTATGTGTATAAACATGCCAATTTATGTCGATATGGGTGTCCATACATGACATTATCAGAAAATATGAATGATAACTATAGTAAATTTAAAGCCAAAAGATCTAAAATTCAATAAAACATTAGATTACAGAGAATATTTTCCTAAATTTTAAAGGTTACTGAGTACTTAAAAATTATATATATAAAGTGCTCAAGTTGTATTGTTCAATTACATTTTTTAGAAATAGAGTCCACACAGAACAACATTAGATAAATATCAATCTGTCATGAAGCTGTCAAACATGTCAACAGCTTAAATAAATAGCTACCGCTGTGTTAAAAAATGCATTTATGTGATATTTTATACTTAAAGTATATATTCTTAAATAATATTTGTTTCAAATCAATTAATCATACTTTAAATCAGCTAATATTCCTCAAATTAAATTTCGGTAAAGTATCTTTTATTTTTGGAAGATTTTCTAATAAAGAGAATTACATTGCAATGAAAGCGCAAATCAGCTTTTTTTAGCAAAAAAAAAATAAAATAAAATATCCTTCCAGTCAATTTAAATTAGTTTTTGGAATATAGTAAAGTATTTTGCTTATTAAAAAATGTAATCTATTAGCTTGAAATTAAAACTAAAAATTACTAAACTAAACTAAAATAAAATAAAATAAAAGATTCAAGAAAGATTTTATCATTTTTAAAAATTCATTTTAAACTTTGGGTATTGCGTTTTTTGTGGAGGTACTAACTATAAAACCATTTTGCCTTAACAAAATCTAATAATTGCTTGCTGAAAACAATGTCTTTAAATTTTGATTTTACATTTTTGGACGAGTTGTTCACTCAATGACTTTTCAAAATTACTCTCATCTTAGTTGTTGCTGCTTTTTGCATTATATATTGGATAAGTTGTCAGTAAACACTTGATACCATGACGTTTTTCAGAAAAGTGGTTAATATTTAATTGATTTTCTGTTATAATTTGAGAGAAGTTTTTGTTAATATTCAGTAGAACTTTTGCTAAATTTTGAGAGGTTAATATTCAATGAATTTTTAATGCTATATTTTAAGAGGAGTTGATGTTTAATGATCTTTTGGAATTACATTTTAAGACAAATTAATAGTCAACAACTCTTTGAATGGTGAGAGGATGCTGAAAAATCCTCAGAGCAACCAAGAAGGCATAAAAAAAAAAAAAAGCAAAGCATGCTTACAACCAAGATGAGGATAATCATCAAAATAATTTGTTAAATATTAGAAATATTAAACAAAGTTTTCTTGTTCCCAGTATCACTATTAAGGTGTTCAGAAACTAATTACATATTTCACACCTATTAATTATTAATCAACTAACCAAGAATCAAAGAGGAATGGTAGGAAGCTGTGTCTAGAATTAATCATCTTTTCTATCTGATGGTGTGTTGTTTATAATGCGTTTCAGACTTTAATTAAGAGAACTTATAAAGAGGGAGTTTAGGTCCATCATGAACTTTCATTTGAGAACCAAATGTGTCTGCGACAGTCTTCTTAACTAAGAATACTAACCTTCAATTTTTTGCATTGCATTCTTACAGGTGATGAAAAATGAGTTTTGCATGTCAACAGAAAATGAAAAAGAAAGGCAACTTTGCCATAAAATTGGAAGCCAGCACCAACACTAAAAACAAGACTCCATTAATAATGTACAGAGGTTTGGTGATGCTCAGGGCCAACTCTTTGATTGTATACCCCTAAGACTTAAGTAGGTAGCTACTCCGGTCTCACTTAGCAAAACAGATCCACATTCACACCAACTTGTGCGACTGTAGGGCGCTTGTACAATGAAGTTAACAGAGACAATTTCAAATTTCAAAATCTAAATTTTTATTTCATTCTTTGATTAGATGATCTCATGATATGGATGCCTGGTACAATTGCAACCTCTGTCTCCCCTTCTACATGCTACTGGACTCCATACAGAGAAATCTTTGCTTTGTGTCTGGTGGATTATGAAAGTTGTTGCCCATTAAGAGCCACTGGAACCTGGAAGGACCACTGCTGCAGACAGGTATTGCCAGCAACTTGATTGGATAAAAGGAGTATTAATTTAAAAGTTTTCCGTTTTGGTAAACAGAAATAGTGTTGTTTTTCCAGCACGATGATGCAAGGGCATATTCTACGAAACAAACAAACCTAAGAAAAAAAAAACAAGGTTGTTACAATGAGTGGTTCCTCTATATCTTCCATACTCACCAGATTTAGCACCTACAGATTTTTGTTTGTTTTGATCACTAGAATATTTCAGGAGTGGCAGAACATTAAGAAGCAAGGAAGGAAGTCAAAAATGTCTTTCAAACATCTTTTGGGTAAACATTCAGACTTCTTTGAATGTGGAATCGAAAACTAGACTTCCTGCTGGGCTGTGGCCATTGAAAATGAAGGTGGTGATAATTTTTGATTAAGTAAGATTTCAATAAATTTAATTCACATTTGTTTTCATATCCTTTCTGGTAAAACGTAATCACTTTCCGAACACCCTAAACGTTTCACTGGTACTACTGGTATCATCTGAATTTACAATCTTTCTGCTTGCACACAAAACGTGCAGACTTGATCAACCAATGACTTATTAGAAAAATCACCTCCTCGAAGTAAACTTGATATTACTAATTTTGGAGGTAGAGTTTTGATTTTTATTGTTTTTTTTTTTAAAGAAGAAAACTGACGACTTAAAAAAAACAGAACGACCAAAAATTTGGGAATGTTCAAGAAAGTTGCAATAGGCAATAAACTCTTCACCTTCTGGTAGTAAATATGTAAATGAAAAAAAAAAAGAAGAAAGAGAGAGAAAAAACGAGCAGGTGACATGTAAGAGTCACCCTGATAAAATATGGTTACGAAATGATCGGCTTTATGTCTGTCTCACTGACGTTGGATCGTGTTGGTAATGGGCTCTTCATTTTCTGTTCATTCATCTTGACGTGTGTGTAAAAAATGATTCCTGCAGAAGAGAAGGGAGAGAGAGAAAAAAAAAAAAATAAGTGAACACTTTTTGATTTAAGAATTTAATAAATCTAGTAAATTAGAAACATTAAAATAGAAAACAAAACATTTACAGGCAAAATTACTGGATTTTATTTCCCATTTTTCTTTTCTTTAAGTTGCTTGGTTCTGACTAACCTAGTAAGGGTGATTAAGATTTAGTCAAATTTGACTACAGTTGCTAATAAAAATTTAATTTTTAATATAATATGATAAAAAACATATGGTTATCAATTTAAAAAATTGATTGCTTTGTTTTTTTTATGGTTTATCAACCCTTTGCAAGTGATTTAAAACCAGAAAATATTTCCAGGTTGTAAGAATTTTTTTGGAGGTATTAATGATGTGCTAATATGCCAGGGGAGAAAAATGATTAAAAAAAAAAATTAAAAAAAGTGTAGGGGAGGTAATTGAGAGTCATAAATTATCTTTCAATTCTCAACGCTAATGTCTGAATAGCAGAGACTATGCGATGTGGAATTTAATCTACGGAATGTTGTTGCGTGTGTATTCTATCTTGTGCTGTAATTTATTTTTGATAATTTTGGAATTAGCTGCAAGTGTATTCACATCTGGTCTAGGTTTCAATGTATTCATATATCATGTCATGTAAACCATTAGGGTCTGAGGAGCACATGTACTGCAACCATAACAGTAGTAGTGTGTCTAGGACAAGATAGCTTGACAGAGCCCATCACTCTTCAGACCAATTTTGAATTCAGAGTTTTCCTTCTCCTAGACTGGTTGCCACCTCAAGGCAAGATAAACCAGTCAGTTGCTGTTTAACCCATAGTAGAAGTGGGTGGGGGTGAGAAGAGATGGATTCATACCTTTCCCAAGGGTATTGGTGTAAAAGTGAAGATTTTTTTCTTTTTACTAATTTTTCACCCAATACAAGGCCAAAGATCCACTCAAGGTAGATGGTTATTGAATGAGGTTGTTTTATACTGTTGTATAGAACAACCTCATTCAATAACCATCTGATCTAACTCTTTCGCCCCAGTCCTCAATCTCCGACATCTTACACTCTGGGTTGAGGTGTCTACTCGGTCTTAACTGAACTTAAGGGAGTGACCGTAGGTCCCCTGAGCATCCGTAGATCATTCGACCGGTCCACTGGTTTAATCCTGCTTCCTAACCGCGTTGTGGTTGGTTTGATCCAGAAAGCAGAAGTGATGTTCATCCATTCACGGTCGACTGAAGATGTAGACACGGCTGGAGAGTCTGTGTTAAGAATTTTAGAATGCACCAAAAAAATATATATTTGCGGAAAGCCAAACAAACAACTATTCAATGGTTGAATTGTTAATGTCTTTTATATAGCAGAAAAGAATAGTATAGAAAAGAAACGGGTTACAGAAAAAAAAAATAATTGATGTAAAAACTCATACACTGGATCCTAGACAGAGAGAGAGAGTGGGTTGTGAGTAGCTTGTTGTGAAATCATCTCAGAACGGTATACGACTCTTGCGATGGAGAGATAAAAATTTCTGTGTGCTGCTTAAAGTTTATAGTTGCGTTCCTCCTCGGCAGTAGTAACTGTAGTAGTAATCTTTGTGGTACCAGAAGCATCGCTACTTATATTAACAGTACATGTTAGCGGGGGTTTTGTTCCAATCCCTGACGTCACTTCCAGTCTCTGATATCTCTCCACCCAGCTCAACTGCACTTGACGACAGACGAGCCCCAAAACAACCTTTTGATTATTGTAGCTTGTCTGACGTTCCTGTTCCCAGTGGTAGCAATAATAGTAGCAGTAGCAGTCTTAGATTGTTGGAGAAGTAATTCGCTTCTTTGTACTTATATCAACAAGGTTATATGAACATGGTTCCAATC
Organism: Acanthosepion esculentum; assembly: GCA_964036315.1. Classification (NCBI taxonomy): domain Eukaryota; kingdom Metazoa; phylum Mollusca; class Cephalopoda; order Sepiida; family Sepiidae; genus Acanthosepion; species Acanthosepion esculentum. The sequence continues at coordinate 28,447,402 of OZ038507.1, read as the reverse complement.
TCTGATGTCACTTCCAGTCTCCGACCACTCTCTACCCAGCTCGACTGCACTTGATGGCAGATGAGCCAACCACTGCCAACAGATTTCTGTGCGCATTTATATAGATAAACCTGGTCATAAATCGACCCTTGGCCCGCATGCGATTATTACGAGTGCTGCCTTCAACCCATAATCATGTGAATTTCAAAGTTCCTCATAGCCTTAGTAAACTCTATTTCAAATTTTAACTGATAAAAATTATCTCGATCATCTTACATTGTCTTCTTAATGACTCAATTCCAAATGGGCTAGATCAGATTCCCATCAATAAACAAAATTGTTCTGATCTAATTTCACTGTTAAAATCTACTCCAATTTCAATAAAAAAAATATATGTGTGTGTGTGTTTGTGCGTGGTTCCCAAACTCTCTCTGTTACAATAAGCTTAAGCAGAGGACGTAACAAGTGCAGTTTATGAATTAATACTTTTTCCAAGGGCATTTGTGCAAAAGTAAAAGTAACACACTTGGTGGAAATTTGAATACTGGAATTCAAACTCAACTTGTCAATTAAACCATCACACTACTTACACTCAGTCAGTTAAGTGCCACACGTGATACACGCTTGGGTGATCATGTGTCTTTTGATATATGACTGACAAAGCAGAAGATTTTTCCTGCAGTAGGCTGCCATTTCTTTCTGCAGTAGACTGGTTGCCAATCAAGGCTAAAGGACCCAGTCTATCCTGCTATTCAAGGAGAAGAGATGGGTTCATACCTTTCCCAAGGGTATTTGTGTGTAAGTGAATATAACAAACTTGACTGGGATTCAAACTCAGCTCTCCGAGTTTTTATTATTAAATCTGGGAAATGCAAGACGAATGAAGTACCCGGAAGTCAAATGAATATCATTGGGATTAGTTTTGTGGCCCCACTATACAACAGAGTGGGAGGGCTGTGTTATCTTGCTGGAAAAACCTATCATGCACAAATGTGTGTATCTAGATAAAACACACACATATATGAAAATGTGTATATCTACACAAAACACATGCGAATGCATGTATCTACACAAAACACACACACATACTCAAATGCATGAATATACATTTAAAAAATACGTGTGTGTATCTATCTAAAGTGTACACACAGATAAATGTGCATATTCTAGTGCAGGAGCTTGCAATCCGAGTATACAACCTTAATAGTAAAACATTACCACCTGTGGTGAAAATAAAGGAACTCTTTAATCTTTGCCTGACTTTCCAGGACTGATTGATTTCCCTTTGTTTTCGCCTTTCTCTCTCCATGAGGTAGTCGGCCATTTTCTTCTTACGGTTCGCTACTGGAGTAGATTTCTAGTGGAATAAAGCTTCACTCAAGTTATACGGACTCAGCCTTCTTTTACTTCCTCTCAAACCCTTTTTATAACACCACCAAAGTCCCTATGACCACAGACTTGACACATATATTAAGGACAGGTTCCCATGTGGCAGAGACCCCCAAAACAAGGGATCCCATACATGATCTTTTGTGTAGCACTTGTCCACAGTACCACTTTCATCTTCATTCTCTGTCGTTCTCAGGATGACAGAACTGTAATGTTCCACTGAATAGCGAAGATGATTGATAAGATTTTCTGGGCATACCTCTGCTAGCTTTCAAATTTGTAACGACTTCAATATTTGCAACAAAACTGATGAACAAGGTAGTTTCTGCCATGACTTCTCTGTTGCCTACGAAGTGACAGAGATTATTGAAGGGCTCACACATATTCCCAATGCAAGAGGACATCAGGTGAACCTCTTTGACCTCTTCCTCACACCCTGCCCCGAAAAAATGCTTCACTAAAGTGTAAACCCCTACCCACTATACACTTCAGGCCATTCACTGACCAGTGTCAAAGTTGATACCAAACCAAAGGCAGCCCCTGATGTGCCATTCCATAAAACAATATTCTGGTGCACGAAAGCTGATTTCAAATATACGGCCTCCAAAAGTGCTGCCTTCACTTTAGAACAAATCTCTTCTGGAATAGAGACTTTTATGCCCCAGAAAAAAATCTGGCAGAAACCAAAAAGCCAGTCCTGGTTCCCCATAACCACCACTACAATATCTATCACAGAAACCAGTGTAATAGGACACTTGCTTCATTTAGAACTGCCTGCAATCATTGCAAGAGGGTTTTTGAAAATGCAAAGAGTAGCTGGGCACATGCAGTCCAGCCCAAGGTCTGACGCAAACTTGGATCCCTAGTCTTCTGGAAAATCTCCAATCAAATTCGCAATAGACGCAAAAATCATAAATGGTTTGGAGGTCGTCTCATCCTCATGAGATGAGGCAAAGCTCTTTGCCATGATCTTTGCCTCTAACTTTACATTCGATAGCAAAAGCCATCCCCTTCCCGACTTCCCCCCACCCCCATCACTCAGCTCACAATCTCAGTAATATTTTTATCACAGCCCAGGAAGTCTCAGGACTTATCAAAAGTCTTGACCTTAAGAAGGTTACCAGTTGAAATAAAATCCCAGTAGTTGTCATTAAAAATATTAACCCCGAGTTATCCCCAATATTAGTGAAACTATTTAACCGCGAGTTTCAGAAATCCTTCCCGAGTTTGTGGAAAGTGTTTGTTAAGTGTATGCCTTGTTACGGGTGAGTGCTCATCTCCATCTCAGTATAGACCCATCAGCCTCCTTAGTGTCATTAGTAAATTTTTTGAAGCTATAACCAACAAGAAGGTTGTTGATCACCGTAATAGGGACAACTTCTTGAGCAATAATCAGTATGGATTTCAATCAGCTCAGTCCACTGCTGATATCCTGTCATTACTCACAGAATCAGCGAGGCACTAGACAATAAATATATCTCAAGGATGATTGCATTAGATATTTCAAAGACCTTTGACAAAGTGTGGATTAGGGGTGTTGCTGCACAAGCTCTCAAGTTATGGAATCACTGGAAGAGCTTGAAGGTAGTTGTTAATAACAAGTCTTCAAGACCCAAGTGATTAATGCAGATATCCTCCATGGCTTGTTGCTTGGTCCAACCGTCTTTCTACTTTACATTAATGATTTAAGAGTATACAATCTTTTGTGAATAGCTATGCTGATGATGCAATAATATATGGTTGCACCTCCAAAACTCTACATGACCAGAGCTGATCTTTTCTCTGATCTAGCTCTAACAGCTTAGAAGGGGGAAAAAAACCAAATTATTGATGTTCCATCATCACCAAGCAGACTCTGAATTTTTGCCTATCATGATGAACAGATATTCTCTCAGGGAGGTCCTATGCCTTGAGTGCCTATTAGGACTTAAGTTCAATTCAGACATCAAGTGGAACTCATACATATGATTCATCACTAAAGATGCTGGAAAACTGATCAGTTCTCCGTCCTGCTACAGTAAGTACTTGACTTCTCCTGCTATCCTCTACCTTGAGAAGAGCCAGATAGTCCAAAAATGGAGTATTGCTGCCATATATGGGCAGGAGCTGCCCAGTCTTCCATTTCCAGTCGATCATATTAGGTATTTCAAAGACCTTTGACAAGGTGTAACTTAGTGGTGTTGCTACACCTGCTCTCTAGTTATGGAATCACTGGAAGAGTTTTCTCAGTTATCGAGTCCTTCCCAACAGGTAGGCTCCTTGAAGGTAGTTGTTAATTGTCAGTCTTCAAGGCCCTATATATATATATATATATATATATATATATATATATATATATATTACAGGTAATTGATCCGTTGGTATATAATCTGGGTGAATTCTAGTAATATTAATTATTAAAACTGATCCACAGAGAGCTCAATGTTTTTATTTTAACAGAGCATATGTATTTTTTACAGCAAAAAAAAAAAACAAAAATTTTTGTTTTTTTGCTATAAAAGATATATATATATCAAGTATAGTGATATACTCTAAAAATGGAGTACTGCGGCCCAGTCTTGATAGAGTCCAAAAGTGTCTTTGCATTTTTTTGATGAACTATTTTCCACCGTATAACTCTTTTCCTACAGACAAAATGTTGCAACTCTCTCCCTGCTCTATCACTATTTCCATTTTAAATGTTCAGATGAAGTACATTCCTTAGTTCCACCAGTTCTAACCTTTGTGCCTAAGATGTAAGTTCCACTCGTGAAGTTTCTTCTCATGAACCACAGCTCTGTGGAACTGACTACCAAGTGGATGATCACTATAATGTTAACCTGTTCAAGTCTAGGGTTAACCGTTATCTTCCTTCACATATCCTTGTAAATTGTGCCTCTTACTCTGTAACTCTGTACCTAGAGTAGCTCTTGGGCTTTGTATAGGGGGAAGATTATAGTAAGAAATATATATAAAACACACAAATGCATGTATCCATATAAAACATATATACCAATGAATTAAGATCAAATACCATTCAAATATGGATTGGAATCCAACGGAATAAGATAAAGAACAAATAGGAAACGTTTATCAATCTAACATGTTTTACTTATTAAAGTTTCATCAGAGAACTAACACTGTTTAACAAATCAAATGCACATGAAGCCTGCTTAACCAATGAAAATTAAACATAAAAATAAAAATACCACGATTTTTTTTTTGTTTTTTTTCCATATCTCATTCTATGACAAAGCTTTAACAAAAGTGAAACATGTTAGATTGATAAATGTTCCTTATCTGTTTTTTTTTTTATCTTACCATACACACCAATATAGAATGGGAGGGGTATCCTTCAGGAAGGAACAAAACGTTTCTCTTCTGGAGGGTGATGCAGTATCAAAATAATGCACACTTACCGCTGATAGTTATTCCAATTCCTAACAACTGCAACAGATGCAAACTTTCATTGAAGAATTGGTAGGCGCCGAGAAGAATAAGACAGAATTTTAAATGACCCACCATGTTGTAGCTGAAAGGAGTCAGTCAAGGTAAATAACAGATATGCTTAAAAAAATATGAAATGGTAGAAAACCAGGACATTTGAAACAGATTATATCTTATATATAAAGTACAGTGTATGTCTGTGTGTGCCCAAGCAACTCCTTTGCTCTCACTGGCCTGATTTCAATGATTCATAGCTCATTCAAAAGCCCTAGAAAAATTAGGTGCAGGGAACGATTTTCGTTGAGCTCAGATTCAGGGTTGCCAGATTGTGTGAGGTTAAAAATATATATTAATATATTATACTAGCCATTATCATTGCTTTCATGGTTCAAGGGGAGTAACACTTATTTTCTTTTTGTGTCCAAAATTGCAGCATTTAAGCTAGCTCCTGTGTATGACTCTTGGTTTAGCCATCATCGCAATAGCTAGGAAGGAGTAGATGCGATAGGCAACAATAAACTACAGAAGAACTCAAAATTGATCATTAAGTATTGAATTAATGTTTAAGCTTACCTTTTAAAAGTTCAACGATAATCTTTTTGCTGCCACTTAATTTAAAGGCAATTTGATGTATGTAGATCCTTATTTTCCGTACAAAAATTATTTTTATTTCATTGGTGACAGAACAGGGAACAATTTATAACATAAAATTAATATAGTGTAAAGATGGGAAAATAGAAATTAGAATTAGTTATACATTCAACCTTTGAAGAGTTAGAGAAATATAATAGCTAATTAAATAAAACCTATATTATGGAATCTATATGAATAAATGTGAAATTGGAGCTCAATTCTCCCATGAATTCTGAGATTAAAAAGCCCTAGCTCTACTTTATAATAATTTGGTATTTACTCGACCCATCACAAAGCCGCACTGTGACACAAGGTCAGCTTAAAATGGGTAGCCTGAGTGTGTACACCCAGGCTAGGAACAAAAATGCCCTGAGTCCCTGCAACCGTCAGTTGTGCTGGCCTTGGTGCAAGCACCAATCCCTCTCTTTAGTGCAATGAGAGGGCGCAGCCTCGGGCAGCTGTTCTCCAGGGCTGGGCACCGCTCAGCATAATTTCCCTCAGTTGCGACTCTGTCCTTTGATGGAGCAGCCCCCGAGTGCGCTCTGCCTGAAAACAGTGATGCAACTGAGAGATGATAAATAAACGTGTTACAAATTACTTTATAGTAATTTGGTATTTATTTCTGACCGAAATTGTGGCACAAGGCTGAGGAGGAAGAAGAGAGGGACTATCCTAGTTAGTCCACTTCACAACCCATTCAGTCCATACAATTTACTCATGCACCAAAAGAACACATCCATCACCACTGAATCCTGCATATAACACAATACCACATATTTACAGGGGATCTACAAAACACTTCATGACATAAAAATTTCAAAGTTCATAATGTCCAAAACTCAATATCTGTATTATATATTATCTAATTCTAGGCAATATCACTCTTCAGGTTTAACTAATTTGCATATTGATTTAAAAAAAGTTTATTTCATTAATTAACTGTTTTTCATTACTGTTCTTTTATTCAAGGATTGTTTTAATTTTCATATCAAAAATAGTTCTGTTCAGGAATATCGTCTTATATAGTGTAGAAAAATGTTAGAAAATTTGCATTTTACTTGGCCTTCAACAAGTTGGCATCTATTTGTAATACTTTCCTCAACTATAACAAGCCAATTTATGAATGAAATGTTCATTTAAAATTTTTGTTTGAAAGATTTCAAGTAGCGAATATTTCTTACTTTGTGAAGCGGTAGCGAGTGGGCGAAGCCTGCTAGTTTGATATATGGCAGAATTTTTTAGATGAGGATTTATTATTGTATGCCCTTCTATTTGGACTAGCATACTCACTATATTTTGGAACTTGTGCACCTATTGATTGGTTTGTGATTATTTAGTGTTATCCAGGTTAACCTTTTAATATTTAATCTTGATAATTTTAATTTAATCTTAATAGCTTACAAAAGACATTCTGATGGCATTTTTGGATCATCCACTGTTTAAAACAGTGTTTCTCAACCTTTTTAAGCAATGGCACACCTAGGACCAAATGAAAATATCACGGCACACTTAGAAAAAATTTTAAAGGGTATACATTTAAATGCTATGAAATAAAACTATAGATTTTTAAAAAATACACAGACAAATATGAACTTAATTCAATGTTTCTATTCAATTATTTGTGCAGATTATTTAGTGTGAAACCTGTGCCAGGTGGGGGGGGGGGGCTTTTTGTGATTTCTTAAATGTGCCTTGACAATATTGCATGGAACATGAGTTGAGAATCACTGGTTTAAAGCAATGTTTTTCAACCTCTCTTTATCTCACGGCACACTTGGACCATAAATTATAATGATCAAAAGTAAAAAAAAGTTTTTTTTTTTATGATTTATTTATTAACACAAAACTATTATAATTTGTAATAAAAAAAATGATAATTAAAATTCTTTAAAAAAAAAAATTATATTTATTTATTTTTTCTGCTTATTATTTATTATAATTTAACATTTAATGAAATATCTGAGCTTGATATTTTTTTTTTTCAGAATATCTTCTTTGCAAAGTTGAATTTTGGACAGGCATACTGTTAAGTTTTCTTCCAAAGATTCTAGGGTTTGGGTTTATTTTGTTTTACAGCATATCAACTTCAATTGGTTATTTAATGCTGACAAGATTTTTAGAAAAGATTTGTTTGTTTATTTAGCGGCATATCAACTCATTATGGGTCATTTAATTTTATTGGGAGCATTAAAAAATTACTTTTACAAAAATGTATTGTTGGTAATATTTTTTTTTTTTTTTTTTTACAAGATGTATTGCTAGTACTTTTACTATAAAAATCTATTTTTATACTTTCATAGTTTGGGTGTTAACTATTTGCTCAGAGCTGGGACCCTAACAGGTGCTACCAACCCTGGTCAGGGTGAATCTAGGAACAACAGCAATTAAGAGGTGGTTCTACACTCTTCAAAACCTCTTGGCTGTTGGATGTAGTTTATCGTCATACCCAGGACATCCAAAGATTCTAGCCATGATCAATTTTTGTTTTTAATATTGTTTATTGCAGAAAAGTTTCCTTTTTATATTATTTTATATATATGTTTATTTATTATAATCTTGATATACTTGTATAATCAATTTAAAGGGGTTTTAATTTTGATATGTACACTTATGGTGCTTTGGACTTCTTTAGAAAATAATTTAATTAAATGATCTTAAAAATTTGTAGCACACCAGTATGCCACAACACACCAGTTGAAAAAAAAATCCCCAAAATACACTGGTTTAAAACATTGATATTAATGTGAGATATAAAAAGAAAAACAAATACATGCACAAATACATGAATCTACATAATGCATAGACAGATACACTTCCCCCTATCCCTTGTGACTCAACAGGTTTTGTGTTTCTGCCAACTCCCCCAGACCTGCCCAAGCCTGGCAGGTATGTCATGTGCTGCTTTCCCCGTTTCTTTATCCTTCTATTCGTCCCGTGAGTATCAGATTCTCCAGGCCCTCCTTTCTCATCACGTGTCCCAGAAATTTCATCTGCTTCTTCCTTATGTTAAGCATAAGCTTCCTCCTTGTTTGCATCCTTTCCAAGACTTCATTGTTGCTCACATGCTCGCTCTCAATGGCCAGGTAACTAGAGGTGGTGTCTCCTTAAATCACCGTGGAGAAGGCAACAGGAATCTACTACACTATCATTCCAAAGTATATTATGGCCGACAAATCACATATTTGTCTATATTTCTGAGATGAGGTATTATGTACACTATTTGCATTATTCGGACTATTGTCCTCATCTTTGTTGCCATATTTATTACAACATTTCGGCCGTTGTATGCTCTGGCCTTCTTCAGGTGGTTGGAATGTCGAACTGAACCCTTTATTTTTTGGGGTAGACTGTTCTAGTTCCACGTGCCATGTTTAATGGATGTCAGTTATCAGTTATCTCCTGTTAATTCCCCTCTCCAAGTTCTCCACTGCCTTAACCGAGTATTGAACTCACACTCTTTGGGACCTGTCACTGGATCTAATCAACACCTTTATCCACTGTGCCATGTGTCCTTGATCATAGTCTGTTTAAAAACATTGATATTTGAATATTTATTTTTTTTATCAATCTGTAAAAAAAAAAAAAAATTCACATTTTACATTTTTAAAGAGTCCATAAAACAAAAGAGGTTGGAAATCATGAAACCTAAATCAAAGGAATTGGTTGTAGTTATCTAAGAACAAAATTTAAGTCAAATCCCAGAGAAATTAAACATTTTTGGGGTGTAATTTTATATGGAATTACATATGAATTTGATTAGTAAATATAAATAAAACATATGAAAAAATTTTAAATTTAAAACACCAATCACAGTCATTTTACCATGAGAGATAAAAAGTCAAAGTTTGTTTTTTTAATTTTTCAAAGGATACGTAACTGGTGATGTATTGCCAATAATCCAGTAGATGGTCAAATTCACAAGAAAAGCTACGATACCAGATAAGATAATTGTCAACTGAAAAGAAAATACAAAATAAAATATGTATTAGGCCAACACGAAAAAATCTCCAGGCCATCTTATGTATGATGATAAGGAAATCTTAGAAGTGTCTTGGTAGTTCACTTAATTCTTTGTTGCTTGTGCATCATCAGTCCCATGACTAAATAAGGTTATAGAGTTGCTGTACAGCTGAACACCTGACCAGTTACCTTTACATGTCTCAGTAGGTATTACTTCATTTGAAACCTTTTTTAATTGCTTTTATAAATAAGATATATTAAGGACACTTGTCTTAAGAAAAATTTTCTTTTCAATGAATAATGAATTTTTACAAGAATTGTTTTCATTTTTTTTAAATTTTCATTACAAAAATTTATTAAGTTTTAAATCTTTTTAAATTCTGTATTAATTTCAGCCATTTAGATTAAATTATTATTAAGTGAAAATTATATTACTAATCTTAAATGATAATGTTTAATACTAGTCATCAAACACCAAGATCTTTAAAAGAATTTTGAATTTTTTTATGTATATAAATGTGCCCAGTTTTGAAAGTATGGTTGACCATACATGACATTATCAAAAAATAAGAGCGATGACTATTGTAAATTTAAAGTTAAAATTCCTAAAATTAGATTATGGAGAATATTTTCCAACATTTTTAAGATTACCAAGTACTGAAAAATTATATAAAAAAGCACTCATGTCATTTTCTTAAATTATGTTTTACAGATAAAGTCTCTGTAAGAGAACAATCAATATCTCATTCCCTCATCAAACACATAAACATGGCTACTGTCAGTTAAAAACACTGCTATCATTTGCTTAAAAAATTCATTTCTGCAGTATTTTAAACTTAAAGTAAATAATATTTGTTTCAAGTCAGATTAATTATACTTTAAATCAGCTAATATTCCTCAAATAAAGTTTCAGAAAAGTATATTTTATTTTTGGAAGATTTTTTAATCAAGCGAATTACATTGCAATGAATAATGACTAAAAAAGGGGCACTAATCAGCTCTTTTAGGAAAAAAATAAAACAAAATCGATTCCAATCAATAATTTCTGTTTGAAATACACCAGAGTATTTTGCTTACTGGAAATAGTAAATTTAATCCTTAAGCTTTCAATTAAAGCTACATTAAAAGCTTCAAGAAAGGTATTTCATTTTTAAACATTAATTTTAAATCTTAGGTACCGTGAATGAATTAGTGGAGGGACCTAGTGTAAAGGGGGGAAATATAAAACGATGAAAAGGACAAATAATCAAGATATTCTACACATATGCGCACATGCACACACAAAGATATAAATAGACAGAGATAGAGAGATGGGTATAAAAAGACATTTGTTTTTAATTGGTAAAAAATTAAATGCAATGTCAATTGCTATTTACTCTCCTCCGGATTGCGCTTTTCTTTCTCCTCATTACTAATGCTTCTGTTCTTAATTCCTTCACACCCTGTAACCCGATGTGTGCTAGTGGCTGTATTGCTTTGTTTGGGGGTGATACTGATTAAAACAAAAAAGCAGCAAATATAAAAACTATGAAAGTGGGAAAAAATTTTGTGTGCCATAATTCATCTTTTAGAACTTCAGACTAAAGTGATGTTTTACGTTGTTGCAACTACATATGCACCTGAAGGAGAGGAGGATGTTGAGAAATTTAAATTTAAATATAGAATTTTTTAAGTATATGTTTTGGGTATATAGTCTAGCTGATTTCATTTAGTTTCTGTTTTTTTTTTGCTCATGTTTCCATCACTTTTGTTCTCCTCCCTGATCTTTTGAACAGGAGTAGAGGTCCATCCCTCGTTTCCTGCTTAGTATTGGGTTTCCGGTTCCTTCTAACGTCTACTTCCACACTATACTTCTAACGTCTCCGCCTGAATTCTGAAATGTTATTCATTATTTAAATCTTGACCTCTTCAAGTCTGGAGTTAGCTGTTATCTTTCCTGCATAGCCCCAAGAACTTCTTGTCCTTTCTGACACTAATACAACTCCACACAGTAACCCTTTACCTTGAGTGGCTCTTGGGCCTTGTATTGAGTAAACATTATTAAAAAAAAAAAAAAAAATAAAATAAAAAAAAAAATCTTAATTATGGGAATTATCACCCCATTTTTCAAGCAGAAAACTCAAAACAATTTACATAATTTATACACTATTTAGACCCTTGTTGTAACATCAATGTCATCAAAACATGACAGACCTTGGGTATTCCCCTTTATTAATTTTTTTCAGTGAATTTCCTGTCTTTGAGACAAAGAGCATTCAATTATGTTGATTTCCAATGAATGAATATTGCCGACACATCAAATAGCATTTGTAAACAATTACAAACACCTGACTAACTATTTTTATTATCAATTGTGCTGTGTATTTTCAATTTTGCTGTTTTAAAGAAGTGGCTTTTTAAGCTGAATAAAAGTTTCTGAAAACGTGTATAATATGACCTCCCCATCAACTTTTGCGTTTCATTTGCATTCAAAATTTCTCATATTATGCACAAGAAAACACAGTACACACACGGAGACATATGCATTTGTCTACATTGGCTGATAGACAAAGTGTGAGATGGAAAAATAAATTCAAGGGTTGACAGTGATTTTACCAACATAAAAGTGATACTTACGGCAGCCGGCCAATTCCAAGAATGGAATACATGAAAATTAAGGAATGGCTCAAAGAACGGAACAAGAACCAGGAGCATGAGTGTTGACAATGGTGCCTGGTAAAAGAGCAACTGCATCGAGTTCACTTGTAGCTCGTGTTGCTTCTCTCCAACCCACTGAAAGGTAAAGACAAGACATTATTCCGCATTTGAATGACAAAGTTGTCTTTATTTATACTAAACACGCTGTCCTCATCTTTGTTGTTTCTATCACAATGTTTCAGCCGTTGTGTGCTTCTGCCTTCATCAGGTGTGTGTGTGTGTGTGTGTGTGTGTGTGTGTGTGTGTGTGTGTGTGTGTGTGTGTGTCAATCTGGGTAACTGACAGGGAATTTCAAACTGAACACATTATTTAATCTATGGGGAGGTCGACTATTCTTGGATGACAAAAAAGAAATCTTGTTTATTTATTTATTCTTATTGTCATTGTACAATGCAAGTGAAAATTGAACAGCATTCCCCAGGCCAGGCACACCAACACACACAAATTAAAAACATGCGCAGCATCAAATGAGGAAAAGTATTAACATTTACGATAGATTTGTTGATTGATAGTTTAATGGTATATCAACCCTTTATGGGTCATTTAAGGCCGAAATTTAATTGAAGTATTTTGAACACAATTTTATGGCTTCAACTACAGATAAAATGTATTGTTGGTTATTTTGTTTTAAAATTGTATTATTGGTATTTTTTACTATAAATATGTATTTCTATACTTTCATAGTGTTTTGTTTTTGTTTTGTGGTTCACTATTTGCCCATGGCTGGGATTCTAACAGGTACTACCACCCTGGGTCAGGGTGGATCTGGGAACAACAGCAATTAAGAGGTGGTTCCATCCTCCTGATCAAAAGCCTTGCTGTTGGATGTAGTTTATCTTCTTACCCAGGACGTGGATAAAATAGGTATTTCTCTAGGACAGGAGAGTGTTCGGAGAGACTATCAGGAAATAATTGCTAAAACAGACTAGCATTTTTTCTGGTACCAAAGAATATTCTTGATAACTACCATGATATAACTTCAAAAGAACTTGCTGCTGGATATAGCTATACCCAGGGTAAATTAACATCTAAAATACATTGAAGGTTATCAGCTTAGTCCAAGGATAAAAGCTGTCACTCAAGTACTTTGTTCGAGAACTAACAAAAGTAACTTAGACGTCGCCCCCGAGGGTAACAGTTCATTCAAGTAGTGCCCTGGATGCGTGCTGTCTTTCATTATATTTTCCGCTTTGCTACGACAACGAGAATTAGCAATGTAGAGCAGCCAATTACTTTCTGGGCAATACCTGTAATCCCATGGAGGACTCTCTTGCCTGCTGCTGAGCAGCTGGCATGACAAACAGTGATGCCATATACCAATACACTCTCAATAGAGCCATCAGTAGCTCCCGTTATAAATTATTTTTTCTGAGAATTCTCAATAAATAGTTGCTGCTGCACCTTCTTGACTAACACAATCATAGTTGCAAGGCCAGGAAAGATCCCCTGTAATGTATGTGCCAAGAAACTTAATTTTATCCACTCTCACCGCACTGATGTGAGAATCATTTCTTTTGTTGTGAGGTGTGGACGTTTTTTTTTTATAGTAAATATTGAATATTAAAATATACAAATTTGGAGCCAAACAACTACTGTAAAAAAAAAAAAAAAAAATTATAAACAAAAACAATGTTGGGATTTATGCCATCACTGCCCTGTTGACAGGGTTTAGAATACACTCACTGCAGCAGCCCCTGCAGAGGGGAGTAAGATTCCTCCCACAAAAAAGTGGTCATCTACAAAGTAAATGATTATATATTCAAGTTTAAATACTGATGTAATGGAATAACCTGTCACTCCCATGAGTGACTACACTATAGCTAGTAACTACCTATAAATATCTGTAAATTAACAGACTATGGAGACTAGCTGGGATCTGTTGAGTACAACTCAGACTTATGCAAGAACTACTGACCTCCCAATAGTAGCACTCACTACGGGATTGACTTGCGATGACCTTGTGCATAACTGTTACCTTTATTCTTATTATACTGTTTTTTTACAATAAACCTTTACTTATTTTATCCACCTTGTTTTTCAGGTGTCTATATTCCTATTAGCACGGAATTTAGTAAATATGACCAATGTTGATCATAAGGCCCAAGCATAAATGTGCCCGATGTTTAACTGTGCAGACGAGCTTGATGCTTACCTGGGGAATCCCACACATAAATGTGCCCGATGTTTATACCTGGGGCCAAAGCATAAGCACAACAAATGTTTACCCATGATCTCAAGAAAAGTAAAATATTGATTTCAGTGTTAATAGGCCAAAGATATATTTGTAAAATCCTCCAAAACCAACCTGACTGTTCCACGAGGCTGAGGATGTGTAGGTGGTGTAATGGATAGTGTCTTGTAATGAGAAGTCGGAGAACCAAGTTCGAATTCCAGTTAAGGGCTGTTACATTCACTTATGTGCAAACACTCTTGGGAATTCATTACTTCTCCTCCCAGCTGTGAGTTAAATAGTAGGACTCAGATTGTGAATATCATTATCTCCCAAAAATTGTTAATGGAATATTCATTCACAAAAAAAAAAAAAAAAAAAAAAATGTTACAATCCAAAACATTTTTCAGCTAACAAAGGGTTGATAATCCATAAAAAAACAAATCAGTCATTCCCTCCATTCATCAGGCTGGTTGTTGGTAAATAAGAATATTTAACCCCATAGAAAACAAAACTTGAATGAATGCCATGATCACTTGTAGCCACGTGCAGAGGCACTTCGACGTGGTATAATGGTTAGCAAGCTTGTCTCACGAGATCAATTACAACTGAATAGCGAGTTTGATCCTCACTGGGTGCTTCATACTTTTGGTTTTTTGCCACATCTAAGCTATGCTTAGTAAATTGCTAGGGAACTTTGATGTGGTGTAATGGTCAGCAAGCCTGTTTTGCTACATCAATCACGACTGAATAGCGAGTTCGATCTTCACTGGGTGCTCCATACTTTTGGCCTTGTGCTACATCTAAGCTATGACGAGAAAATCATTTGGGTACTTCGAAATGGTGTAATGGTTAGCAAGCTTATCTTGCTAGATCAGTTATACCTGAATAGTGAGTATGATCCTCAACTGGGTGCCCATACTTTCAGTTTTGTGCTACATCTAAGCTATGCTTAAAGAAAAAAAAAAAAAAATCCCCACTTGTAGATGTGTGCAGTACAAAGCTAAGCTTAGTAAATACAGTTGGTTTTACGGTAGCAACACTGGATCCATTTGTATTCAGTCTTCTTTTTGTAATATTAATCTCCTGGACACTTGATTTCTTTTTTTTTTTTTTAAGAGGATCTTATTGGTTGGCAAATACATTATGTAAAATATATACATATACTTACGACTTGGTAGAGAGATGTAACCAAGACACCAACTGTTGCATAGAAAACCCCAAAATGACTGTACTTCATGTCATAATAACTGTTCAGAAATACACCTACTGTTATTGGGATCTGAAAATTCAAAGGAAGGTGTCAGATTAGCAAACAGTTCACAGGAAGAGCAATAAAGATCTGTATATAAAAAGAAAAACTCGTTGAACTACTTCAAAGCATTACAATGAAAATTTGATGCTAAGAGTATAAAGAGGTTGATTTTAACATCTTCGTACATGTTTTTGGTGGGGGGGGGATTGTTGGCTTTTATAACATATCAACTCTGGTTGGGTTTTTGTAATATGTTAAATAAATTTAGCATAGGAGATAAGGAAATTGAATATAGAAAGGATAGTTTTGTCCAACATTGGAAGATGCTACAAAACCAAAGCATTAACCTAAGGACTTGAGTCATATTCTTAAATAGTCTCATCAGACTCTCATGTGGATGTCATGCATGACTTCCACCTCATTTAGAAAAGCCTAAGCTGTCAGCTATATACAAGTTTTCTCAAATCAACGATTAAAAATGGATTCAAGGGAATGAATCCTGTATCTCTTGAAGACCATCTTTGGAAGTCTTTGATTATGAAAGAAAATATAATAGCCATAGTACTTTAGCGATCAAAAAAAAAAAATATTGGCTCTCAATGTTCAACCTGCCATAGCCTGCCTCATGTATACTCTGCCATAATATATGATAACATCATTACAAATAATGCAGGTAGTCATGCAAATAGTGAGACTTTGACCACAAACAGTGAGACTTTAAGAATCAATATTTACAGGGCAAGTTCGAGTGTGTTGAATGCCAAAGGGTTAAAGCATCAAAATTCCACTACCAAATTATGTCTATAGTATACTCTAATAATCTCAGTAGGTCAAGCATAGAAATAGAGGCCAATTGGGAGTCTTTGATTATGAAAGAACATATATTAGTCTTAAGGCATCAAAATTCCATTACTAAATAGTTGGTCCAATACAGCAATGACCTTGGAGATATAAAAAGAGTTGGTTAAGTGCATCTAATTGCCTTGTAGTCTGAAATTC
Organism: Acanthosepion esculentum; assembly: GCA_964036315.1. NCBI lineage: Eukaryota > Metazoa > Mollusca > Cephalopoda > Sepiida > Sepiidae > Acanthosepion > Acanthosepion esculentum. The sequence continues at coordinate 28,430,894 of OZ038507.1, read as the reverse complement.
AATCAGGCAGTGAAAATACTATATACCCTTTTCATTTCAGCTCCTGTACCCTTCTTAAAAGGGTCATATTTGGTTACCATTAGAAAACATTAAATAAAACACTTTCTGTATCTGTCTATATTTCTGAGACGAGGTATTATGCACACTATTTACATTATTCGGACTATTGTTCTTATCTTTGTTGCCATATCTATTGTAACATTTCGGCTATTGTATGCTCTGGCCTTCTTCAGGTGGTTGGAATGTCAAATCTTGCTGGGGTTGACTGTTCTAGTTCTACGTGCCATGTCTAATGGATGTCAGTTATCAGTTATCTCCTGTTAATTCACCTCTCCAAGTTCTCCACTGCTTTAACCAGGTATTGAACTCACAACTCTTTGGGTCCTCTCACTGGATCTAACCAACGCTTTTATCCACTGTGCCATGTGTCTTTAAGTTCGACATTCCAGCAGGCTGGAGCATACAACAGCCAAAACGTTGTGATAAATATGGCAACAAAGATGAGGACAATAGTCCGAATAATGTAAATCCTTTCTTTCATGGCAGAATATACTGTTTATATGTATATATTTTGTTGTTATATTCATTGTCCTTTCTTGTGATTTCAGGTTTTGTAATTGTCACTTATAGCCTCTCAGCTGATGTGATCTTTTTACTGAATTCTTGTGACAAGGAATTATCATTACTATACCCTAATTTGTGTCTTTATTTTGGTTTATTTTAGTCGCAATGTTTCATCTTTTGTATTCAATGGCCTTCTTCAAATGTCTATCATTGTGAGTAAGCTTCAAGGAATTATGAACTGGACCCTTTATTCACTCCTTAGGGTTAGATTGTCCTCATTAACAAAATCATGTCATGTTCTTAAATAGCCTTGTCAGATATAGAACTCTCATATGGATGCCACACATGCCATCTAACTTGTTCAGAATTGCCTCAGCTAACAGCTGTATACACCCATCTTCTCAGATCAAGGATTAAAAATGGATTCAAGTGGATACTGAATCCAGCAGATCTTGACGAGGACTGTCTTTTGTTAGATCTTGTAGACTGGTGCTGCAGAATCACTAAGAAAGAACTTTACCAAAATACAGAAACCACATCACTTGGAGACTTCCAACAGCAGCAACAACTAAAAAAAATGGAGAGCACATGTAACTCTTAAGAGAAAGTAATGGCGTAATCAAGATGTTGATTTCCACATTACCTTAAAAAAAAAAGGAAAATCTCATCAATTTTAGAAATAGCAATAGTGGACGTCCAAAAGAGTTCCAGACTCTTTGTGGGTGACAAATTATTTTCCACCCTCTAATCACTCTCTCACAGATGGGATGTGACAAGCCATTTCCATGGAAAGTGTTCGGATGAACTACATTCCTTAGTTCCGCCAGTTTGAACCTTCACGGCGAGAACCTACCATGCCACTCACATTGTAGCAAACCATCTTCATACCCTCCGTATCCTCTGTATTTCCTTGGTAAGAAGTAAGTTCCACTTGAATGGCTTCTTCCTGCAAACCACTGCTCTGTGAAACTGACTTCTGAGAAGATGTTTCCCTAATCTTAACCTGTTCAAATCAAGGGTTAGCCATTTTCTTCCCTACCTATCCATATAAAATGTACTTTTTGCTCTGTAACCATCTACCTCAAGTGCACATCACAGGGCCTTGTACAGGGTGAGCCTCAATGTAAAAAAAAAAAAAAAAAAAAAATTACAATTGTGTATGAAGAGGACTGTTTTTTGTTAAATTTCAGAGACTGGTGCTATAGAATTACTAAGAACTTTATCAAATAACAGAAACCACATCACTTGAAGACTCTCAGCAGCAGCAACTAAAATGAGGAGCACATATAACTTTTAAGAGAAAATAATGGCATAACCAAGATATTAACTTTTCACACTACCTTAAACAACAGTTTTCTTAGACCAGTGATCAAAAATGGATTCAATTGAATGAGCCATCAATGAATGCTGGATGTTTCAATAAAGGAACGGTTATCTCACCATAACCAATATCAACTCCTGTCCCACTATTAAGTCTGATCAGTTTGATAAGGTCAAATTGGTGGCTTATGTAAAAATATGGGTAAATTTGCAGACAATGCCGCTTGTGATGGTTACCCTTGATTGCTGCGTGAAAGTTTACTGGCCTCAATTACAGATAATGCTCCAGTGACAAATTATTGAGGTCAGTAAACTTTTGCACAGTAATCAAGGGTAACGAGGACCCAACTAAAATTGTCAATATCTTCTAAATGGTAAATTTCCACCAATTTTTAATACTATTTTTAGAATAATCAGGCATTTTTACAACAGGAATGATACATTTTTAAAATTTGTCACTGGAGCATTATCTGTAATCGAGGACAGTAAACTTTCACACATTAATCAAGGGTAACTGGGATTCAACTAAAATTGTCAATATCTCCTAAATGGTAGATTTCCACCAATTTTTAATGCTATTTTTGGAATAATCAGGTGTTTCTGTTTTCTAATTCTTCCACATTCAGTAACCCCTTGCATCCTATTGATTTGACTGCTTTGCTTGGGGTGAAATTGGAAAAAAAAAAAAAAAATTATTATTGTGTCTATGTGGTGGATACAGGTTGGGCTTATGCTCAAATGCATCAGTCCCTTGGGGAGGATCCATGCCTTCAGCATCTATTGGAACTTAAATTCAGCCCAGACTTCAAGTAGAACTTGTACATACAATTGTTAAAAGATGCTGGAAAAAAATGGTTGGTTTTGACTCCTCCTGCTCTCTTCTACCTTTACGAGAGCTAGATCAGGTCGAAAATAGAGTACTGATGCCATATTTGGTAAAGAGCTGCCCAGTTTTCACTTTCCACTCTCCATTGTCCAAAAGCATCTCTGCATCCTTGTAGGTGACAAATTATTTTCCACCCCACAACCTCTTTCTCATAGATGAGATGTCGGAAACGTCCCGCTGCTCTATTGTTATTTCCATAGAGAGTGTTCAGATGAACTACATTCCTTAGTTCCACCAGTCCTAACCTTCACGGCTAAGACCTGCCATGCTATGCACATTGTAGCAAACCACCATCATTCCCTTTGTATTCTATTGGTGAGATGTAACTTCCACTAGAGCAGCTTCTTCCTACGAACCACTACCTTGTGGAATCGACTCCTAAGAGGATGCTTCCCCGATTACTACAATCTTAATCTATTCAAGTCTAGAGTCAACAGTTATCTTCCACACTTATTTGCATGAGCTGCACCTCTGACTCTATAACCATCTACCTCGAGTGGCCCTCGAGCCTAGTACAGGGTGAATATCAAAATAAAATAAAAAAAAAAGGTGAGCACGGATTGGACCCATGACAGAATCCATCAAGTGGACAACTTGTCTTTATATGTCACAGGACAAAAAGAATTATGACTTATTGGCTGGAAGGTTCTTGACTAACAAACATCCACCTTTGATGTGAACCGACATAATAAAACAGGAGGCATTACTTTTGGAGCCATCCGAGCAAAATGAATTAACAATGGGATATTCCGAAAGTATCACCGACATTCGCCACTGATGTGGACCAAAAAAAGACATTACTTTCGGATCAACCTTCATACTTTAACTTTATGCAAAAATTGAGAAGATTTACGAACACTGTTAAAATAGATAAATTAAAAATTATATCCACCCTGCGATAGAAATGGCCCCAATCTTCAATGATCTCGAGCTAGATCTCCAAAGATTCGCTAAAAAAATGAGCATACATGATGAAAAAAATGCCACAAAGTTAATAAAGACAAAGTTTTACTTTTATCGTCAAAAATCTTTATGGTATTATAAGAAAAGGAAAGACCAAAGTATTTTTTGATTATTTAATTACACACACAAATACATATTTGTTTCTTACAAGCTTAAAATTTTTGTTTTTCTAGCGTCAGCGGAGGGAACCATAAATTAATTAGTATAGGAAATTTTAGCGTGTTTTTATGGTGAAAAAAAAACAAACAAAAAACACATTGATTTGTAAATTCTTGCAAAAATTAATTGTCGGATTTTCATGAAACTTTCAAGCAAGACTTATTCATAAATGAATGGAATTATTTTTTTGAAATGTTGTTTTTTTTTTTTTTTTTTTTAAATCTTTGTAAAAATATTTTTTTTACATCTGTTACTTACTACCCCACTTGTTTATTTTTATGAAATTTTGAGAAATACTTTTTGTATCGTTTTCTTTTTAATCATTCAATAATTGAAAAAAAAAGTTGGTTTTACTTTTATTCGTTAGCCGAATAAATTCGGGATTTATCAAATTTGGAATGATTACACTTTCATGTGGTATTTTTTTTTAAAAACAAATTCAACCGGAAACGACAAAAAATTAAAAAAAAGATAACGCTAATGAATGATTAATTACTACAACATGAGTTCGTTTGAGGGTTTTTTTAGTCCAACTTATCATAAAACAGACTAAAAAGAGAGACATAGGTTTACTTTAAGAATACAGTCAAAGAATATTTATGAAGATATTCTTTGTCTTCTCATCGCAAAAGAAAGAAAAGAAAAACTTAAAAAAAAATGAAACTTACCAATGAAAGTTTGATATAAAGAGAAAAATTCCGATTATAAAACTGTGTCTGTATAAAGATGATACACGGAGTGGTCATGGCTTTAATAAGCTGGTATGTGCCGACAGTGTTGTGCTGTAAGGAAAGGTTAGTCGTAACGACATATCCACAAAAAGACGCAGCCAGGGGTAACATGTCCCGCAGGGGCAAGCGTTTCGGTTGGAACACGTTTAGTTTTTGGCATATAAACAGACCGGCCGTAGTGAGAAGGAAATGGATGCACGTCAGGGTCATGTTTGGGAAGCCATATACGACGTAGATACGCTTGTTAAGCAGGACGATCACAATAGAACAGATTAAATTGACAAACAAACACAAAGTGACAATTTGTGGACTGGGGGCAGCCATCTTGATTAAGGTCTTTTGTATCTTTTTTGTTTTTATTATTTTTGTATTTCGTTTAGGTGTAGACGTGGAGTAAGGGAGATCACTCTCGTTGACTTTTCTCCCTTAATTGGTGGGAGTATCTGCGTACCTAACAACCGGACAAGGGGGCGCTGAAAGGTTCTTAGCTGACTTTACTTCCCAACTCTGACAAAATGACCAAACATAAAGCCAACCTTTCATCTTGGTACTGGAATAGCGAAAACTCACATATGTAGAATTGCAGATGTATAAAAAATATCACCCAATTCACGTTCAGTCAGCTATTTTTTCGATTGTTTATGAAGGTCTTCTAAAATAGTTTCTCACATAAATGCATACAAGTGTTTCATTATTAACAAGTTGAAATCTCCAAATTTTGGTATCATGACCTTTGCATCTTAATTTCAGTTGCTTTATTTCTATTACTGGTTGTATTGTAATATTATTTGATTTTCATGAAGCATTGTCAGTCATTAATAATTTTTTACTCATATTTCTTTCATCTTAATTTCAATTGCCTTATTTCCATTACAAGATGGAATATTTTATTTTAATCAATTCACCCCAAGCAAGGTGATAATGCCACTATGATGCAAGGGGCGACTGGGAGTGATAGAGAATGAGAAAATTTTAGAATTTTATCTTTAATTAATTTTGAAACATGGATGTATTTCAGCAAATATTGCTATTTTCGAAATAATTTCAATATAAATTTTATGTGGTAATTTTTTATGATTAAAAATGTACACAAAAGTAGGCTCATCCAATCTGTGGCTAGTATTAATTTAAAACTGTATAATGTCTACGCATTATTTAGAATTCTAACGATTTTTCTTGGAAAAGGGTCTAAAATTTCAACACTCACGACAAAAAAGAAGCTGAATCTACTTTTGTGAAAACTGCATGACAAGTAATGTACTAAAAAAACTTTTCTCACACACTCACTCAATTTCAAATTACAACCTTGTAGTGATTACTACTATGTTTGCCACGCCTACATTTTTCTCAACTGTGATTGGTCAAATAATAAATACTAACTATCACAGGACAATTTACTGATTGCATGCACCACACCTAATTTTTCCTACTGTTAATTCACAAACATGCTTTTGTTATAAAATCACTGATTGGGTAATTTTTCATCCAATCAGATATTTTTTGTGTTCTCTCGAAATTTCTCCTGCTATTGTCCTGGGAGTCTACTGATAGTAATATAAACCAGGATTCATTCCAAAAATAGACAGTAGAAGCAGAACTCAGCAACTCACACATGTCTACACAGACTATTCATTCTACTCACTGCACGCGCACACACGCACACACACACACACACACACACACACACACACACACAGAACTTAAATATCATTCACCATCAGTTCTATGTAACAAGCCAAGTTGCAACAGCTCTGTTAGTTATATATAATCCACAACTGAATTACTACATGTTCTTCTGAAAACATCATCCTATCTAATACAGAACTTTGAACATTCTTATTCAGAAAACTTGTTTTATTACATTTAATCTTTCAGCTAACAGATAAAGGGAAACTACTTCTTCTTTCTTATTGTTTCACACATTACAAAAAATGTTTTGTATTTGTTGATTTTAATATATATTTTATCATTGAAACAAAAATTGGTTTTCCATTGTTTTTCCTTAATTCAAAAATGTATAATTGTTAAATGCTATTCAACACACAGCCACATCAATCTTTTCAACACAACCAGCATTTACAACCTTTCCTAAAAAATACCTGACACATTTCACAAAGAAAAAATAACAAATTATTGTCTTGCAAGTTCGCATACCAGGCTCACAGCATATGTTAAATTCATTCATTCCCGAATTTATTATTTTAAATTCTATTTCTTAATATGTGGTGTAATTGTAAATGAGTATAAAAAAAATGAAACCTCTCTGCAAAATCATTCACAGTTAAAGGTAGACAACTTTGTTCGTTTTATAAGAATATCCTTGCGAGCGATATTTACTGATTTGTTTTAAAAGAACAGTATTTTACAATTTAAGAACTGACTTACAAAAAGAAACAACTCAAAACATGCAATCTTACATTGACTGAAATGTTCCAAACCAAAAGACGGTTTCGTGTAATATTCACTGTTACAGAAATTATTATGAATAAATACCTTTTAAAAGAAAGCAGTGAAACTTTTCTGAGAGCAAACAAAAGAAAAACATAGAAAGTTCCAAAAGATACAATCTCTCTGAATTTTATTACAGCAACAACAAATGTAAATTTCTGTATACAAATTAAAATATCTCTTTCTTATATACAAAAGAGTTGTTTTGTCACTTATTGAGAATGTTATTATTGACCTTGTGCCAGGCAAACAACGAAATCTAAATGTTTGTATAGTTTTCTTCACACAGACTAATCAGCTATAATTAACTAAAAATAATAAAAAGTCTTCTGATAATATTTTTTTAAATCAATACCCTTAACTCTGCAACAAGACTTTTAGAAGGAACCAGAAGCCCAATCCTAAACAGGATCAAAAGATCAGGGAAGAGTGTGAACTGAACTGGGCGATAGGCCAACCTATCTACTCCTATCATTTCATTTTCATGAAGCATTTTCAGTCATTGATATTTTTTTTACTTGTATTTCTTTCAACTTAATTTCAATTGCTTTATTTTCATTACAAGCGGTAATATTATTTGAATTTCATGGAGTATTGTCACACATTAATATTTCTTTTACTAGTGTAAAATGTCATATTCAATTGAACATTTTAACAATCTCAGTGTAAATGAATTCAATATTTATTTACTAGATTTACAAAATATATGATTTGGGAATATTTTTATCATATTAATACTGTAGGAAATTCTGTCATCCATGTTTTTTTATATTAAAAATCCAGACGTCCAAATTCCAAATAATAATGAAATAAAAATAAATAAAACATGGGTATCCTTGTTAAATAAATCATTTGTATTTACAAACATATGTATATAAATTCCAAAGAGTCAAAAAGGAGTAGAAATAGTCTTTGGTTCAGTTAAAGTGTTTGGGTAGTTGGTTCACAGAAAAAGATGCAGTTGAGAAAAGACTTTTAAGTAGTTAGTCGACAGTAAAATGCTGTGATTGAGAAATGACTTTTTAGTAGTTGGTTCACACTCAAAGCTGTGGTTGAGATAAGATAGCAAAGATTCATTAACCATCCCTGCTGCTGTTGTTAGAGATGATTTGTTTGAAGTTGTCAACACATGTTTCTTTCGGCATATGCTGAGGGGAGGGAAAAAGCTATGTAGCCACAACTTCGCTTGTTTTTGAATGGCTTGGAGACAGTCATGTCTCTGTTCCCAAAAGTAGAAATCTGTAGGTTTTTATAAGTAATTATTTCCCTGAAATAAGGTTTTAGTTTCCTCTGAGTGGTCAAATATGTTATGTGGTGATGTCAATCAAAGTGTCTGTTGGTTAGAACCAACAGACACTTTGATTTAAACAGTATGTGTTGTGTTGTGGAAGCTTTTTGGCATCTTTGTAATTATTGTCTGTTATTGGGTAGGAAATAAAGTTTGGGCATGATTAAATCTGGTATGTATGTGGATATGTAATTGTGTTAGAAATTGGCTTTATTTCGTATAATATACACCCACTCCCAATAAAACAAGCAAAATGATAACAAGAAAAGAAAATGACGATTGTAATGGTAATAGGTTATTGATGTTGACCAATTTTTTGAAAAGGGATATTTTCTTGTAATGGAGGCAGATAAATATATATGTGGTAGGTTGTTGGAGAGTTTTTTTTTTAAACAGGAGATAGTGTAGTGTATTATATGCAATGCTCATGTTTTGGGTCGAGAGTAATGGGGGTGGTCTTCGAGATGATATTATAGTAATACTTTGACACATGGATGGAACAGAATAGCTGAAAGAAGAATGCAAAACATGAATTAATTTCAAAGAGAATTTTATATTGCTAAGTCATGCACAAAATTATATATAAATATTTACACTTGTCCTCACACAAAGAAACTATAACACATGTATACAATAACAATCAGCTAAAAAAAGATATAGGGTCATAGGTATTTCCCAACGAGAAGACTGTGAGCTGGAGATTGTTTCTATAATTTGAGCTGGCTGGATTTATCTTCTATGCCTCTGGTGAGGGCATATTTCCCAACAGGAAAATGACGCTATGGACTTAAGTGCTACCCCATGGCAGCTTGCCCAGGCAGAGGTCTTTGCTTATGTGTGCTAACAAACAACTGCTCGGTTTTGTCTCCAGGAAGCTAACTAACAAACTGAGCACTTTTGTCACTCTATGAGCTGAAATCACTCACCGACCATTACATGAACCTTGTGACTTCATCTCAACCAAGGGGAGATAATTGTCTTTTGTATCCCTATATAATTAAGAAATTGGTTGACTATTAATTCAAAGCAGTGAAACACATCATTAAATTCCAAACACACTAATAGAAGACATGATAAACTAATTCTGGACACAGTTTTCTACCATTCAACCTTGGTTCTGACTTGGTTGGCTGACTCATAATTCGTAGCAGTGAAATACATACTTAATTTCCAAAGATCCTAATAGTAACAGAATGCAATTAAAAAATTACCTGCTGTCATTTTTGATGGTATTAGTAAACTAGTTTAATAAATTTGACATCTGTGATATTGTGCCATTCTAGAATTATAGAAGTGCTCGTTACTTGAAAGCAAAATTGGATAAATTAATAAAATACTTAGTTATGTAAAGTATATATTGTCATTAAAAAGAAGCTATTTAGTACAAAATGATATAAATGAAAACAAATGCAAATAAGAAAACAACTTCAACTTACTGCTTTACCTCATAAATTCACAAGACAGTTGTTAATTGCTTTAAATACACTGAAATATAACTGTTTAAAATACACTGGCAATATGATGATTTTAAATGCACTACTAATATAATGGATTCAAATATATTGGCAATATAACTGTTTTAAACACACTGGCAATAGCATGGCCTTAAATACACAGTAAATATCATGACTGTAATTACACTGGCAATATTGTGACTGTAATTACACTGGCAATATCATGACTGTAATTACACTGGCAATATTGTGACTGTAATTACACTGGCAATATCATGACTGTAATTACTCTGGCAATATTGTGACTTTAAATACACTGGCAATATTGTGACTTTAAATACAATGGCAATATATGATATTGTTTTGTTAGTTGCTATTGTTTTTCTCTTATTTAAATGCCCTTTGTCTTCTGCACCAGCAATCATGACTTTCCACAGATTCAACTTTTTTATCTTCTGTGAATTGCGATGACTTCATGGGTAAAATAGACAATTGGTTGCCTTCTCCATAATTTGGAATTAATAGTCTTTCTCTTAGACTGGCTGATAAAAAGTCCAGCTTAGCCTTCTCTGTAACCTACAAAAGAGGGATTCATACCTTTCCCAAAGGCATCAGTACAAAAGTGAACACCGCCATCTCAGCTGGAATCTGATATTGGCTGGCTGATTTCATTTTTCTGTGCTACTACCCACACAGCCAATCTGACATTATTCACTGAAAGAAAGCAAATTACTCCTTTATGGATAATAACTTTGACTTTGGGTAATTACTATTCTAGTGGGACCAGTTAATCAGTATCTAAAGCTTTACAGATAGTCCGTGGAAAGAAGTAGTCAAGCTATTTACTAAGCTAAGACTAGTTTGGAACAAAGCCAAAATTATGAGTCACCTTCTGAAAATCAAGATCACGATGCATAATAGAGCCAGGTGGTTTTTGAGCTCCCTGAATTATTTTTCACCTCAATTAGTGAACTGTATTCATGTTACTTGTACTTAAGAGAAAGATTAAAAGCAAACTTACACATTTCTAATTAAAAAATAGGGTTTTTGGTTTAGAAACACCTGTTTGCAGTGAAAAGCCTAAATTACCCTAAAGTGATGAAATTTTGCATTTAACCTATTTAGACTTTTTTTCATGATTTCCAGTGCCAAAAATGGATTCAGCACCTCAATAAAATAGGAAATGGTGTCTAGATCATGATTTTCTGATTAATACAAGGAAAGTTATATCAAAAACTGATATTTTGTGCCTGGTGTATAGTGCCTAAAATTGGTGTAGGGATATAGAAAGCGATTATCTCCCTTTGGAGGAGATAAGCCACATGGGTCATGTGATGGCTGCATAATAATGCCATTCCATACAGTGATGAAAATTGCAGTCAAATTCAGTATGTTTACAGCAGCCAAACCAAAAAAACTGGTTGCTTTTTTAGCCTGAGCCAAATTGCCTGGGCTGTGGCTAAATCTGTCTCCCCCAGCAGCTTATAAGAACACAGTGCCATTTCCCTTTGGGGATATATCTTTCCTACATATAGAAAAAAACTCTGTCTCACAGTCCTCAATTTGGGAAAACCCAAGACTCCTCATTTCCCCTTCATGGAATATGTCCTCACCTGGGACATAGTTGATGAATCCAGCCTGTTTGAATCTGGAGTCCTAAACATGACTTCTCCAGATACAGGAGTATCTCCATATTATATGTAAAACCCTTCCTTTTTGTTTCTGCTTACACTCTGCTCACTGTATGATATATTATTCTCCACACAGGACACTTGTATATATGTATATATAATTTTGTGTATGTCTTAGTGATATAAAAGTCTCTCTGAAGACAAAATATGTTTGTCATTCCTTTTCCTTTCAGCCATTCTGCTCCGTCTGTGAAATATGGTGTTATTATATCATGGATATAATAATGCCCATAATTGGGGAAATGCAAATGGGAGAATAAAAATTTAATCTATAGCTCTCTCCTGTTATACGGGCATTGATCAATTTAATATATGAAAGAAACTGAATATGTTTTAAGTGTAATCCCGAGAAGAATTTTCTTATATTTTGGAGATTAAAATTGTTTAAATATTTGGGAACTTCAGTGACCAAACAGTGTTACTTCTTCAAACAGTTTTTCAGGAAAATATGTATTTTAAGATGACTAAATGATATCACTCTTTCTAGTACTGATGAGAATTTCCTAACCTTTTTTTGGTTTGGGGAATGACTGCTAAAAATCCTCCCTCCCCAAATTTATATACATGGCCCAGTGCCCCTACTATCTATATGGAGCCCCTTGAAAAGATCTAAAGAAGAATCAGCAATATTGTTGGTCCTGATCTGTCGGCTCGGCTTCAGTCACTTTCTCACCACCGTAAGGTTGCCTCTCTCTGCCTTTTTTTTATAAATATTTTCATGGTAATTGTTCGGATGAACTTTTCACTATGGGATCTAGACTGTATGAATTTAAGTGCACTACTAGACTGGCGGCAAGATCTCTTCAATTTACAGTTGAGCTGGCTACATGTAGCCATAACTTCTATGCTGACAGTTTCTTTTCTCGCACTTCCCGTTTGTGGAACTCCCTCCCAGCTCCATGCTTTCCAGCCAAATTTAATCTGCAAAAATTTAAATGCAATGTCAATCGCTATCTACTGTTCTCCGGATTACTCTTTTCTCTTTCTATTCAATTCTAGTGTTTTTGTTTCCAATTCCCTGTATGTTCTTGCATCTTAGTGGCTGTACTGCCTTGCTTGGGGTGATACCAATTAAAAAAAAAACCTACAGATGCATGCCCGGATTTCTTCCTAGCCAATTAAAATGGACAATTCTTGGCTTTACCCACACATCTTTTCTTTCTTGTCTCAAAGTCAGAAGGCTATAACTACTTGACTGTATCCCTTTTTCATGTGAACACTATTTATATTTTATAAAAATTTACTTTCTCACTGGCTTATAGTGACATTGTTTTCCCTTCCATTACATTGTCTTATCTTGTATTATTTTGCCCTGTTCTTCTTCTTACTATTGTTTTATTAATCATTTCACCCCAAGCAAGGCAATAAAGCCAATAGGATATAAGGGGTTATTGAATGTTAGAGAATATGAGATAAAACTACTATTAAGGAGAGAGAACAATAAAAGAACAAGAATTAAGAAGACAGAAGATAACGATTGACATTGCATTTAAATTTTTGAAGATCAAAGGCAATAAAGCCACTAGGGCGCAAGAGGTTACTGAGTGTTAGAGAATATGAGAAAAACTACTATTAAGGAAAGAAGACAATAAAAGAACAAGAATTAAGAAGACAGAAGATAACGATTGACATTGCATTTAAATTTTTGAAGATCAAAGGCAATAAAGCCACTAGGGCGCAAGAGGTTACTGAGTGTTAGAGAATATGAGAAAAACTACTGTTAAGGAAAGAAGACAATAAAAGAACAAGAATTAAGAAGACAGAAGATAACGATTGATATTGCATTTAAATTTTTAAAGATCAAAGTTGACTGGGAAGCAAGAAGCTGGAAGAGAGTTCCAAAAGTGAGAAGTGCAATAGAAGAAACTATTAGCAAAGAACTTACGGTTACATCTATCCATTTTAACTGTAAAATAATGATACCTTGCCACCAATCTATTACTGCGCTTAAATTAATAAAGTCTCGACACTATAGAGGAAATTTCATTGAAACAATTACAATGAAAGTGTTTATAGAAAAATCATAGGGGAGCTACGTTATAGTGGTGGGAAAGTGACTGGAACTGAGATTCCAGATCAGGACCAATGACATTGCAGATTCTTCTTTGGATTTTATCAAGAATCTCTAAATTATTGAGAATTTTGTCGATTCCACTTAACTATGTTTACTTCCTCAACACTTTTCATTTAAGTTAGCGTGGAAAGTTAACATCTCGATTATATTTTTGCGGACACTGTTACAAGTGTAAAAATGTGGGTATCATAACTTGTAAGCATGCAATAAAAGTTCTAATAACGATTACACAAGAAGAAAAAGAAAATCGAAATCAATATGAAATTGAAATATAGCTCTAAATAACTAGGTATATTTATTAAAATGTTTCATACTTTTCATTGAATGTTCCACGTGGAGAAAGGTGCATGTTGAAATAAAGGAAATTTTTCTTTTGTTTGTCAGAGGCCAACTTGGCACATCTTCATCTGTCGACTGTCAGTAGTCTAAAAGAGAGGGAGAGTTTTTTTAATTGTTCACCAAAGTAGAAACGAGGCAGGATTGTCATTGGCTTGCCTATTGACCAATCAAAGGACTTGTTACATGCTGGTTAAAGCAATGTCATTAAGGGGGTGTAACAGGTTCAATGTTGAGGTTGTTAAAGTAATTACTCCGTTGTTATATGTATTTGTGGTAGTAGTTGATAGAGGATTTATTTTTATTTTTTTTTAATACTGAAAACGAAATGAATTAAGACATACAACAATAACATAAACAGTAATAATCGCGACAAATGTTGATATTGATAACAAGAATTTGTATTTTTCTTTTTCATGATGTGAATTACAGATATTGGTATGGTGTGTGTTAAAAATGTTTTCAGTGTTACTGTCTCTTTTGTTTCTTTAAAAGTTTGTGCTTACTTGTTATTTTACTTGTTCCCAGTATTTCGTTGGCGAGGATAACGTTTGAGATGGTAAGTTTTCGATTTTTTGGAGGGATGAGGATATGTGTGTGTTGGGCCTTTTTACTACTGTAACTGGCTACTCTACTCTACTGACTGCCTGCCATCGCTTGTGGTGGAAGTGTCGTTTTTATAATCAGATTTCTCATTTTTTATCACTGGTAGCAAGGTTGTTTTTAGGATGATGAAATTTTTTTATCTTTATTTCAGGGATGATGAAATATCCTTATTTTCTATCATCACTGATGGCAAGATTATTTTCAGAATGATGAAATATAATCATTCCGGATCATAACAAGAAACCTCTTGATTAGGTAATTCAACTTTAAATTCTTATAAGGGGCTGTTACAATATTATTTTCCTTTCTAGTTCCATGTTCTACCAATTTGTGTTGTTGTTGCTGTTGGAAGTGTTCTAGTGATTTGTTTTTTGTTAGTTGGTAAAGATCTTTGTGATTCTGTAGTGTCATTCTATACGGTCTGATGTAGGATTGCTTGAAGCAATTTGCTATTATTGACCCGAGAAGATGGTTGTATATAGTTTATTGTGTTATACTCCGCTAAAAATTAGATCTCTTTCTGATTCACTTTACATGTCGGCTGGATGTGAGCGCTAAGAACGCAAAACCCAAAATTTTAAAAAAAGTTATCTTCCGCGTGGGGGCTCCGAGCATCACATCTGATCACAAAACAAATCCCCGCAAAAATCCAAAATGCAATAACCAATCACGAAAAAAAAAGAAAAAAAAGATGAGCCTTGCGATCGTCCAGATTTGCTCAAAAGAACGCCCCTCATAAATGACTGACACGAAACCCGGCCGACACAACCGTGATTTCTCACACCCTCTGTATTGGCTTCGATAATCAACTGCAGGCCTTTCTCGTCGTCACCACTGCGATCTCGGTCAACCGACCCGCCAATGCGCCAACATTTACCCGACTTTTTACATAGAGAATGCAGCCCACAAGCCAGTTGTCGACACCGGAGCACCTTCGACGTCACCACTGTGATTTCAGTCAACCAAACTAACCCACATATCTGCTCAAAACCTACCCTCTTCCAAACAGCTAAACCATGCCCACAGAGACATTCCACTCGCACCCTCTTTATCGCCAAGCTTGTTGAAAGTTTAATCCTTGATGCTTCTTTACAACTATACGCCGGTTATAACAATAGTTTAGACATTTTTGAAGACAACTTAAGAAATTAAGTTACAGTACAACGCGACAATCTGGTGTCATGCCAATCGAGGTCATACCAGGAAACTTACATGTATTATGGTAGTCGATAACTTTATGTTCGTTAGATAAAAGTTAAAATAACATGTACTTTTCGGTAAAAACATTGCATAAACTCTGCTATCTATAAATTCCGGATAAACACACACACACACACACACACACACACACACACACACACACACACACATACACACATTCATACAGAAACTCCTCGTTAATTAAGAAATAAATTTACAATACATTACGACAATCCGACAATTTGTTAATCGTGGTAAAACAGGAAACTTGCGTGTGTTATGGTTGTGATAACTTTATGTCTGTTAGATAAAAGTCAAAATATCATGTACTTTATCAGTAACAAAGTTACATGAACCCAGCTGTCTATAAATTTGGACAAATACACACACACTTTTTGACCTTGATCATGAGATCCAGATTTGAGCCTCATCATAGTCAGTTTGTCCAGATGGTGACTTCTTGATAATAACGACCTGGGTGTAGCACTGTTGGATAGTGCTTGAAAAACCGCATCACAGGATGCCGCAAACTTTGCAAGTTAAACTGGGTAGGCAAAAGCTGTCAATGGTTGTGCGCTAAGCAGGAAGGGTCACAAGTCATCGTTACTGAGGGTTTCAGTTTACTGGCATTTTGTGCAAATTGTAAGATCACACACCAGGTCACGTGCTCTCTCACTCTTCCTCTCTCTCCCTCAGGGACATTACCTAAAGTCTGCTCAGCACAGTTGTATAAACCTCAAGCTTGCACCGTGTGTGTTGAAAATAAAAATAAAACGTGTTTGAGCAGGTGTCTGAAATGGGCTGGCTTGCAACTCCCGCGGGTGCATATACTCGGAAACGAGCTGTCAGTAAAATCAGGTAAGTGATGCGACAGAGGAGAAAAATTGGTTTCCTTAGATGTGTGGAAGTTGGTGAGGAATGTTTTTACATTCGAATGAATGCTTAGCAGACATTCTTTTGGAAGGTTTATTTTCTTTTTTATGAATACAAATTGTATCCTTGTATGACAGAGTCCATATCTAGTTTTACATGAGAGAGAGAGAGAGAGAGAGAGAGAGAGAGAGAGAGAGAGAGAGAGAGAGAGAGAGAGAGAGAGAGAGAGAGAGAGAGAGAGAGAGAGAGAGTCCTCCCCCTTCTTTATAACAGGCAGACATCCTTATTTGCTCTTTGGTTGTTAGAAGAGTAGACCAGCCTGTCCTGTTGTCTGGTGAAAGTGTAGAGAGAATGGACAACGAATCCTTCTTTTCATGGATTTATATTGAGCTCAGTAATTGGCCAGGGGAGAGCAGTGGGTGTGAGCAGGATTGGTGGTACAGAACATTTGATCTTTTGTTTTGTATATTCAAGTTACAGAAACGATTGAGCTGTTCTTAACAATGCCCAATGTTAATGTTAACGACGTGTTAAGGAGATGATAAGTAGGTGATACTTTTCAGGGGATTAAAGAAATATTTTTATTTTATTTATTAAACTTAGCCTACTACTACTACTACTACTACT
The DNA here is from genome assembly GCA_964036315.1 of Acanthosepion esculentum. Lineage (NCBI taxonomy): Eukaryota > Metazoa > Mollusca > Cephalopoda > Sepiida > Sepiidae > Acanthosepion > Acanthosepion esculentum. Next base: position 28,413,674 of record OZ038507.1, on the reverse strand, counting down.
ACTACTACTACTACTACTACTACTACTACAGAGATAAGATCTGTCTTTGATTTTACAAGGGTTCGAAGCATTAACATGACCACATTCTGAAACCACTTATAAAAATTATTAATTTAAAATAGATTGCTCAATGTGGACTCTATTATCTTGCTTAGCTGTGTGTACTAAAGGCAAGAACTGACAAAAAACAAAGAAATCAAACTTTAAGCACCTCATTTGAGATCCTTGTTTTCTCGGATGCAAATGGATTTCACTTTGCCTCAGAGAAAACAAGGATCCCTGGAATCATCCATGAGTAACGATATCCTAGTTACAAGACAGTGACAACTGATTTTTAACTTAATTTTAAAGCATCGACCAATTGGGTTTAGCTAAAAGCTTGATTTATGCGTTTGAACTAATATCATGGAATGTCACTGTTTCAGTTCAAATAATAATAAGATTAATAACTAGAAATACCCGTGAAAATTTCGTCGTTTTCCTATTTGTTAAAAACTCGCGTATAGTAGCATGAGAGGAGAAACGAAACAAGTACCGCCGGTGAGGCGAAAGAAAAAGAAGACAAGAATTGTTAATATAATTTTTTTTTATTGCCGATACAGAGGATGTGAGTTGACGGTCTCTTTGTGGGCAAGGGAAGCAACTTGGAGGAAGGGTAGAGTTGCGAGTGAAGCCAGCGCAATCCGGTTTGTTAGTTTTCATACTGCAATCTGACACCAATTGTTATGATCGAATTCTGGTTGGATGTAAAAACAAATGAATTTGGCTAAAAACATCCTGCGTGGTGAAAAGAAAATATAACGAAATTGTTAATATAAAATTCTTTGTATTGCTGGTACAGTGACACTTTGTGAACAAGGAAAGCAACTTGGTGGAAAGGTAGTGTTGGTAGGGCCTGGTAGGCGATGCGTGTGTCGGGTCAATTGACTGAGGTCACTAGTGGTGACGTGGGAGCTTGTCGGTAGCGGATTAGCTGAAGCTTGCTCATTCGCCGTGATTCTGTATCAGTCGTTCATGACTCGCGTTCTTAAAAGCAAACGTAGTGGCTCATAAACTCTTCTTTCGTTCGCGTTTGGCTCCTTTTATATTGGGTTTATATTTTTGCGGGGATTTGTTTTGTGGGCCAGAGGTGATGCTCGGCGCCCCTACATAGAGGGCGTTTTTTTTTTGGTTTTGCTTTCTTAGAGTTCACATCCGGCTGACATGTACAGTGAATCAGAAAGACATTTCATTTGAAGCAGAGTATAACACCTTCCCCACCCCAGATCCCAATCTGATTCAAAGGTCATGAGTGGATATAAGCGGAAGGGATGTATGTATTTATTTGTTGATTTGGTTTGTTTGCATTGTTGATATTAGAGCATGACGAAGTCTTTGAAGTGTTTTGGGAGTTGTCCACGAGATTGTGATTTTAGAATTTGTCTTGCTGTAGCTGTGGGTAGTGCTTGAGTGGTTTCACTGGATCTGGAGTCTTATGTTCCCCAGACGGAAGTGGAGGCGGCGACTTCAATTCTGGCTGAGGATTCTGCAAACGCGGAGTAGGAGGAAAGTTTGTGTATTGCACATGATTCGGTCGTAGTACGAGGTGACGGACAAGAGCGCGGTGGATTCAGTTGGTTTCGCCATTTTTGTTTCTCTTGGCTTTTGCGCAGTTAGCGCGGGAATCGATGTAAGACTTTGTTGCGGTTCCTGAACTCCCACCAGTAACTGGAAAGATGTTCCCGCATACGGATGACACCAGAGTGGCTTGTGTCGTCATGTGACCGATAAAGATATCTGGCATAGAGTTCGCAAGGTACGACCAGTTTGGACGTGTTTTGACCATTCCTGATCACCAAGACGAAAGTGCCGGATTCCAAACAAAATTGGTGGAGATGATTTTCAAGGATTGTAGCATGTTGGTCATTTTTGTTGGCCCCAGGGGCTCATGTTTGAATCAACTGCCTGGATGGCTTTGATGATTTTTAATGGCATCTCGTCGGATCCCTATTCAGCAGCGATGTTGAGATGACCGATAATCGTCTCGGTGGGAATGGTTACAGTGGAATGGTAGGCGAAGAACGCTTCAGCGGGATTCGTTTGGAACGATCCCGGAGATTTTGTTTTCCATTTCGGTTGTGCTGGTATCCGTGGCCCCCACTTGTGCTCGAGTGCGGAGTGGGTGTATCTACAGCAGTTGCAGTCGTTCATGTCATTGCTGCGATTTAACTGGTGCGTCTGGATCCCATTGTGGCTGGACGGTGTTTGGGTTGCGGAGTTGCCTGCTTATCCGAAGTAGCATCTGCCTTACGCCGGCCAGCACTTGGTCAGGTTCATTGTCTGGCTGTTGCGTTTTATTTTTTTTTTTGTGCGTATGTTTGTGGGATCAAGGCTACCTGGAAGGACGAATAATGACGTCCTATTGTCAAAACACTGAAAACTATTTTTGTAATTTCAGTTTGAAGCATCAACTATCGTATTTGCCAGCCTACTGGACGCGGATTTTTTTTCCAAAAAATGCACCAGAAAATGACCCTGCGTTCAGTATTATTCCCCCCGTGGGACATGTGTATATATGTATATATAGTTTTGTGTATGTCTTAGTAGTATAAAAGTCTCTCTGTGAACAAAGCATATTTTTTTCTTTTCAGCCATTCCGTTCGGTGTTATTATATATTATGGACATAATAATGCCCATAATGGGGAAAATACAAATGGGAGAATAAATCTTTTTGCTGTAGCTCTCTCCCGTTACAATTGTAATTTGTCATATTTTAATGTCTGTTCTAATAATAAATATTTGTTCCTTTTAAGCTTCAGCAATATCATGTATGAGACAGACATGAAGACCGCGAAAAAAGTGGAATTCACCAGGAATAAGTCCACACATAGAGCTTAGCTCTGAAACTAGGGTACCTGGGCGTGAACAAACATTATATCATTTAAAATATCCCAGAGAAATTCACCCAGGAAAATTAAATTTATGGAATTGCACAATATTTTGCTGTTCGTTTTGTGGAAATACCAGATTTTATAGAAATGTTTGCTTTGACTGGTGTATTGCCGCTTGCTTTGAATGTGTTTTTATTCATATACAGGCGAATTCCGACCTGAACTCGTCATTTTGTCCACTGGGTGAGATTGTTCTAGTTCCACGTGTCATGCCTCTCCCGGATGTCTCAGTTATCTCCTTTTAACTCAACTCTCCAAGTGTTTTGTCCACCACTGCCGTAGCTAGGTATTGAACTCACAACTCATTGGGTCAAGACACTGGATCCAACCAACGCTTTTATCCACTGAGTTCACCTCACAAATAGAAACAGATCATGAAGAAAGCCGAGCGTGCAACGGCCGAAACGCCGGGAATGTAGCAATAAAGATGTGGACAACAACCCGAACAATGTAAATAATATAAATAACTAAAATACCTCATCACAGAAATAGAGACAGCTCCTGAAGAAAGCCGGAGCGTTCAACGGCCGAAACGTCGGGAATGTGGCAATATAGATGAGGAATACCATCTGAACAATGTAAATAATGGAAATAATTACAATACCTCATCTCAGAAATAGAGACAGCTCCTGAAGAAAGCCGGAGCGTTCAACGGCCGAAATGTCGGGAATATGGCAATATAGATGAGGAATACCGTCTGAACAATGTAAATAATGGAAATAAATACAATACCTCGTCTCAGAAACAGAGACAGAAATTTCTCCACGTGTTGGCATTCATTTCTTTTGAAAATGTTGAATTCATTTTATTTTGAAAATCTTCACCCTCATCAACAACAAGTCGCAACTCCTTTCACTACAAAATTGTCGCACTACTCGCTACAATTTCACTGCAGTTAAGTGAAACAAATCAAGACACTGTTACGATTTTTTTCCTGGAGGGAATGGGAAGAGAGAAAGCCACCTCTCTTATCCCGATTATAGTAAAACGGCGCATACAAAAAGCAAGACTCGAAACGACAGCGTGAAGCTTAAAAGGAACATGCATTTATTATTAGAACAGTCATTAAAACATTATGACAAATTACAATTGTAACGGGAGAGAGTTACATTAAAAAATTCATTCTCCCATTTCTATTTTCCCCATTATAGGCATTATTATATCCATAATATAATAATATAATAACACCAATGTTTCACGGACGGAACAGAATGGCTGAAAAGAAAAAGAATGGCAAATATGCTTTGTTCTCAGACTTTTATATCACTAAGACATACACGAAACTATGTATACATATATACACATAACATATCACATATATCCACATGGAAAAGCAGAGTGTAAGGAGAAGCAAAAAACGAAATATTTTACATATAATATGGAGATACTCCTGTGTCTGGAGAAGCCATGTTTAGGACTCCAGATTCAAACAGGATGGATTCATCTATGTAAAAGGCAAGGACATATTCCACGAACTGGAAACATCGAGTCTTGGGTTTTCCCAAATTGAGGAGTTCGAGCTGGAGTTTCTTTCTGTATCTGGGAAAGATATATTCCCAAAGGGAGACGGCACCATGGACTTGTAAGCTGCTGGGGAGGCAGATTTAGCCTCTGCCCGGGGCGGTGTGAATGGTCTGAAGAAAGCAACGTTTTGGTTTGCTGCTATAAAACGAACCTAATTTGATTGCCACTTTTGTTACTGTACGTATGTCACGTGATCTACCAAAGGGAGATAAACACCTTCTGTATCCTTACACAATATTTTACAAAACAAGCTTGCACACAAATTTCCTTTTGTGCGGCTTAATAAAAACAAGACAAGATAACAGATCAAAAAATATAAATGATTACAAAAGAACCTTCGAAGAATGGGGGAAAAATCTTTGAAAAGGTAATACAAACTTTGAATAAGGCCGAAAATACTCCTTACAAAAAAGGTGTGCCTATCGGAGTTAACTCCTCCTTAATTTCCTAATTGTTCACTAGGACACGCTCTCTCGACACTATATATATATGCGACAAGAACCTGCCTCGTCCTGTCTTTTTACTTTGCATTCCAGCGGACACATTTAAAAAATGTGATCTCTAGCGGAGATTTGCGTTTTGCCCACTTCTGGGAAAAACGCCACGAAACACACGCGCACACACACACACACACACACACACACACACACACACACACACACACACACACACACACACACGTATGTACGTACGAACTCTTTACGTTCACGCAAAAACACAAATGTTAATGTCTTTGCCCATTATAAATTTTGTTGTTTAATACATATTTGTATATATATATCGGTCTTGTTTGTTTTCTTTTCATATCTTTGGTTGGACTCAAGTTGAGTCCGTCATATTCTTGTAGTGGACTTTATAATATTCTCTCAGGAGCCACACATGTGTTCCTAATTTAACAACACGTAAACCCACAGTCTGCTACATTCCCACCTAATTGGGAGAAAGTAGCTTTGGCATATTCCACGGATGTCACGAGGATCTTTAACAATTTATCTCTTTTAGGGCAGCTCATTCTCATGTGGCAGCCAAAAATTGTATTTCCCTTTCAGGACGAAATTTTCATGACACTTTGTTTTCTAAGCTGGTCGAAAAATCTGGTTACTTTTTCCTCGACAATCCCTGTGACTTATGGTCGATTACCTTCTTTGAAAATTTAATCACTTTCTGCTGGCTTTTCTCTTTTATAACAATTAGAGGGGGCTCCAAATAGACCTTAACTTTGGCGTAAGCCACGCTTTTGATTGGACAATAAATAAAATCAGTATATATATATATATATTTTAAATTTAAAATATGAATTTGAAACAATCCACCTTGCCCGAAATATTTTTAGTGGTTCTTTTACAGACAAATGCAACAATTTTTCGTAAATTGTCTGGCTTTTTTAAAAAATACACTTCTATAAAAAGTATGGGCATAAGAGAAACATAGACTATTATTTATTTATTTAAACTTTTTATTAATTATTATTTATTAATTACAATGTAACCCGGATATAAGAGACCCTGATATAAGAGAAACCCGGATATAAGATAGATTTTATCTGGTCCCAAATTAGAGCCTGTGTTAATGTATATATAATAGACCAAACCCGGATATGAGAGAAACCCGGATATAAGAGACTTTCCCGGTCCCGACAACTCTCTTATATCCGGGTTACACTGCATTTTGTATTATTGAGTAATAATTTTTATGGGACGCATGTACTAATATATGTATAATTATTGGAAATAAGATAATTATCCTGTAATACTGAATTTATGAATATTTATTAATCCGGTTAATTAAAAAAAATTAACTACTGTCATTTTGAATTTGAATGAATTTATTTAAAAATTCAGGTTTTATTTGATTTCGTGATATTAATGTAGATTTACAATGTTGCGGAAATGGAAAACAGGGTCGGCGCGTACTACCCACAACAGGCAGTGCTTTGTCATCCTCGTTATCTTACCAACATTTTTTTTCTACCTACATTTATATACGTTACAAATTAAACTAAACACAACTATTAAAGGATGAAAAAAAATTCGCGAAAATTGACGTCATTCTGGGATCTTTTTTTTGTCCAAATCCGTGAATTTGTTTTACTCATGTTAAGTCTCGAAAAAAAAAAAAATTCGTTATTTTTTTATCCATAATATTGAATGTGTTAAAAATTATTCAACTTTAAAAAAATAACCTCAAGTTGATGTTAAAAATTGCTGCAAAACATTGATTTATTTAAGATGGAATGATCTATTATGACATGTCTCTAATTTGTATTTAGATACATTGTATTTATTTTCAATTTTTTTAGTTGAATTGTTCACCTATATTACATATGATCCATTATTGTATATAATTAGGTTAAAATAAAATTTGTATTTTATGTGAATACTACCTTATGAAAATTGAGATGTAGTAGAGCGTAGGTGTGTGTGTGTGTGTGTGGGGGGGGCGTATCATAATAGATTCTGGGTGGTATCATAGATTCCAGGCAGTGGTGAACACGAGACCCTTGCACTGACCCTGATGGAAAGTATTATCATTTTATGCCTCCTGGTACATTTGTCCCGTAAACAATATTTGGCGAACTCCTGTGAGTCCGGGTTAAAAAAGAAAAGGACACAAAAACCAACCAACCAACCACCAGTTAATAAATGTACTAACATGACATGTCACAGAAAGATAAAGAAAGAAACGACGTTGAAGTTTTGAACAGTTCAGTACAATATTCCGTCTGTATCGCTGAAGTACTTATATGGCTGGTGCCTATCGAAGTGAAAGGAAACGTGTGTGTAGCCGCTCCAAATGTCAAAGATAAAAGAGGAAGAGCATTTCAAATATCACACCACTTGTGATTATTGTCAGGAAACGGTAATCAAACAACTGCACTCACTAAAGTGTCCTGACACACAGTTGGTAAAGTTCTGCTTGAGACAATTATAACGTTTATCTATTCAGTTATATGATTTGGTAATAATTTTTGTTGCGATAATATGGAGATTTGAAATGGGGTTTAACATTCCTCCATGGCTTAATCTGCATTCATTATTGAAGATTGTTTAAAGAAAAGCTGAAAGTATTGACGGGATAATGAAAGAAAATCAATAATAATAATAATAATAATAATAATAATAATAATAATAATAATAATGATAAAAAATAAAAACAAAAGAAAAAAGAAATACATTTTCCCATGATGCTCATAATAAAGAAACCGGAAAGTTGTTTGGATCATCTGCACAATTTTATGACCCGACTTCCAGAAAGGTCAGAAGCACTCCCTTTTACTTTCCAACGTATAGCGTTTGGACGTTTTTGCAGAAACTTCACCAATGAAGTAAGTAAAACCGTTACTTTGGTCGTTCCAACTGAGCGCAAGGCTGACTCAAGCTCGACTATTATTAACTATTCTTATCCTTACTTACCCTAACTTATTTTTGAACCAGAAAAGGAAAATGCTATTTTGCCGGTTCCGGTAAAATAGAAAAATATGCTTTTTACGCTTATTTTACCGGTCTCGATAAAATAGACCCCAGGCTATTTTGCCGGTAAATATTTTTTTTTTTATTATTATGAAGGCAGGTAATGTTAAAAATAACAACACACAGATTTAAGACAGAAGTTTATTTATTTTCCCCATCAATTGTTAAGACAATTTAAAATCTTTTCCGCCATCAATTGTTAAAACACAAGTTAAGATCATTTATTCATCATCAATTATTAAAAGAAATATAGAAGAAGACTCTGGATATTTTATGCCTTTAAGGACTTCAGGCATAATCTTTGCAAATCCCAAAATTGCTCTTGGGCATAGTTTTCTTGCCAGTACACGTCAGTGTAACCAGTGAAGACAACAGTCACAGACCAGAGAATCCATGTTGTTTAAGTCCAGCCCACACAGTTCACGTTTTTTGCTGCTTTGAAATGTGAATACGCACCCTCACTTAAAATACACTACTAACACTTAGTCTAAAAACAAATAAAGAGCTGCCGGAAAAGATAAAAAAACGTATTCTACATTCTGCTTAGATTCGATGGGAGGGGACTGAAATATGTATCTGTTAAAATGCCGTGTTAAAAACAACAGCACTCAAAATAAATTTGAAACGAAAACATTTCATCATATCAGAAATTTAGAAATGACGAGCTTATTGAGAAAGGCTGGGTTAATGTAAGGGAAATAATATGTCATTTTGCCATTAATGATTCTTTAATTACTCCCCTTGGTTAATTTCAACTGAAAGGAATCAACATATAAAAATAACTAGTCACCAGACTATATATAAATAATACGTCGTCATTTTTTACTTTGTAAATATTTTTAAGAGTTATCTCCCTTGCATTGATGACTCGTATAATAAGTGACTTATTATATGCAACAACCCTCTAATAAATATGTTATTTTTTATGACATGGGTAAACAAGTCTCTCTCTCACTCTCTCTCTCTCTCTCTCTCTCTCTCTCTCTCTCTCTCTCTCTCTCTCTCTCTCTCTTTATATATATATATATATATATATATATATATATATATATATATACACACACATATGTGTGTGTGTGTGTATTTGGGCAGCAATCTCTCATTTATACAAGTTTCATTAAAGACGACTGACAGTGCGATTAGGCTTTTTATTCAATTTTTTTTCTTGTGTTCGTATAAATGTTTTCTTTTCTGGACATAAAGTATTGAAAAGCAGTCCAAATGTCCTGTATATATTCGAGTGCTTTCGGCTATTGTCAAGGATGTTTGTTTTATTTTTTAAATTTTATTTTTAACTGATTATGTAGATTCATAGTGATGTAAATGTGTTTTTATTTTCCAAACATGACCAACACTCAACAACATCAACTATGAACACGCCCACAATGTGGTGAGTGTGTTTGGAAAAAAATATTCCCAACTCTCTCTCTCTCTCTCTCTCTCTCTCTCTCTCTCTCTCTCTCTCTTGACAAAATAGCCAAAGAATTTAATCTATCTTGAGTCATGGACGACCGTAAGTATGTTTTTATAAGCTTTAGTTTTGGAAGATGCAAAACATATGACATGGCGCCCTCGGCTTTGATGGCGCGCCAGGAGACTGCCAGTACCTTGAGCCAGCACTGTATACACACACACACACTCATATATATATATATATATATATATATATATATATATATATATATATATATATATATATATATTATAAATTGTTTCAGAAATGGAGGCCAAAGCCCTTGAATTTAATTTTGTTATTAAACCAAAGACATTAGTTCCATTTCCTCATCAAGCGAATTTTGCTTGATGAGGAAATGGAACTAATGAATTTTCGCTTGATGAGGAAATGGAACTAATGTCTTTGGTTTAATAACAAAATTAAATTCAAGGGCTTTGGCTTCCATTTCTGAAACAATTTATAATATTAATGCTCTGTAAATTTAAATTGACATTGAACACTATTGTGTAAAAATAAATAAATATATATATATATATATATATATATATATATATATATATATATATATATATATATATGTGTGTGTGTGTGTGTGTGTATATATATATATATATATATATATATATATATATATATATATATATATATATATATGAAATCATTGTTAGATAGCCCACATACCTTGCTGTGTCAAATTGCACTCGATTTAGTTTAAAAGAGAAAAAAAAGGACTGTTTTAAAATATAATCATTCAATCCCACTTAAAACACAATTTTCTTCTCACCTGCGATAATAACTAATATAAGCCGAAAGCACAAAATAAACACAACCACGTTTGTGAAAGGATATTCGTACACCAAAAGAAAAAGAAAAAAGATCAATAAATATACTAGTCACAAAGTGTCTATTGTTTTTACAGTACATGCTTTATAAGAACAAACGGCAGCCTAACTATTTTGCATCCTTGTTCTGCCAACCATTTATACAAACTCCTGAGGTAGCGTGCTCAACGTTTCTGTATGGCCATTTTGCCTTCAATATGTTTTATGTTTGTCATATTCTCCAAGCCCTCTTTCCTCATTATGTGACCAAGACATTTCGAATTGTAAGTATAAATGTCATTTTTGCTTTCATTTTCTCTAAAAGAACTTCCTCATTACGCACATGTTCTGTCCATGGTAATTTTAGATCAATGAAATTTCTTTGCTAAGGATTTTAAATTTATTTTTTGAGTATTTTTCGATCATTTTTCTAGTTTCCGGTACATATTTAAATTTCAATTATCCAATGTTTGAGAGTACTTTTGGCTTTCATAAATCATTATGAAAGAGTTTTTTTTTGTTTTTTTTTTAGTGCTATGTTTGTTTCGTCATTTTCAAATATGGCTTCTTGTGTATTCACTTGCCTTTTCGCTTTTTTAAAATTTTTAAATGGAATATATGGAGCATGTTTCTTTTTGGATTTAATTAAATTTTCTGGATCTTGGTTTGTCTGATTTTTTTACACTTTGCGTATTTGGGAGACACGGTGGAGTAATGGATAGCGGCTCGAATTGAGGAATCGGAGAGCCGAGTTTGAATTCCAGTCGAATCCATTACATTCACTTACGTGCTGTTGGGAAAGGTATTAATCCTCCTCTTCTCAGCACAAAAGCTATGGGTAAATAGCAGGACAGACCGGGTTCTATAGCATTGGTTGGCAAGAAAGAAATGGCAACCTACAGAGGAAAAAATCTTTCTCGTCAGTTATGTATCGTCTAAGCGTGTATAGCGCATAACCTGTATTTTCATTTTTTTTTACTGTTTATGTGATATAATATTTCTTTGTCATTGGTAAGGACTTTTCAGTTATTTTGTTGTGTTAGATAGTGATAAGCGGTTTAATTGAACCATTATCGGATCAATGACATGTTAATCGGTGTGATAATGTAGTACTTACGAAATCAACGTATGTGTTATTAGAATTAATACTGTACAAGAAACATTCGCCAAGTGAACAAGTGAATTTATAAACAACATTGTTTCAAACAATGAAATTTTGATTTTTTCTGTATCATTGTTGTTGATAATATTGAATGTTTTTAGCTTTTTGTAATAAGTGAATTTTGTAATAAATAAGTTGAGGCAGGGAACCACATAATCAGTGAATGTAATAAGTTGTTGCGGGGAATCACATCAGTGAATGTAGCAATTAGAGGTAGGGATCCATGTAATCAGTTAATGTAGCAATTTGAGGCCGTGAGCCCCATAAACAGGAAATGTTACAAGTTGAAACAGTGTACAATATAATCAGTGAATGTAGGAAGATATAATCGAATAATATGAGAAAAAATCCCTATTAAGGGGAGAGAACAATGGAAGATCAGCAATTAAGAAGACAAAAGATAACGATTGGGATTGCATATAAATGTAATCAAAGTTAACTGGGATGCATGAAACCGGAAGCGTGTTCCACAAGCGAGAAGGGTGATTGAAGAAGCTATTAGCATAGAACTTCCGGTTACATCGAGTCTAATAAATCAGACAGATATAGAGATAGATAGTAATGGTAATATTAGCCGTTTCTCCACAAGGAAACATTTGGTATTCATTAACCGAGCAGTCAGTACTGTTTTTGATTGAAATTTATAAAATCTTTCTCTTAAAACAATTTTTGAGGAAAATAGGTTTCTCAAGTCTAGTAGCTCTTATCACTCTTTCTAGTATTGATGGGAATTTCCTTCCTAATCTATTTGAAGTAGTGTTGGATGCGTGGGGGCTAACTCACATCATAGCAGCAGAAATTAGCCTTATGTTCACGGAGATAAAAGTATACTTGATAGGAAATAAAACGTACACAAAATAACAGGAAAAGCGTGGTAAATTGTATGTTAATTTTATACAATTTATATTTTTGTATTTTTTTAGGTTACAATTGTTTTATAGTACATGTGATAAAAGGGAGAATTTACTCTGTAGTATTACAAGCCATATCACAGAGAAGTTACACGTGTTGCTCGTACCGAGGTTCGTGGCGAAGAGATTGAATTTAACGTCTTCTGGCAGGATGATTGTATTTCCGATAGGAACAGTTTTTGTTGCATGCTAGGAGATTTATTTTATTTTTAAATTTAATTTATTTTATTCAACGTTTTAATGTTATTGTTTTATTTTGTTTTATTTATAATTTTCATTATTATTTTATATTTTTTTCATTTATGTATAATAATAATATTCGTACAAATGCCAAAATGTTGATTATGTTATTGTTTCCTCTTTGAGTTAAACGTGCTATCCATTTTAGTTGTTGCTGATGTTGGTAGTCCTCAAGTGATGTGGTTTCCGTTATTTGGTTCAGTTCTTTGTGATTGTGTAGCTGTAGTCCACAATGTTCAAAGAAGAGTGATCTTTGTCAAGTTTTCAGGTTGATCCTTTGGTGAATATATCATTGGATAAGATATGTTTGTACTTTATTTTTCTAAAGAATAAAGTTGAAAAATAAAACCGGAAATTATTTATCACCTAGCCTAATATATATGATATGTAATATAACAACAATATGAATAAATTCTGATTGATTAATACCAGTTTTATTGTGAAGACATTGATTTGCATAATAAAATCTGACACTTTTTTTTATTATTTGTGCGTATTAGGTATATATCAATAAGGCAAAAATAAGGCCTCATAATAAAAGAACAAAAAATCCAACAAAAACACTTATTTTACACAAATATATATAGTGTTCCAATAACTTGTATTGATTTTAAATGTGAATTAAGTTTAAGCGTCAAAGACAAGCCGCTGAAGATTTTTCGCAAAAAGTCCTCTTTAGTGATGAAATCCATTTTCATCTTGCTGGATTCGTTAATAAGCAGAATCGTCGCATTTTGGCTGATGAAAATCCAAGGAAGATTGTTGAAAAGTCACTGCATCCACAAAAAGTCACTGTTTGGTGTGCATTTTTTTTTTGCTGGCGGAATCATTGGGCCGTATATTTATAAATTTGAACGTCCATTTTCGTAATAGGCTTCGATAACACATTGTTTGATTGTTGTTCTTTCCATGGATAAAATTGCCAAAGACTTAAGTTGTTAAATCTGAAAGAAAAAAAAATCATAAGACGTTTAAACTTAATTTACATTTAAAATTGGTCCACCATATATATATATATATATATATATATATATATATATATATATACATATATATATATATATATATATATATATATATATATATATATATATATATATATATGTTAGGAAAATCAAAGACAAAGTGGAAAAAAATCGTGTGACGTGTTTCATCCTTCAGAACTTAATTAGTCTAAAACAGCGTTTCTCAACCGGGGTTCCCCGGAACCCTAAGGTTCCGCAAAAGGTTCCCAAGGCTTCCACGAGAACAAGTGAGATAAGCTAACACACTTTTGATTTTTCATTTAATTTCATATACGTAATATTACTAAACACACACAGTATATTCTTGGTTATTGTAATATTGCCTTGATTTGCCTTATGTCTTTTCAACATTGTCATTAAAAGATAAAAAAATAAAAAAACTGATGCAGCAATTATCTGTTTTCGTTCTGTTTACATTTATATTATAGGTATAAGATATTGGTTACTTATGTTTATTTTTTACATTTGAGTTTAGAATTTTTTTGTGTGAATGAATAAACGAACAGTATGAATTTTATTTAGCATTACCGAAAATTTGACAAAGTATTAATTTTTCCTTAAACCAGTTATTCAAAAATATATACTATGATATTTGCCACGTGAACTACGATGAAAATAAAATGAGAAAGATCATTTTGTTTTTGCGCAAGGATTCCTTGAGACATGTAATTTATTTTAAGGGTTACGCAAGGGTAAAAAGGTTAAGAAACGGTGGTCTAAAGTGAATTCAACCCAAAATAAAAAGAATTTATATTTACTAAAATTCACACCAAATTCTCCCGGAGCGAGGCCCTTCTATTGCACTCCGGTTGGGTTGACCTTTGCCATCGTCCCAAATGTGGGCGACTCGGTGCGCTATTTTTAAGTGTGGGGTTTGCATTCGCACTCACGCCGATAAACAAGCCAAAAAGAGATTAAAAAAATTTTTTTTTGTTTAAATTCTAAAATATTTCCTTGTAAGTATCTCAGATATCATCCGCACTTATGAAATGTGAATAATTCCCTGATTTTGGTAATTTTTCATTCTGTGGGTTGGAGTTGTTGCGAGGCAAGCTAAACAAATTTTGATAAATTTTGGGGTCTGCATTCGCGCTCACTCCGATAAACAAGCCAAAAAGCGATTTCTTTTCTTTTTACTTTTAAATTCTAAAATATTTCCTTATAAGCATATCGAATATCATTCGCACTTACGAAATGTGAATAACCACCTGATTTTTGGTAATTTTTCATTTTGAGGGTTGAAATTGTTGTGAGGCAAGCTAAACAAATTTTGATAATTTTTTTATAATTTCAAAAGAGTGCCAATAATTTAATAAAAAAATTAATTTAAAATTTATAATTTCTTGGGGTGAATTAATATTTGCGGTAAGTAACTTTACATTATTTGGGGTGAATTAATAGAAAAGATCCGTGATGTTGACGTTGATGTAAATACCCACGTGTACGAAAGAGAGAGGATACTGATATTTTAAACTTTTAAATTTATTTATTTTTATTTAATATCCGTCTGGGTATATAGTCTAGTCAGTTTCATTTAGTTTTCTTTTATATTTTGTTATCACTTGTTATTAAATATCTCACATTGTGATAACAGGTCATCTGTTAAGAAAGATGGAATGTAAAAAAATTATATCCCTTTTTCTACCATATTTAACTGGAGGGTAAAGCGGGGCACAAAAGTAACACCATTTTTTAAAAAAATATCATACCGATCATATAATTAAAGCCAGACACGGTTATTTAAGCTGTACATGAACATTAGAATTAAGTGGGTATTGCGATGAGGAGCTATTCTGGATGTCATTTCAATTTAAGGACTTAACGGAAGAAAAATGAAAATTGTATAATGTTACTTTTTTTTACCCCACTAGTGAGGCATAAAGTAACAGATAATGAGGCACAATGTTGTAGCGGACCGTGTGGGTTTACGTGTCGTCAAATTAGGAACACATGCTGTTTATTCCTGCTAGAAGGTCCAACTACAAGAACATGGCGGACTCAAGTTGAGTCCAACCGAAGATGTAAAGAAAACAAACAAGACCGATATATACATGTCAACAAATATATGTATTAAACAACAAATTTACAAGTGACAAAGACATCAACATTTGTGTTTGTGTGTGAACGTAAAGAGTTTGTATTTTGGTGAATGTTCGTACGTACGTGTATTTCATGGCGTTTTCCCACAAGTGGGTAAAACGCAGATCTCTGTGAGAGATCACATGTTTAAATGTGTCCGCTGAAATGCGAAGTAGAAAAGAGAACGAGGCAAGAAGTCGCCCAGTATTTATAGTGTAGGGAGAGCGACCCCTAGTGGACAATTAGGGAATTAAGGAGGAGCTAGCCCCGACAATGTAACATAGTGATGTAAATTTTAATAACAAAAATTAGGACAATGAAATCTGATTTACGCTTCAAATCCAAGCTTATGTAACTTTAACAAATATAACATGATAATTTGAAAACGGTGTAAAAAGTGATAAAACTTGTCTTACACAATATACAAAATAAGTGAAATTCTACTTTCACGTGTAGATTTTGGATATTCTGCTCTTCACGTTTGCCTTTCGTTGATATTCAAGCGATGAGGCAAGAAAAGGATAGTAACACTTAAGAGAAAGTAACACAAGAGGCCATTGCCGTGTGAAATAATAATTTCACACCAAAAAACAGTGCCTTACTTTTTACATCGTGTTATTTTGTGTCCCGTTTTACCCCCCCTCTCTCTCTCTTTCTATATATATATATATATATATATATATATATATATATATATATATATATCATTGTTTTTAAAAAAATATATAATCATCTTAACACCGGAATTCCCAAGTTTCAAAACTGAAGCCTCGATTCAAATTCAAATCATAAAAAACTTAAAATACAAATTTCCGTCCCATTATCAAGCGATGTTAAGAATAACTTTTTAGAAATTGATTTACTTAATTTATAAGTCCAGACAAATTTGATATTTTTAGATGTTGGAGTTAACGAAAATTCCATCTTTTTTTATTTTAGAGGTGTAAGATTTAACTTATTTAAAAAACTCATTTATCTACTGTATTGTAGCTATCAAGTCGGTCAAATCAAAGTGGGGGCTGGGGTATCTGTCTATTGATACAAACTATATATATATATATATATATATATATATATATATATATATATATATATATATATATATATATATAAAGAAATATACTCTTAAGGTGTGCTATATTTATGGGCTAAAGTGCTCAATATCAGAGATAGAGTGTGTGTAAATATAAAAGTGAATATTGAAGTCAACACTTAGAGGCGACAGGCTGTTTCATGCTAAACGCAATCGTCAGGCCACGTGGCCGGACGATTGCGTCTAGCATGAAACAGTCTGTCGCCTCTAAGTGCTGACTTCAATGTTCACTTATATATATATATATATATATATATATATATATATATATATATATATATATATATATATATATATATATAATCAATTCATTTTTAATCCGATATTTTTATTACTTCAAACATAATTACAGTGGACATTCATATTTGAATAGACACGCCATTTATTTTTTTTTTACTATAAACTAGGGGTACCTCCTCCAAAGATTCTCTAAAAATGACTTTATATGATAAAAAGAATGCCCCAAATTTAATAAAAACAAAATTTTATTGTTAAAGTCTTTGTTATTACTAAGAGACCAAAGGAATTTTTGATTATTAAATTATATTTTTAATTCGTTTTATAACCTTCAAACTTTTGGTTAAAAATTTTGTTTTTCTTGTATCAACGAGTGACCATAAATTAATTTGAGTGTCATTTTGCGGTGAATTTGGAAATTCTTGGAAAATCATATAATTGTCGAATTTTAATAAAACTTTCATTTTTGTAGCGCTTATATTATAATGACAAGAACTTGGAAAATGTACATCACCAATTTTTTTTCCATACCGCTACAGAAAATCTCTGAATCGTAAAAAAAAAAAAATGCAATAAAACTAAGACATTGTTTAATTAGAAAAGCTTTTAATTGTTTTTATGAATATGATATATTATGGACACTATTGTCTTAAGAAAAATATATTGTCGATGGATAATGAACATTTACAAGATTTTTTTCATTTCAAAAAATGAATTATAATAATTTATGAAGTTTTAAATCTTTTAAAATTCTGTATTAATTTCTAGCAGTTAGAAGATATTGTTATTAATTGAAAACTCGAGTTGCTAATCCTAAATGAAAAGTTTAGTGACTCCAGTATTTTAAAGAGAATTTTGAATTTTTTTCTGCCCTTATAAACGTGCCGCTTTTTCTTTTTTTTTTTTATAAATACGGTCGTCCATACACGACATTATCACAAAATAAGAGCGGTAACTATAGCAAATATAAAAAATATTGATAATTTTTTAACATTTCCTCAGCAAGCAACTTCGTAAGTAAGACTATAAAGCCAATAAAATATTACACTATTTACGTTATTCGGACTATTGTCCTCATCTTTGTCGCCATATTTATCACAACGTTTCGGCCTTCTCCAGGTGGTTGAAATGTCAAACTGAACCCTTTATTTCGCTCACTGGGGTAGACTGTTCTAGTTCCACGTGTCATGTCTAATGAATGTCAGCTATCTCCTGTTAACTCCCCTCTCAAAGTTAACCAGGTATTACACTCACACTCTTTGTGTGCTGTCACTGGATCTAACTAACGCCTTTATCCACTGTGCCATGTGTCCTTGAGTACATCTGTGTATGAATTTCTGGACTCAGAAATATAGACAGATACTGAATAAAAAATTAGATTACTTAGAATATTTTTCTAAATTTTTACGATTACTGGGTAGTTAGAAAATCATATAAAAAGGGCATTCACGCTGTCTTCATCAAGTAATTTTTACAATTATGTGCCCTCCACTTAAAAAAGGCCAAACTATTAAGCTATCGATAAATGTGTCAAAACCTCATAAAAAAATCCACCTCCGTGCGAAAAAATACTTTTCTGTGATATTTTAACTAAAAGTAAGTAATATTTGTTTTCAGATTAATTAAACTATAAATCAGTTAATCTTCTTCAAATAACGTTTCAGAAGAGTATATTTTATTTTTGAAAGACTTTTTAATAAAGAGAACTACGTTTTTCTGACAGATTTGTCAATATGGACGATTTAATCGACTTTACTGATGATTAGAAAATAAAAATTTAAATTCGTTTTGAAATACAGCAAAATATTTTGCTTATTGGAAATATTAAATTTAATCTATTAGCTTGGAATTAAAACTAAAATAAAAACTTCAAGAAAGATTTTTCATTTTTAAAATTCATTTTAAAACTTAAGTCAAGCTTTTTTTTTTGGAGGGACCCACTTAAATATTTCTGTTTTATAATTCATAACATTCTTCTACGCCTAAAAAGAATTAGTAGTTTCTTTTTGAAATGGAGAAAATGTTATGTCAAAAATAAAGATAAATATTTAAAATGTTTTAACAGGTAAAATACTCGTTTAGTCACGCGGTAAATAAAACTAATTTTTAATTTTAATGAATCTGATTGAATGAATTATACATTAATTATAATATTTCAGACATCAGCTACGAAGTATAATTTTATTTTAGTTTCAACCTTCTTAAATCAAATCAATTCTTTAATAGATTTTGTTTCCAAACACCCAAGATAATACAATGGAAACAATTGTTACGTCCGTGTTATAATTACAGACACCAAAACCGTGACATAAAAAGGAGAGTCATTTTTTTATCAAACGAAAGGTTAAGGGGGAGATAACTCTCGAAACAGTAGTTGTAGTAGTCAATGTCTCATCTTTTCTAAGCTGACGATTATTGTCGGCCATAACTGTACAATGTTTGACGATAGTAATCAAATTTAAATAAGAGAATATTTCTTGATATAAAATGAATTTCGCCTCAGTTTTTTTTCTTGTTTACGCTGTATCTGGAAAGTGGATATTGGCAGACAGAGAAATTGGTTAATGCCGTTTTCTTTTGACGACGGAACAGAGCCTTAATTTTTGGTCACAGTGACATAAAAGACTTGCTCAAGGATGCCTGTAGTTTTCACTTACCTCACTGTCTGAGTGCTTTTAACGACTGCCATTGAAGCCATTTTCTTTATGTGTTCTCCAGCATGTTCTATGGACACATAGAATCTGTTGGTCGAGACCAAAATACGAATTACCGATTCAACGAATGATGGAGCAAAAACCGGAAGAGAATAAATTAAAGAAAATCATCTAAAAAAATAAAATAAAACAAAAGCAGAAAAATACATGACAGTCTCCAAAAAGATTCTAAAAATGCAGAGTTAGAATAGGGAATGGTATTGTTGTGGATCTAGGAAGGCTGCGTGAATATTTAAAGTTGCTCTGCAAATAAAACATGCAACATCCACAAACAAATTTAAGTAAAAAAATCAAATGATATTCAATTACGACAAAAAGGATATGGTTGGAACAACAAATAAATTTTTAATATGGAGAATATTACAATTTTGTTTTGTAAAGATGTGTGCGAAAGCTTGACCAGAGTATTTTAAAGAGAAAAGTTCTTGATGCTGGTTTGGAAATGTTTCGTATGTTTGTAATTTAGTTTGGAAAATTTCGTACGTGCGTGCATGTGTGAATGTTTTCAGCGTTCGACCGCGATGGGGTCGCAACGCAGTTTCCTTTAAGGTTACATTTTCGTAGACGAATGAAAGAAAAGAGAGAGAACGAACTCGTGTCCGGCATTTATAATTAACGTAATCATGTGACAGGCTCCCAGAAAAAGAGCGGGAAAACTTGACTTGGTCACGCGCTGGAAAAAGACTTGTACGTGGGTGGATTGCAACGCCCACTTGTGTGTTTATTGACCAATTGAAAGTTGAGATTTCCTGAAAATATGGT
Organism: Acanthosepion esculentum; assembly: GCA_964036315.1. Taxonomy (NCBI): domain Eukaryota; kingdom Metazoa; phylum Mollusca; class Cephalopoda; order Sepiida; family Sepiidae; genus Acanthosepion; species Acanthosepion esculentum. The sequence continues at coordinate 28,393,249 of OZ038507.1, read as the reverse complement.
GGGTAAGCTCTTTCATTCACTTTTTGCATAGATTTGTACAAAATTCAACATTGATAAGAAAGTGGTATTGGGATGCTAAAGTATTCATTAAACTTTCTTTTAGGATTGTTTATAGATCGACATAGCTTTGTGTTATTCAGTGAATAAGAAAAAAAAAACGTTGTCACTTTTATTTGCAACTACCTGAATATCATGAAAATATATGAAAAATGGTTTATAAAGAATTTTATTAGTTAATAATACAAAATAATTAAAAATAATAATTAATAAAAAAGTGTAAACAAATAAATATTATAATCGTTTAAGTTTGTCTTATACACGTACTTTTTTTTAGAGAAGTGCATTCTAGAGAAAGCTAGAGAGCTTCTGACAAAAATTGTTGAATTTACGCGTAAAAATTTCTATTTTTCGAATTGGCTGTAAAAGAACCGCCAAAAATATTTCGATCAAGGTGGATTGTTTCAAATTCATTTTTAAATTTAAAAAAAAAAATAACCAAAAACAATTACCTTTTATTATCCAGTCAAAAGCGATGGCTTACGTTCACGTAAATTTGAAGTTAAGATCTGTTTGGAGCCCCTTCAATCTCTATATAAAGAGGAGGGCCAGTGGACAATATTCAGAAGGTAATCAAATGTCAAAACAGAAAGATTTAATCTTGAAGGCAGAATGTATAAGGACCCAGAAAGGAAAGCAATGTTTGAGAAGTATACTTAAATGCAGTGCCAATCGCTATCTACTCTCCTCCTGGTTACTCTTTTCTCTTTCCGCTCATTATTAATGTTTCTGCTTCTAATTTTTCCACAACCTGTGACACCCTTGTGTCTTAGTGGCTTTCCTGCCTTGCATAGGGTGAAAACGATTTAAAAAACAAAACAAAAATATCTCTCTATATTTCTGAGATGAGGTATTATGTACACTATTTATATTATTCGAACTATTGTCCTCATCTTTGTAGACATATTTATCACAACGTTTCAGCCGTTGTACGCTCCGGCCTTCTTCAGGTGGTTGGAATGTCGAACTGAATCCTTTATTTCGCTCGCTGGGGTAAACTGTTCTAGTTCCACGTGCCATGTCTAATGGATGTCAGTTATCAGTTATCTCCTGTTAATTCACCTCTCCAAGTTCTCCACTGTCTTAACCAGGTGTTGAACTCATAACTTTTAAGGACACATGGCACAGTGCATAAAGGCGTTGGTTAGATCCAGTGACAGGACCCAATGTGTTGTGAGTTCAATACCTGGTTAAGGCAGTGGAGAACTTGGAGAAGGGAATGAACAGGAGATAACTGATAACTGACTGAAAACAAAAATAACTTCGTTCTGTTTTTTTTTTCTGCTGTCGATTAGGTGGATGTATCGGGTTAATTCCTCCTAATTTTCGAAACTGCTACTAGGGGACGCTCTCCGACACTATAAATACGCGGCGACAATTCTTTATCACTCTCTTAATTTTCTGATTTTATTCGTCAACATGTAAGTCTCTCACGGAAAAATGCTTTCCCTTTTGGGAAACGCATGAACAATATATACACACATACACACGTATGTACGTACATTCACACACTACACACACTTTGCATTCAAAAAGTTTTCGCATTCATTTGATACACATATTATTGTTTATGTCGTTTGTATATCTTTGTTAATACATTATTATTTGTTTGTACACGTATATCGGTTCTTTTTGTTTCTTTACATTTCTTTACGTGGGCTCACATCCCGAGTCCGCCATGTTTGTTGTGGGAATTTCAGGAGACACACGTGTTTATCTCTCAACGCATACTCTGATGCAACCTTTTTAAGCTCATTGTAACGCCTAAAGTACGCAGGTGTAGGCTTTAAGAAAGCTTTATTCAACTGAGAATACAAGGTTCGCGTATAGTGTCCCTCTATAGTCCCACTAAACAGAAATAGCTCTCTCAAAGAGGAGAGTAACACAACAAAGGGAGTGCACTCTTGATTATTCATAACAATCATTATATATTTTTGATCTGTTACCTGCCTCACAGTGCATGAAATGACATTTTTATGTAAGTATATCTTGTAAAATATTGTAATTTGTTATATATTATTTTAATGTTTCGTAATAAATGTTTGTTTCTTTTGAAATTTCACGTAATAGTTTCGAGTCTGGTTTTCGTATGTGCCTTTATTAATGTTCGGGATAAAAGAGGGGACGTTCTCTTTTCGTTTTCTCCCAAGAAAATAAAACTTCCAAGTTTTATCAAAGAACTAAACATGACTTCAATCATGTAGGGGACGGATTTTCAATGACCTTATTTCAGATACTGGTCATTATTTAAAAAAAATACTATGTGCACGGGCATGAAAAGTTTGTGGTACTAATATATTTGTATTACGTCCAAGTCATAGTTTACCGACAATGTGGTGCTCACACTCACCAGTGTAGTAGACCGGGGTGTGAAAATGTTTGGATGATGTAGATATCTCTGGGTTAAGATTTCCTGCTGGCCGGTCCAGCTACATAGGAATGTTGGACTATAATGGAGTCCAAAGAAGATAAAGAAACAAACAAGACCGATATACATGTATGCAAACAAATATATATTAATAACAAATTACAATGACATGAAGGGTTACAGAGTGTTGTATGGAGAAGTTATGGTGAGTGTGTTGAGTGTCCGTACGAACGCGTATATTGTTTTTAGCGCGTTCCCAGAATATGGGAAACGCTGTATGTGTGAGAGGTCACATATTGGAATAAGTAAAAAAAAAAGGAATTTTTTTTTTTACCTCGCCTCACGCGCGAGGTTGCGGCCCGAGGCCTGAGTTGAGATAGCTGGCCGCACGTGTGCGTAAGCCGTAAAAGAGGAAGAGGCGAAAGGTCAGCCAGTATTTATACTCGTGGGAGAGAGAGACCCCTGGTGAAGGATTAAGGAAATGAGGAGGAGCTAACTGCGACATCAATTGATACACTAACACCGGATAAACGGAAATGAAAGACGAGATAAGCATACACGATTAAAGCATTTAATAAGTACGTATTATATTATACTATACGCAGATATTACAACGATCCGCATGTGTCCCAAAACAAATTAATGTACGTATGGCTTCAAGAACAAGCATGTCTGAACAGACGTAAAAAAAGACAAACACAAATTTCTTCCTTTTTCTAGTTTTCCTGACAAGGTGAAATAAAGTGCCTTTCCGAAGTCCGACACACAATGTCTCTTTTCCGCTCAACTAAAAGCAGTGAACATCATGTTCTTTCTCCAGGTTGTGTGGACTTCAAGAAATTGGGAAGATGTTAAACGTTCAACGAATGAAAGCTCCTAAAAAGAAAATTTTCTAAGGGGCTGAATTCACACGTGACCATCTGACACGTTATGTCAGAATCCCCGCCCCCAATCCAAGAGAAGACGATTATTCTCTCACTACAGCGGTACAGTGTAACCCGGATATAAGAGACTCGGATAAGATAGATTTTCTCTGGTCCCAAATTAGAGCCATACTTACCTAAACAAAATAAACCAAACCCGGATATAAGAGAAACCTGGATATAAGAGACTTCTTCTCCGGTCCCGACAACTCTCTTATATCCGGGTTACACTGTATTAGAATTTGTATGATTCAATAAGTTATATTAAAGATGGTTATATGACGGTTGATTGATAGGTAAGCTTTTCATTTCTATTTGGGCAGGAGGTGTCGAGGAGATATCACTTTACAGGCTTGATAGAGTTCAAAAGCGTCCCCGAGTCCTTGTTAGAGAATAATTATTTTCCAACCTCCAACCTCTCTCTCACAAGCGAGATCTAGCGAGTCTCACACTGCACTATCGCTAATACTATGGAAAGTGCTCGGACGAACTGCATCTCCTGGTTCCATCAGGTCTGTCCGTAACCGGCAGGATCCGCCATGCCATTTACATAGTAACAAACCACTCTCATTCCCTCCGTATTTCATCAGCGATAAGTAAGTTCCACTCAAACAGCATCTAATCGCGAACCACTGCCCTATGCAACAGACTCCCAAGAGGATGTTTCCTCGATCACTACAATCTTAACCTGTTCAACCATTATCTTCCCCTCCTATCCGTATCAACTACACCTTAAAAAAAGCATTAGATCAGATAGAATAATGAAACTGGCATCAAAATGAAATATTTTATTTCTCTTCAAAATTACATGGCTTGAGTGATAGATTAAGTTCCTATTCTTATAAATTCTTATCTGTTAACAAAAATCAAGACATTTTCTGCGTAAATCTTCATTCTTATTTTAAAAAAATCTTTTCTGTTAATTCACCCCAAAATATTAGTTCACCCTAAAATAAAAAGAATTTATATTTACTAAAATTCACACCAAATTGTCCCAGAGAGAAGCCCTTCCATTGCACTCCGATTGGGTTGACCTTTGCGATCGTCCAAAAAGTGGGCGACTTTTGCGCGCTATTTCTAAGTGTGTGCGTGTGTGTGCGTGTGGGGGGGAGTCTACATTCGCGCGCACCTCGATAAAGTAAAAAAAACAGATTTTTTTTTGTTTTTAAATTGTAAAAAATTCCTAAGTACCTCAAATATCACCCGCACTTATGAAATGTGAATAGCCCCCTGATTTTTGGTAATTTTTCATTCTGAGGGTTGGAGTTGTCGTGAGGCTAAACAAATTTTGATAAATTTTGGGATCTGCATTCGCACTCACGTCGATAAACAAGCCAAAAAGAGATTTCTTTTCTTTTTTGTTTTTTAAATTCTAAAATATTTCCTTGTAAGCATCTCGAATATCATTCGCACTTACGAAATGTGAATAACTCCCTGATTTTTTGGTAATTTTTCATTATGAGGGTTGGAGTTGTTGCGAGACAAGCTAAACAAATTTTGATTTAAAATTCATAATTTCTTCGGGTGAATTAACTCTCTTGCTGCAAAAGTTCAGAATGAAAATAACACGGGAACTACTTTTGCATATTTTAATTTTTGAAACTTAACAAATTTATTTACACTATTTACATTGTTCGTACTCTTGCCCTCATCTTTATTGTCATATTCATGACGTTTCGGTCGTTGTACGGTACGGCCTTCTTCAGGTGATATACGTTGGAATTTCGAACAGAATTCTTTATTTTTGTTGGCTGAAGTAATCTAGTGACTTGATCCAAAGAGATGTGAGTTCCATACCTGACCACAGCGGAGGTGAAAAAGAACTTGGAGATTTGAGTTACTAAAGGGAAAATAACTGAAAACTGAGATATCCAGAAAAGTCACGTGGAACTAGAACAATCTACACCAGTGAACGAAATAAATGGTTCCCTTCGAAATTCCAAAGTATATCACCTGAAGAAGGCCAGAGCGTACAGCGGCCGAAACGCTGTGAATATAACAATAAAGATCAGGACAACAGTCCGAACTATGTAAATAGTGTAAATAGTTACAATACATAATCTCAGAAATATACAGGGTGATTGAAAAGTAATTCCCTATTTTATGTATTATGGACTCTTCCGTCTAACTATAATTTTTACAAGACGGGAGAGTCCATCATATATAAAATAGGGAGTTACTTTTCAATCACCCTGTAGACAGATATCAACAAATTCATTTTTTAAATATTAGCCGCTTAATTCGATTAAAACTTTTTGAAAGAACACTTAAGACAAGATATAACAAAAAAATGGGTGGTGTAATAGTTAATGAATCGTAATTGTTAATCGGAGAGCCGAGTTCGAATTCCAGTCGGGTTCGTTATATTCACTTACGCGCACTCTTGGGAAAGGTATAAATCCACCTCTTCCCCCAGCCATGGGTTAATTAATAAGACTTGTATCACTAAACCATTATTATCTTAAAAAATAAAATAAAATTGTGTAGAAAAAATATTTAGATTTCGGCATTAAATAACCCATAGAGGTGTTGATTTGCCACTAAGCAAAAATAACTAACCAATCAACAAATGGTGTTAATGTTTTGATAATGTCCCATAGAATTAACGGATGCTTAAGAAATGTCTAAAAATGCCGATAAAACAAGTTAGGGATATTCCCTCTTCGCATCGGTTGGAGAAAGCTATGTATCACAAAAGAAGTATTTTTCCTCAACTTGAGCTCGTAATTCTTAATTTGGTTTCGCGCAATGAATTCGCCCGTCTTTTGCTCGTAAAAAAAATCTGTTCCGTTCAATGTCCTGAAAACGCTAGAATGTAAACAGGAGCGTCTATTCCAGCAAAGTGGTTCTTGTTACAGCGTCCGACTTCTCGTTGTTCCTTCTGCTTTTGTTTTCCTTTGTCTGAAACTAGACGGTCGTAATCGAGATAATTAGACCGGAATTGTGTCAAGTAACCATGGCGCCAAACTCGCCCAGAAAGATCTAAAACTCTCAGCTGTATACAACCACCTTCTCAGATCGATTATTAAAAATGGCTTCCAGCGAATGAAGATGGGAAGGTCTCGGCGAGGACCATCCTTTCTCGAACCTTCTGGACTGGCGCTACACAATCACAAACAAAGAACTATAACAGATAACAGAAACTACATCACTTGAGGACTTTCAATGGCAGCAATAATTAAAATGAGTGGCGCATTATACTCGAAGAGAAAATAATGACATAATCAAGATGTTGACACTCCACGCTACCCCAAACGAAAAGCAAGGAAGGAAACATCCGTAAATACAGGAAAGATCAGCCACGGGACTTGAGAAACCTATTTTCCTGAAAAATTATTTTAAATTAAAAATTTTATAAATTTCAAACGACAACAGCATTAACTGCTCGGTTAGTGAATGCCGAATGTTTCCTTATAAGGAAAGGGCTAAGAATACCTTTACCATTCGAGGTAAGGAAAACAGATACTACACTTTGATTCCAGGCCGATAGTTAAGGAATGAAGAAAAGCATAATTGGCTGCTCGGTTAGTGAATGCTGAATGTTTCCTTATAAGGAAAGAGCTAAGAATACCATTATCATTTGTTGACAGACGTCTTAACATGGTAGATATGGCAACGGAATCGGAGTTTGAAGGAATTCCATGTTTCCATGGGGTTTGAATTATGTGCTTTGTTGATATATTGATAAGCTAATTCCATTTAAAAAAAGAGAAAGAGAGAAGGAGGAAGTAAGGTAAATAGGAGGGAGAATATGAAAAGAAAAAAGAGAAAAAGAGGAGGAAAAGAAAAAGAGGAAAAAGAGGAAAAGAAAAGTAGGTGGAAGAAAAGAAAAAAGATTAAGAGGATGGCGAAGAAAAGGAAAAAGCGTATGAGGAGGACGGAAAGAAAAGGAGTAGGAGGAGGAAGAGGAGAGAAAATAAGAGAAAGAGAGAGAGAGAGGGGGGGAGAGAGAAAGAGTAGCTGAGATGGGAGAGAAGAGGAGGATAAAGATAGACGAAAAAAATAAAGGGAATAATGGAGTGGGGGAGAAGACGTGGCTAAAAGGTTGAATGGTGACTAAAACGAAGAGAGAAGAAGAAAAGAGATTAGAGGAGGAGAATGAAGGAAGAGGGAAAGAAGAGAAGTAGGAAATGTAGAGAAAGAGAGAATAGAGGGGGAAAGGAAGAACAAACAAAAATAAATAAAAATGAAAAGGAAGAATAAACATTTGGGTAACTTTAAAAGAGAAAAAGAAAAAAGAAAAAAGGGAGAAAAAGAATAAATGAGAAAAAGAAAAAAGTAAAAGAAAAAGAAAGAAGAAAAAGAGAAAAGAAAAAAAGAGAAAAGAAAAAGAGAAAAAGAAAAAGAAAGAAAAAGAGGAAAGCAAAAAGAAAAAAGAAGAAACCGAAAAAGAAGAGAGGATGGAGATGATCGAAGAGAAAGAAACGGATAAGAGAATAAACGAAGAGTGGGGGAGAATTGGAGAAAATGAAGGAGAGAAGAGGGGAAAAAGTCTCAGAAAAGGAGGAGAGAATAAGTAGAGAGAATTGGGGGAAAAATAGCCAGAAAGAGATGTGAAAAGGAGGAAAAAGAAAATGAAGGGAAAGTCCGGGAGAGAATTGAAGACAGGAGAGAAGTGTGAAAGGAAAGAAATCAAAGAAAGAAAGGAAAGTATGAAGTTGAGAGGGTCTTGATAAGAACTGGGAAAAGCTGAGGAGAGAAGAGTAAACATTTGAAAAGGGGGAATAGAATTGTGAGTGGGGGAGAGATTTGAAAAAGTAAATGTAGAGAAGAGTTTCAAGAGAAGAAGGGGGAGAACTGTGGAGTGGGAGAGGAGAGATCTGAATAGATCAATGACAAAATTAAGGGAGAGTTATGAAGAACTGGAAAAAAAAGACGGGGAGAGAGGATTGTGAAGGTTACGGGAGAAATCGGGACCGGAAGAAGAGAGAATAAAGGGAGGGTGAAAGAGAGAATTGAGAAAGCAGAGGGAAGAAGAGTGGAAAGGTCAAAAGGGAGACCGAAAAAGAAGAAAGGGAAAATGAAAAATGAGTCGAAATGAGAATTGGAAACGGAAGGAAAGTATTGAGAGAGTAGAAGAGAGATCGGAACTGTTAGAGAGATATTTGTAGAAAGCACGGGAGAAATTTGAAAAGGAGCTAAATAAAATATAGAGGGGGATAGGGAAGGAATTGGAGAAGGCAGAAGAATATCAAAGGTAGACGAGAGATCGGATCAAGAGGGAAATAAAATAAAGGGAGAGAATTGTAGATAGCATAGGTGAGATCTTAAAAGGAAGATGTGTCAGTGCAAGAAGAGTCAGAGAAAGAATTGGAAAAAGCAGACGAGAGAAGTATGTAAAATGTATAGGAGAGTTCGGAGAAGAAAATGAAAGAGAAACGCTCGTTCCGAATTGGAGATAAGGTTAGTGAGAAGTGTGGAAGATTCAGAGGCGAAATCCGAAAATAAGGAAAAGAGAGTTATGGGAGAATTGGAATTGGAAAAAAAAAAGAGGAAAGAAGAGTGAAAATGATAGAAGAGAGATCGAAAATGAAGGAAGACGCAAGGAGAGAGAAGTTCAAGACAGTTGGAGAAAAGCGAAGAGAGAACAGCTGAAAGGTCAGAGGAAAGCTCATAGAGAGAATCAGAGAAAGCAGATGTGAAGAGTTTGAAGGGTAGAGGAGAGATCGGAACAGGAGTAGGAGTAGGAGAGAAGGAAGAGATAATCTGGTACAGAAATGGAGGAAGAGGAGGAGAATGCATGGAAAATTCAGAGTAAAGCTATGAAAAGAGGGAAAGAAAAAGGAAGAGAGCCTTAGAGAGAATTGGAGAAGGCAGAGGAGAGAAGAGTGTGAAGGGCTGAGGAGTGTTGGAGTGATAGGAATATCAGGGAGACAATCAGAGGAAACAAAGGAGAGATCTGAGGAGGAGGAAGAGAAGATAAAGGAAGAGTTGTGGAGTGAATAGGAAAGGCAGACGAGAGAAGAGTGTCAAGTGTAGAATTGAGGTCGGAGTTAAATGAATGAAAAGTCAGGGAGAAGACGGAGGTGGAGACTGGAAAGGGCAGAGGAGAGATATAAACAGTAGGAGATAAGGTGGACAGAGAATCAAAAGGAGGAAGCGGAGAAGAAAAAGAGAGAGAGAGATAGAACAGGAGGAAGAGGAAGGCGGAGCGAGACCAATAGAAAACGAGTAAAGAATAGGAGGGAGAAAGAATAGAACGTACGAAAGGAAGAGAATGATGATGGGCATAGATAAAAGAAGGTAACAATGAGAAAGAGGGCGGAGGAAGAGGCAAGAATAAAGAAGGGGAGTATTGAAAGAAACAGAAGAGGAGGTAGAGGAAAATATCGGAGGAGGAGGAAGAGGAGAAGAGAATATAGAAAAAACAGATGAGTAAAGGAGAAGAAAGACCGAAGGACGAAGAGAAGTGAATGAATAATGAGCAGAACGCGAGATCAGAGTAAATGAAGGACGGAGGAGAAAGAAAGATAGAGAGAAGAGAGGGTGAGTGAATTAAGTATGAGGAAAAGGAGAGTAATTAAGGTAGTAGGCGTAGTAGTAATAAAAATGGCTTGGTCGTCGCTTTGTATTCGGCGTTGAAGAAAGAGACGCAGGCAGAAAAGTAACGGTGTTAATATCAGCTATCACAGATAACGGAGAAGCAAGCAGTGTGAAGAGGTGGAGACAGGCGACAGGGCACTTAAGGAGACCCTTAATGGATTTGTAAACGAGTACAGTTGGATGAGCAGACAGTGACGACGATGACGACGACGATGGTCACGAGGAAAAAAAGAGAGGCGACAGACCACTGGAAAGGAAATGTGTTGAATGTTCTCGTGTGGTGGCACGTGTCCGTCAGTGTGCTTGCTAGCACCATTCTCTCTCTCTCTCTCTCTCTCTCTCTCTCAAAAGGCTAACTGGTCGCGCGTGGGTTCGTGAATTAATGCCTATCTAGCAGCATCAGTATACGCCACTTTTAGTTACGTAGGCTTTGAGAAAAAAGGAAAAAACAATACAGTCGTGCCCATAACTGTTAGAGCACCGGGAATGGGTTCGATATCGACATATTGTAGATTAAAACGAATCGAATTCAATAGGAGGAAAGACAACGATACAAGCAATAAAAAGAAAAGCAATACAGTCATGTCCATAACTGTTGGAGCACCGGGAATTGGCTCGATATCAACATATTGTAGATTTTAAAATGAATCAAATGAAATAAGAGAAAAGAAAACAATACAAAGAAAAACAAGACAGTCGTGCCTATAACTGTTGGAGCACCGGAAATGGGCTCGATGTCGCCATCTTGGACAGTAAAACGATTCCAATGCAATACAGGAAAAGACATCGATACCAGAGACTAAGAATGTTCTGAAGTATTGAGTAAACTCCATTCACTGTTTGCATGACTGATTGCTTCGTTTTCTACGACTTATCAACACTTTTCAGGTTATTTAAAGCCAGAAAATATTTTTAGATTGTAAGATTGTTTTGGGGGATAATACTGATTTAGAGATACAAATCTTACTAATTAACTCATAGCTGGGGGGAGAAGAGGTGGATTCGTATCTTTCCCAATGTTATTTGTGCATAAATGAATAATACGAACAGAATGGGAATTGGACCTCGGCACTTCGATTAACAATTTCGTGCGATTATCGATTACACCACCCGCACGTACAGGTTTACACAACCCTGTGTTCCAAAGTGGACGCAGGTTCAATCCATACCAATGAACCTATTTTCTTTACTAAGATTTCTTGAATGTTCCGGTTTACACAAAGTTAAAAAAATGTAGACAGAGGTCCGGTTTACACTAGATTCAAACAGATAGACAGAGGTCTGGTTTACACTAGATTCAAACAGACAGAGGTCCGGTTTACACTAGATTCAAACAGACAGGGGTCCGGTTTACACTAGATTCAAACAGGTAGAGATCCGGTTTACAGTAGATTCAAACAGGTAGACTGATGCCCAGTTTGTACTAGATTGAAACAAGTAGACAGAGGTCCGGTTTACATTAGATTCAAACAGGTAGACAGAGGTCAGATTCACACTAGATTCTAACATATAAATAGAGGCCCGGTTTACACTAGATCTAAACAGTTAGAAAGAAGTCCGGTTTACACTAGATTCAAACAGGTAGACATAGGCCCAGTTTACACTAGATTCAAACAGACAGGGGTCCGGTTTACATTAGATTTAAACAGGTACATAATGGTCCAGTTTACACTAGATCCAAATAGGTAGAGGTTCAGTTTACACTAGATTCAAACATGTAGATAGAGGCCCGGTTTATACTCAAGTCAAAATGAATGTTATTGGTCTGGGTTATAATAATTTGAAAATGTAGACAAATTGTCGTAAATGAAGGCATAGGTCTGGTTTATCAATAGATGTTCGTAGAAGTTTTTTCTCGACATGTAACACTTCTGGTCCTAGAATTTCGCAATCCGTTTATGAAATGTTTTATGTGATTTTTTACCATGTGTCCTAGTGAATTCTGTTGCCATTTTTCGAGAGCTTCCTTGTCCGGCTACCAACATGATTTAAATACGTGCGTCTTTCTCCTATGCTGTCTGAAAAAAAAAATTAGATACTATATATTTAAGTAAAAGTGATAAAAGTATTCATTTTTCACGGTTGATTAAATAATGTGGTAGGAGACGACAGAAAATGTGAGATAGATGTCCAAAGACGCATAGGTGTAACGAAAGATGTCTCGCTGAAACTAAGCTAAGTATGAAGACATCGGAAAATATCCGTAGAAACATAAAAAAGTGTGCTGAACTGTTATATACCATATTTAATAAGTAAATGCTGGGAAATAGATGAAGAAGAGACTTGAAGCTACAGAGATGTGATTTTGCCGATGAATGCTAAGAGCGTGGCTAAAAGATGTGACTCATTTTTTTTTACTATAATATTCACCCTGTACAAGGCCCGAAAGCCACTCGAGGTAGTGGGTTACAGAGTAAGAGGCACCAAGAGAAGGTATTAGGTAGAATGGAAACAAGAACGAAACATATGCTTACAATCAGAAATAGACAGCTGAAACCTCGGGGGTCACACAACGAGGAAAGTGGGCCTAGAGAATTTAACACTCACAGGACACAGTGAAGACTAGAGAAGCACGAGGTAAACAGCGCGTAACCAGTTTTTGTGAATGGATGGCGCATTGGGGACAAAGAGAGATTTTCATATAGAAATAATAGCTTAACGAAGAAAGGTTGAAACGTCAGGGCACAGTGAAATAAATTCCTGGACAACAAAAATCAACACTTTAATTCTGCCCATATCATTTTTGATTTGCAAATTGTCGACTTCGATAACTATCGTAAATTTTCAATATGATATATATATATATATATATATATATATATATATATATATATATATATATATATTTGTTGACAAATTTTGACAAATGTCGACACAATTGTTTCACTCTGTCACCATTCTGCCTCTCCTATTTTTTCTTTACCCTTCGACGCACCCTCTTAAAATGTACCTATTTTTTCCAAACAAATAGAAAAAAGGTAGTGATGTTCCACGTGCGGCCTGCTTAAAACAAAATTGTTCATAACCATTTTAGTTCTCACCAGTCGAGGTGCAACTAAATCTTTGTCGTGAGTAAATTGTTTTTGTCTATATGAAAAAATTATAATATATATATATATATATATATATATAGCTCATGAAAATACATTTCAATTGAGCACTGTTGAGTGATAAGCTAATTCTATAAACAACAGCCACCTGCACTAATGCAAAGCTCTTCAGTAAAATGAATGGAGCACTTTGGTTGATTGGCATTTGTTTACATTTGTAAAAACAATACGCTAGATTTAGTTGTGTAACTCTACTGAGTGAAGATAGCTCTGGCTGACTCCAAATTAGTTGTGTTTCAATCCGGGCTTGAGGCATTCGGAAGTCTAGTCGCACTGAGGAGCTGTGATACAGCGAAACAGTACTGTCTGTGAATGACATAATATATATATATATATATATATATACATACATACATATATATATATATATATATATATATATATATATATATATATATATATATATAGTGGGGCGAAACAAATATTCGTACACATACAAATTTTTAATTTATTGTATCTCCAACTAATGAATAAAAATACTTTTCATATAATTAACTGCACACAAATGTATAATAACTAAATATTCATAGAAAACGGAAAAAAATTGATTTAATAGAAATAAATCCTATTTATCTATTTTAATGGGTGAAAAAGTATTCGTACAAGACAAAAAATGAATACGTAATCTTCATTTAATACTTTGTAGATCAGCCATTATTCACTTCTGCAGCAACCAACCTCTTCTTGGAGTTCTCAATGATTTGCAAATTTTAGTTGGTATTTTCATCCATTCTTCTTCGCATATGGTCTTCAGATCCGGTGTGTTTGTTGGAGCTCTCGACTGGATTTGGATTTTCAAATAACGCCACAGATTTTCGATTGATTTAAACCTGGGGACTGATTTGGCCATTTCAGAATATTTACTTTATTTTCAGCAAGACATTTCTTCATAGATTTTGCAGTGTGTTTAGTATCATTATCTTGTTGGAAGATTCAATCAGAGAGAAGATCAAGTTTAGCAACCGAAATTATTAAGTCTGCTTCCAAAATATTTTGATATGCTGCAGCATTCATTCGACCATCTATTACTGATATGTTGCCAGTACATTTTGCAGAAGAAAGCCCCAAACCATGATACTGCCACCACCAAGTTCTACTGTTGGAACTGTGTTTTGTTTGAAGGCATCGCCATCTTTCCTCCATACGTGATTTCTAGAATTACGTCCAAATAACCCAGTTTTGGTTTCGTCTGTCCATAATACTCTTTCCCAATACGATTTTTCCTTATCCGGATGCTCACGAACGAATTTCAACCTGGCATCTCTGTCTTTTCAATAGCAGTGGAGTATTCCGAGGGAAGCGTTTACTTTAGATTTTTTCTATGAATTTTATTCCTTATTATTTAGTGACACAGATTCCTGATGAAAAGCAAATCATCTTGCAACTCTTGACAAGTAACCATTAGATTTTGTTTAATTTGAACGCATTAATTTCCTCGAAGATCTTGCAGAAATCTTCCGTGGAGCACCCGTTCTTTTTTGGTTTTCAACAGTTTTAAGTATTTTTTTTTATACCTTGCAATGAATGAACTAATGGTAATAGATGGAATATTCAGGTTGTCTGAGATTTTTCTGTCACATTTACCTTCTTTCCAGAGCTTAACAATCAGTGCTTTTTGCGAATTTGTCAACTCTTTACTCCTTGCCATGATGAAAACTTTCTTGCACGAATATCAATTACAGAATGTTCTGTTTGTATTTTTTAGACCAAAAATAACTACTGATAACATTACTGAAACATTCTAGAATATTACACATGAATAATCTAGAATATTAAAGCAATTTAAAAGTTTTAAAATCTGAACTTTGCATTGTACGAATATTTTTTCACTCATTAAAATGGATAAATGGGATTTATTTCTCTTAAAACAAATTTTTTCTGTTTTCTATGCATATTTAGTTATGCATTTGTATACAGTTAATTATATGAAAATATGTTTATTCATTAAAATAAATTAAAAATTTGTATGTGTGCGCATATTTGTTCCCCCCACTGTATATATATATATATATATATATATATATATATATATATATATATATATATATATATGAGACCCGGGTTCAAATCTCACCACGCTTGATTTGTCAGGAAGTAGACTTCCTGATGTTATCGGTCTGGAGGGCGCGATGCCAGCATGTGGCACCTTTGGAAAGTGCCTGAAAACCATACCCAAGCCTTGTGAGTAAAATTGCGTAGGTGGAACCCGTGGTGGCCGTCGATAGCTGTGCTAGCACGAAGTCACAAGTCATCGTGACCAAGGTTTAAGTGTGCTCGCCTTGTTCAAATTGTTGATCACACTAGATAACACGATCTCTCCCAGAAACTGTAACTAAGGTCTGCTCAGCATAGTTGCAGTATGGCTCTGTGTATGGCTCTGTTCTGAAGAACACAAATGTGCCTAAGCAAGCGTCTGCAATAGGGATTGGATAGCCGCCCTAATAGAGCGTATCCTCGAAGACGAGTCACCACCTATTATATATATATATTTATATATATGTACCATACTGAAAATTCAGAAATTATATATATATATATATATATATATATATATATATATATATATATATATATATATATATATATTGTTATGGTAGTTTACCCACACACGCATGGACTCTACCGGCTATAAATAAGAGCAGGTACTGCCTTTTGGAGAGGAAAGTTTCCAGCAGTCAGCTCTGACAGTCGGACCGAACATTCTTGTTGTAACACTCTCGTTTGTATATGTTTGTATTACTGTTTCTGTTAATATATTTGTTTAACTCAATTCCTCTCTTGTGTCTTTATTTCTGGCCTTAACAAGCCCACAACATATATATATATATATATATATATATATATATATATATATATATATATATATATATATTCTTTCTTTCGGATCTGAATGTGAAATGTAGTGTAACAAAGTTATTCCCGGTGTTGCTCGAATAGTCTGGGGGTTATCTTAAGGTTTTAAAATATATGTGTATTCCGTTTTTTAATTATTTCTTGTTTAAATAATCGAGTTTCTGTGTGTGTGTGTGTGTGTGTGTGTGTGTGTGTGTGAGAGAGAGAGAGAGAGAGAGAGAGAGAGAGAGAGAGTGAGAGAGAGATAGAGATAGAGAGACCGTTTAGTTATATATGTGAGCTATGCTTATTTTTAAAAATAACTAAACTAGCCTGAAGACCCAAAAGGTGAAACTGCAGGACCAGGTGAGGAATTTTATATTTTTTCTTTCTTTTCTATTATATTTTAAGAAACGTTTTTAAAATTGATCTACAGTTTATGTTAAGTTTTTTTGCCCACTATTTATTTAGATATCTCCCTCCTCCTCCTCCTCCTCCTCCTCCTCCTCTCTCTCTCTCTCTATCTGTAGATAGAAAACTGAATAGTGCCTTTAAACACAGTTTCTTGAAATAAACATATCTAACCAGTTTCGTATCGTAACGTAAAAAAAGCAATTTCTAAATTTATATATTTAATTATATTAAATTAATATTATTAATATAATAATATAATATTATATATAATATTATTATATATATATATATTTTAATATATATTATTATATATAATATATATATATAATATGAAATATCATATTATATCTAATATTATGTTATAAAATATAATATAATATTAAATTAATAATTATATTATATTAATTATAATAATATAAACTCGTATCGTAACGTAACGTAACCAAAGCAATTTCGAAAGAAAGGGTTGGATTTTTTTATTTATTAATCCAATAGATTTCATTACTTAAACATTATTTTTAGTGGATACTCACATTTGAGTTGAATGTTTCGTTTATTTATTAAACAGTATATTTATTTTCGGCTACTGGGCTGAATGTTCACTACCCCCCCATATATATATATATATATATATATATATATATATATATATCATGAAATTATTACATTTGTCCGTATGTAAAAATTTTATAATAAATAACTCCTGTTCTACTCCTGGTATTGAGCCCTCTTTTGAATTAATGCTGTGAACTGTTGAATTTATATTCTTTTCGTTCTTATTACACGTATATATATATATATATATATATATATATATATATATATATATATATATATATATATATATATTAAAATAAAGAGAAAGAACAGTAAGATTTACAATCCAGTGTTCCTATGAATTATTTTTATTTAAAAAAAAAACAGAGCTTAATACAATTCTGCAGAGCATAAATATTATAACTTTACTAATTTAAAAATATGGTTCCATCGCTACACAGGAATTACCATGTTTCAAAAACAAACTAAAATCCCTAGTAATTTAGTTTTGGAAACATGGTAATTCCTGTGTAGCGATGGGACTATATTTTTAAATTAGTAAATTTATAATATATATATATATATATATATATATATATATATATATATATATATATATATAGAACGAAAGGGAATTTTTCTTTACTGATGCATTTCGGTCTCTTAAGGACTTTATCAAAGTAAATGTAAGGATTCTTATTTTGCAATATTTATTTGTAAACAGAAGTAAAAAATATCGTCAAGTTTTTAAATTTAAAAAATTTAAGGACGCTCTAAAATATTCTTAAAGCTGTGTGGAGGACGCTAAGTGATATAATTAAATGCCTCATAAACGAAAGTGGTCCTGACCTGGCATCTCGGCTTCTATCCTTTTCCCACCGGCGTAACGTTGTTCCCTGTATT
>OZ038507.1:28160562-28370562 GCA_964036315.1 Acanthosepion esculentum | reverse complement strand
ACTCCATACAGATAACGATGACACAAATTAGGAGGAAGCAAAACAATATATATATATATATATATATATATATATATATATATATATATATATTAAAAAAAATCTTGGCGCTACATGATCCTTATAAATATCCAAAATCTCCCCAGTTATTTCACCTCGTTCGTCGTCATTTATTTTTCTTTCTTAATTTTCTTCTCTTTTCCAGCGTTCATTTCCCACCTCCTACTACCTTCTCCTACTTTCTCCTATTTTCTAATAACTCTTTTCTTCACGCTGCTCTTCCTCCTCCATATCTTCACCTCTTTCCTCCTTCCTCTCCACCCTTTCCCTCTTTCGTCTCTTCATCCCTTTTTAATTACCAACTCTTTCCTCTTTTCGCATCACCCTTCACCTTCCTTTTTATAAACCTCACCTTTTTCCCTTCCTCTTCCAAATTCTCACCTCTTGGCCTCCTCCCTTTTCACTCTCCTCCACCATTTTCACTAGCTCACTCACTCCGCCTTTTCTTTTCACCAACTTCTTATTTTGTTCCTCGTCTTTCTTTTACTTCCCTTTCTCTTTTTTTACATCTTTCTTTTCTTTTTCTCTTCTCTTCACCTCTCTCCTACTCTTCCTTCAGCATTTTACCCATCGCCATCCTCCTCTTCCTCCCTCTTCTTTTCGTATCTTTTTCTCTTCTGCGCATTTTGTTTCATGCAGACGATGTTTTTCGGATTTTCCATCACGTTTTTTCGCCCGCCGTTCTAACTTGTACTGCTAATGCAGGTTACCTTGTTTCCGCTTCTCTTTCGAAGAAGCAGAAGCAAGCAAGCCGACTTTAGTAGAAGGCTTCACCGACTGCAACGATCCAGTTGTTCTTCCAGTCACGTTGGAGCCATTATAGTCCCGCGGAAGCAGAGACAGACGCAGGCTGGTAAAAAGAATTATGAATAAAAAAAAAAAACCTGAAATAAGGATAGGAAAAAAAAAGAAAAAAAAAATCAAAAACAAAGCCCCACCCCCTTAAAAATATGCTAAACGAAAAATAAAAACCCAATAAATAAATGAAGGAAAATAAAAACCAATCGTAAAGAACAATGGTGACGATAAAAAAATGGTGACAAAGAAAAATATCTGATTTGGGCTTCATGGTTAGAGCAGTGGACAAACAATCATGAAGTATGAGGTACCCTGGCGAGTATAAATTGGGTAACGTTCGTAACTATCTACTTTTTTATGTGGCGCGTCCCTTCAGGGTAATGGGTAAAACATGAATCTCCACAACTTCCTATCCTTGTGGCTCTTAGTAACTTTTGTCTTTTTATTATCTCACTAACCTCGGGTCAGTCAGCCATTTAAACAAGCTTTTCAGATAGATGGTCCACTGCCTCTCATGTTTTTTTTTCCTTCAGTATCGCATGTAAGTGTTATATTCTCCAAACATTCCTTCCTCATTATGTGTCTAAGATATTTCAACTGTCCTTTTTTAAATTCTGGGTATGAGAGACTTTTTTGTTTCCATTTTTCTTAAGACTTCTTCATGACATTCTCAACATCCTTCTGTAGAACCACATTTCTATTGCCTCTAGGCTTTTCCTTACCTGCGAAGAGATTGTCCAATATTCACTGTCGTATAGAAGGAATTATATTACATAGCAGTTTAGCGTCCTTTCGAACGAATTTCTTTTTAGTATTTTCTTTTTTTTGAATGCGTCTTTTTCTATTCCAAAGCGCCATCGAATTTCGGTGAGACATTTCCATCAGCTGTTAAAACACATCCCAGATATTTAAACTTATCAAGAAAGTACAGAATTACCTACTTACCAAGCAGAATTCTAAATACTAAACGGAACTATGGAACTTCGATAGGTGTTGAGAACTCAGTGTATTCATTATTTGATGTCTTCTCTCTTCTTTCACGTTTGGCCTGTATCTTCACATTTTCACCATTATACTTTCCAATCTCTTCTTTCACTTTTGCTTGTATCTTCACATTTTCACCCTTATCCCATCCAATCTCTTCTTTCACTTTTGCTTGTATCTTCACATTTTCACCCTTATCCCATCCAATCTCTTCTTTCACTTTTTGTCTGTATCTTCACATTTTCACCCTTATCCCATCCAATCTCTTCTTCGCTTTTTGCCTGTATCTTCACATTTTCTCCCTTATCCATTCCATTCTCTTCTTTCACGTTTAGCCTGTATCTTCACATTTTCTTCCGTATCCGTTCCAATCTCTTCTTTCGATTTTTGCCTGTATCTTCACATTTTCTCCCTTATCCATTCCATTCTCTTCTTTCACGCTTGGCCTGTATCTTTTCATTTTCTCTCTTATCCCTCCTAATTTTTTCTTTCACCTTTTTCCTGTATCTTCACATTTTTCCCTTATCCCATCCAATCTCTTCTTTCATCTTTTGCCTGTATCTCCATATTTTTTTCCCTTATCCATTTCAATACAACTAAGATAATCCATTATCTCATAGCTCCTTTCACCTTTTGCCTGCATCTTCATATTTTCTTCCTTATACATTTAAATCTCTTTTTAACCGTTTTCTTGTATCTTCTCATTCTTTTCCTTATCCCTTCCAATATTTATTGCCTACCATGTTTTTACCTGGATGTTAGAAATGTTGTATCCTCTCTTTTATCTTTCTTTTGCTCTATCTCATCATAAAGAATTTCCCTTCCTACGTGCCTTTCAAACTTTTTTGCTTTTTCGTCTCTTGGTACTTGGCCAGCAAGTTCGTCCCACTATTTCTGTCTTTCGTCTCTATCTACTACACAATTCTCTCTCTCCCCCTATCTATCTATCTATCTATCTATCTATCTATCTATCTATCTATCTATCTATCTATATGAAATTAGATATAGCTATAAAATGTGCGTCAAAGGCGCCAACGCCGTAAAAAGCACAGTGCAAAGCCCATCTGTTAACCATCATGCTATGTATATGTTGACCCTGTAGATTGCCAGTCGAATATGGAGCCAAAGCATCACCACACTGGGTTTCTGTAATGGCTTCTCAAGGAATTATTTTTTTGTGTGGGTGGAGGGGAGCTAGCTCCATGCTCAACCGGTTTTGAGCTGTTCCCCAGTTTATTTAGGAACTTAACGTAAAAGTTAAAATCCTTTTGTTCGACATCTTATATTGATATCTATCTATCTATCTATCTATCTATCTATCTATCTATCTATCAGTCTATTCATTATCTATCTAACCATCTTCATCTCATCGTTACCTTTGTATGTATGTATATATGTATCTATTTCAATATGTTCATTATCTACCTATCTATCTATCTATCTATCTATCTATCTATCTATCTATCTATCTATCTATCTATCTATCTAATGTCCATCTCAGAATGTAGAATATACAAGTGCAGAGCAAAAATATTAAAAATAATGAACTTTACGCTCTCCCAATTATTTTCCATTATTGTCAGTTTCATGTGTGGACCGTAATAATCAGGATTAAATTATTTCAATATATATATATATATATATATATATATATATATATATATATATATATATATATATATATATATATAGTCTTAAAGTGTGCTATATTTATGGGATAAAGTGCTCAATATCAGGGATAGAGCGTGTGTAAATATAAAAGTGAACATAGAAGTCAACACTTAGAGGCGACAGTCTGTTTCATGCTAGATGCAATCATTGGGCCACGAGTGCTATATATATATAAATATATATATATATATATATATATATATATATATATATATATAGAGAGAGAGAGAGAGAGAGAGAGAGAGAGTGAGAGAGAGAGAGAAAGAAAGAGGATAAAGCATTTTAAAAATTGGCAATTGGCTAGCCACTCGTATCCGAGGATGCCCGTCTGCTAGGGTGGATAGCCAATCCCTGTTGCAGACGCTTGTTCTGGCACACGTGTATTTGTTCAACACCCACCGAGCCCACCTGTGGTTTATACTGCAACTATTCTGAGCGGACCTTAGTTACAGTTTCGGGGAGATAGCACGTTATCTGGCGTGATCAACAAGGCCAGCACGCTCAAACCCTCGGTTACGATGACTTGTAACTTCGTGCTAGCACAACCATCGACGGCTCCCAAAGAGTTTCGTCTACACAATTTCGCTCACGAAGCGTGGTATGGTTTTCATGCACTTTTCAAAGGTGCCGCACGCTAGGATCGCCTCCCCTTCACCGATAACACCAAGAAATCACCTTCCTGACAAATAGACCATTTGGGAGACTCGAACCAGAGTCTCATAGTCAGGAAGCGAACGTTACAACCATTCGGTCATATGCCCTAAAAACATTTTTACAAACAAAGAAAAAGTACTGAATTGTTGTGTCCTCCTATATTACAGTGAATGCCAGACAAGCTTCTCACAGATGAAGAAGAGACTTCAAGCAACAGAAAATGCGGTTCTACAGAAGGATGCTGAGAATACCTTGGGCAGAGTAGGCAAGCAACGAATATGTCTTTTGGAAAATGGAAAGAAAAAGGCCACTTAGAATCAGAAATCGTCAATTGAAAATTTCTAGGGCGCATAATGAGGAAAGAGTGTTTGGAAAATTTGACACTCACAGGGCATGATGAAAGCAAGGCGATCAGAGGAGAGCAGTAAATAATCTATCTGACGATCTGGTGTAAATGGTTGTCAGAACCGGGATCAGGAGAGAAAGTAGAAAGACAAACCCTACCGCTGTTGTAACGTGCCTTCCCGTTGCCTTTTCTCTAAATATATGATCACGGCAATTGTACTGATGAGCTTTCCTCCTTGGTACCCAGACTTCAAGCACAGTACTATGTTGGCAGTTAGGGTCCATAAATTCACTGTTGAAATTGTAACCGTAAGTTCTATGCTAATAGTTTCTTCTCTTGCACTTCTTGCTTGTGGAACTCTCTTCTGGCGTCAGACTTTCCTGTCAACTACGATCTTCTAAAAAAACTGGAATGCAATGTCAATCATGATCTCCTTGAATCATGCTCTCTTTCTTGCCCTCGACATCTTATATTAATATCTATCTATCTACCTATCTATCTATCTATCTATCTATCTATCTATCTATCTATCTATCTATCTATCTCACTCTGTTCATATCTATCTATCTATCTATCTATCTATCTATCTATCTATCTATCTATCTATCTATCTATCTATCGGTCTCACTCTGTTCATATCTATCTATCTATCTATCTCTGTTCATATCTATCTATCTATCTATCTATCTATCTATCTATCTATCTATCTATCTATCTATCTCACTCTGTTCATATCTATCTATCTATCTATCTATCTATCTATCTATCTATCTATCTATCTATCTATCTATCCCTGTTCATTATCTATCTATCTATCTATCTATCTATCTATCTATCTATCTACCTATCTATCTATCTATCTATCTATCTATCTATCCCTGTTCATTATCTATCTATCTATCTATCTATCTATCTATCTATCTATCTATCTATCTATCTTTCACTCTCAGTAACCCCTTGTATCCTTGTGAGTTTTATTACCCAGTTGGGGTGAGAGGATTAACGAAATCTACAAGGAACATGAAGTTGTGGAAAACCTTGATCGCCTCTGTCCAAGAGAGTTGTGATAAAAGGCAGCAACAATAAGATGGAGTATTGATTGATTTTTTTATGATTTATCAACCTTTTGCCGGTTATTTAAAGCTAGAAAATAGTTTGAGATTGTATGAATCTTTTGACGATAATAATGATTTACAAGTCCAACTAATTAACTCATAGCTGGAGGAGAAGAGACGGATTCATATTTCCCTGAAGGGTATTTGAGCATAATGAACCAAATTCGAATTTGAACTCGGTTCAGCAATTAACAATTCCGTGGTATTACTATCCATTACACCACCCGCACATACAAGCTTACAAATCCTGGTGTTCCCAAGCGGTCACCACTCTAGGTACCGTCCAGGCACGACGTTGCTTAACTTCAGTTATTTTGAGAGAACCGGTGTTTCAACGTGATATGGCCGTAAACACTTTATAACAGCTGCACACACAAACTTACAACACCTGGTATTCCCAAGTTGTCACTCACCTAGGCACTGACCAGGCTCGACGTTGCTTAACTTCGTTGATCGTACGATAATAAAATAATATTGATAATGAAGAGTGCATCGAATCCAGCGTGTTGGGGCAAAAAGCAACAATAATAAGATGGTATAAAACTAGTAATAAAATAATAGTAACAATGATGAGTTTATCAACTAGCAATGACTAACAAAAAAAAGAAGAAGCAAAAACAGCCAGCTATTCACCTTTGACCGACACCCACATATGTATACGACTTAGCGTAGTATGACACAAGGTCACAATTGTGGAGCACTCGAAAAGTTTAGAACCTAACAGTATTGACTTTTTAAACTAACCTGCTGATTATGTTTATATGGCCGGTACCCTCTTCATATGCATTTAAAAAAATCTTTTTTCATATTCTCTTTATAACTTATTTTTATTATGCCTATTTTCACAGCCAAGGTCCTTGGTTGGTGTCGTTGTAGACCAAGTGACAGCAAATATCCCCAAATAGATGTTGACCCAAACAGTGATGTGGCCAAGAGAGTCTCAATTGCACCCCCCACCCTGTATTTCCAATTCATCCAATCACGATCCTCGTGTTTTTGAGACGGTTTCAAGTACTCCATTTATTATGGGCAAAACCGTAACCTTCACCAGATGTCTTAGTTTCAGATGAAGTTCCTGGTATGTGTGTCGCTTTACTTTGCATATACCTTTCGGTCATCTGGTTCAGACATATGATCCAACATGTCCACAACCGGTTTTCTTACCTGGTTGGGATGATCATTCTGGATTTTCAGATTTCGACTGTATTTTACAGTGGTGTTTTTTTTTCTAGGACAACCATCGGTTTGTCCAGTGTATCCTCGTTTTTACCCTGCCGTGCCTTTTTTTTTTAAAATATTTCTTTTGAGCCTGATATACTTTATAGCCTCGCCTCTTTCTCCACAAAGACAACACTTGTTGACTTTCCAGTTCTGTGCATTTTTGTTTTGACATAATTTGTTTTGGCTGCAAAGACAAGACATTTCGTTTCTGCTATCAACAGACGAGATAAAGAAACATTGTTAATAAGTTGTTATCAATTTGGTAATTATTATGTTTCTAGCTATATAATTAACTACGAGGTGTTCTAGCTTCTTTCAAAAAGATAAAAATCCCCCCCTCTACGCAAAAAATAAAAAAAAAACTTTGCTATGCCTTTTATGAAGAAAGCAATGCAAATGATCGAACGTGTTAAAAGTTGTTTGGAAACTCCTGTAGAAAAGATTACTCGTTCAACGATGCTCCAGGGGTGGGTAGACTAGATGAAAACCTTACCCGAAAATAGTCAATGTTATATTGGGATGTTCAAAAAGTAGTTACTACTTTACTGCTATGAATTATGGTAACTGTAATATTAACCGTTTCCTTATAACGATACATTCAGCATTTATTGACCGAGCAGCCAGTGCTATTCGAGTTAAGCTTTTTGCACTCTCTGGCTATCGGGCTGAGATCAAAGTGTAGTATCTGTTCTGCTCATCTCTAATGGTAATGGTAATATTAGCCGTTTCCTTACAAGGAAACATTCGGCATTCATTGACCGAGATACCAATACTACTTGAGTTACGCTTTTCTTCACTCCCTGATCGAGCTGAGATCAAAGTGTAGCATCTGTTCTAATCTCTAATGGTCATGCTAATATTAGCTGTTTCCTTATAATGAAAGATTCCGCATTTATTGTCCGAGTAGCCAATGGTACTTGAGTTACACTTTTTTTAATTTCCTGGCCAATAGGTTGAAATCAAAGTTCCGTATTTGTTCTCTTAATCTCTAATTGTAACATTAACCATTTCCCAATAAGGAAATATTCAGTATTCATTGACCGAGCAGCCAGTGCTACTTTCAGTTGAAATTTATAAAATCTTTCTATTAAAACAATTTTTCAGTAAAATAGGTTTCTCAAGTCCAGTAACTGTAATTGCTTTATCAGAATGTATGGAGGCTTCAGCATCTTGATTATGTCATCTAATTTTTTCTTCACGTTACATGTGCTATCCATTTTAGCTGTTGCTACTGTTGAAAAACATCGTTCAGATAAACGAAGCGTTACGTCGAAAGTGTTCTGATTTGGTCAAAAGAAAAGCTGTCATTTTCCAGCATGGCAAAATAAAGGCAACGCTCTCTGCCAAAGAAAAGAAAGAAAGAGAAAGAAAAAATAACTAGATCGTTACGTAGGGTTGCCATGTCTTCCAGATTTAACACCTACAGATGTTTGTTTCTTACGATCACAACAATGCTTCATAAGCGGCAGAACATTCAGAAAAAAGAAATGAAATTGAAACCAGCCTTTCAAACTTTTTAAATTCCAGCTGTCTATAATTCAGGAGAGATAGAGATAGATAGATAGATAGATAGAGAGAGAGATAGAGATAGATAGATAGATAGATAGAGAGATAGAGATAGATAGATAGATAGATAGATAGATAGATAGATAGATAGAGAGAGAGAGAGAGAGAGAGAGAGGGAGAGAGAGATTATATTGTTATGTGATATTATTGTTATATGATGTTATTCTTATATGATGATATTGTCCTTTGATGATATTATTATATGATTATATGATATTTTTATAAGATGATATTGTTATATGATATTATCATATGATATTATTATGTGATTTTATTGTTATATAATAATATTGTTATATCATAAAATTTTTATATAATTATTTAGTTATGATATTGTTGTTATATGTTTATATCTTAAACAATATGTCATAATATTGTCATATGATGATATTGACATAATTATATTGTCATATGATATTATTATTATATGATTATATTGTTATATGATAATATCGTTATATGAGAGCGACATTATATTGTTACATGATGTTATATAAGATTATATTGTTACATGATATTATTATTATATAGTTTCATTATTATATGTCATTACTGTTATATGTTAATATTGTTATATGATTATATTTTTATATGATATTGGCATATGATTATATTGTTATATGATATTATAGTTATATGATTGTATTGTTATATGTTATTTCTGTTGTATGATATAATTGTTATATGATTATATTTTTATATGATAATATTGTTATATGATAATCTTCTTATATCATTATATTGTTTTATGATATATTTATATGATATTATTGTTATATGATAATGTAGTTATTTGATTCTATTGTTATGTGATATTATTTGGCCATTATTAGATCTAACTCAACTATTGCTCTGAAGATATTAACGATAATAATATTCGTCCGTGTTATTGTTGGAAAATAGAAACTTCATCATTAATGCAGTTGATCTCAATTCTAATTCTTATAACATGAGCAGCGATATCATTTGCTTTGGTCATTAATAATGTTATAATGGTTGATTTGATTAAATATTGGCTTGGTCTCTTCTCTCTCTAGTCTCCAATCATCAATTAATATTCATTTTCGGGAAATGATATTTAAATGCTTGTTTATGCGTACATATTGGTGTTCATCATGGTGACTCAAGGTCGTCAATCGATCGATATGGATAAAGGAAGGAAGAGAGGAAGGGATAGAGGAATGGATAGAGAGAGTGAGCGAGAGAGAGAGAGAGAGAGGGGAGAGAAAGAGACGGATAGATATATTGAGAGAGAAGTGACAAGGAGAGAGGAAGAAACAAATAGACATATAAAATGGGAGAGGGCGAGAGAGATCGACGGGTAGGTAGACACCGAGAGAAATGGAAAGATAGTTATATAGAGAAAAGGAGAAGGTGATGCATAGGTAGATATAGAGTGGGAAACGAATTGCGAGACAAAGAGAGAAATAGAAAGATAAAATAAAGATAAAGAGAGAAACATTATACATATATATATATATATATATATATATATAGACAGAGAGAGAGAGAGAGAGAGAGAGAGAGAGACAGAGAGAGAGAGAGAGAGGGTGAGAGACATCGCGAGAGAAATGGATAGAAAATAGATGTAAAAAGAGTGGGAAAACGAGAGAAACAGATAGAAGAAGAATGAAGGAGAAAGAAATATTGATGGAAAGACAGATGACAAAAGTAAGAGAGATAGAGATATACACATACACATACAGACAGTAAGAGAGAAGTGAGGCAAATGGAGAGAGAGAGAGAGAGAGAAAGATGAATAGATATATATAAATAGATAAAGAGAAACAGATGAAAAGAAAGTAAGAAAGGAAGGACGGAAAAGGGAAGTAACGAAATAATAAGAAAGAAATGTAGACAAGAAGAAATTAAACAGGAGAAAGACATAGATAGATAGATAGATAGATAGATAGATAGATAGATAAAAAGCGAGAGAGGGTGGATAAAGAGACAAAAAGGATGATAGAGAGAAGGATAGAGAGAAAGAAAGAGAAAGTGACCTAAACAAATGAATGGATAGAAACATAAAATGAGAAAGAGATGGATAAATGAATAAATAAATAAAGAAAAAAAGAAAGAAAGAAAAAAGAAAGAAAATGAAAGAAAGGAAAAGAAAGAAAAAGGGTAAGAGAGAGAGAGAGGCAGACAGATAGAGATCATGATTACGCGTCCCCTAATCCGTTAGGGTCGTCAGGACACCATATGTATTACAGCCAACAGGTGTATCTCGGGCAAAGTAGCCTCACGGACCCGATTCTCCTTCATGCTGGTCTTGAATTTTAGGTAGTCCTTCTCACCGAAGGCAAAAAAACCCTCAAAACAACCGCTTTTATACCCCCTCCCCATCGGAGGAAAACAAATTCATCGCCCATTCTCCACCCCCATGAAATTAGTTGGAATTTGAACCCAGCCCACCAAATCCATTTTCTGAACCGATAACACTTAGGCTATTTCTACATCCACGCATAGCCGTTAAAAACTGATTGATTTAATGAGAACGTCTGAATACTTTGTTTTAGCCACCGATACGTATTTCGAGAGAGAGCTTAAAAGAGAGGAAAAAGATATATGGATAAAGAAAAAGCGAGAAGGAAAGGAAAAGAAAGAAAAAAAGAAAGATAAAGAAAGAGAAAGTGATAAAACGAGAGAGAAAGGGAAAGATAGATAAAGAGAAGGAAAGAGAAATGGGAGGAAGGAGGTGGATAAATACATAGATAGATGTAAAAATAGCGAAAAAACAGTAAAAAGTAACCATGAAGAAAAAGAAACAAACAGGATAAAGAATTAGGAAACGAAAGAAAGAAAGAAAGAAAGAAAGAAAGACAGGCAGATAGACCGGAAGAAATAGAAAGAGATAGATATGTGGGCGGATAGAGAGATAAAATGAGAGACAAAGATAGACAAAAACAGAAGGAAAGAGAAAGCGAAAAAGGAGGTAGATAAAGAAAGAAAGCTAGAGAGAAGGACAAATAGATAAAGAGAAAGGGGTAGGGAGAGAGAAAGAGTAAAAAAAATGATGGATATATAGATAGAGTGAGATAGATAGAGTGAGTGAGTGCGGGTGATAATGAATGAAAGAGGTAAATTAATGAGTGTAAAAGGAGAGGAAAAAGGTGAATAAACAAATAGAAGGAAAGAAAAACCGACCGACCGACCGACCGACCGACAGAACGCAAGATAAAGAAAAAGAAAGAGTCAATGGATGGATAGACAGATAAAATGAGAGGGAGGGAAAGTAACAGATAGACAAAGACAGACGGAAAGAGCAAGCGAAGACAGTGGATAGAGAGAAAGCGAGAAGAAGGACAAATAGACAGATAAAGAGAAAGGGGTAGGGAGAGAGAGAGAGAGAGAGAGAGTGTGTGCGTGACAGAGAAGCAAAAAGATAAACAGATATGTAACTAGATAAAGAGAGATAGCTAGAAGGCGATAGATAAAGAGAGGGATAGATAGATCGATGAACGTGTAGAAAGAGAGAAACGATACATATGGCGGGGCATGAAGAGAGAAGCGGAGAAATAAATAAAGAGAATGAATGATGGAAAGAGAAAGAGTGAAAGAAAGTGAAAGCGAGCGATGAATGGATAAAGGAGTAGAAAAGAAGAAAGTGGAGGGGGGAGAGAAAAAGTGCGATCATGCATGGAATAAACGGAAAAAGACATTAAAGAACAGCAAGGATAAAACGAGAGAGAAAAAGAAATAGAGAAAGAGGAAAATAGAGAGAGAAAGGGAAAGAAAGAAAAAAGAAAGAAGTAAGGAAAGAAAGAAAAAAGAAAGAAAGAAAGGGGAGAGAGAAAGAAAGAAGGATAACGAGAATGAAAGGGAATGAGAGAAATAAGGCGTGAGAAAGAAAGAAAGAAAGATAGAAAGAGGGAGGGAGGGAGAGAGAGAGGAGAAAGAGGGATAAACAGAGAAAAATAAAACGAGTAGGAAAACATGAAAATAAAATAAAACAAGTACGAACGAACGAAAGAAAAAAAGAAAGAAAGAAAGAAGTTGAAGGAGAAAGAAAAAGAAAGAAAGGTAAGGAAAAAGAGAGAAAGAAATAGATATGACAAGAGAGAGAAAGAAAGAGAATGAAAGTGATAAGGAGAGAGAGAAATAAAAGGGATATTGAGAGGAAAGAAAGCGGGAAGGGGAAAGAAAACGGAGAAAAATAAAACAGGCAGGAAAACATGAAAAAGACGAGAACAAAGAAAGAAAAAAGAAAGAAAGAAGGAAGAAAAGAAAAATGTTGAAGGAGAAAGAGAAAGAAAAAGAAAGAAAGGTAAGGAAAAGGAGAGAAAGAAAGTGAGATGGCGAGAGAGAAAAAGAGAGAGAGAAAAACAAAGAGACAATGAAGGAGGGAGTGAGAGGAATAAAAAGGATAGTGAGAGCAAAGAAAGAGTAAAGAGGAAAAAAACGGAAAAATAAAAGAAACAGGAAAACATGAAAAGACGAGAACGAACTAAATAAATAAAGAAAGAAGTTGAGGGAGAATGAGAAAGAAAAAGAAAGAGAGAGAATGAAAGAAGTAGTGTGAGAGAGAGAAATAAAAAGGGATAGTGAGAGGGAAGAGGGGAGGAGGAGATAAAATCATCAAAAAGATGGCGAGAAATAAAGGTAGAACTCAAGCGAAACTAATCTATGTGAGAATTTCTTAACTGAAGAATTATTATTGCATACATTTCTATTCGGACTATTGCACTCGTCTTGGCTGTTATACTCACAACGTTTCGACCGTTGTATCCTCCTACCTTCTTCAGGTATCTGTCATACACAGTAAACTTATTGGAATTTAGAACCGGAGCCTTTATTCAATCCACGTGGGAGAGAGAGAGAGAGAGAGAGAGAGAGAGAGAGAGAGAGAGAGAGAGAGAGAGAGAGAGAGAGAGAGAGAGAGAGAGAGAGAGAGAGAGATGGATAGAAAGTAGAGAAAGAAAGAGAGAGAGAAATGGATGAAAAATAGAGAGAGAAAGAGAGAGAGATGGATGGAAAATAGAGAGAGAGATAGGAAGAAGGGGGGAGTGAAAAATAGACAGACGAAGAATATCGGAGAGAGGAAGAAAAGAGGGAAAACACAGACAAAAAAAGAGAAAAAGCTAGAAAAAGAAATATAGAAACACACGCGCACACGCACGCGCACACAGAGAAAATGAGAGAGAGAGAGAGGGAGAGAGAGAGGGGGGCGATAGTGATAAATAGAAAATAGATTGGCAGAGAGTGGGAGAGAAAGAAAGAAGGAGAGATATAGAGGGAGAGAGAGGGGAGGGAGAGAAAGAACAAGAGAGAAAAATGAGAGAAACGGAGAGAGACTGAGAAGAATAGATATAGGCAAATAGAGATCGATGAAAAGAAAGACAGGAACATTTAGCAGGAGTAATAGATAGATATGAAGAGATTGAGATAGCTAACTAGCGTGCTATATATATATATATATATATATATATATATATATATATATATATATATATATATACAGAGAGAGAGAGAGAGAGAGAGAACTGAGAGAGAAAGGGATGGAGAGACAGAGACAAAAGAAAATACCCATAGACTGATAGTGAGAAAGAAATATAAAATAAGAGAGATGAATAAATAGAGAGGCTAGACAAAGAAAATGAGAGAGAGAAAAAAAGATTGATAAAGAAAGAGAGACGGATAAAGAAAGAAAGAAAGAAAGAAAGAAAGAAAGAAAAAAGAAAGAAAGAAAAATAAAGAGTGTAAGATAGAGAAAGAAAGAGATTATCGGATAAGTATTAATGCTGGACAATCCCCTCAAAGATCATACTTGAAGCAACAAAAATGTGGTTCACTATTTACATTATTCAGACTATTGTCCTGATCTTTGTCGCCATATTTATTACAACGTTTCAGCCGTTGTACGCTCCGGCCTTCTTCAGGTAGTTGGAATGTCGCACTGAACCCTTTATTTCGCTCACTGGAGTAGACTGTTCTAGTTCCACGTGCCATGTTTAATGAATGTCAGTTATCAGTTATCTCCTGTTAATTCCCTCTGCAATTTCTCCAACGCCTTTATCCACTGTGGCAGGGTGGATAAAGGCGTTGGTTAGATCCAGTGACAAGACCCAAAGAGTGTGAGTTCAATACCCGGTTAAGGCAGTGAAGAACTTGGAGAGGGAATTAACAGGAGATAACTGATAACTGACATCCATTAAACATGGCACGTGGAACTAGAACAGTCTAACCTAGTGAGCGAAATAAAAGGTACAGTTCGACATTTCAACAACCTGAAGAAGGCCGGCGCGTACAACGGTCAAAACGTTGTAATAAATATGGCGACGAAGATGAGGACAATAGTCCGAATAATGTAAATAGTGTACATAATACCTCATCTCAGAAATATAGACAGAAATGTGGTTCTACAGAAGGATGTGGAGAATACCATGGACTGAACATGTGAGAAACGACAAAGTTTCAGAGAAAATACAAACAAAAATGACACATTTAACACTAGGAATAGTTAAAAACTTTACCGCACATAATGAGGAAAGAGTTCTTGGAAAATTTAATACTCACAGGACAAAAAGAAGGCAAGATGGACAGAGGAAAAGAACACATAATCTGCATAGCGAGCTTCAGTAAAGGGATGGCCGAACAAGGTTTAGGGGAGATAACAAAAAACAAAATTTAGTAAGAGCTACAAAGGAGAGGAAATTGTGGAGAGCCATGATCGCCAACCCCCTAAAGCGATTTCAAGCAAAGAAGTATCGGATCACGCAAGGTTATATGATGTATCTCAAAAGTTGTTCATCAGATTGTAATCATATTGTAATAAAGTATAAACATTGATAAAATGGTTATTAGAAAAGCCGCATTAAGAAGCCCCCATCATACGAATTCCAAATTGGAGAGACCAAAATCAATCTAAAAGCAATACTGAATGCCTGTATACATGGCTTTCACGCATTCCTATTTAGGATCCGAGTGTAGTATCTACCCGATTCGTGGCGTTTTGAGCTAGGCATATTAAACCTTACAGACCTAGAATCTATACTGTCATTTTGCTTGTTCGCATTCACGACCCTTATGCATTTTTTTTATACCTAGGATCAGAGTGTAGTACCTTCCTGATTCCTGGTCCTTTTGAGCTAACATCAATAAATCTTTCTGACCTAGAATCTAATTGTTTTCATTCTCGAGCCTTATATTTTTTTTTTTACCTACGTTCAGAGTGCAGTACCTTTCTGGTCCTCTGTCCTTTTGAGTAAAGATCAATAAATCTTTCTGACCTACATCTATACTGTCACTCTGGTTGTTCGCATTCACGACACTTATACTTTTCTACCTAGGAGCTAGGATCAATAAATCTTTCTGACCTAGAATCTATACTGTCATTTTGCTTGTTTGCATTCGCGACCCTTATGCTTTTTTTTTACCTAGGATCAGAGTGTAGTAACTTCCTGAACCCTGTTCATTTGAGGTAGGATCAATAAATCTTTCTGTTCTAGAATCTATACTGTATTTATACTTATGCTTTTTTTTTTTACCTAGGATCAGATTATAGTTACTTCCTCATCCACTGTTCATTTGAGCTAGAAACAATAAAACTTTCTGACATAGAATCTATACTGTCATTCTATTTGTTCGCATTCAGGACCCATGCTTTTTTTTTACCTGGGATCAGAGTTAGTACCTTCCTGATCCTCTGTCCTTTGGAACTAGGATCAATAAATCCTTCTGACCTAAATCTATACTGTCATTCTGCTTGTTCGCATTCACGAATCTTATGCATTTTCTTTTACCTAGGATCAGAGTGTAGTACCTATATGATCCAATGTCCTTTTCAGCTTGGATCAATAACACATTCTGACCTAGAATCTATACAGTCACTCTGCTTGTTTGCATTCACGACCCTTCCCATTTTTTTTACCTAGGATCATAGTGTAGTACCTTCCTGATCCCCTTTCTTTGGAGCTAAGATCAATAAATCCTTCTAACCTAGAATCTATACTGTCATTCTGCTGGTACGCACTCACGACCCTCATACATTTTTTTTAATTAGGTTCAGAGTGTCGCACGTTTCTGGTCCCCTGTCCTTTTGAGCTAGGATCAATAAATCTTTCTAAAATCTATACTGTCATTCTGCTTGTTTTCATTGACAATGCTCATGCTTTTTTAACCTAGGATCAGAGTTTAGATCCTTCCTGATCCCCTGTCCACTGGAGCTAGGATCAATAAAAGTTTCTGACCTAGAATCTATACTGTCATTGTGCTTGTTCGCATTAACGAACATCATGTTTTTTTTTTTTTAACTAGGATCAGAGTGTAGTACTTTCCTAATCCCCCGTCCTTTTGAGCTAGGATCAATAAGTCTTTCTGACCTAGAATCTATACTGTCATTCTGCTTGTTTGCATTTCAGGACCATTATGCTTTTTTCCACCTAGGATCAGAGTGTAGTACATTCCTGATCCCCTGTCTCTTTGAGCTAGGATTAATAAATCTTTCTGACCTAAAATTTCTACTGTCATTCTGCTTGTTTTCATTCTTGACCATTATGCTTTTCTATCTAGGATCAGAGTGTATTATCTTCCTGATCCGCTGTCCTTTTGAGCTATACTCAGTAAATCTATCTGACCTAAAATCTATACTGTCATTCTGCTTGTTTTCATTCTCGACACTGATGCTTTTCTATTTAGGATTAGAGTGTAGTACCTTCCTGCTACCCTGTCCTTTTGAGCTAGACTCAATAAATCTTTCTGACCTCAAATGTATACTGGCATTCTGCTTGTTTTCATTCACGACCGTTATGCTTTTCTATCTAGATTCAGAGTGTAGTACCTTCCTGATCCCCTGTCATTTTGACCTCGGTGAATATATCTTTCTGACATAAAATATATACTGTCATTCTGCTTGCTTTCATTCTCGACCCTTACGCTTTTCTATCTAGGATCAGAGTGTAGTACCTTCCTGATTTCCTGTTTTTTTAGCTAGCCTTTCTGACCTAAATTCTATACTGTCATTCTGCTTGTTTGCATTTCACCACCATTATGCTTTTTTTCACCTAGGATCAGAGTGTAGCACATTTCTGATCCACTGTCCCTTTGAGCTAGCCTCAATAAATCTTTCTGACTTAAAATTTATACTGTCATTTTGCTTGTTTTCATTCTTGACCATTATGCTTTTCAATCTAGGATCAGAGTGTATTATCTTCCTGATCCACTGTCCTTTTGAGCTAGACTCAGTAAATCTTTCTGACCTAGAGTCTCTACTCTCATTCTGCTTGTTTTTATTATCGACCATTATGCTTTTCTATCTAGGATCAGAGTGTAGTACCTTCCTGATCCCTGTCCTTTTGATCTAGGTGAATATATCTTTCTGACCTAATATCTACACTGTCATTCTGCTTGTTTTCATTTTCGACCATTATGATTTTCTATCTAAGATCAGAGTGTAGTACCTTCCTAATCCGCTGTCGTTTTGAGATAGGATCAATCAATCTTTCTGACCTAAAATCTAAACTGGCATTCTGTTTCTTTTCATTCTCGACCATTATGCTTTTAAATCTAGGATCAGAGCGTAGTACCTTTCGGATCCCTTGTCCTTTTGAGGAAGACTCAATAAATCTTTCTGACTTCAAATCTATACTGGCATTCTGCTTGTTTGCATTTCACCACCATTATGCTTTTTTATCTATTATCAGTGTATAGCATCTACCTGCTCCGGTGTCCTACTTCGCTAAACATTCTAGTTAAGAATCTAAAATGTTATTTTGCTTGTTTTTATACACGTCTGTTACAACTTTCTGTCTACTAACAGAATGTAGTTTCTACCCGATTCTTGATTCTTATAAGCTAAAATTAATAATTTTTTTTTTGAGCTAGAATTTATATTGTTAATGAATCAGCCCAACATGTGAATTACAAACCGGAAATACTAAAATCAAACACGTCCGACCAATTGAAATATCTGTGGTGTGTTTTCACAAATGACGGAAAATGCGACGCCGAAATCCGAAGGCGGACTGAGATACCTTCTTACAGATCAGGAAAAGTGTCAAGACACAGGAAAATTTCATTAGAAACAAAGAAAAGTATACTGAACTACCATGGAATATCACTCCTCCTATATGGCTGTGAATGCTGGACAATCTCCTCGCGGATGAAGAAAAGACTCGAGGTGATAGAAATGTGGTTCCGCAGAAGAATGCTGAGAATGCCATGGACTGAACACGTGAGCAGAGACAAAGTTTCAGAGAAAATGCAGACATAAAGGAAAACTTGTACTTGACATCAGAAACAGACAGTTGACAATTTCTAGGGAACATTATGAGGAAAGAAGACTCGGATAATCTGACACTCCGGATATACTGAAGACAAGAGGGACATAGGAACACTGTGTATAACCTACCTAATGAGCTTGTGTAAATGGATGGCAGAACAGCAATTAGGAGATATATCAAAAAGAACATTTTTACTAAGCGTTACAAAGGGAACGGAATTGTGGAGAGCCATTATCGTCAACTTTCTGAAGGGATACGGTGCGTAGAAGAATAGTTCTGCTTGTTTGTATGCAAGACCGTTACACTCTACTACCTCGGATCAAGTCTGAAGAAAAATAGATAAGTGAGAGGACTAACCGCGTGTAAACACGGATGCAGCTGTTTGTTTCCCCAGATCGAAAGGACAAGCACAAAGGTGTATTGACTGGGACATTTCTTTAAAAAACACTTCCTTTGTGAATAAAATAAGCTTTTTTGTTCATACAACAGCATATGGCACAGATACTTTGCTAATCGATGAGTCGAAAATGACCGCTTGATTGATATTTGTATTTTACGGCTAGTCAACTCTTTATGGGTCATTTAAAGCCGAAACGTTTTTTTTTTAGAATTGTGAGAATAATTCAGTTTTGCAAGTTGTGATGGGTCCTTACCTATAATTACAGAATGAACTCTTCCTAACACTATGTATACTACGCCTCTCAAGAGAGAGAGAGAGACGAATCGAGTCGAGCCGATAGTAGTTCACTCCAAACCAGACTGACAGTCATACTAACACCTTACACATCTTGTATTATTATTCCGTGTAATATATCTTATGTTATTTCTACTCTTGTGTTCGTGTTGTTCTTCCTTGGTCCTAACCTGGACCATAACACAAGTGGATATTGCATTAACAAGGTTTTGGAAATAATGCGTTTTCCAGATACGAGTCGCACTATTTAACACATAAAGGTGTAGGCGGAAGAAATGGTAATGTTACCCGTTTCCTTATAAGGAAACATTCAGCTTTCATTGACCGAGCAGCCAGTGCCACTGTCGGTTGATATTTTATAAAAGCTTTCTCTCAAAACAATTTTTCAGGAAAAAGTTTTTGCAGTTCCATTACCTGTTATCGCTCTTTCCAGTACCGATTGGGGTTTTCTTCCTCACCTTTTGTTTGAAGTATTGTGGAAAGGGAGGCACCGTGGAGCAATGGATAGCGGCTCGGATTGAAGAATCGGAGAGCCGAGGTCGAATTCCACTGAATTCACTTACGGGCTAATAACCTTGGGAAAGGTATGAATCCTCCTCTTCTCCGCCCCAGCTATGGGTAAATAGTAGGTCAGACCTGGTTCTGTAGCCTTGGATGACAGAAAGAAATGGCAACCTACTGCGGGAAAAAACCTGCCTCGTCAGTCATGTATGGAAAGATGCGTGTATTACATAACTGACTGAAATTCACTTATGCGTTAATACCCTTGGGAAAGGTATGAATCCTCTTCTTCTCCCCACCCCGCTATGGGTAAGTAGCAAGTCAGACCAGATTCTATAGAGTTGGAAAGAAAGAAAGAAATGGCAACCTACTGCGGGAAAAAATCTGCCTCGTCAGATACATGATCACCTAAGAGTGCATCACGCATAGCATATAACTGAGTGTGGACAGTCAACA
The DNA here is from genome assembly GCA_964036315.1 of Acanthosepion esculentum. Lineage (NCBI taxonomy): Eukaryota > Metazoa > Mollusca > Cephalopoda > Sepiida > Sepiidae > Acanthosepion > Acanthosepion esculentum. Next base: position 28,350,276 of record OZ038507.1, on the reverse strand, counting down.
TCTCATGTCATTATTTGTCTCTTCGTGTTTCACATGCAATCCATTTTAGTTGTTGCTATTGTTGAAAGTCCTCAAGTGATGTGCTTTCTTTTATTCAGCACAACCATTGATCCGAGAAAGAGGTTGCATAATATTTTGATTGTATAGATTTTTTTTTAATGAGTTTGGTGCATTGACTGTCGTCCATATGAAAGTCCCGATCTGACGAGAATATTTAAGTACATAATTAGAGTTAATATGCGTAATTCGGTAGCGCAAGACCACAATATTCAAAGAAGAATCGTCCTCGCTAAGATCTACAGGCTTCATTCGCTCGAAAATATTTGAAACCATTGATCTGTGTTGTTGACAGCTGACAATTTGAATTTTTTGAACGAATTTGACACTATTCAGTGCATCCATTTGAAAGTATCGATTTGACGGGTTTATTTAAGAACATGGCTTGAGGTGTTTGGGCACTTCGACGTGGTGTAATGGTCAGCAAGCTTGTTCCGCTAAATTATTTATAACTGAATAGTAAGTTCGATCCTCATCGAGCACTCCCTACTTTCGGCCTTGTGCCATATCTAAGCTATGCTTAGTAGGAGGGCACCTCGACGTGGTGTAATAGTTAAAAAGCTTGTCTCGCTAGAACAATTACGACTGAGTAGTGAGTTCGATCCTCACTGGGTGCCCCCTACTTTTGGCCTTGCGCCATATCTAAGCTATGCTTAGAAAAATCATCATCACTTGGTTTTAGGACATTTTCAGATACCTTAGTACCTTATTTAGTTTCTGAAAAGAAAATCGTCTTACGCTATTCCTATGTGCTTTCGAATTTTCTGTGTCCTATTTTCCGTCGCCATGTTACTACACGACATAGATAATTACAGTCTCTAAGCTAGAGGTAGTAAAACACAATAAGCGAGATACGAAACGAAGTCTCCCGCTGCTAACTCTGCACGAGATACGCCTACATGCACGGTTAAAGCAAAAATCGTTTTCGACAAAACGGAATGGCGATCTACAGAAACGGCAAATAGATTAAATGAAATTAAAGGACAGAAAAGCCTTTGTTGTGTCAAAATTAAAACAGAAAAAACTCAAAAAAACAAACAAACAAACAAAAAAGCCATGCAAGTCGTCTGCAATTTTTTTTTGAAGGAAAGATAGGTGAATGGGTTTTGCGGTTTGTTTGTTCGTGTGTAATGAACGAGAACATATGAGAGCGTGTAAATATAACGGAAAGAGAAAGAACGAGTTTTGACGTGGCAGCTTATTAAAAATAGACATTTATAATTAGGAAAGGGCGATAACTCCTGTTTTGGAGTTTAATACATAATTCGTTTATCGCTGGTGTAGATATTTAGACAAAGTTAAGCTATGTTTGGCTAAAGGCGACAACGGTGACGATCGAACCAATTGTTCTGCAAGGTCAGCCTGCTAAACGATGCTTTACGAAAGGGGTTCTTTTTTATTTGTATGTGAATGTATATATAGTATATTTAGCTAGGTATGATACAAAATCACTATAATTAGCTGTGTTCGATCACTTCTGGGTAGAAGAAGTGATCAAAGACAGCTAATGAATAGTTTGTGACAAGCTATTCAACTATTAAACTTCAGAAATGGATTTTGTTAAATAAGTCCTATATTTAAAAAAAAAAAAAAAGAATTCTCTACCAAGTGTTCCAAGAACTTACGATAAATCTTTCCAAAACAGAAATTATGATCTGGAATTGAACGTGTATAGAAAGTGCTTTGATCGCTAGATCATCCAAGATAAATTTATGTTCAGGTTCTGACAATATTTCGCCTTTCTTGTCGGAGTTTCATGGCTTGAGTTTCATTTTCAATCCGCGCCTGGAGAATGTGTCGAACATGAAAGTCAAAGTTGTGCCACCGATGCAGAACAATATATATATATATATATATATATATATATATATATATATATATGTGTGTGTGTGTGTGTGTGTGTGTGTGTGTGTGTGTGTGTGTGTGCGCGCGCGTGTGTGGGATCTGTCGCTCTCGAGAGACTATGGATCTGCACACAGTGTTATGCCTCAGCTGCTGATGGCGGCGCAGCATCTGTTATGGCTCTACCGCCCCACACAGAAGTACAGTACATATGTGTATAATATGCACAAAACACCCCCCCACACGCATATATATATAATATAGGAATGGTTTAGTTCCCTTGAATGTGTTATTTATAATAAAATAGTATGGAATTCAAATTAGAATGCTTAATGCAGTTAACATCGGTTATCGTATAATCGATATTTCAATTTTCATTGTACACTCGGTAAAACTGTCTTCAAAATAAGAATGCGTCTTATACACCGGTGCGTCTTAAATTCCAAAAATATATAGTTATTGACGATGAAAAATGGATTCATCATATAAACATATGATGAATGCATGCGTAGTAGATATATGAACTTATTCGCCTATATGTGTTTAGTATGAATATGCAAGCGAGTGTGTGTGTGTGTGTCATGTTACTCTACGTGTGCTAATGTTACCGTGTAATCCCGCATTATCTGTCGCATGTGATCTGCACGTTTAACGCCGATTAAACCGCCCCCCTCGTCCCATTAGGATTTTCTGGCGAAGATTGTGATTAAATTTTCAGTAGGATTAAAAACCTTGTAATTGTCAATGAAACTCCGGATGAAACATTTTGTGGGTTGGGGGTCAGCGGTCATTTAGAATGTTGGACCCCATTATCCTTCGTTATGGTATTCAACTAAGAGAGGGATCGTTCTGATGTAACAACTGCGACTCACTAGCAACCGATGACCTACACTTCGTTTCGGATGATTGCTCTTGATGTTCAGCGAGGGGAGATTGACTTAGGGCACCGTCTTTCCCCACTATAAAAAAAAAAATTCATGCGCAGGCATTGCTCAATGTCGTACGATCTTATTCGTTGTTGCACAGGCTGAACGTAGCTTAAGGGACAACTAACCCAGTGAGGATTAATAGTGCTATTGATATAAATAACAATGCTATGCAACTTTTTTTTTTTCAGATCAATTGTTGGATAGCTCATACAAACGCAACATTGTGGGACTTTAGACAAACGCCGTAAGTCATGAGGTGGGCAAAGAAGCCATATTCAAGCGCAGCTTCTTCTTCGATGTACTGTGTTCCTTCAGGACGTAGGCGATCATGGCTCTCCTCAACCTCCTATCCCTTGTAGCTTTTAGCAATGATTGTCCTTTTGCCAAGCCTTCGACCCGCACCCCGTTCAGCCATCCATTCGCACAAGCTGGTCCGGAAGCTGGTCCGATGTATTCCCTTGTCTCTTTTGCCTTCGTGATGTTCTGCAAGTGTCAAATTCTCCAAGCCGTCTTTCCTCATTTATGCGTCCCAGAAATTTCAGCTCTCTCTTTTTGATTCCGCTTGTAAGTGTCTTTTTGCTTCCATTTTTCTTAAGATTTTTCCGTTGCTTACACTCTCCGTCCAGTGTATTCTCGGCATCCTGTTGCATACGGTTTTTTTCTTAATTTGCGAGGAGATTGTCCAGCATTCCCTGCCATATTTTGGTTTGTTGGTTGATTTTGTTTAGCGGCGTACCAACCTCTATAGGTTATGTAATGCCGGAATCTAAATCCTTTGAACACAATTTTATAGCTTCAACAATATATATTTTGAACGTAATTGTATGCCTTCAATTACAATTAAAATGTATTGTTGGTCATTTTGCTATAAAATGTATTGTTGCTCAATTTAATATAAATAAATATTGTTTAGTAATTATATAAAAATATATTCCTGGTAATTTTATTATAAATAGGTATTGTTGATCATTTTAATATATAAAAATGAATTGCTGATATTTTTACTATAAATAGGTATTTTAATACAGTATTTACATTAGTCGGACTATTGTCCTCATCTTTGTCGCCATATTTGTCACAACGTTTCGGCCGTTGTACGCTCCGGCCTTCTTCAGGTGGTTGGAATTTCGAACTGAACCCTTTATTTCGATCACTGGGGTAGACTGTTCTAGTTCCACGAGCCATGTTTGATGGATGTCAGTTATCAGTTATCTCCTGGTAATTTTCCATCTGAAAGTTCTCCACTGCCTGAACCGGGTATTGAACTCACACTCTTTGGGTCTGTCACTGGATCTAACCGACGCCTTTATCCACTGTGCCATGTGTCCTTGAGGACACATGGCACAGTTCAAAAAGGGTTCAGTTCGAAATTCCAACCACCTGAAAAAGGCCGGAGCGTACAACGGCCGAAATGTTGTGACAAATATGGCGACAAAGATGAGGACAATAGTCCGACTAATGTAAATACTGTACATAATACCTCATCTCAGAAATATAGACAGGTATTTTAATATTTTCATGGTGATTTGTTTTTATTTGCGATTCAATATTTATTTATAGCTGAAACCCTAACAGGTGCCACCACCTCGGGTCAGAGTGGACCTGGGAACAACAGCAATTTAATAAATGGTTTCACGTTCCAGAAAGCCACCAATCTCCCGTTCAGAGGCCTTACTGCCGGATGTAGTTTATCGTCATACCTAGGACCACACTGCCATATAAGATGATTGATGGTTGCATAACAATTCAGCACTCTTTTCTTTGTTTATAACGAAATTGTCCTGTTGCCCAGTACGTTGTGTGGCCTTTGAAATGCATCTTTCGCTAATCCAATGCGTGTTCGGATTTCGGTGTCATGTTTTCCATCCTCTGTTAAAACACTTTCTAGACTCAACTCGACATCATAAAAAATGGTCATGTTCGATTACGAGTGGCTCAGCTAGTGTGTATTTATTCTGAGTGATTGTGTTTCAGCACGAGAAGCTAACAAAATGCGATCGGCATGAATTTGGGAAGTTAGTCGGGCCGAGAACTTTTCAACTGCTGACTCCTGTATGCGTGTCTACGCACGTGCGTGCGTACATATCGGTATCTATGTCTGTATACCCAAGTATTTGTATGTATGCACGTATACACGCATGTGTGTGTGATGTTCTATTCTGAATATTTGCCCAACGATTTTAGAAATTATTTTTTCTAATTTTCATTGTCTTTATTTCAATGTTTTTTTTTTTCATTTTTTAATTAAATTTTCGTTTCAAATTTTCCTTTCGTCCTTTATTTAAAACAAAATTGATATAAAAATAATTAATAGCACCCCCACCCCCAAAAAAGAAATAAAAAAAGTAAAAATTAAACTAAAAAAATATTTAAAGAAATCAAACGCTATGGTCGTAATGGCGACTGGTTGTTACGAACGGGCCTTTGGAAATTTCCGTTTGTATCGACTCCATTTTCGTTGCCAATTAGGGTCGCGGACGCAACTTTGTTTACACAGGATGTATTAAAAAATTAACTGAATGCAATTTTCGTTTTCATTTATTCTGTTTCTTTCGTTTTTAATTTTTTTTTCTATTTTTTTCCCTCTAAAACCCAAAATGAAAACTCTTGGTTTCTATAGAAAAACCAAAAACCAAAACAAATATTGATTATTAAAGCATTCAGAGTCATAACAATATCATTCTTTCTCGCTGCTTATAACCAACAATCTTTTGACTCCCTCTACCTTGATGGTACGGTCCGTATCTCCAGCTCTCGTTTTCAGTTAGGGTTAGGAAAAATGTGCCTTCTGGAATATTCTGGGATGCAAAATATTTCGGGCTGGATTAGAAAGAAAAATGTTTCTTAAGTATCAACTCTAGCACAAATATAATGGGCTTGGTGACTGCAGGGAGACTACGCCTTTAACAATTACTCCACAGCAAAGAACTTAACAACCCTCTTTCTTTCTTTCTTTCTTTCTTTCTTTCTTTCTTGGTATCTATCTATCTATCTATCTATCTATCTATCTATCTATCTATCTATCTATCTATCTATCTATCTATCACAGTCTGTTCAATATCTATCTATCTATCTATCTATCTATCTATCTATCTATCTATCTATCTATCTATCTATCTATCTATCACAGTCTGTTCAATATCTATCTATCTATCTATCTATCTATCTATCTATCTATCTTTCACAGTTTGTTCAATATCTATCTATCTATTAGGTTGGTGCAAAAATAATGTCGTTTTCTCACATGAAGTTGAACGTCAAAAAACGACATTATTTTTGCACCAACCTAATATCTATCTATCTATCTATCTATCTATCTATCTATCTATCTATCTATCTATCTATCTATCTTTCACAGTCTGTTCATATCTATCTATCTATCTATCTATCTATCTATCTATCTATCTATCTATCTATCTTTCACAGTCTGTTCATATCTATCTATCTATCTATCTATCTATTTTAGTTTGTTTACGCCTTTCTTTCTATTTACTAATTCAGTTTGTTCTTGTCCTTTCTTTCTTTCTTTCTGTTCACTAATTCAGTTTGTTCACGTCTTTTTTCCTTCTTTCTATTCTCTATTTCAGCTTGTCCACATCTATCTATCTATCTATCTATCTATCTATCTATCTATCTATCTATCTATCTATCTATCTATGTCAGCCTGTTCATTATCTATCTATCTATCTATCTATCTATCTATCTATCTATCTATCTATCTATCTATCTATCTATCTAAAAGCCGCTGTAAGAGTTAAAACAGAATCGGCAGAAACACATTTAACGAAATGATAAAATGCAAGGCTGCAGGTTGAAGCTGGAATGGCATTCTCGGCCGAGACACAGCCTTATTAAAATAGGCACGTTCGTTATCCCCCCCCCGCCTTTTCCATTCCACAGTGGCTCTCGCGTCATTCGGCGCAAAACATAGCCATAGGCACGTGTCCCGTGATGACCACGTAACGCGTTTCCCCGGTGACACATACACTCCTGTTTGGGAAAATGTTACACATGTGTCAACGCATGTAGGCGTCAAAATGGCAAAGAAACCAATAAACAATAAGCAGAATTAAATCCAGCGTAATGATATTAAAATAAAATCAATAATAATAATGATAATAATAATAATAATGTTACCGTGTCCCTTCGGGACGTTGGCGATCTTGGCTCCCCACAATTTCCTGCCCTTTGTGGTTCTTAGTCTTTTTGTTATCTCTCCTAATCCCTGTTCTGCCAACCATTTATACAAACTCTCTAGGTAGGTTGTGCGCCGTTTTCCTGTTTCTCATGCCTCCAATATGTCATGTAAGTGTCCAATTCTCCAAGCCCTCTTATTTTAATATGTTCCCTGGAAATTCTAGCTGTATCTTTCTCATTGTAAGTGTAAATGTCCAGTTTGTTTCCCTTTCTTCTAAAACTTCGTCGTTGCTGATATGATCAGTCTCAGCATCCTTCTGTAGAACCACATTTCTATCGCCTCAAGTTTCTCCTTCTATTTGGAGATAGTTGAGCAGTCACTGCCATATAAGAGGACTGATATTACATAACAGTTCAGCAATGTTTTCTTTGTTTCTAACGAAATTTTCCCGTATCTTCATACCTTGCTTATGTTTTGGAAGGCATTATTCGCTATCACAATGCGCCTTTGGGTTTCGGTGTCGCATTTTCCTTCTGTTAAAACACTTCCCGGATATTTAAATTGCTGTATTTGCTTGAATTTGGTGTCCCCAATTTCTAACTTGCACGTTGGGCTGTTCCATTTGCTGACAACCATGGATTCTATCTTATTGTTACTGATGTTTTGTCCTTTCTTGTCGCTCTCCTTCACTACCTTCTGTAGGAGTTCCCGTAGTTTCCTTTCTGTCTGCTATCAGCATTGTGTCATCTGCATATCTTATTTCCTTAAGATTGTGTCCGTCAATACTGAATTCGGGTAGGACTTCTAAAACTCTCAGAATCAATTTGCTGTATAGGTTGAATAAGTCCGGTGAGAAGACACATCCTTGTCTTACACCCATTTCCATTTTTGTATATTTACTGAAATCATTTTCTCTCCGTATACAGGCGACATATGGTAAGATTAATTTTTGTTTCTGTTTCTTAATATATTGCTTAGATTTTAGAAGGCATCATACGCTATCCCAATACACCATCAGATTTCAGTGTCTCACTTTCCGTTCTCTGTTAAAATACTTCCCAGATATTTAAATTGTTGCACTTGTTTGATTTTGGTATCCCCAATTTGTAACTTGCGTGTTTGGCTCTTCGTTTGGCTGGAAACCAAGCATTCTGTCTTCTTGTAATTGGTGTATAGTCCTTTCTTCTCACTTTCCTTCACTGCCTTCTGTAGGAGTTCCCGTACTTACCTTTCTGTATTTGCTATCAACGCTGTGTCATCTACATATTTTATTTCCTTAAGATAGCGTCCGCCAATACTGAATCCTGTTTGGACTTCTAATTCTCTCAGAATCGCCTTGCTGTACAGGTTGAATAAGTCCGGTGAGAAGACACATCCTTGTCTTGCACACCTTTCTATTTTTAAATAAATAATAATGTTTTAAAAATTTTTAAAGAAAGGAACGAAACGTTCACTGACTAATTTGGCTTTCCCTAGTTTGACACAAGGTCTCTATCTGATTTCAGTACCCGATAATGGAATGGCTGGTGAAGATAAAATTAACTTATCATCGCAGCATAAACATGATCGTGCTTGCATTACATTTTGTTCATGAGTGAAAGCAGAGAAGGATATGTTTAGTATAAAATACCCTATCTACATATTATATAACCTGAACCCAATAACAGTTTGTTCATATCACGAAATGGATATATATATATATATATATATATATATATATATATATATATATATATATATATATATATATATATATATATATATATAAAGAAAGAACAGTAAGATATAAAACCAGGTGTTATTTTTGAAACATGGTTATCACTGTGTAGCGAAAAAAAAAACATTTTAAATCAATTAATTTATAATATTATATATATATATATATATATATATATATATATATATATATATATATATATATATATATATATATGTATATATATATATATATTGTCCACCCAGAATACACTTTGAAGATAATCCACTCAGAAAGTAGCCTGATCATATTAGTCTCAGAATAAAGGACTAATGATAAGCCTTCAGAATACACCTCGAAGATAATCCTTCCAGAATACAACCATATGAATATCATTCCAGAATGCAATCCGATCATATTCCTCTCAGGATGCAGCCTGAACCTAATAGCTCAAGAATAGAGGATTGATGATAATCCTACAGAATACACCTTGAAGAGAAATATTCCAGAATACAACCTTATGATAATCCTTCCAAAATACATACCAATCATAATCCTCTAAGAATGTAGCTTGATTATGATCGTTCCAGAATAGAGGCTTGATGATAATCATCCTGAATACATCTTGAGGATAATCTGTCCAGAATACAGCACAATCATAATCCTCAAAGAGTGAAGCCTGATCATGATCGTCCCAGAATAGTGGCTTCAAGATACTCCTCCAGAATAAACTCTGAAGATAATCCTTCCAGAATACAAACTCATAAATAATCCTTTCAAAATACAGCCCAGTCATAATCCTCTCAGAAGGCAGCATGACCACAATGCTTCCAAAATACAGCCTAGCAATAACCCACAAAGAATACACCTTGAATGTAGTCTTTCCAGAATACAAACTAATCATAATCCTCTCAGAATACAACCTGAAGATAATCGTCTCATATTTCAGCTTGATGATAATACACTCCGCATACAGCTTGAAGATAATCCTTTCACAGCTTGCTGATAATACTCCTAGAATATAACTTGATCAAAATCGTCTCAGAATATATATATATATATATATATATATATATATATATATATAACATAAATGACCGAAGTTGTATAGATAGCACGCAAATTGAATTTAAACATGTGTTACCTTAAAATTGGTAACATTTAGATATAAATTCTGTTTGGAAATAATTAATGAAAGTGTAGTAAGGAGTGTGTCCCGATCCTTGTGCGTATGAGATTGCCTAGCCATAGGACAGTCAAGGTCCCCGTCTTAAGCAATGTTCGTCACTGAATGCGTCTTCGAAAGTGGGTAAGCGATCGTCGGAATTGGACTTTATATTAATGAAAATAGTTCGTCTTGTCTGAGGGGTATTCGCTTTCTCCCGTATAAGTTGAACAGCAAAATGCACGGTCACCAACAACCAGGGAAACCTTGAAGCCTTGTAGGAAAGCAAAGAAGCCGGTGAAGGCAGTGTGATGGTTTGGATAAACGTTTTACTGGGGAAAAAACCCAGCCTCTTCCTTAGAAGGAAGTTGACCATTTGCCATGTACCTCAACACCAATGAAAGACCAGGTACACACTTTCATGCCTGAAGTCTACTACGATGTTCGTGGCATCTTTCAGCACACGACACGTTCTGTCATACTGCATCGGTTGTATGGGCATGGTTTCCGCAACATTAAGAAGACTTTACTATTATTACCTGGCCACCAAACCCACCAGATCTCAAATGAGCACGTATTAGATCCCATGGACCAACATCTCTTATCACATACCAATGCTCGTATCTACGGCATTCAACGCATTAAAATGAAGTATGCGAGATCGGCTTACCTGATTATACACTTCTGTAACTAACATAAGTAGTTGATATAACTTTGTAGTTAGCATTTTGCTAGTCATAATATTTCAACTCATCATATATATATATATATATATATATATATATATATTTAATTGGATTGATGTGAGTTTGTGACCCTGGGTTTCACGCTTTTGCGATCGTCAGACAAACGATCGCAAAAGCGTGAAACCCAGGGTCACAAACTCACATAAATCCAACTAAATATGTTAGCTCTATCTCTGATATTGAGCGCTTTCCAGTAAGTACCGCGCATATAATATATAAATAATATATATAATATACTGCACACACACACACACACACACACACACACACACACACACACACACACACACACACACACACATATATATATATATACATATATTTATTTATATACATACACTTTTCATATATATATATATATATATATATATATATATATATATATATATATACACGATGAGTTATGACCGCCAAGAGGCACACAAACCTCTCGAACTCCACACTGTAAAATTGCTACATCATTTACATTATTCGGACTATTGTCCTCATCTTTGTCGCCATATTTATCACAACGTTTCGGCCGTTGTACGCTCCGGCCTTCTTCAGGTGGTTCGACCCTTTATTTCGCTCACTGGGGTAGACTGTTCTGTAAAATTGCTATGTAGCAGATATGCACACAATTTCATCATCCAAAAACTCATCCTTGATAATGGCTAGAGAAGTAGCCGAAAGCGCCCGGAACAATTATAACTACAGACAATTCCTATATTATGTAACCCCTGAAAAACCGGAAAATGTTAGATTGCTGCAAAAACTCAATAAAAGATTAATTAAAGCTTTTTTGTCGGTCAACATCAATGAAAGATGCATGAAAGAAAGGTTGCTGCCCAAATGCGCATCAATATATATATATATATATATATATTAATGTATATATGGGAAGCAACCCTTCTTTTAAAGATGTTTCGTTGAATATGACAAACAAGGAAAATAAAATTAATTTTTTATTTAGTTTTTACCTGCATTCTTACATTTTCTTTTCGTTTGGTGGAAGTCAGAGAGTTCAAAAATTGTATTTTCCATCGTCCCAAGCGCTTTGCTCACTTCTTAGCCATTTTCAAGGGGTTTTGTGGTTTTGTTTTAGGTATTGTTAATTTCTCTTAATGTTTGGGCATTTAAGATATATTTTTTGCTCTTTCGAATACGAGTAGGAGCGTTTATTCCGAGCCTTCTCGTCATTGAACACGACTGTAAAACTTGTCTTTCTATTATATATATAATAATATTATATATAATGTTTCGAAACATTATACTTTTATGAACGTTTTACAATTATCAATATTTAAAATTTTTTTCGAGATCATATACCCTAATTTTAAAACATATATATATATATATATATATATATATATATATATATATATATATATATATATGTGTTTTAAAATTAGGTCATATGATCTGAATAAAGTTTTAAAATATTGATAATTGAAAAACGTTCATAAAAGTATATTGTTTCGAAATATATCCGATTATGCATTTTGCCGTTTAGGCTTCATCAGATCAAAAGCAAAAAAAAAAAAAAATGCGTTGCGCGTGTGTGCATTTGTGTATGTTTAAATAATGCAATCTTATTTTTTCCCAAGCTGTCCTTTATGGTGTCTAAAAAAGAAAGAAAATGAGTGACTTTTAAGAAAGTCGTTAACATTTATGTTCTTTGCTTTAAGATTCTGAGTCGAAATCCTTCAGAATGGATAGAAAATAAAAGAATTATTTTTTTATCCATGCGTTTTCTGTGTCGACAGTGGGTTTTAAAATAAGGGCATATGATCCCGACAAATTTTTTAAATATTGACAAATGGAAAACGTTCATGAACGTATATATATATATATATATATATATATATATATATATATATATATATATATATATATATATATAAGTCAAAATAAGAACCCTGAACACGTATACATTTCTGCCATCGCGTTACAAAGTTATTATTTACGATAAAACTCTGAAGGTTTGGAGGCCAAGAAATGTTTGAATGCTGTTTCTGCATCTTTGCAAAGGAATGTCTTTTGGCATGAAAATTTGTCAAGATACTTGAAAAGGTGGTAGTCAGTGGGCGAGAGATCAGGGGAATATGATGTGTGCGGCAAAGTCTCGTATCCAAAGTCACTGAGCTTCTGCAGTGTCATCCTGGAAACATGCGGCCTAAGATTTTCCTGAAGCAGAATTGGAACTCGTCGATTAACCAGTGCCGTTCGCATTTTGCTTACTTGAATGTGCTTTTCATCCAGTTGTCGGGAGAAAATTCATCGACCGTGATGCTTTGGTTAGATGCCAGAAAGCTGTAATATATAACGCCAATGGCGGATTCTAAGGCGGTCACCATAATCTTCTGTTGGTGCAGTTTCGGTTTATGGAATATGTTTGAGTGCTTCGTTATGATCAAGCCATTGAGTCGATCGTTTACGATTGTCATAAGGGATCCTTTTCTCATCACAAGTCACTATTCGATCAAGGAATGGATCATTAAAATTTCGCATTTTACACACTTCAAAACGTCAATGTCTTTGAATTTCACATGGGTTCATGTGGAACCCATTTATTGAGTTTCTACCCCTTGCCAATTCTCTTGAGATGGTCCGATATTGTTGAAATGCTGACACACATTATCTACGGCATTTCTCTGACACTTTGACGTGGGTTTTATTCGACTAGTGTTTCCAGATAATGATTATCAATTGCAGATGAGTGTCCCCTACCATTTCAATCTTCAAGACCCGTAGCCCCACAGCGGAAACTCAGAAACCAGTGCCATACTGTCCGATCACAAGTGGACCCTTGACCCCAAGCTCTGTTAATGTTGGCAGCACATTGGGAAGCATTATGACCAATCTTGAACTCATGCATCTCGGGCACCTCGTCTTTTTTCATGTTCAAAGTGAGTTGCTATATAATGTTTTAAGTTAACTTCTATAGTAGATTGGTATACAATTAACAAAAAGGACACTTTAAGTATTAGGAACAAGGAATATATTTATCTGCAATTATTATAATAATATATTAGAACACAATTAAATATCTATTATATACTCGGACATTATTTTCCGAACAGCCTAATAATATTTTCCAGGGTGCGTCACGTATTTGAGGACACATTTTCTGAAGCAGATCGATATAAAATTAGCAAAGAGGACACTTTAATCATTAGAAACAAGTAATATGACCTTGCCGTCAATCTTGTACTGCGCTTAAATTCACAGAGTCTAGGTACCATAGAGCAAAGCCCAGGGAAGCTATGTTATGGTGATGGGAAAGTGACAGAAGCCGACGTGCCAGGTCAGGACCAATGACGTTGCAGAATCTTTTTTGGATTTTATCAAGAATCTCTAAACACCAGACCATATATGGGAGCAATATTCAAAGCATGGACGAATGTTAGACCTATAAATATGAAAGATTGATTCTGGCGAGATTATATAAGAAGGCATGATTCTGTATCGTATTTCCTCGCGTCTTATTTAACATATAAGGACATGATATATGAATTGTATTTTATGCCATTTTTTGAGTGAAGTGTTTCATGAGTAAAGAATTGTTGGCATGAAATTGTAACGACTTGCATGGCGTTCAGTCGCTTGAAGATTGTTGTTACAGAATTAAAAAACTCCATCTTTTCCTGGCAAATTTTGCAGTTTCACTGTGCCAGGGTGACAAACTCTTAAAGGCCTCAATACATTTTCAGGGACACTAATTCAGACCAATGAAATTTCGACGTGTTTATCGGATGAGTCATGATCCGAACCCAATCTTTGGATCAATAGCAGCAGACTTTGTCGGATGATGTGGTTAAAGTAAAATAGAGAGGCAGACTGTACCAAGTGAGCGTAGGTGTAGTTGATTGTCTTTTAGTACGAAAACGAGGCTCCAACCTCAGTTTCGATGTAACCCCACAACACGCCGCTTCTACCGAATAAAACTAATCGTCTGCTCTTGCTGTTTTGGCCAGAACAACAACAACAACAACCAAAAGCAAAACAAAACGAAACAAATAAAAAAAATGGAAAAATATCGAAGTGTCATTTATTGTTGATATTATTATTATTATTATTATTATTATTTCAGTATCACCGTGTTACTATTATTATTACTATTGTTATTACTACTATTAATATTATTATAATTACAATTATCATTGTTATTAATACTACTATTAACATTGCTATTGCTATTTCAGCATCAGTATGTTATTATTATTATTTCACCACCAGCTTGTTACTATTATCATTATTAATATTATTATTATGAATATTATTATTATTATTATTATTATTGCTATTATTACTACAATTAATATTATTATTTTTATTTCAGCATCAGCGTATTATTATTATTATTATTGTTGTTATTATTATTATTGTTATTATTATTATTATTATTATTATTTCACCATCAGCGTTTTACTACAACTATTATTATTATTATTATTATTAGTAGTAGTAGTAGTAGTAGTACAGTTAAATTACGTCAATCTTTTTTTAAGCATTTCGCGCCAAGCAAGGGGCTACAGAGAGTGAAAAGTAAGGGAAAAGGCTGGGTATAGGGGGGGGGGGGTTCATAAAGGAGAAAATGAAGAACGGTGGAGGATAAAAAAGAGCATGGATCAAGGCATCAGAAAATGCCGATTGACCTTACATTTACATTTTTGAAGATTATAGTTATTAGGGAAGCAAGTATGAGGAAAAATGTGAGAGAAGAATCTGTTGGAGTAGAAGATGCGGTTACATTTAACTGTTTCGACAGTAAAAGGTTGGGACCGAGATGCCAACCTAGTAGCATGCTTAAATTCATGAAGTCGGGCCACCAATGAAAATAGCTTGTCAGAGCAGATGCCATGAAAATATTTATAGAAAAGACAGCAGGAAGCCACATTACGTCGGTGAGAAAGTGATTAGAGTAAAGACCCCAATTTAGGACCAACCACATTGCATATACATCTTTGGATTTTATCGAGAACCTTGAGATGAACAGCGGGGGCACGAGACCATATATAGCAATAATATTTAATTCATGGACGAATGGTAGATTTGTAGATGTGAAGGATGGACTCGGACAAGAAAAGCCTTCTGGCACGACACAGGGAACAAACTATTTCGTTTGTTAATCTAAAGTAGTACTATTATTATTATTATTATTATTATTATTACTATTAATATTATTATTATTTTGCTATCAGTGTGTTACTGGTACTGTCACTATAAACAACACTACTACTACTACTGTTAATATTTCAGCACCAGTGAATTACTATTATCATTATTACTATTATCATTATTACTAATATTATTTTTTATTAATATTATTATTATTACTATTACTATTAATATTATTATTGTTATTTCAGCATCAGCTAGTTAGTATTATTATTATTAATATTATTATTTTGCAATCAGCGTCTTATTATTTCTACTATGATTATTTCTATGATTACTATTATGATTATTATTACTGTTATTATTATTACTACTGCTATTAATATTATTATTCTAGTATCAGCATATCATTATTATTATTGAGGGAAAGAACAGCACGCCAACAAAGCTGAGGGTTCACCCTGTACAAGGCCCGAGAGCCACTTGAGGTCGAGGATTATATTAAGAGGTACTTTATATCGATAGGAGAGGAAGATAACGGTTGACTTGGACAGGTTAAGATTGTAGTCATCAGGGAAACATCCTCTTAGGAGTCTGTTCCACAGAGCAGTGGTTTGTGGGAAGAAGCTGTTTGAGTGGAACGTACTTCTCACCAATGGAACACAGAAGGAATGAGGGTCGTTTGGTACAATGTAACTGGCATGGCGGGTCCTAGACGTGAAGGTCAGACCTGGTGGAACCAGGAGATGCAGTTTGTCCGAGCACTTTCTATGGTAGTAGCGATACAGCAGTGAGAGACTCGCCGCATCCCGCCTGTAAGAGAGAGGTTGGAGGGTGGAAAATAATTCTTCTCCAATAAGGGATCGGAGACGCTTTTGAACTCTATCAACTGGAATATGAGGTCTGGGCAGCTCTCACCAAAATATGGTAACAGTACTCCATTTTCGCCTGTTGGCTTCTATAAAGGTAGAGGATAGCATGAGGAGTCAGGTACTTACTTGTGCAGGGGCCGACCATTTTACCTGCATTTTTAGTGATGGATCGTATATAGGAGTTCCACTTGAGGTCCGGTGTGAGTTTGAGTCCAATATCCTCTCAAGGCACAGGGCCTCCTCGAGGAGACATCCGTTCATTGTGGCTGGCGGTAGTTCGAGGTCATATCAGCGGTTATGGAATATAACTAGTTTGGTATTAGCGGCGTTGAATGTAGCCAGTCAGTTTTTTCCCCACTTAGTGTTAGATCGGAGTAGAGCTCAGTTGCCAATCTTTGATCAAGAGTTTTAGAGATGCGCCTGTATATCGTTGTATTATCGGTATAGATATTTACAAATGATCGGAGCATATTCTTAGGTAGATCATTTATGTACACCAGAAAGAGGTTGGTCCGAGAAGTGACCCCTGGGTGACGCCTGCGTTGACCGCCGTCTGGCCGTTAATAACTACCTTTAGGTATCTAGCTGTTAGGAAGGATTTTACAATATAGAACACCCTTACAGTGATTCCATATCTGGAGAAGTTGTGTAGCAAACCTTTGTGCCAGAAAGAGGGTTGGTCCGAGAAGTGACCCCTGGGTGACGGCTGTGTTGACCGCCAGGGCCTCAGAGGCCTGGCCGTTAATAATTGCCTTCATGTACCTACCTGTTAGGAAGGATAATATAGAAAACCCTTACAGTGATTCCATATCAGGAGAGCTTGTGTAGCAAACCTTTGCCTTCGAGATATCTCATGCTATGGCCTTTGCGGTATGTGTGTTGTCAAGGCCCTTGCTAATTCTGTGTGTAATCGTAGTTAGGACGTCAACAGTGGATCGGGCTGATCGAAATCCATACTGCTCGTCGCACAAGAGGTTGTTCCTATCTAGGTGTTCAACGACCATCTTGTTGATTAAGGACTCAAAAAGCTTACTGATGATGCAGAAAGGACTAAAGGTTCTATACTGGGAGGGGGGGATCGGCCGCCCGAGTTCTTGAAGACCGGGCATATACTTGCCACCTTCCACAGGCTTGGGAAAGATTTCTCTTTCAACCACAGATTAAATAACTTTGCTAGGATCGGGGATAATTCTGGGTTGATATTTTTAAGGACGATCATCGGAATTTTGTCTGGGCCAGTGGCTTTTTTTGCGTCGAGGCTTTTAATAAGTCTAGAGACTTCTCTTACAGATTGTGCTCCGTCAGACGTGGAAGTTGGGGAGGCGATGGCCTATGTCATCTAACGTTGAGTTTGAGGCAAAGATCAGGTGAAGAGCTGCGCCTTGTCTCTCGAGGAGGATATGACCTCGGGACCATTTATAATAGTGGGCACAACCGTTTTGCCTCTGTTAATAAATTTGGTTGGTGATCTTTCATAATTCATTAGGAATAAGTAATATGACCTTGGTGCCAATCTAGTACTGCGCTTAAATTCATAGTCTAGGTACCATAGAGTTCATCAGGATGATTACCATGAAAGTATTTATAGAAAAGGCACAGGGAAGCTATGCTATGGCAGTGGTGAAGGGACAGAAGCTAAAGTGCTAGGTCAGGACCAATGACATTGCAGAATCTTTTTTGGATTTTATCAAGAATTTCTAAAGATATAGCAGAAACGACAGACCATATGTGGGAGCATAATTCAAAGCATGGACGAATAGTAGATCTATAAATATGGAAGATAGTTTCTGGAGATGTTATATAAGAAGGTATGATGCGGTATCGTGGCATTATTATTATTATTATTATTATTATTATTATTATTATTATTATTACACTTCTATAACGATGGGATACTAAGCTTTACACTGTTGTGTAGGAAGAAGACCGACTATCACTACAATAAATAGTTGAAAACATACTCTTCCTTTCACTACGGGTGTAACGTCCGTTCATAGGAATCGAAGTCGCAAAGTATGTCGTATGCATTGCCGCATTAACTACAGTATTTGTTATTATTACTAATCTTTTGTGCCAGTGTTTTCTTGGAAGATTATTAACCAGAATTACGAGCTTCTACGAGCATTATAACATATCCCGACATTTATAATACTGGTCTTTTGGTTAGTATTTATTTAACTCACATGTTTTCACTGGATTGTCAGCAAATCTTTTCAAATGTCTAGCACCTTCCTCAGTATCCCCGTAGACCCCAGCGCCGTCATGTTTAGGACAGTCTCTGCTTTTCCTCGAAGTTCTGATTCATTTAATCTTGATTCTGGTGCTTTGGCACTGTGCCAACTGCGCCAATTATTATGAACACTACCCTTCACGACCATTATTATTGTTTTTATTTTCTTTTCTTTGATTTCTGGTGTGTACTCATTTCTTTCCGCATCCCGACCAGAGACCTAAGATTAGAAATGGCATCATGAGATTTTCCACAGCAAAAAAAAAAAAAAAAAATCACATAATTTTTACATAGCCCTTTGTAAAGTGGTGGCTGTATTCGTGAGAACAATTTTTATTATTATTGTCATTATTATTATTATTATTATTTCTTTCACAGGGTTATTTGTTTTCAACCGGAGATCCATCATCATAGGTGCGCTCCACCAAGTAGTACGACCTCAGACAGAGAACACCTTTCTCAGAAGATTGGCAGAAACAAGCAACGTGGACTTCTGAAGTTATCAGATACTAGGTTTTCTTCTTCTTCTTCTTCTTCTTCTTCTTCTTCTTCTTCTTCTTCTTCTTCTTCTTCTTCTTCTTCTTCTTCTTCTTCTTCTAAAATGAAGCGTTGTTTACATATAGATTGGCACCTCCGACTTATGCATTAACTTGAGTATCGATGTTTATGGCTTGAATTCTATTAAACAATGAATTATAAAATTTCTTTTTGTTAAAGATTAAAATGTAGTTTTCTTTTCTGTTGGCGAGTTAATTCAAAGGTATCCATCTCTTATATTTTTTTTATAAAATCTTATACTCATAAAAAAAAAAGCTCATTGCATTATTGTATCTTTAAGAAAATATTTTCTTTTGTTTTTTGCTTTTTAAATCTTACACCACTTTACAGCTAAACAGTGTAGTCCATCATAAAAGGCCGATTCCGTCGAAAAATCTGTCGAAAAATCGATCGGGTCGATCGATATTTCCACAGATTTTTCGATATCTTGAAACTGTTAGAACTACTGTTAACCAGAAAAGGTTTTACGCGCGGAGCAAAAGAAGGAAACATTCGGAAAGAGATAAGAATAGAGAATACGTTTCTGATACTCGCTTCAAGCGAGGAGGTACGGTGGAGTAATGGATAGCGGCTCGAATTGAGGGATCGGAGAGCGGGGTTCAAATTTCAGTCGAAACCACTACATTCACTTACGTGCTAATATAGCCTTGGGAATGGTATGAATCTTCTTCTTCTCACCTCCCCAGCTATGGGTAAATAGCAGGGCAGACATTTGGATGGAAACTGATCTACCGCAGAAAGAAATGCCAACCTGCTGCTGAAAAAAATCTGCCTCGTCAGTCATGTATCGAAAGATATACGTTCGCCTAAGCGTGAATCATGCATGGCACATAACTGAGTGTGGAAAGTCATCATCTCATGTCACTATTTTTCTCTTCGTGTTTCACATGCAATCCATTTTAGTTGTTGCTGTTGTTGAAAGTCCTCAAGTGATGTGGTTTCTTTTATTCAGGGCTGCTCTTTCACTCAAACCCTTTTGATATTAAAATTCTTTTTAAATTCCTTTTTTACAATTGTAACACAAGACTTGAATCTTCATTATTAACTTTTTATTCACTCCAATATTCCAGTCGAAGCCATTTATGTGCTAATACCCCCGGGAATGGTATGAATCCTCTTCTTTCCCACCAACTATGGGTAAATAGCAGGACAAATCGTGTTCTAAAGCCTTGGAAGGCAACTGGTCTACTGCAGAAAGAAAAGGCAACTTACTGCGGGAAATAATCTGCCACGTCAGTCATGTATAAAAAGATACATGATCGCCTAAGCGTGTGTCACGCATGTCACATAAGTGACTGAGTAGTTCAGAAATAAAAAGAAAAGGTCTTTTTTCTCGTCCAGCTCATCATTCAAACGAGCCAGTTGCTCATTGTAATGTTGTGCAGTAACTGTTTGTCCAGATGCCAACGAATCATCGTAAATATTGTCCGTCGAGTCCCTCAAAACGCTGTTCAGTTTATCTAGCAAAGATTTTAGATAATAATAAATTCATTTTTTATCGCTAGTGATGAGATAGCGAAATAGAAAGAGATAGATGATACTTAGATTGTTCATTGATTTATTTGATTTTTACGGTCTATCTACCCTTTTTTGGGTTACATATATATATATATATATATATATATATATATATATATATATATATATATGTATGCGTATCTAGATTTTTTTATGTGTTTGTATATTCTTTATACACTACAGTTCAAAAGTTTCAAGCCACCCTCAAAATTAGCATGGGATCACACACAAACACACACACACACACACACACACACACACAGACACACACACACACACATACACACACAGACAAATACATACATACATACCCCCCAAAATATTATATATATATATATATATATATATATATTCACAGATATATATATATATATATATATATATATATATATATATATATATATATATATATATATATATATATATATGTGTGTGTGTGTGTGTGTGTGTTTGTATATTCCTTATACACTACTGTTGACAAATTTGAAGCCCACCCCACAAATTAGCACTGGATGAATTTGACAGAAGAGTGACAAAACTGAAAGTGAGCTCTTAAAGTCAATGAAATAAAGAATGGAATCAATTATCAAACTTATGCTTTGAGAAACTTTTGCACCGAATGCCAAAAATTTGTGCTGCAATAATCACAACTAAAGGGGGATATTTTGACGAGGGCAAAGTTTAATCATAAAAGCAAAAGAAGGAAACATTCGGAAAGAGAGAAGAATAAAGAGTACGT
The DNA here is from genome assembly GCA_964036315.1 of Acanthosepion esculentum. Classification (NCBI taxonomy): domain Eukaryota; kingdom Metazoa; phylum Mollusca; class Cephalopoda; order Sepiida; family Sepiidae; genus Acanthosepion; species Acanthosepion esculentum. The sequence goes on along the minus strand of OZ038507.1, from coordinate 28,328,686 downwards.
TTCTGATACTCGTTTCAGCATCAATAGTAGTCCAGAAACCAAAAGAAAAGGTCTTTTTCTCGTTCAGCTCATCATTCAAACGAGTCAGTTGCTCATTGTAACGTTGAACATTTACTAATATATATATATATATATATATATATATATATATATATATATATATATATATATGCCATCTGTGGAGTTAGCCTTCAAGACAGGACATCCAATGTAGACCTGTTTAACAGGTGTAATATTGGAGGAATCGAGACTTTCTCATATAGTCTTGGTTGTGGTGGATTGGTCCTGTCTTGAGACGATCTCCTTGTTTAAGTTGGGGAATGCTACCATAATCCTTACCTTCAGTTCATCTTTAGTGCTACAAACAGTTTTGCTGGTCTCTTGCTCAACTGCACCCCACACATAATAATCAAAGGGGTTGCAGTGTGGGGAGTTAGGTGGCCAGATGTAAGGAGTGATGTAGTTGCAGAAATTGTCTGACAGCCATGACTGTGTTCTCCTGCTTGTGTAGCATGGTGCAGAGTCCTATTTCCAGACATAGGGACTGCCAGCAGCCACCCTCTTGACAACAGGGAGGCCCACATCAAGGCACTTGATGTAGGCCTCCGTGTTGAGTCTGAAGCCCTGTAGGAAGATTAATGGAGGTATAACTTCGCCATTACTGGTTATCACTCCAAACACCTTCGTAAACACCATTAGACGCATCCAACTCTTTCCGAATCCTCTGCAGTGTCCTCAGATCGACACCCAAATGTTCGTATTGGAGCTGCCGACGCGAATGCCAAGCAATGCAGCATGCCGTTTCCAAATTTCTGACTGAGAAAAAATTGCATCATGGTGCTCTTTTATTACAGTTGGTGCCCAACTGTCCCTACTATACTGCGCAGTCGACAAAATCAAAAACAAATAACGCGCATGCGCGAAATAAAAATATAAATTGGCGACAATTTACCCATCGCACCCTGTATATATATATATATATATATATATATATATATATATATATATATATATATATATATATATATATATATATATAAAACTAGCTAGCGAGATAGGCAGACAGATATGAACAGGAGAGAGCAAGATAGATTTCCCATGTTATTCGCTACCCGCTTTCTTTCTTTCTTTCCTTTAGTATTTATTTCTGCGTGACTTTTATCTTATTCGCTTTGAAGTCATCCTTTATCTTTGGAGAGCAGTCACGTGACCAGAATGGCTGCTGATGAACTTTTCTTCCTTTTTTGTTTATTTCAAAATGGCATCATGATTTTTTCTCATTGTGATTTTTAACTTAATTGTTTAACTTAATTTATAACTTTATATGTGTGTGTCTGTGTGTCTGTGTATTTATAAGAGAACCAGTGAAAGTGGCGTGTCTGTTTGTGAATATGTTTGCGTGATGCCTCGATTGTATATCTGTTTGTTCGTTAACTAAAAAGCATCTTTGGTTCTGTCAGACAAGTACAGAACGCCTGACGTGAGCAGACAGAGCAAACGTTGTTTGCTATCGGTGCGGATCTGTTCCTCGAATATTACTTTATTCAAATGACAGTAGCGACAGATTAGCACAATACTACCTACCGTATGGTATATATATTCCTAATTTAGACATCTACCAGCAGTACACCTGAAAGTCTCTCTGTTTTCATAGGTGAATTTTTTTTTGATGAATCATAGTTCTTACGTTAATGACTGAATAAACTCATGGTGTGTTCTATAGTTATACAATACCTGTGGAAATTACCGTCATGTATTTAATCGCAACAACTCTTAACAAAATGTTGCAATAACAAATATAAGTATAGATTCAGGTCATTATTTAAAGAAGTAAGAGGGTACAAATGAACATATTTAAAATAGACAAGTCTTTTCCATTTTTCCATGAAGCAGACGTAAACCCATGAGATCATTATTGCCATCTCTAGTTGATCTTTCTTTCTTAAACCAAACACCAGAGCATTTACTTAAATAAATTGTCTATAAAAATAACGCATAAACAGAAAATATATTAAATTATTGACGAACAATGCATTTCATTATATATATATATATAATGAAATGCATTGTCCGTCAATAATTTAATATATTAAATTATTGACGGACAATGCATTTCATTATATATATATATATATAATGAAATGCATTGTCCGTCAATAATTTAATATATTTTCTGTTTATGCGTTATATATATATATATAATGAAATGCATTGTCCGTCAATAATTTAATATATTTTCTGTTTATGCGTTATTTTTATAGATGTACCCAGGTACAATGAGAACGAAATTCCAAGGTTCGTAACATTTAATTTAAAAGAGGGTTTTATACAGAGTAGAGCAATTTTACCTTACAATTTAGTTAAACTGGAATTTCATAATGCTTTTTCTTACATTTTAGTTGTACTGCGTTGCACTATATATGGCTTATCTTTCTATTTGTCAGATTAATCTGGATTTAATATAATTTTGTATTAATTTTCTGGCAGTATTGGTAACATCTTGTACGGATGTTATTTTTGACATTTTACATTGATTGGTTAGTGTTCTTAACATCAGATATGAACGATCTTTATTTAACAGTTGCATGTTAATTTACCAAACAATTCTATATGTCTAAATTATTTACTAGTTTCTTAAAGAAGCTATTTATTTATCCAACTAGTAAAAAGTTTTAATTATGAAATTAAAAAAATCATACAACTTGTTTAGCATTTTGTTAAATTATCTCACCACTGCACTTTTATTTCTTATGAAACTGCATTGTCTGGTTTGTATAATTAATGTAACCATATGTAACGGCTTTAGTTTATGTCTGGCTGCCGTTAGCTGCCAATCTACGGGTCATGAGCCATTTATAAGAAATAATTTTAAGTTTTTGCTTCTTCGCTTAGTTTAAATTTAACGTAAGTCATATTTGATTAGGTGAACAGAGTAAAGCCCACAAACATTAGAAACCCCCTTTTTCTTTTTTTTCGTAAAATGAGATTGTATTTTTCCTTTAAATCTAAATAAATAGTTCACTCGCCGGTAGTTTACAATCGCCCGATGAGATGCTTTGATACGCATGGAAACACAACCGCAACTGCGTAGCGATTTTTACATGTTTCGGCGTAATATCCTGAAATATATATATATATATATATATATATATATATATATATATATATATATATATATATAATCATTCGAAGACAGTACTGTTTCGCTGTATCACAGCTCTTCAGTGCGACTAGACATCCGAATACCTCAAGCCCGGATGGAAAGCCAACCGATTTGATGTCAGACAGAGTTTCTACCGCTGAGCTATCTTCACTCGACAGAATGAGTCAGCCAAATCTAGCGTATTGTTTTTTTTAGAAATGTAAACAAACGCCAAACAATCTAAGTGCTCCATTCATTTTACTGAAGAGCTTCGCATTAACGCAAGTGGCTGTTGTTTTTAGAATTACCTTGTCATTGAACAGTGCTAAGTTGAAAATATATTTTCTTCCATTCTAAAAGGAAGTGTCCATTATTTATCCGAGGCAATGGCAGGGCTAAGTAACTGAAGTGTCCATTATTTATCCGAGGCTATGGCACGGGCTAAGTAACCAAGGAACAAGCCGAATTAAAATATGGTTGTGTTATCATTTATTATATATGTATTTACTATATAGGATTGTATTTACTAGAGCAGCACCTGATAAAATACGTCACAAAGAACTGTTGGCATTGATAGGAAGGATATTAGAATAATCCGGAACCTATACTGGGAACAAGCAGCCTGTATACGGATAGAAAATGAATTCAGTAAGTATACAAAATTAAAAATGAGTGTAAGACAAGGAGATGTCTTCTCACCGGATTTATCCAACCTTTACAGTGAGTTGATTATGTGATAAGTAGACTTCCTAACAGGATTCATTATTGACAGCCAGAATCTTATCAACATTAGATATGCAGGTGGCTCTGTGTTGATAGCAGACATAGAAAGGAAATTCCAGGAACTCCTACAGAACGTAGTAAAGGAAAGCGAGAAAAAAAATGACTAAACGTCTATTGTAAGAAGACAGAATACATGTATGGTTGCTAGCAAAAGGGACAGCACAACATGCAAATTACAAATTGGAGATGCCAAAATCAAGCAAGTACGAAAATTTAGATATCTAGGAATTTTTTTTATATAGAAGGCGGAACGTGCGACACTGAAATCCGAAGGCTCATTGAAATAGCGAAAGTGGCCTTCCAAAAGTTAAGCAAAGTATTAAGAAACAGAAAAAAATCGTTATAAATAAAGAAAACAGTACTTAACTGTTGTGCAATATCTGTCGTCCTACATGACAGTGAAAGCTGGAAAATCTCATCACACATGAGGAAGAGATTTGAAGCGACAGAAATGTGGTTCTACAGAAGGATGTTGAGAATACTATGGAATTAACATGTGAATAACAACGAAGATATAAATAAAATGGAGATAAAAAAGGACACTTATACGTAGCATCATAAATAGACAGTGCAAATTATTCGGGTACATAATGCGGAAAGAGGGCTTAACAAATTTGATATTCACAGGACAAACTGAAGGCATGGGGGACAGCGGAAAACACCGCATAACTTACCTAGAATGCATCAGTAAACGGATGATAGAGTAAGGTTTAGGAGATATAATCTCCGGCGCCACTTTCTAATTACTCCTTGATTATGGTTGACAACGTAATGGTATTCTGCCAATTCAACTGCAAAAATGAAAAGGAAAACGATTAAAAATTCTGTATGCTCTTCACATCAAAATTTTTCAATAAATTTTATTTCGATCGGTACACACATGTTGAAATGCCTTTGGAGCGTGTTTCAGGACATGGTCGTTCATGGCTCTCTACAACTGTAGTTCTTAGTAACGTTTGTCTTTGTGGCGCCTTTCTCACTCTCATTGCGTAATCCATTTACACAAGCTGATCAGGTAGGTGGATACTACCTCGCCCTCTACCATTTTCCTTCGATATGTCCTGTGAGTACCAAATTCTCCGAAACCCTCCTTCAACATTGTATGTTCAATGTTCAAGAAATTTCAGTTGTCTATTTCTGATTCTAAGTATAAGTATCTTTTTTGTTTCCATTTTCCTTACAACATCCTCATTGCTCACATGCTCTGTCCATGGTATTCTCAGCCTTCTTCTGTAGAACCATATCTCTGATGCTTGCTTCTTTCTAATTCTAAGCAGAATGGTCTATAAGTGTCATGATTTGATGCACGCTGGTTGGCTGCCTTTACTTTTTTGAATTAAACGCGAGGAAGAAACAAGCATGTATGATAAAAATATATTACTATTTTGAAAAAAAACTACATTTGTTTCAATTTTGTATTCAAAGTACATTTTATGGTAGAAATTTATTTTTAATTTTGTAGGTATTCTTAATATATCTATCGATATCGTAAAATTATATATTGTCATACTTTAAATCAGAATATATTTACATTAAGACGTTTTTGGTGCTTTTCATTCGTTTCCTGTCGTAATTTTTTCAGGCCTGAAAACGAAAGAAGGACGGATATTAAAATTCAAACCGCTTCGTATGATGACAATGACAGTAAAGATTAACTTGGATTAGAAATACAACTTAAAATGTGTAATTAATAATAAAAACGACAAAATTGTTATCTCCTCATTTTGTATCGTGAACGGCTTTTAAACGAAACCCAATGGGTTTATGGGTGGTCTAGTATCTAATCTATATAATAAATGCGAATGTCAGTTTGTCACTGTGTCACGCTTTTTCAACTTTGCTCCTAGAGGCCGTAGCCTAAAATATCATACCATTTTGGAATCAGGCCGATCCCGTGTGAGCAAATTAAAAATATTCCAGGTTGGATCTGGATCCGCAATCTTGAAATGTTGGATTCCCAAGTTTTCATTACTGCGATTGTTTTAGACGATTTTTTTACGTGATTTTTTGCGACGATTTTTTTGTACGATAAGAATTTTTATAATTTGGGAATAATCGAAACTAATTGCGAAATCTAGTGAAAGTCACACATGAAGTAAAAATAATTGTTTGTACGGAAAGTAACGACCTACGTACATCAAATTGTCTTTAAATTAAGTGACAACAGAAAAATTATCGTTAAACTTTTAAAAGGTAAGCTTAAATATTAATGCAATGCAGCGATCAATTTGAGTTCTTCTGTAGTTTATTGTTGTCTATCGCATCTACTCCTCCCCACCTATTGTGATAAAGGTTCAATCAAGAGCCCTCCATAAGAGCTAGCTTAAATGCTGCCCGATAGGTTGGCTTTTAAACTAGTACATAATAAAGCCTAAATTAGGAGCGTTTGTCAAACGGTAATACATTGTATTAATTTCGCTGGTATCATTTGAATATACTAAAATTCTAAGAGTAATTTCAAACCGATTTCTAAAATTCTTTCATTATTCATATTAACCAAGAATTTAAGCATCCAAGTACATTTACTCAGTCTGATCAGGCGAGACGTTCCGTATTTGTCTAACATTTAGAGTCGAAGATGTTTTGTTTTGATGAACGGACATACAAAAATAAAAATGGCGTCACTTAAATACATTCACAAATAGAAACGTCAGTCCCATTCTTCCTTTTACAAACACACACACAAAGTGAATATGCCAAAAATGAAGTTAGAAATCACAATGAAAAATAAATCATGATGCCATTTTGAAAAGAACAAAAGAAATTTTGATAGCAGCCATCTTGCTCACGTGACTGCTCTTCAAAAGATAAAGAAAGCGAATACGTTAAAAAAAATCACGCACAGATAAATACTAAAAGAAAGACAGAGGGGGCGGAGTAACACGTGGAATCAATCACACATCTATCTGTCTGTCTGTCTGTCTGTCTATTCTTGTTCATATCTATCTATCTATCTATCTATCTATCTATCTATCTCCATATATTCTGTTCATAGCTATCTATCTCTCTGTGCAAATATCTATTTCTTTTCCTCTCTATATACTATATTACTCTCCACATAATGCTGACTAGTGTATAACACGCACATATATTTTGATGAATAACATTTAGGAAAACAAATTAAAACTAACTTGTGTGTAATTAATTTTTATTTTGATTCGTAATCGCAATCTAATGATTTATGATAATATATATTTAATTCTTTAGCCATTAGGGAACTAGTGTGATACACCGGGTTTTTCTGCTCTTAATTGAATACCTGTAGTCTATAACTTCGGCGTATAATACGCGGGTTATTTTTTATTTCACAGTCGGTATACAGTAACTATTTAACTCCCAAGAACCGCTGTTTTGTTGAAAAGACTCCCGAAAGGATGATCACTACAACCTTAATCTCAAGTCCAGGATTAACCATTATCTATCCTATATATCCTCATAATTTGTATTTTCTATGTCCGGAAAAGCAACCTCATTCAGTAGCCCGCTATTTTGAGTGGCACCTAGGCTTTGTATTGAGTGAACAATTGCGTAAAAAAAACCTTGACAATTTGGTTAATTTGCTCAGTTTGCAATAAAAAAGATATTTATAATTAGGTGTAAATGTACATGCTTCATTCGAAAATGACTCATCCACCTTATTCTCCCGACCTTGCTCCTTCAGAATACTATTTGTTTCGTAGCTTACAGAATAATTTGGAAGAAACAGCTTGTGTAACACAGGAAGAGGTTAAAACATCTGTGAGTTCTTCGAATCAAAGCCAAAAGAATTTTACACTAATGGAATTAGTAAGCTTGTTAATAGATGGAAGGAAGTCATAGATAATCAGGGAAAATACATTGTTGATTGAATCTGTAATTAAATGTAACATTTGGTCACTTGTTTTCTTTATTCAAAATTCGGACAGAACTTATGGGATGACCTGATAGTTATAACGGAAATGTTATCAAATCATCTGGCATTTACCAATAGAGTTTGAAAACTTATTTTATCAGCAATTTCCTGTATAACCCACATTCTTCAAATGACGTATGGGCTTGTTGACCGTCGGGCTCATTGCCCCCCCCCCCCAAAAAAAAATTAAAAAAAATATTTATGTGAATCATTTAAAATACATTACTTTCTTCTACATTTTTCTTCTTTTATGTGCTGTGTCCTTTCAAGACGTGGGCGATCATGGCTCTCCGCAACTTGCCTTCCTTTGTAGCTGTTAGAAAAGTTTTGCTTTTTTGCTATCTCTCGTATTCCCTGTTCTAACAACCATTTACACAAACTCGTTACGTAGATTACTCGCAGCTTCCCTCTGTCCCTCTTGCCTTCAGGATGTCCTGTGAGTGTTAAATACTCCAATCCTTCTTTTCTCATTATGTGCCCTAGAAATTTCAACTGTTTCTTTCTCTTTTTAAGTGTAAGCGGCCATTAGCATTTTTCTTAAAACCTCCTCGTTACGTATATGTTCTTTTCATGGCATTCTCAGCATCCTTCTGTAGAACAGTATCTTTGTTGCCTAATTTTCCCTTTCATCTGTGTAAAAACTACCCAGTATTCACTGTCATCCATTTGCCCAAGCTTTAGGTAAATTACCCCTTGTTCCCTTCTGATCCACTTGTCCTGTGAGTGTCAAATTCTACAAGCACCCTTTTCTCATTATGTGCTCTAGAAATTTCAACAGTCTAAGCATAAGAGTCATTTTTGTTGGCATTTTCCTTAAAACCTCCTCGTTACGTATATCTTCCTTTCATGGCATTCTCAGCATCCTTCTGTAGGATCATATCTTTGTTACCTCAATTTTCCTTTCATCTGTGAGGAAATTGTTTAGCATTCACTGCCCTCCAGTTACCCAAGTTTTAGTTAGATTGTCTCTTGTTCCCCCTCTGATCCACTTGTTCCGTGCGTGTCAATTCTCCAACCCCTCTCACCTCGTGCGTCCTAGAAATTTCCAGTGTTCTCTTTCGGGTTCTAAGTATAAGCTTCCTTGTAGCTTACATGTCGTTGGTATTGGACAGGGTGTAACGGTCGTGCTAACTAACGAAGGGAGGGACTGGCACACGTATAATAAAATTATGTTTTGTTAGCAATAGAAGCCATTTTTAATCACGGGAGACACTAAACCCAGCCAAACTGGCTGCTAAAACGAGTTTTTATCGTCCTTGGCTTGACACAATTTTCGTTTTTTTTTTATTAATGAATATTAATTAAATATTGTATAATTTAGGCCAATTTTCATATAACTGTTAATAGCCATTGCATCATGCATAATATTAGTATCCATTATTATATCATCATGAAGATTAATAACCATAATAGCCTCATGAATATTAATAACCATTATATTCTCATGAATATTAATATCCATTATATCATCATGAAGAACCATACATTTACAGCCTGAATTTTCCTTTCATCTGTCAGGAAATTGTCCAGCATTCACTGTCATTCATTTACCCAGGCTTTCAGGGTAAATCTTTTGTATAATCCTAGAAATTTCAAGAGTTCTCTTTCAGAATCTAAGTACACGCTTTCTCGTTACTCATCTGTTCAGTCCATGGTATTCTTAGCATCCTTCTCTAGAACCACATTTCAGTTGCTTCAGTTCTGTTGATTCAAGTCTCTTCTTCATCTGTGAGAAAATTATCCAGCATTCACCGCTATAGAGAAGGACTGATATTACATAATAGTTCAGTACTCTTTTAAAGATTAGCAATAAGGAATTTTTGGCGCATCAAGTTTCTTTGAGAGCAGGATTGATATTATATAACGTGTTAGTAGGCTTTTCTTTGTTTCTAACGAAATTTTCCTATTTCTTAATACTTTGCTTAGCTTTTGGAGTTATATTACATAACAGTTCAGCACTCTTTTCTTTGTTTCCAACGAAATTTTCCTGTTTCATAATATTTCGCTTAGCTTTTTAACTGGTATTACATAACAGTTCAGCGCTACTTTCTTTCGAACGAAATTTTCCTGTTTCTTAATACTTTGCTTAGCTTTTAGAATGCAACTTTCGCTATACAAATGCGCCTTCGGATTCCGGTGTCATATTTCCGTCCTTTGATGGAACAATTTCCAGATGTATAAATATTTGTACTTCTTGACTTTGACAAATCTCCATTTCGTAATTCGCATCTTGGGCTATATGGTTTGCTGACAACCATATATTCTGTCTTCTTGCAATTGGTGGTTAGTCTTTTCTTCTCGCTTTCCTTCACTTGGTCTCTTCCTCTTGCTGACAACCATACATTCTGCCTTCTTACATTTGGTGGTAAATTTCTGGCACGCTTGGGAGTGTCATACAGGATCGACTTTTCGTCACTCGATCAAATATGGGAACGTTGATCTTCCGAGAAAGGGACTAGAAGCAGCTTGTCACTCGTTGTTGCTTGTTAGCTTCCAACGGCGCATGGAATACCCACTTGCTCAACTTGTACGCCTTCTCTATGCGGGGCAGGTGAAATCTGACTGTTTCATCAGAAAACTAGAAGCGTTCGGCCAGCTCACTCACAGTATTATTCCCAAAGAGTCTTGATCTGAAAAAGCCCACCTTAAAGTCATAAAGTAGACAACTCCGAACGAGATGCTTCGACACCGCCGTGTTTCCTCGCCGCTACTCGAGCTGTGACTGATGTGTGTACGCAACGCACTCGCATTGGTCAAGAGTAATGTCACCATCGCCACCGCTTTCCCGGTGCATGACGCCCTCATTTGCGTATCAGTGATCACTTCTCTCTACACGACGTAAAAAACGGCAAGGACTTTTTTGCTTACCTCATTTATACAACCGTTTTCTCATGTTAATGATTAAAAATGGCTTCAAGCAAAATAAATCCTCTGGGTGTCCTAGAAGATAATCTTTAATCGTTAAATCTTATAGACTGGCGCTTCAGGATCAGAATGGATTTGAATCCTTTGTTGGATCCAAAATATATTTTGGGATTGTTTAGAATAGTTCAACCAGTTCGTTAAATCAGGTTCTGAGAGAGAGAGAGAGAGAGAGAGAGAGAGAGAGAGAGAGAGAGAGAGAGAGAGAGAGAGAGAGAGGGTGGTGGAAAGCGGAAAGAGGGAGTGAATAAGAGATGAGTAGATATATACAAATAGAAAAAGAGAGACAAACAGAAAGAAAGAAAGAAATGGAAAGAAGGTAATGTAGACAGGAAGAAATTAAACAGGAGGGAAGGAAATAGATAGATAGATAGATAGATAGATAGATAGATAGATATGAACAGACTCAGATAATGAACAAATTTAAATAGATAGGTAAAAAGCGAGAGGAAATCGTGGAGAGAGAGAGAGAGAAAGAGAGAAAGAGAGAGAGATAGACAGAGAGAGAGGGAGAGAGATAGATAGATAGAGAGAGAGATAGAGAGAGAGGGAGAGAGAGAGAGAGAGAGAGAGAGCTGTTTAAGAAGTCGAAGGTTCAAATTAAAGTTAGAGCTGTTACCACGCACACACTAAGAAATTCATAATTCAAAATCGTAGCGCTTAGATTTGAACCTTTTAAAGAAGTGCGGGAGAAGAAGCTGTTTGAGTAGAAGGGACGGTTACATTTAACGGTTTTGACAGTGAAAGGGTGGGATCGAGACGCCAGCCTGGTAGCTCATTTAAATTCATGTAGTTCGGAAACCAGCGAAAGTAGCCCGTCGGAACAGTTGCCGTGAAAATACTTGTAGAAGAGACAGAGGGAGGCCACGGCACGTCTGTGGGATAGCGATTGTAGACTAGATGCCAGTTCAGGACATATTTGCATATTTGTCTCTGGATTTTGTCGAGGACCTCGAGACGTACAGCGGGAGCACCAAACCATATATGACAGCAATATTCCATGCAAGGACGGTTGGTTGATTTATAGATTTGAAGGATGGACTGAGACGAGGAAAACTTTCTGGCACAACACAGAGAGCCAAATTTCCTTGCGATAGATGAAGCTATTGATTCAATGAGAGAACGAAACAAATGAAAAATCTGAAAGAGCCAAGTGAAGAGAATATGGTGGGTGCTTGAGGTTCAGCTTCTGCAGGATCAGCTTTGCAACATGAGGTCTTGCGCTGTCGTGGTGGTAAATGACATCTTTTCAATTTGCCAAAATCGGCCGTTTTTTTAATTTTTTTTTATCCCAGTCTGTTCGAATGGCGGAAGGCGGTTGAGATATCGATTTTCAAAACTCTTAGCGATCTCTTCCGCCAAAATTTTCGGTTTAGTCTCCGCGATCGCAAGCAGAGCATCTTCATCAACGTCGAAAGGTCGCCTGGAGCGTGGTGGATCGTGTAGGTTAAGATCCCCCTGACGAAATCTGCCAAAGCGCATTTTGACCATCGGAAGAGTTGAAGTACGATCCAAATCAACCTGCTGAAGTTTTTTTTTGTCGCAGTTCCAACGCTTAAAAAAAAAAAATCGGAATCACCCCAAGCAATGTAGTAAAGTCACTAAGACACAAGGAGTTACAGGGCGGGGAAGAATTAAGAACAGAAACATTAATAATGAGCGGAAAGAAAATAAAAATCAGGAGGACAGTAGATAGTGAGTGACATTGCATTTAAATTTTTAAATTCTATCTATCTATCTATCTATCTATCTATCTATCTATCTATCTATCTATCTATCTATCTATCTCAGTTTGTTCATTCTCTCTGTCTATCCTGATTTGTTCATTATCCATCTATCTATCTATCTATCTATCTATCTATCTATCTATCTATCTATCTATCTATCTATCTCAGTTCGTTCATTCTCTCTGTCTATCCTGATTTATTCATTATCTATCTATCTATCTATCTATCTATGTATCTATCTATCTATCTATCTATCTATCTATCTATCTCAGTTTGTTCATTCTCTCTGTCTATCCTGATTTGTTCATTATCTATCTATCTATCTATCTATCTATCTATCTATCTATCTATCTATCTCAGTTTGTTCATTCTCTCTGTCTCTCCTGATTTGTTCATTATCTATCTATCTATCTATCTATCTATCTATCTATCTATCTATCTATCTCAGTTTGTTCATTCTCTCTGTCTATCCTGATTTGTTCATTATCTATCTATCTATCTATCTATCTATCTATCTATCTATCTATCTATCTCAGTTTGTTCATTCTCTCTGTCTCTCCTGATTTGTTCATTATCTATCTATCTATCTATCTATCTATCTATCTATCTATCTATCTATCTATCTATCTATCTCAGTTTGTTCATTCTCTCTGTCTCTCCTGATTTGTTCATTATCTATCTATCTATCTATCTATCTATCTATCTATCTATCTCAGTTTGTTCATTCTCTCTGTCTATCCTGATTTGTTCATTATCTATCTATCTATCTATCTATCTATCTATCTATCTATCTATCTATCTCAGTTTGTTCATTCTCTCTGTCTATCCTGATTTGTTCATTATCTATCTATCTATCTATCTATCTATCTATCTATCTCAGTTTGTTCATTCTCTCTGTCTCTCCTGATTTGTTCATTATCTATCTATCTATCTATCTATCTATCTATCTATCTATCTATCTATCTATCTATCTATCTCAGTTTGTTCATTCTCTCTGTCTATCCTGATTTGTTCATTATCTATCTATCTATCTATCTATCTATCTATCTATCTATCTATCTCAGTTTGTTCATTCTCTCTGTCTCTCCTGATTTGTTCATTATCTATCTATCTATCTATCTATCTATCTATCTATCTATCTATCTATCTATCTATCTATCTATCTCAGTTTGTTCATTCTCTCTGTCTCTCCTGATTTGTTCATTATCTATCTATCTATCTATCTATCTATCTATCTATCTCAGTTTGTTCATTCTCTCTGTCTATCCTGATTTGTTCATTATCTATCTATCTATCTATCTATCTATCTATCTATCTATCTATCTATCTATCTATCTCAGTTTGTTCATTCTCTCTGTCTCTCCTGATTTGTTCATTATCTATCTATCTATCTATCTATCTATCTATCTATCTATCTATCTATCTATCTATCTCAGTTTGTTCATTCTCTCTGTCTATCCTGATTTGTTCATTATCTATCTATCTATCTATCTATCTATCTATCTATCTATCTATCTATCTATCTATCTATCTATCTATCTCAGTTTGTTCATTCTCTCTGTCTATCCTGATTTGTTCATTATCTATCTATCTATCTATCTATCTATCTATCTATCTATCTATCTATCTATCTATCTCAGTTTGTTCATTCTCTCTGTCTATCCTGATTTGTTCATTATCTATCTATCTATCTATCTATCTATCTATCTATCTATCTATCTATCTATCTATCTATCTCAGTTTGTTCATTCTCTCTGTCTCTCCTGATTTGTTCATTATCTATCTATCTATCTATCTATCTATCTATCTATCTATCTATCTATCTATCTATCTATCTCAGTTTGTTCATTCTCTCTGTCTATCCTGATTTGTTCATTATCTATCTATCTATCTATCTATCTATCTATCTATCTATCTATCTATCTATCTATCTCAGTTTGTTCATTCTCTCTGTCTCTCCTGATTTGTTCATTATCTATCTATCTATCTATCTATCTATCTCAGTTTGTTCATTCTCTCTGTCTCTCCTGATTTGTTCATTATCTATCTATCTATCTATCTATCTATCTATCTATCTATCTATCTATCTATCTATCTATCTATCTCAGTTTGTTCATTCTCTCTGTCTATCCTGATTTGTTCATTATCTATCTATCTATCTAATCTATCTATCTATCTATCTATCTATCTATCTATCTATCTATCTATCTATCTATCTATCTCAGTTTGTTCATTCTCTCTGTCTCTCCTGATTTGTTCATTATCTATCTATCTATCTATCTATCTATCTATCTATCTATCTATCTCAGTTTGTTCATTCTCTCTGTCTCTCCTGATTTGTTCATTATCTATCTATCTATCTATCTATCTATCTATCTATCTATCTATCTATCTATCTATCTCAGTTTGTTCATTCTCTCTGTCTCTCCTGATTTGTTCATTATCTATCTATCTATCTATCTATCTATCTCAGTTTGTTCATTCTCTCTGTCTATCCTGATTTGTTCATTACCTATCTATCTATCTATCTATCTATCTATCTATCTATCTATCTATCTCATTCTGTTTATATGTATCTATGCATCTAAGGTTCTTCATTATCTGTATCAGTTTGTTAATTCTCTCCCTCTTTCTCCCTATCTATCTATCTATCTATCTATCTATCTATCTATCTATCTATCTATCTATCTGCAAGGGGATATTGAAACATTCTCTCCTCACCCCCCCCCCCCAAAAAAAAATTATGATGTTCATTTATTTTGGGAAATTGGTCGGTCAATCCAAGATCATTTCAGTACCCGGCTTACGGCCATATCAAGTTGAAATACTGATTCTCGTACAATCATCGAAGTTAAGCAACTTCGAGCTTGGTCAGCACCTAGATGGGTGACCGCATGGGATTACAAAGTACTGTAAGTTTGCATATACGCGGAGTGGGGTGTAATGGAAAACAACTCAGAATTTTTAATCTGAAAAGCCAAGTTCCAATTCCAGTCGGGTTCGTTATATTCACTTACACGCAAATACGCCTGGGAAATATATGAATCCACCACTTTTACTCCTCCCCAAAGGTATGGCTTAATTAATAAGATTTGTATCACTAAAATCTCAATTATCTCTAAAATATTCTTACAATCTAAAAATATTTTCTGGCTTTAAATAACCTGCAAAAGGTTGATCAGCCGTAAAAACAAAGAAAATCAATGTTCTGCACCCTCTCGTATATAGAAGATTTATTTTCTTGGGATTGCTAATTAAAATTTATTTTAATTTTCACTATGTTCAGGATGTATTAGATTATGGTGATATAATTTTAAGTCCTGGGTATGACGATAAACTACATCCGGCAACAAGGACTCTGATCGAGAGGTTTTGAGGAGAGTGGAACCACCTCTTAATTGTTGTTGTTCCCAGGTCTACCCTGACCCAAGGTGGTAGCACCTGTTAGGGTCCCAGATATGAGCAAATAGTGAACCAACAAATAAAACACTATGAAAATATAAAAATACATTTTTACAGTAAAAATACCAACAATGCCAGTATCTATCTATCTATCTATCTATCTATCTATCTATCTATTACTATATAAAAAATTACTAACAATACCTATTTATAGGAAAATGACCAACACTTTAGTTAATGCTGCCTGGGTATGACGATAAACTACAGCCGTCAGCTCTGATCAGAAGATTGAAAGTTTTGAGGAGCCTGGAACCACCTTTTAATTGCTGTTGTTCTCAGGTCCACCCTAACTCGGGTGGTAGCACCTGTTAGGGTCCTAGCTATGAGGAATCAGTGAACCCCGAAACTGGGGTAAAAAAAACAAAAAACTGAAAGTATAAAAATACATTTTCAAAGTAAAAAAAAGATTTAAAAAATAAAAATGAATTACCAGCAACAGACTTTTGTAAAAGAAAAAAAAAATACCAGCAAAAGATTTTTGTAAAAAGAGAAAAAATGCTCAAGCTCCCAAGAAAATTAAATTTCGGCATTAAATGACCCATAAGGAGTTGATATGCCGTTAAATAAACAAGGAAATATTATTTTAAATATTAGAACGTATTTATTTTTTCGATTTAACGTATTTTTTCTGAAAAGTACGAAGTGACCAATCCATTAACAAAAAATTATTTTTGCTACATATGAGGCCAGACGAAGTCAATATAAGGACAAAAAAGAAAAAAAAAGAAAAAGAAAATGATAACAAAATTTGACTGGCGAAGGGAATTATAAAGGTCATCTAATTCTCCTGAGTAGAGGAACTTGGATAAAAATAAAACAGCGGCAAAGAGCGTAAAAAAAAAACTTGTAGTAGTGGCATGCCGCAACGAATGGCCTACGCCTGAGAGTCAGCGTTGCCTTGTCACGTTTGCATGTTTTGCTTACTTCTGATTGGTCAGCTATTTTCAAGAGTGACGACGTTCGCCTCATCAATTAGTCTGTTTGTTACAGATCCTTTGCTACCTTTTGCAGTTCTGGCGTTATCCATACCTTATTTTTTTAACTACGTGCTGAGCGTTGTATGACTAATCGTGATATGCGAGTACATACCAGTAAAATCTTATCAGTATTAGCAAGTAGAACGAAATAATAGTACACCAAGATTGGCAGAGTAACTTCTTTTAAGACGCAAGCGATCATGGCTTCCAAAACTTTCCTGTCGCTCTTAGCTCAAAGCGACCTCTGATTTTGTACCATCTGTCCTTGTCCTTGTCCTGCAAGCCGTTCATTTCTTTTTCTTTTTCGTACCGTCGCCCTTCAGGACGTGGGTGATCACAGCTATCCACAACTTCCCTGTCTCTTTTAGTTCTAAGCAACCTCTGAGGCTTTACCATTGCTCCTTGTAGTTTCTCTGCGATCCATTTACTTCTTCTGCTATGTGCCGTGTATCTTCAGGGTGTAGGTGATCATCGCTCTCCACAACGTCCCTATCCGTTTCAGATCTCTAAGCAACCTCTGACACTTTATTATCTCTCCTTGTACTTGCTCAGTGATCCATTGACATCTTATTTTATGTGCCGTGTCCCTTCAGGGCGTGGATGATCATTACTCTCCACAACTTCCTTTACCATCTTTCCTTGTCCTTGCTGTGCGATCTATTCACTTCTTTTATGTGCCATGTACCTTCAGGACGTGAGTTATTATGACTCTCCACAACTTCCCTGTCCCTTTGATCTCTAATCTACTTCTGGCACGTTGCCACCTCTCCTTTTCCTTGAAATGTGACCCATTCACTTTTTCTTTTATGAGTCGTGTTTCTTTAGCAGATAAGTGATCATGGCTCTTCACAACTTCCCTGTCCCCTTCGGCTCTAAGCAATTTCTGGCTCTTTACTATTTCTCCATGTCATTGGTCTGCGATCCACTCACTTCTTCTTTTATGTCCCGTGTCTCTTTAGCACGTAAGCGATCATTACTCTCCACAACTTCCTTGTTGTTTTTAGCTCTAAGCTACCTCCGACCCTTTACCATCTCTCCTTGTCCTTGCTGTGCGATCTATTCCCTTCTTGTTTTATGTGCCGCGTGCCTTCAGGACGTGAGTCATTATGACTCTCCACTACTTCCCTGTCCATTTCAGCTCTAAGCAACCTATAGCTCTTTACCATCCCCCCTTGTCCTTGGTCTGCGTTCCATTCACTTCTTCTTTTATAATGTGATAATAAAGATTTACTGATACAAGTCCTACAGGGGAGTGAAGAAGAGGTGGATTCATGCCTTTCCGAAGAGGATTTGCGTGTAAGCGAATATAAGAGAACCCGACTGGAATCGGAACTCCGTTCCCCGCTTAACAATTCCGAGCCCTTATCAATTACACCATCCGCACATCCAAGGTTACAGCACCTGGTATTCTAAATCGGTCACCCATCTAGGTAGTGACCCGACTCGACATTTCTTAACTTCGGTGATTGTACGACATTTCTTAACTTCGGTGATTGTACCGTAAGCTTGAAAGGAACAGAAAAAAAAAAGACAGAAAAAGACGTCAGGAGAATATGGGTTGACACCAAGATGACGGAAATGAATCCGCTAATAAAATAGATAGCATTAATGCTAAATACTTATTTTCCTGGTATGAGTTTAAACCAGAGTTTCTTAACCTTTTTAAGCAACGGCACACCTAGGATCAAATGAAAATATCACGAAAATTTTTAAAGGGTATATATTTAAATGTTATGAAATAAAACCACAAAAAGTACACTCACAAATATGAACTTAGTTTATTTCAATATTTCTATTCAACTATTTGTGTAGCTTATTTAGTGTGAAACCTGTGCCTGGTGTTTTTCCACGATTTCTTTAATGTTTGGTCGAATGTTTTATTTTGAGCCCTCGATCACTAGAAATGGTGGCGAATTCTTCTTTTTCATATGACTGGAGTCAAACATTAGAAGGAACAAAGTGAAAAGAATTATCTGAAAAAGTTTAATACTTATTCAGTTATTCAGATACTAACACTGCACCATTACTACTTCCACACACACACACACACACACACACACACACACACACACACACACACACACACACACACACACATATACACATATGTACTAGCTTAAAAAGCCGCTATATCGGGAGGCATTTAAGCTAGCTCCTGCGGAGTGCTCTTGATTGAGCCTTCATCACAATGGGGAGGGAGGAGTAGATGCGATAGGCAACAATAAATTACAGAAGAATTCAAAATTGATCGCTTCATTTAAGTATTGCATTAATATTTAAGCTTATCTTTTAAAAGTTCAGAGGTAATTCTTCTGCCGCCATTTTAATTTAAAGACAATTTCATGTACGTAGGTCGTTACTTTCAGTACAAACAATTATTTCTATTTCATGGGTGACTTTCGCTGGATTTCACAATTAATTTCGATTATTCCCAAATTTATTTTCAACTTCGTCGCAAAAAGTCACGTAGAAAATCGCCGAAAACAATCGCATTAATGAAAACTTAGGGATACAGAATTTCAGGATTGCGGGTCTGGATCCAGCTCGGTGTGGTTTTAATTTGCTCACGGAGTCGGCCTGATTCCAAAATAGTAGGATATGTTGGGCTACAGCCTCTAGGAGTAAAGTTGAAAACAGGGACAATTTTATTTTAAAACACTGTAATTTGAGAACAGTAATTTTTTATTTGAACACGACCTATTGAAAGTTAGAGAGTTGTGTCCCTTTAATTGTTTTTATCAGTAGAAGCTAAGGTGGCAGAATTCGAAAACTATCGCAGTAATGAAAACTTGAGAATCCAAAATTTCAGGATTGCGTGTCCCGATCCGACTAGTAATGTTTTTAATTTGCTCACGGAGTCGGCCTGATTCCAAAATGGTATGATATGTTGGGCCACGGCCTCTAGGAGTAAAGTTTAAAAAGTATGACACAAGGACACACTGACATTCGTATTTATTATATAGATGCTGTGATAATATTTCGCGGCACGGTGTTTGAGAACCAGTGGTTTAAATTGACAATTATATTTTTTCCATAGATTTTGCTAAAAAGTTCGTGTTTTCTTGATTTCAGATGGAAACTTGGAAGTTTTCCAACATATCTTAGTGGAATTGTCACTTTCCAGAATTATACTTTCTAATTATAGTTTAAGCTCAGATGTATGAAAAAAAAAAAAGAAAAAAGATAGCGCCAGTTTAAACTGACACAAAGGGGATACGGGTTAAATAAAAAAAGACAGACTGAGATAAGGGAATAAGTCTAATAAAAAAAAAGCCTCGTTTGATACGAGCGATGACGTCAATGACGTCGTGCCGACATGCTTACAAAGCTTACTTAAGGTTCGGAGATGTTTCTCTTCCCAGATAACTGAAAACCGTCATCCAAATCGTTTAGATTACATAACAGTTCGTGACTACAGCCTTTTATGATTGCCAGTGAATATGACCAGCGTCTTAACGACATCTCAAGACCTTCTGAGGAAACAGAGTTTCAACAGCGCTGGCAAGAGGGACGAAAAGAAAGGTCGCTCGTCTGAAAGCATTTTTTTAGTCTCAATCAATTGTTCCCTCTTATCTACCAATTAGGTTATTGTGTTGAAAGCTAGTGTCGAAAGACCGTTTTCTTTATTTATGGATTCCTCTTAAAATGTTATCCGATTTTCATCCTATTTTTTTTTTTAACCTTTCTTTTTGTCTTTCATTTCGTTTGTGTCGCGCTACCGATCTGTCGCTTTTTTCAGTTCTCTTGACCACCCAACGTTTCGTACTTTGTCTGGGCGTGTGGCCAGATCACACTGTAGTCCGATTCTCATACGATTCACCGAAGTTATGCAACGTCGAGCCAGGTCAGTACTTACATGGGTGACTGTTTAGCAATATCAGATGCTTTTAAGCTTGGCTGTGCGTGTAGTGTAATTGATAACGGCTCGGAATGGTTAATCAGAGAGCCGAATTTCAATTGCAGTCGGATTCGATATACTCACTTACGCGAAAATACCCGTGGAAAAGGTATGAATCCACCAATTCTCCTCCTGATATGGGTTAATTAGTATGACTTGTATCAGTAAATTATTATTATCTCCTCAAAATTCGTACAATCTAAAGATATTTCATTGCGTTAAGCGATTAACAAAAGGTTGATAACCCGTAAAAACAAAACCAAATCTATCAATCTTATTTTTGCTCCACTGAACACTTATTTTTGATTCTTTGAACATTATTTACCTATACTTGTAAGCTTAAAAGCATCTGATATTGCCAAATGGTCACCCATGTAAGAATTGACCTGGCTCGACGTTGCTTAACTTCGGTGAATCGTACGAGAATCGTTACATCATAATATAACTAAATTGTTCAGTATAATTTCCCTTTGAAGCAAATGAAGGCCTTATTTGATGGCATAATGATTTAATAATAATGTGCTTGTGCCATGCATTTTGTCTATATACAATTTGTAAAGCTTCAGTAAATTATACATTTTATAAGGCTGTACTATAAGGCTTTCACTGATCATCGGAATGAAATTCCAAAGCTACGATTTTGAACCGAAACTTAATCTTTAAACTCTTTTCCTCAAAAAACGATTTGGAAAAAACTATTTTATGTCGTTATTTATCAATTGAGTGCAATGCCACGGTTCCAAAATCGACTTACCCTAGTATATTTTCTCCTCATCTGTAATGATAATATTAGCCGTTTCCTTATAAGGAAAAGTTTAGCATTTATTGACCAATCAGCCAGTGTTAGCCGAGGTACGCTTTTCTTCACTCTCTGGCCATCGAGCTGGGATCACATTGCAGTATCTATTTTCCTAACCTCTCATATCGCTTTCAGGAAACAGTCAGCATTCATTGACGAATCAGTCAGTGCTGCTATCGGTTGAAATTTATAAAATCTTTCTCTTAAAACAATTTTTCAAGAACGTTGTTATCGCTCTTTCCAGTACTGACGAGGGCTTTTTTTCCTAAGTTTTTTTTTTCTTGAAGTAGTGTGGAACGTCAATATCTTGATTATATCACCTTTTCTCTTCAATTTATATGTGCTGTCCATTTTAATTTTTTGCTGTTGTGGAAAGTCATCTAGCGATGTGGTTTCTGTTATTTGACATAGTTCTTTGTGAGTCTGTAGTACCAGTTGACCAGGTTCGTTAAGACCTACATGCTTCATTTAATCGAAGCCGTTTTTAATCATTGATCCGTGATTGCGTCTTTTCATGTTGCATTAACTCGAAATAGACGACATTTTTCATATTCCAGACACAAAGTTTTGACACTGGTTTCTCATTTTCTACTATCACTTTTTCCTTTTCTGTTGACATGCAAAACCCATTAGTCATCACCTGTAAAAGAAAAAAAAAGAAGAAAAGTTATCATTCCTGGTTAAAAACAATGCTGTAAACGGTGGAGGGTTGTGTTCGGTTCAAAAGCGAAAGCTCATGAGGAACCCTAAATTACCTCTTTGCAAGTTTTCCCAACTCGCTTTAATATAAAAACGTATTTTTATACTTTCATGGTATTTTGTTTTTGTTTGAGAGTTCACTATTTGCCCATAGCTTGAACCCTAACAAGTGCTACCACCCCAGGCCGGAGTGGAACAACAGCAATTAAGAGGTAATTTACATTGTATGGTATTTACATTGAATTTCTTGGTATTATAAACCTAATGTCTTCAGCAATCATTTTTGTTACCAGTATTTATATTGCAATTTTTGCTGTTATCATTGCATATTTTTTTACCAGAGCTCATATTGCAATTTTTGTTTTTATTATTGCTTTTCTCTGACATTAGGTTTATAATACCTAGAAATTCATATACAGATGTCCTCAAGGACACAGTGGATAAAAGCGCTAGTTAAATCCAGTGACAGGACCCAAAGAGCGTGAGTTCAATACCTGGTTAAAGCAGTGGAGAACTTGGAGAGGGGAATTAACAGGCGATAACTGACATCCATTAGACATTATCACGTGGAACTAGAACAGTCTACTCCAGCGAGCGAAATAAAGGGTTCAGTTCGACATTCCAACCACCTGAAGAAGTTGTGATAAATATGGCAACAAAGATGAGGATGATAGTCCGAGCCATGTAAATAGTGTACATAATACCTCATCCCAGAAATATAGAGAGAATTAAGAGATAGTTACACGCTCACACGTGAATATTTAATGGGGTGGGGGTGATGCGTCAAATCTCTGTATGGCTTGAGATGGATCCAATTTAATAGTATCTTTCAAGCTTGATAAAATATTATTGGTTCTGACCTGGCGTCCCGGCTTCAGTCACTTTCCCATCGCCGTATAGTTGCCTCTCTGCATCTTTTCTATAAATATTTTCATGGTTGTTGTTCGGATGAGCTGATAGTTTAGATAATTCTGAACGGTTTTGGGACCATGTATGCCAATTATGTTAATGTGTCGATCTGACGAGGCTAGTTAAAAGCATGATGAGAGATTTTAGGTTAATGATTTGGTTTTGTAGCAAATCACGACACTAGACGAACCTACACCTAGCACAGACTATTCTATGTTCAATTTCCTTATCTTCTATACTAAATTTATTATAAATGATCCATACACCAAGGCAAGGTCTCATCATTTTACAGTTCAAACTACCTCTAGTGCAGCCTATTCTATATTCAATTTCCTTATCTTCTATACTAAATTTGTTATAACTGATCCATACACCAAGGGAATGTCTCAACATTTTACAGTTCAAACTACCTCTAGTGCAGCCTATTCTATATTCAATTTCCTTATCTTCTATACTAAATTTGTTATAACTGATCCATACACCAAGGGAAGGTCTCATCATTTTACAGTTCAAACTACCTCTAGTGCAGCCTATTCTATATTCAATTTCCTTATCTTCTATACTAAATTTGTTATAACTGATCCATACACCAAGGGAATGTCTCATCATTTTACAGTTCAAACTACCTCTAGTGCAGCCTATTCTATGTTCAATTTCCTTATCTTCTATACTAAATTTGTTATAACTGATCCATACACCAAGGGAATGTCTCATCATTTTACAGTTCAAACTACCTCTAGTGCAGCCTATTCTATGTTCAATTTCCTTATCTTCTATACTAAATTTGTTATAACTGATCCATACACCAAGGGAATGTCTCATCATTTTACAGTTCAAACTACCTCTAGTGCAGCCTATTCTATGTTCAATTTCCTTATCTTCTATACTAAATTTGTTATAACTGATCCATACACCAAGGGAAGGTCTCATCATTTTACAGTTCAAACTACCTCTAGTGCAGCCTATTCTATGTTCAATTTCCTTATCTTCTATACTAAATTTGTTATAACTGATCCATACACCAAGGGAATGTCTCATCATTTTACAGTTCAAACTACCTCTAGTGCAGCCTATTCTATGTTCAATTTCCTTATCTTCTATACTAAATTTGTTATAACTGATCCATACACCAAGGGAAGGTCTCATCATTTTACAGTTCAAACTACCTCTAGTGCAGCCTATTCTATGTTCAATTTCCTTATCTTCTATACTAAATTTGTTATAACTGATCCATACACCAAGGGAATGTCTCATCATTTTACAGTTCAAACTACCTCTAGTGCAGCCTATTCTATGTTCAATTTCCTTATCTTCTATACTAAATTTGTTATAACTGATCCATACACCAAGGGAATGTCTCATCATTTTACAGTTCAAACTACCTCTAGTGCAGCCTATTCTATGTTCAATTTCCTTATCTTCTATACTAAATTTGTTATAACTGATCCATACACCAAGGGAAGGTCTCATCATTTTACAGTTCAAACTACCTCTAGTGCAGCCTATTCTATGTTCAATTTCCTTATCTTCTATACTAAATTTGTTATAACTGATCCATACACCAAGGGAATGTCTCATCATTTTACAGTTCAAACTACCTCTAGTGCAGCCTATTCTATGTTCAATTTCCTTATCTTCTATACTAAATTTGTTATAACTGATCCATACACCAAGGGAAGGTCTCATCATTTTACAGTTCAAACTACCTCTAGTGCAGCCTATTCTATGTTCAATTTCCTTATCTTCTATACTAAATTTGTTATAACTGATCCATACACCAAGGGAATGTCTCATCATTTTACAGTTCAAACTACCTCTAGTGCAGCCTATTCTATGTTCAATTTCCTTATCTTCTATACTAAATTTGTTATAACTGATCCATACACCAAGGGAATGTCTCATCATTTTACAGTTCAAACTACCTCTAGTGCAGCCTATTCTATGTTCAATTTCCTTATCTTCTATACTAAATTTGTTATAACTGATCCATACACCAAGGGAAGGTCTCATCATTTTACAGTTCAAACTATCTCTAGTGCAGCCTATTCTATGTTCAATTTCCTTATCTTCTATACTAAATTTGTTATAACTGATCCATACACCAAGGGAAGGTCTCATCATTTTACAGTTCAAACTACCTCTAGTGCAGCCTATTCTATGTTCAATTTCCTTATCTTCTATACTAAATTTGTTATAACTGATCCATACACCAAGGGAAGGTCTCATCATTTTACAGTTCAAACTACCTCTAGTGCAGCCTATTCTATGTTCAATTTCCTTATCTTCTATACTAAATTTGTTATAACTGATCCATACACCAAGGGAAGGTCTCATCATTTTACAGTTCAAACTACCTCTAGTGCAGCCTATTCTATGTTCAATTTCCTTATCTTCTATACTAAATTTGTTATAACTGATCCATACACCAAGGGAATGTCTCATCATTTTACAGTTCAAACTACCTCTAGTGCAGCCTCTTTGTTCAATTTCCTTATCTTCTATACTACATTTGTTATAACTGATCCATACACCAAGGGAAGGTCTCATCATTTTACAGTTCAAACTACCTCTAGTGCAGCCTATTCTATGTTCAATTTCCTTATCTTCTATACTAAATTTGTTATAACTGATCCATACACCAAGGGAATGTCTCATCATTTTACAGTTCAAACTACCTCTAGTGCAGCCTCTTTGTTCAATTTCCTTATCTTCTATACTACATTTGTTATAACTGATCCATACACCAAGGGAAGGTCTCATCATTTTACAGTTCAAACTACCTCTAGTGCAGCCTATTCTATGTTCAATTTCCTTATCTTCTATACTACATTTGTTATAACTGATCCATACACCAAGGCAAGGTCTCATCATTTTACAGTTCAAACTACCTCTAGTGCAGCCTATTCTATGTTCAATTTCCTTATCTTCTATACTAAATTTGTTATAACTGATCCATACACCAAGGCAAGGTCTCATCATTTTACAGTTCAAACTACCTCTAGTGCAGCCTATTCTATGTTCAATTTCCTTATCTTCTATACTACATTTGTTATAACTGATTCATACAGGGAAGTATTGTGTTTGGTGTTTATTAATTCCACGTTCTGGATTTTTATGATTGATTTAGATTAGGTGCCATCACTGCTTTCATTACAATTAAAGATCATAGTTTCCCTTTTGGAATTTTTTTTGACTCCTATTTCTTGGAACACTTGGTAGAGGATGATGCTTTTTTAAAAAATTCGAGATCGTTCTTACCCCAACTGTCAATATCTATATCATCAGCATAGATCACACTCATTCTCCGCACATTCAGTCACTTTCCCACCGCCATAACGTAGCTTCCTTGTGCCCTTTCTATAAATATTTTATGGTTTATGGTAATTGTTCTAGTGAACTTTCTTCTATTCACTGGGAATTAATTTTTAAAAGTTCTTATTTTTATTACACGCGCCCACATACAAATTGTACATATGAGAACTAGTTAAGACTTCATAGAGACTCAGAGGTATTATGGTGGCTGTAGTAAGAATGGTAGGTAAGGATGTGTTGTCATGGTGTAAGGAATGCTGTCATATGTTTGGAGGAGTAATTGTGGCTAGCTAAGTATAAGATAAGATAGATTGAAGACCAGCTTTCCCCTATCCCCACTTTTGGCCTTGTACCACTTTTTATATTTTCAAAATAAACATTACTTTCCGCTATGACCCCTACACTTTATATTTAAGCGCAGTACTAGATTGACCATTAGGTCTCATCATTTTACAATAAAAATGACTAAATGTAACCGTAAGGTTTATCTTAATAAATTATCATCTCGCATTTCTTACTTGTGAAACTCTCTTCCGGCTTTTTGATTTCCGGTCAACTTTGATCTTCAAAAATTCAAATGCAATATAAATCGTTATCTCTTGTTTTCTTAATTCCTGTCCTTTTATCGTGCTCTCTTTTTAATTAGTCCTGGGTATGACGATAAACTACATTCGGCAGCAAGGCCTCTGATCGGGAGATTGGATGATTTGAGGAGCGTAGAACCACTTCTTAATTGCAGTTGTTCCCAGGTTCACTCTGACCCTGGGTGGTAGCACCTGTTAGGGTCCCAGCTATGGGCAAATAGTGAACCCCCAAACAAAAACAAAATACTACGTTTTTAGAGTAAAAATACCATCAATACATTTTTATATAAAAAATACAAACAATACCTATTTTAGCAAAATTTAATAACAATACAATTTATAGTAAGAATTACCAGCAATACATTTCATAGCAAAATGACCAACAAAACATTTATATCTGTAGTTGAAGGCATACAATTGCGCTCAAATTATATATAGTCGGAGGCATAAAATTGGGTTAAAAATATTTAGATTTCGGCATTAAATAACCCATAGAGGTTTTGATACGCCGCTAAACAAAATCAAACAACCAACTCTCGTTAATAATGTTTTGTTTCTCATATTCTCTCACACTCAGTAAGCCTTAGTGGCTTCATTGCTTTTGTTGGGGTGAAATGATAAAAAAAAAATTAGCATAGGGAATTTTTTATGTGGATTTTTCAGAGCCTATGTCCATTTTGTATTCAGATTCAGAATTATCTATCAATTTAGCAACAACAAAGACGTCGGGAATAAATAAAATGCTTTTCATTTATTTGCAACTAAAGTACAAGAAACAAAACAAAACGCACGGTCATAGTTGCCTGCCTCTCTGACAGGCGATTCGACGATTTATCCAACGCCCATCTGCATAAATGTCGTCACTTCCTTTCTCCACGAACACTCTTCTAATAAAGCCTTATCTTAATCTTATCATTCTGACCTCTCTTTTATCCCAGCCTAGGGAGCCTATCGCTTTTCTTTGATGTGTTTATCTATACACGGATACGTGATTCCATTAAATTATACATTCTCATCGCTTATGTCCGATAACAGCCTTACACCACAGCACAACGACTCAGGACTCTTCTTACCTCTTAACAGTGTTTTACGAAACATGCTGATAGATGACGCACAAATGAACGAACAATAAATAAATAATAATAATAAAAAGAAAATAATTATAAAATGAAAAGATCAGACAACAATTTCTTTTAGGCCGTTTGTACAATCAAATTTGAAAAACTAAACGCCTCCCAAAGTACAGGGCAAAATGAAATAGAAAAAAAAAGCAAAACGATGTCAGCGAGTGCGAAGCTGTTGATTTTCGCGCATGCGCGGAGGCAGGGCGCGTCTCTCGTGCATTTATAGCCAATATGGCCAATGAAAATGTCCAGTTTACAATTGTTTTCTGACGTAGGCTTCTTTATACTGAAAAGTTAGCAAATAAAATTAAAAGTCCTAAAGGAGGTATCAGATTATTTATTTACTTTGCACACACACACTTAAAAAGTTATGATCGCGGATACGCGTATTTGAAATAGACGATCCATTTCCATCTTTGTTTTAAACAGTGTCTATTACGTCTATCGGTTTGTGCATTTTTCCATAAAAAAATTAATTTAGAAATTACTTTGTTTACGTTTCAGAAACGAAACTGATCAGATATGGGCTTTCGAGAAAAGTATTATGAACCACAAAAATAAAAAAGATAGCCCTCGGAGCCGAGGGGTAAAGCACACCGGATCAAATGGTGGTTTCTCCTACAAAGGTGGGGGGTGCATATTTTCTTTATTAAGATTTCTCCAATGCGCAGGCTGATAGACGTAATGCACAGTTTCAAACAAAAATAAAAATAATACGGCGTCTGTTTCAAATACGAGTATACACTAAACGATAACATTTGAACTAATACACACACACACACACACACACACACACACACACACACACACACACACACAAACACATATAAACATTTTAAACATAAAAATTAACACTGAATAGTGACTGTCAGTTTCACTCAATAGATCTTCAGACCAGTATATATATATATATATATATATATATATATATATATATATATATATATATATATATATATATATATCGTCATCCACAGACAGACTGTTTTGCTGTATCACAGCTCATCAGTGTGGCTAGACATCCGATCGCTTCAGGCTGGGACCGAAACCCGACCAATTTGGTATCAGCCGGAGATTCTTAGAGAACTCAATCGGATTGGAGAGTCTTGCATTATTAGCAGTAATAGTGACCGTTTACAAATTCGCTCTTTACTCCTTACAGTGCTCGATCGATTAAACCATTTTCTCGAGAGATAATATCGTCATCCAGAGACAGACTGTTTCACTGTATCACAGCTCATCAGTGTGTTGTGTGCATGAGTGATGAAAGGACACCGAAAACTCTCATGTACTTCAAATAGCATGATGGTTCTCAGGAAGTCGACCCCTGTTGAAATGCAAGGAAAAACTTAAATAAAAAATGTACAAGGAAAATTTTAAATAAAAACTTAAATTCAATTGACATCTCTCAGTCGTCTTTTGAGAAAGTGATTCCTGATCGTGTCAAATGGATGACTGTGTGCATAAAAGGTATAAACACTTTTGAGAGGTCACACATTGAACCTTTCCGTCTAACAAGGTAGAACACGCCGTACGAACGTTCACAAAGGGCGCTGTTCCTTGTCCTATATGTGGAATGTTGTGTGAGTCTCAAGCTGGCCTTAAAAGTCATGGAAGGCACAAATACACGCAAGGCATCAAAGACAGAACATACTATTGGACCCTCTTACTTCAAAAACTAAAGAGTCTATTATTATCAACATTATTTGTGTATGTTATGTTTCCTGCTTTGTATCTTATAGAGCCGGGTCCAAACTATGGTCCTTAGGCCTTGTAGGAGGATTGTCATTTAAGCACTTTTCTTAGTATATGGGATGTTCCTAGTAGGGCGATCTTCTGGGCAACTTGTATGTTGATGTTACCTGTTAATAAAATTGTCCATTCCTTTACTCACGATGCCCAGAGATCCGATTACTACTGGTACAGTCTCAGTCTTGATTCCTCACATCCAGGTCCTTGTATTTAGATGGTACTGCTATGTCAGTAAGTATACACCTCCTGAGTTTCTTGTCTTTTATGATAATTTGAGGTCTGTTGGCTTTTATTTCCTGTCAGTTTAAATTGTCATGTCCCAGAGGATAGTTACATCGTTATTTTGGGTAACTGTGTCTGGTTGGTGTTAATACCAACTCTTAGTGGTTTCGATTTTGTGCTTCTTGCATATCTTCCAGTGCTGTCGCTACCTTTTTACATCTGCATTCATTTTTTGCTCGTTCCGGACATCCTGAGATAATATGGTCGACAGTTTTATCATTTTTTCCGAAGATCCTGCATTTCGGGTTAGTTCCATCCTTGATTATGTGACAGTGACAGGATCTGGTCGCGAGGATTTGGTCCTGAGCTGCAATAATTAGGCCTTCTGAACTCAGCTTTCAACCCGGTGCTTCTTAGCCACTGATGTGTTTTCTGTTGCTTCACGTATGCTTTTTTTCGTTTTTTTTTTTTTTAAATATTTGTCATGCAAGACATTATTATTATTATTATTATTATTATTATTATTATTATTATTATTATTATTATTATTTCCTTGGATTTCTGTTGTATAAACATTTCCTTCCGGGCCCCAACCGGAGACCGAAGTCAGAGATTGCTTCATGACATTTTCTATTGATCATTTGTTGTAAAAAAAAAATCACAGATATTTTACATAGATAACGCTCTTCGTAATGCGTGAGCTGTACTTGTGAGTACAATTTTTTTTGCATTTCTTTAAAGCATGGGGTACCATGAATCCCTTCAATGAGTCTGCTGGAACCTTTTCCAATCAATCCGAGGGCTCCAACTACAATTGATGTCCTCATGTGCTACATTTTTGCGATTTCCATTTCAAGATCCTTGTATTTTGATAGTTTTTTTGAAAATCTTCAAAGATGCATTACAATCTGCAGTCGCTGCCATGTCAATAAGAAAGCATAATCAGTTCTTGTAATCTTTGATCACGTTGTCGGGCGATTAGCTTTGATTGTTCTGTCTGTGTATTATTATTATTATTATCTTATAATTCTGCGTATCTCTTCCTTCTTTAGTTAACACGTACAATACGCCTTGCCAATACCGCATAAATAATGGACTATGCTGTATTGATCACGTGGAAAACCAAAAAAGACATATCAGAGATGCTGTTTATTTTATGTGAGAAAAAGAAAGAAAGTAAAGATAGCAGAGGCGAAATATATTTAGTGTCTGTTTCAGTGAAATGGAAAGCATTTCAATTTCAAACCTTTTCAATTGTACCCTCTTACTTATATATATATATAATAATAGCCTGAATTCATATTCAGGACATTTTGCAATATTTTCTTAAAATTACTAAGCTCAAATATGTAACGATTAGCCGGGGGAATTTCCCTGGGTATTTTATCATCGTAGAACTCGTAGGGAGCTTATTCAAACATTAAATTAAGAATCATGATTCATAAACGTTACGCCCTGCCATTACCTCAAATAAACAGTGCGCAATTCATTTTCTGTTGGGCGTGTAGCGGGAAGAAAACATATATCAAAAGCTCTGTTTAATTTTAGGAAAAGGAAAGGAAAAGAAAGAATGAAAGAATGAAAGAAAGGCAAGATGGATGAGGCCATAGCATACTCATGTGTTTAACGTCTACACCCTTGTGTAAATTAATTGAAACAAAACGAATAATTCCGTTATTATTTACTTCTTCTTCCGTATTTTTCCAATGAAATATGACCCAGTGCACATGTTAGTACTTCGTGTGTCCATTCCACGAATTCTTTCCTTGCAGATTGACCACCGATTCTCGATTGGATTTGAATCAGGTGAGCTTTCAAGCCAGTCGATAGTACTTTGATTTGCTCACTGGTAAGGCTTGCCATTGTGTTCGTGCAGCGTTACAATTTTCGTACGCTTTCTTGGAGTAATGACCATCGCAGACAATGGCTGTAGGACAACTAATCGACAGTCGAGACAATATTGGGCGTGATGAAAATTTGATGCAAACACGGATGACGCAATATTTTTCAAGGCCAAACAGATTTCATCATACACCCCGAAAATAGGTTCACATTTCTGCACACCACTGCAAATGACCTAATCGGAGGAAAAAAATAGAAATCTATTACACCCTGTCACCCCAGTGGGTCTAAAATGGACCGTATGGTGAAATAAAGGAAACTAAATCGGTTGTTTCAATTAATTTGCACAAGGGTGTACTTTATTAAAGCAGTAAATCTTGTCAATTTTAAATCTTTTCATTTGTACATTCTTTGAATAATGACCTGCATTTGGACGTATGACTGTTAATGCAATATTTAGTTAAAGTTGTTAAGCTCAGATATGTAACGATACAATAGGGGAATGTCTACGGGCATTTCACAGTCTTGGAATGTTGCAGCATACCTACAGATGATAATAGGTATGACCCCATTCACATAAATACAGTGGTAAATGCTGCATGTTGGTCTGCAGTTGGAGATTCGTCTCCAGCTGTGCTGGTCAAACTCCCAGAATCCCCAGACGAGGCTATGTCGAAGGGCAGTCTCGTCTCGGAAAACAGATACCCGACCCTGTTTTATACGGAGCCTTCGGGGAATTTTTGGCTGAGCCTATGGGCTCGGATATCCCACATTAAATTGGCCTTGTGCCACATCTGACCGCGTGGGGCGGTTGGTAAATATCATGCAGTTGAAGATTCGTCTCTAGCTGTGCTAGTCAAACTCTCTGCCTCCGGGCAGAGAGGATCCCCACACGTGGCTGTGTCGAAGGGCAGAGTCTTGTCTCGGGAAACAGATACCCGACCTCGTTTTATAAGAGATCTACGGGGAATTTTGGGGCGAGCCTACGGGATCGGACACCCTACATTAAATTCAGCACTGTGCCACATCTGATCGCGTGAGGCAGTTGGTAGATATCCTGCAGTTGGAGATTCATTGTGGAATTCGCTTGACTCCTAGCAGTTGACTACTACTTCTACGCGCCGCTGGCGAATCTTATATGCGGTGTTCTTGTCCTAAGAATTATCGTTCATTGCCAACTTTAGTTTGATTATTCTATCGATTATTCTATCCTAGGTTACAACATGGTGAACGCAGTGAGCTTATTTATTTATTAAATATGATGTCACATTAGCATATTCAACTAGGAGAACCGGGAAATTTCCACAGGTGTCGTTAATTATATATACTGAAGAAGAATGATATCGAAGAAAACAAACTGATAAGTAAATTAAAGGATTACGGCCACATCACATTGAAACACCGCTTCCCGTACGGTCACCGATATTAAGCAACGTCGAGCCTGATCAGTGCGTAGATGGGTGACAACTTGGGAATACCAGGTGCTATAAGCTTGGATGGGTAGGTGGTGTAATTGATAACGGCTCGGAATTGTTAATCGGAGAGCCGAGTCCCAATTCCTGTTGCGATCGTTATGTAACACCTATGAGCAAATACCCTTGAGAAAGGTATGAATCCATCTCCACCAGCTATGTTTTAATTAGTAAGACTTGTATCGCTAAATCATTATCTCCCCCTCTCCACCAAAAAAAAAAAAAAAAATCTTACAATCCCCGCCAAAAAATGTTTTTCTCTGCTTTCTTTTTATGTGTCACATCCTTTCAGGACGTAGGCGATCATGGCTCTCCACCTCCTTCTATCCCTTGCAGCTCTCAACAATTTCCTTCCCTCTGCTTCCCCCCCCCCCACCAGACTACGTTCTGTCATCCACTTGCTTAAGTCCGCCAGATATATCACGCGTTGTTTTCCCTTGTCTCTCTTTCCCTCTATTCGACCCGTGAGTATCAGATTCTCCAGACCCTCCTTCCTGTTTATGTGTCCCAGAAACTTCAGCTGCCTCTTCCTGATATTAAGTATAAACCTCCTCCTTGTTTATAACCGCTCTAAGATCTCATCGTTGTTCACACGTTTGGTCCATGATATCCTTAGCATCCTTCTGTAGAACCACATCTCCGTCGCCTCGAGTCTCTTCTTCATCTTTGAGGAAATCGTCCAACATTCGCTGTCGTAAAGAAGGACAGATGTCACGTAACAGTTCAATATTCTTTTCTTTAAATAACCTATAATGGGTTGATAAACTGTAGAAAACGAACAAATCAATCTTTCAGTTATATTAAAAGTGGTATCTGGAAATTCCTGGAGTAAGGACCGATTCACGTCATGTGAGAGTGCGGAGGCATTCTTCGGCGATAGTTTCCATGTATGAATTTAGGGATTTGTCCGCTCATTTTTTTAACGACCTGCTGTTGATGGAGGTCTCCTTGAGCGCTCAGAACCATGAACTGACCACACGCCTCAGTAAAAAAAAGGCACGTCACAGTAGAAAAGACAAACAAACCATATTAGGCCAACAATATTTCGAAGGCCTTGTTAACAGGTTTGGTGAATTTCACGTAAAATTTTCAACACTGGTTTACAAAAAAACTCGCGTAATAACGTCATATGAGTAGTTAACACGAAACCTCTTGGCAGACTGACTCAGTCAATTCAGGATCAGTGAGCGTTAACTAGGCGCGCATTTGCGTTGTATGGTAGAATCACAGTTCAAACTGCAGATTATATATATATATATATATATATATATATATATATATATATATATATATATATATATATATATATATTAGGTATAGGGTTAGGTAAATGAGATAACTAGATATTAGCGACCGTATACGAGAGTGCTGGCGTGCATACACTGATAAGCAAATAAATAATTGCCAAATTTAGCCCGGAGGCGTAGACATAAGAGTGCTCAATGTGATTAGACAGAGCTAGGAAATATATGTTAATAAATACACATCTACCTACGTTTGGTGTGCGACTCGAGTTTCGTCGGGTATCCAACGAAACTTGAGTCGCTCACCAAACGTAGGTAAATGTGTGAAACCCAGCCGCATCTCTCTAGTGACCACTTTCAACCCCACTCTGCCTCCAGTATCCCAGATAATTAAAAGTCGCTGGGAAATACTACATCTCAAACCAGGCCTGAAATATTGTTTGAGGAACCCGGCCTTCTAGCATATCGTAGGCTTAAGAACCTAAAGGAAATTATAGGTAGTAACCACATTTCAGGGGACAAGATAATCCGTAATAAGCCAAAAGCAAAAACAACAGGATTTTCCCAACAATGTAACACCAAAAGGAGCTTATGCTGTAACCACATTAGACACACGAATTCATTCACTAGCTCAGTCACTAAATCTACTTTCAAAATCTACCACTACTCTAACTGTAGAAGTCATAACATAATTTACCTCCTAAAATGCACACTATGCCAGAAACAATATGTAGGAAAATCTGAATGGCCATTTCACTACAGAATTAATAATTATCGCAATCGAATTAAGTCGCCTCCCCATGAAAGATTATTACTTGTAGAACAACATTACCGCCTACAAAAATACGATTTTAAAACCCATGCCAAATCCACTATAATTCACTAGAGCAGATAACATTAGAAAAATTTTAGAAGACCATGAAGATAAGTGGATTCTGCGCCTAAATACGCTCCATCCAGACGGGCTTAATCATAAATTTAAGAACATAGATAGAATTAATATATAACCCCACAAATCAGGCCCTACCCAGATTTCTCACAAACACAAGAGAGACATGCTTGCGAAGGTGTTGAGGCCTCACACTTATACACACACCCATACTAATGTACACACTAACACACATGATACTCACTCACTCCCTAAGAACCAAATAACACACACTTATAAGAGACACATCCCCTCTCCAGTAACCAATAAAACTGTCAAAATGACCAAGCGAATTCAGAGCAGCATGAATCCATACAGCCCTTATCTTAAATAACATCTCAAAAGAGACTGTTTGACCAACACAAGGACTGACCAAAATTCATGATAAAAATTAAAAAACCAAATGAAAACTACAGATACAGTTCATTTTCTCCATCAAGTCATTCATTTCTGTAGTTCACTGCTACTAACAAGCATAATTTTTTTTTCTCCTGATGATGGTCATGTTGGTCGAAACTAGTCGATGAATCTAAATGAAATAATAAAAACGAAAGAATAATAATATACAACACAGTGTGTCTGAAGATTTTAATTTTTTAATATTTTTTATTGTTCAAAACATATATATATATATAAATTTAGTTTTAAAGTATGCTATATTTATGTGTAAAAGTGCTCAATATCAGCGATAGAGCGCATGTAAATATAAAAGTGGACACTATCTTCAGGCCATGTGGTGTGTGTTGGCTCGACTATTTATATATACTGGTCAATAGTGCATTATGGGTAGCGATAGTCTATTGTATTATTCTAACGGTTATTGGATAGGCGGTAATAGTTATATTTCGAATTATTCTAGAGACCACAGCGTAGAAATAATTGCGGATCCAAATGCAGTTATCTATAACTATTGTACAGTGTTGTTTGTTAGTAATTATTTTTTGCCACATACACAATTATATATATATTCTGTCCGCGGCTATATATATATATATATATATATATATATATATATATATATATATATTACAGGTAATCGATCCATTGGTATATAATCCAGGTGAATCCTAGTAATATTAGTTATTAAAACTGATCCACAGAATGCTCGATGTATTTATTATAACAGAGTATATGTATTTTTTATAGCACAAAAACAAAATAATACCTCAACATAGAAGATAGTCTATTTCAAGCCGTTCTGTCCGCGGCTATCATCATATTAAACTGATATTAAACCACAAACAACGAAAGGTCCTGGCCATAACCAAACTCCAATCCCAGACCGCTCCCCCGGGATAAGATAGCTTACGCCCCCACCAATCGCTAACACAAACCCATTAACAAGGCGTCTACCAGAAGAGGACTGACATTGAAAATAAATTTAAAATTTAAAATCTTCTATGTTGAGGTAATTTTTGTTTTGTTGCTGTAATATATATATATATATATATATATATATATATATATATATATATATATATATATATATATATATATATGGAGAGAGAGAGAAAGAGAGAGAGAGAGAGAGCGATTTAGTAAGCGTAGCTTACTTGTGACACAAAAAGATTTGAAAAACCAATAACATATTTGCTCTTGTATATAAATACTTCTTACAAAATAAAATCCTTGCATTTGCCTTGATTAGGTACCTCAGAGAATGAAACGCGCCCGCTAAGATAAGTTTTTCTTTTGTGCTTATTCATATATATATACTAAATCACTCTCTCTCGCTCTCTCTCTCGCTCTCTCTCTCGCTCTCTTTCTCTCTCTCTCTCGCTCTCTTTCTCTCTCTCTCCCTCTCTCTCTCTATATATATATATATGCATGATCAGGACAATTGGTCTTAGGTACATAAGATCTAATGACGGTTTCTCCTCGGGGACGCAGGTTCAAGTTCTGCCGGGGGGGGGGGGGATATTTTTCTAACGTGATTTCTCGAATATTCAGGCGTTATGATGTGAATAAATAAATATACTGTTTAGTAAATAGATAAAAACAGAGTATCTACTCAAATATGAGTATCCATTTAAAGGTAACGTTTAAACAAATAAATTATATATATATATATATATATATATATATATATATATATATATATATATATATATATATATATAATTTATTTGTTTAAACGTTTTATATATAATAATTATATTATATATATAATTTATTTCTTTAAACGTTACCTTTAAATGGATACTTATATATATATATATATATATATATATATATATATATATATATATATATATATATATTACAGGTAATCGATCCATTGGTATATAATCCAGGTGAATCCTAGTAATATTAGTTATTAAAACTGATCCACAGAATGCTCGATGTATTTATTATAACAGAGTATATGTATTTTTTATAGCACAAAAACAAAATAATACCTCAACATAGAAAATAGTCTATTTCAAGCCGTTCTGTCCGCGGCTATAAGTAATGAAAATCTTGGTAATCCGTATGGATAATCCCAAGGAGGATGAAATCCGGAGAGCTCAATATTAAATCAGAGCGATTAATTTAATTTAATGAAAACAGTCAACATTAAGGGTTCATAGTTAACAACTAAATAGGTCAATATTATCTTTATCCCTTTCCTCACTATTAAGTATTGAAATAAAAATAAATTTAAAAGCATTCCTATCTTAACTTTCCCTCTCTAATTTCGACCATGTTTATCACACTATCTCTCACCACTCTATATCACCTCACATCAACTTCATACTACCGCTCAAAAGTTTAAAAATTAAATGTAAATTTAAATTCATCCTTGGAAGTGAGGTCTGATAATCCAGGGAAAAAGAAACTCCCTGGGGAAATAAATTATAACCATGGACCCTTAAAGTTGTCTGTTTTCATTACAGTTTTTATATAATTTATCATCTGAAAAGAAAAACATTATTAGATCGCACGAGAAATTATATAAAAAACTAAATAAAAGCACCTTGTCAGTCGTTTTTAATGAAATGTGCATATATATATATATATATATATATATATATATATATATATATATGTATGTATGTGTGTGTGTGTGTGTGTGTGTAGTTAATATCGTTCAATCCACATGACTATGCACGTCTATGCATCAATAAACCTGTCGCGTTGTCTGACTTTTAATTTGAAACTTTCTCCGTATTATGTCGATCTATATATTTACTGAAGAAGAGTTCGGTTAAGTGGTTTGATAAGGAAAGAAATACATTGGAAAATAAACGCTTTTATTTCGTCATAACGCTGCGGACGTACCAACATCTGTATCTTCGTCTCTTCATTATCTGTCTATATTACGTGTGTTGGTACCTGACTTAGCAAGCTTGACCTCTAAACCTATTCGCTGTAGGAGTGACTTGGGTTCTGACTAGATCCGACAAAATTGTGCCCTTGCGTCAGGCTAAGCCTATATTGGAAAATAGACAATTAGCATTGGGGTGGAGCTTAAAGGATACCAATTCGAAGGGTACTGGACTAATGTCTTTTCTCTTAGAAGCAATTAAGCCATCGTAAAATAGAATTCGTTCTCGCCAACCCAGACTTTTTGAGGACGTAAAAGCTAACAATAAGAGAAGCTTATTAAGGACATTTTATTCCTGTTCGTCCTTTTGATTTATTTTTACTATGTTAAATCCCGGCCTGGCCGATTCGTCCATTTACGACGTTTGGCTGGAGAAAATAAACGGAAGGGAATAGTAATTCCAACTCTATGAATATTATTAATAATGCATATTTCTTGTGCAGTAATTTCTTATTCCTCTGCCCTCACAATCACCATGTCTAGATGCCCATCAATAAAACAAAAGCTTTTATCGCAGGGGTTCCAGGCATAAAATTAAGGTCTGAGGCGACAAACATTAACATTTTCACCCCAGAGGAATAAAAACGTTTGCAACACGCCCGCTACTTTTATAGGTATTTACAAAGCTTGTATAATCTTTTTTCAAATAAAGAATATTTGAGCGCTCAGTGAACGAATTTCCTTTTCTATGTGCCATATCCCTTCAGGCCGTTGGCGACCATAGAACTCCACAATGTTCTGTCTTTTGTAGGTCCTTTTGTCTTTTTGCTACCTCTCCTAAACTGTGCTCTGCCAGCTATTTACACGTCCGGGGAAGACGATAAACTACAGCCGCGTCCTGGGTAAGACGATAAACTACGTCCAGCAGCAAGGCCTGTGATGAGGAGGTTTTGAGGAGCGTGAAACCAACTCTTAATTGCTGGTGTTCCCAGGTCTACTCTGACCCGGGGTGGTAGCACCTGTTAGGGTCCTAACTATGGGCAAATAGTTACCCCCCCACCAAAAAAAAACTGGGGACAAAACACCATGAAAGTGTGAAAATAGGTTTTAATACCAGCAATAAAATTTTTTGAGGAAAAATTATTACCAAAAATACATCATTGAAGAAAATAAATATTACCAGAAGTACATTTAAAAAAAAAATTCACCAGCAATATCTTGCCGGCTTTAAATAACCCATTGAGGTGTTGATATACCGTAAAACAAACCAAACCAAACCATACCAACTATTTATATAAGCTCGTCAGGTTGGTTACGCGCTGTTTTCCACTGTCCGTCTTGCCTTCAATATCATGCGAGCGTCAAATTTCTGCTGTTAAGTATAAGAATCATTTTGGAGATTTTTGCCTCGTGCAAAATGTATTCTCGCTTCGTAGGTCGTGGGAGATCATTTTAAAGATTTTTGCCTCGTACAAAATGTATTCTTGCTTCTTAGGATGTGGGCGATCATTTTGGAGATTTTTGCTTCGTGCAAAATGTATTCTTGCTTCTTAGAACGTGGGTGATCATTTTGGAGATTTTTGCTTCATGCAAAATGTATTCCTGCTTCTTAGGACGTGGCTGATCATTTCGTAGATTTTTGACTCGAGAATAATGTATTCTTGTTTCTTAGGACTTGGGTGATCATTTTTGATGTTTTTGCTTCGTGAAAATGTATTCTTGCTTCTTAGGTCGTGTGTGATCATTTTAGAGTTTTTGCCTCGTGCAAAATGTATTCTTGCTTTGTAGGTCGTGGGTGATCATTTTGGAGTTTTTGCTTCATGCAAAATGTATTCTTGCTTCTTAGGACGTGGGTGATCATTTTGGAGATCTTTGACTCGTGAAAAATATATTCTTGCTTCTTCGGTTGTCGGTTTTTAACGTGGGGACCCGGTTGTTTCCACTCGGGCCGCGCGTCTAAGTTTGTCTTAGGTTGTCTAAGCTGGTTAAAGCTTGTCTAAGCCAGTCATGGCCGATCATACCACCGCTACGTAACAGATGGTGGGTGGGAAAGCAAGGAAGGACAGAAAGCCCCCGGCACAGAACAGATCTTACCTCCAGCCTGACGGGTAAAACCCACTTTTACTCCTCTGCTAATTCCTCCAGAAAAATCCGGGGTGGGGTCGACCCATCTCAAACAACATCCCTCTACCTTGAGTGGCTTTTAACCCTTTCAAGTGCAGGATTAACCGTCATCTTTCCTACCTATCCTCACGGACTGCACTTCTTACCTCTGCCTCTTACGCACATGCAACAACCTGAAACAGAAGCCCTCCACCTTGAGTGGTTGTTGACCTCAAACGGGAAGCATGTGCATTAAGTGGCTCTTGTGCCTTTTATTGTGTGGACGAATATTATAAAAAAAATTAACAATGCTTGGGAGACAGATAAAAAAATCCTTGTTTAGATGTTTTTGAGAGATCAGCCAGTAGAGAGAGAGAGAGAGAGAGAGAGAGAGAGAGAGAGAGAGAGAGAGAGAGAGAGAGAGAGAGAGAGAGAGAGAGGCATGACGGAAGAGGGAGGAGAAAAAAAGAGGAAAGTAAAGCTGTGATAGAGGGGGTGTTTAAAATATAGGAGGGGGTGCAATTGGAAGAGGAGATGAAGAAGCAGGAAACGAAGAGTTGGAAGGAAGGAAGTAAGCGGTGAGTGGGTTGGTGGGAAGCGATAGGGATGAAGGAGGAAGAAGCACGGTGGGGGCGCGGGGTTAGAGGGTAAGAGATGAGGGTGAATTTAGTACAATTCAATCAAGCGTCATTTCCATATAAAAAATTGACATACCTGGAAAAGAAAAAAAATGACTCGCCCACCATATTTTCCCTATCTCTTTCTTCTCATCTTTCTCTGAAAACACGGTTCACGTTCCATTACCAAAGTTAAGCAGGGTCGAGCCCGCTCAGTACTTAGATGGGGGACTGCTCTGAATCAAGGGGTACTATAAGAAACCTCCTAGAATACGAAATAGGTATCGGTTTTAAACAACCTTTAACCTCTACCCACAAAAAACAAAAAAAAAACAAAAAAAAAAAACAAAAAAAAAACCCCAAAATGATATTTGGATGTGCGGGTGGTGTAATGTAGTGGATAGCGACTAGAAATGAGAAATCGGAGTGCCGAGTTCGAATTTAAGTCGGGTTCGTTACCATTCAATTACCGCAAATGTTCTTCGGAAAGACATGAATCCAGCCACATGAATTCCTCTCTCTCTCTCTTTCTTTCTTTCTTTTTCTCCCTCTCTCTCTCTCACACACACACACACACACATATATAAACATAGCGATTTAGTAAGCGTAGCTTACACGAGGCTAAAAAAACCCTGAAAAACATTTTTGCTCTTGTATACTTGCATGTGCCTTCATAAAATCCCTCAGAAACACGTCGGCTAAGATAAGTTTAAGATAAACATGTACGATTGCGTCCAGCATGAAACAGACTGTCGCCTCTAAGTGTTGACTTCAATGTTCACTTTTATATTTACACACGCTCTATCTCTGATATTGAGCACTTTATCCCATAAATATAGAACACGTTAAGACTATATTTCTTCACACACATATATATATATATATATATATATATATATATATATATATATGGCTCTTCGGCAGAATTGAGTCACTGTCAGTCACTGTGTGTTTATCTAAAAATAAATACGCTAAAATTCACATTCATCACTGCCGTGAGCCGACGGCTTAGTGGTGGAAGTTCTGACTAACGCCAATTCAGTCGGGTTTCTAGCCAAGCTAGAAGCAACCGGACGTCTAGCCACACTGATGAGCTGCGAAACAGTCTGTCTGTGGATGACATAAACATATATATTCATTTTTATATACAACAGATAAAAATAAGGTATAAGCAGAGACATTTTATATATATATATATATATATATATATATATAT
Organism: Acanthosepion esculentum; assembly: GCA_964036315.1. Classification (NCBI taxonomy): domain Eukaryota; kingdom Metazoa; phylum Mollusca; class Cephalopoda; order Sepiida; family Sepiidae; genus Acanthosepion; species Acanthosepion esculentum. Next base: position 28,285,813 of record OZ038507.1, on the reverse strand, counting down.
ATATATATATATATATATATATATATATATATATATATATATATATATATATATATATATATATATATATATATATATATATATATATATATATATATATATATATATATATATATGTGTGTGTTTGTGTGTGTGTGCGCATGCGCGTGTGTATAACTATGAATTAAATAAATTAATATAGATACAAGCAAACATGCATGCATGGGATCACCTTTATTTTTATATTTTATTTCTTCTTCATAAATATAACGTTATGTCCCTGTATTACTTCTATTTATACTTTTATATTTCTAACATTATATATATATATATATATATATATATATGGAAAATGTGTGTTTATATATCCGTACTAGATCCTCCATGCTTTCGACCTTGTTCCATATCTAAGTTGCGCTTAGACAATCACCATCTGTCTCTCCCTCTCTTTATTTTTATATATATATTATGCGTAATTGAATGTAACGAACTCGACTGCGATTTCTTTCTTTCTCTCACACAAACACACTCATATATACAGGGTGCGATGGATAATTTGTCGTCTACATGACGCAAAAATGAAAATTACACTGTCATTTCATTTATAACAGATATATTTACCAAAATTACACAAAAATATCTTGAAATACTAACGAGTAAATGTATTCAATAAAATCGCCATTGGCTTCAACCACAACCTCCAGACGACTTCTGAATCTTTTGCAAATCTTCTGGATGTTCTCCTTGTTTAAGTTGGTGAATGCTGCCATAATCCTTGCCTTCGGTTTATCTTTGGTGTTACAAGAACTTTTGTTGGTCTCTCGCTCAACTGCGCCCCACACAGAATAATCAAGGGAGTTGCAGTCCAGGGAGTTAGTTGTCCTGATGTAAGGGATGATGCGGTCGCATTCGATATGAATATATAATCTGAGTGCGAAAGTTAAATTGTTGCAATTTTATATTTTTAATTTAGCGCATGCGCGTTGTTTATTTTATTTTGTCGACTGCGAAGTATAGTAGGGTCTGTTGGGCATCGTCTAAGAGAAAAAAAGTAGCATGACGCAATTCACTACGCCAGAAATTTGGAAACGACATGCTGTACTGCTTAGCATTCACACCAGAAGCTATAATACGAACATTTCAGAGTGTTTGGGTGTCAATTTGAGGACAGTGCAGAGGATTCGAAAAGAGTTGGATGAGTCTAATGGTGATTACGAAGGTGTTTGGAGTTGTCAATATTGATTGCAAAGAGGTTCGTGTATGAAATTCTGGTGTCGAGGTGCTGAATATAACATTAATCAGCTAAGCGACAAATTTTATATTTGCATTAATTCAATATATATATATATATATATATATATATATATGTGTGTGTGTATATATATATGTGTGTGTGTGTGTGTATATAAATAAAAAGAAAGAACAGTAAAATATATAATCCGGTGTTCTTATAGATATTTTTATTTTTACACAATAGTGCTCAATTTACAGAGCATTAATATATATATATATATATATATATATATATATATATATATATATATAATTATTTATTCGAAAATTATAACATGAATATGTTATAAAATCACAAAAAAATGTGTGTGTGTCTGTGTGTGCGTGTGTGTGTGAGTGTTTTATACTATACTCCACACTTTTTGATCCCATTCACTTGTTCTTAAATGCCATTTTATTTATTCTTCGCCATATTTGATTTCCAATCGATTCCTTTCCCGTTTCTTACTGATCATTAATTACTGATCAGGAGCATCGATTTGCTTCAGTAAGCAAACAAGCCTTTTGAAAAAAAAATCAATCAACTTAAAAGGGTAATAATGATTGGCAGAGTATCGATCATTCAATCAATCGATTACATCCTCTCCCGCTTCCATTGCCCTGATGTGGTCACTTTGTTTTGCAGGATTCAAAGAAGCAGACGACAGAAGAGAGGCGAGGAAGAGAAAAATAGAAAGAAAGAAAGAAACCTTTTAAAACAGAGAAAGAATCGTTCGTGAGTTAAAAAAGATAGAAAACTTAAGAGAGAGTAGGTAATAATTGCCCTTCTGGTTGAGGTGAGAGGAAGGGGAGTAAGAGAATGGAGCCGGGAGCAAAGCAACAAATAAAAATGGTGGAAAGAGGGGGAAGGTGTAAAACAATGAATGTGAAAGCGACGATTGGTGAGCAAGAGAAGTACCAAGGCAAAGACAACAGTGTCGAAGAGCCGAAAGCAACAGGAAAACGGAAATTGATGCGGGAAAATAAATCTTTCCGCATGGAAATAGCTGGGATTTTTTTTCTCACCATTCAGAAGAACATTCTTCCCTCACCCCGAAACATCGTTTTTATTTTAGCTTGTAAAAAGAAAGGATCCCTGAACAAATAAAAATCTCAGTTTATTCCCCCTCCCGCTAAGCTTAAGAAATAATGGTAGTATAAAGTTTACCAAAAAATGTCCCAGCAGACCTGAAGATAAAAAAGAGAAAACGAGAAATTTATCCGGACTCCATACACCAAAATAGAAAGTGGGGAAAAAGGCAAGGGTGCGTCTTCTCATCGTCTTTACCGTGAAGCAGTCCTAAGAGAATTTGAATTTCTACAAGTATCCATTATTGGCGGCCACGATCTTAACAATAATAGCTATGCAGATGGCATTGTGTTGATAGCCGACACAGAAAGGAAACTACAGGAAATCCTACAGAAGGTAGCAAAGGAAAGCATGAAGAAAGGACTAAGCATCAATTGCAAGAAGAGAGAATGAACGGTTGTCAGCAAAAGGAACAGCCTAATATGCGATTTACGAATTGGAAATACCAAAATTAAACAAGTATAAAAACTTAAATATCTAGGAAGTTTTCGCTTTGGAAGACAATCCACCCTGAATGACGAGCTCTTTTTTTTTCTTTTTTAAAAATCTCAAGTAAGGCAGTAAAGTCAAATAAAGTTTCGGAAAAGTATATTTTATCTTGGGAAGACTTTTTAATAAAACGAATTACATTGTGATGACGGATAAAACTGACACTAAAATCAACAATTTCAGCAATTTCAAAACGAAAACTCCTTCCGGTCAATTTAAATTAGTTTTGAAATACAGCAAAATATTTTAAATTCAGTTATGTGCCATGCGTAATACACGCTTAGGCGATCATGTATCTTTCGATACATAACTGACAAGGCAGATTTTCCCCGCAGTAGGTTACCATTTCTTTTTGCGGTAGACCAGTTGTCATCCAAGGCTAAAGAACCCGGTCTGTTCTGCTATTTACCCATAGCTGGGGGAGAAGAAGAGGATTCATACCTTTCCCAAGGGTATTAGCACGTAAGTGAATGTAATGGATTGCTCAATCCGAGACAAAACATTAAATGTAATCTATTAGCTTGGTAATTAGAACTAAAATAAATGCTTCAAGAATGATTTTTCATTTTTAAAATTAATTTTAAAACTTAGGTATTGCGAATCCTAATTTTCAATGTAAGCATCAGGAAAAATTGGACCCTTATCTGAGGCTGTTTTCATGATAGCCAAAGTTTTATTTCCAATGTAAGCATAAAGCCCAACCGGGCCCTTATTCACGGCTTGTGATGTTTAAAGCTTTTTGTGTGCTTGTGATCGTTGTGTCGTAGTTAATGTTGCCTGTCCAGTGATCTGTCCTAGGAAACGCTGAATACGTAAATAGGATAAATAAAACTGTACTTCTAAGAGGAGTAGGAGGAGTGGGTAAAACGATCATAAAACGAAAGCGGCTTAAACTATCTAAGATTGATAAAAGAGGACACAGGGGGAAAGAAGGGTTAAGTAAGGGAAGAGAAAGATGAGTACAGAAAAATGGAAAGCAATATGAATGCGGAAAGAGATAGAAGAAAAGCTGTGGATGCGGGGAAAGAACTAGAAGGCGAAGAGGCGTGATAAGATAAAGAAGGGAAGTCAAGTCAGATGAGTAGAGACGGAATTTATAGAAAGGGAGGAATAACAGGGGAAGCCTAAAACGAAGTTAGACGAGGAAAACGGGGTGGAAGAAATCAATAATTAAAGAGGGTGCGTAAAAAGGGTGGAGCTAAACGAGAAAGAGTGTATAATAAAAGAAGTGAAGTGCAAGGTTGCTAAGAAGGGCGAGTGTAGTATGAGGAAGGGAAATGGGGGAAATAAATTGAGAGAGAAAACGCCAAATACAGGAGAGAAAAAGAGAAAGCGGGAGCTTCCGTTTGCATTTCTCGGTGTATCGAAAATCAATGAAATATCAGACGACATTTTCATTTCTTTCTTTTTCGTTTTCGTTTTTTGATTTATGATGAAGCTGTATCGTGTTCATTCGATCAATCCTTTATCGATTACCTGAGCTTTGTGATCTCCGTTTGCAGAGTGATCGGCAGATGTTGGTGACAGAGTCTCATTCCCACATTAATTTTTTGTTAAAAGTTTACATGTACGGAACATGGGAGAGGGAGAAAAAAACAGAGACAGACAGACAGACTCGGTCATGTGATCGCTTTGAGGTCGGGAAACCCGCCTTTTTATTTAGGAATATCTGACAAAGGCGGCATTTCCAATTTAAAAAGAAAAATGACATTTCTCTTCAGGATGTAGACGATCACGACTCTCCCCAGCATCCTTTTCTTTATTATCTGTAAATTTCCATGACTTCTCGGGAAAGATTGTTGAGTGGTTTCCCGTTGTCTTCTCCGCGGTTTTGGGGAATTCAGACTTGTCCTTCTCTTAGTCGAGGTTGCCGTGCAAAGCTAAACAACCCAGTTTATCCTATTATTTGACATGAAAGAAGTGGATTTATGCCTTTCGCAGAGGCATTCGTACAACGTGAACACCACTGGCTAGGTCGGAAATAGAAAACGGCTTGCCGGCTACACGTACGCGCCAATTCCCGTTATTTTTCACGAAAACAAAATCACGAGAAATGTCGAAAAATGAAAGACACCAACCTAACGGTGTTTAGCTGCTTCGTTTGCCTGGATAGCGGCGGTTATGCGACGTAGCATTGAGTTTATAAGGTACTGGAGTCATTGCGTGGGCATATCTATTCAGATACTTTCCAGTGCTGTCCGTAACTTTGATGTTTTTTCTGTGTATGGCTGCAGGGAATTTAGTGTCCCAGACATGTTCAATGGGGTTAAGAGATGGCGAGCCTTAAGGAGCCAATGCCTCAGCGATCGCCAGTTCTAAATCCCACTTCAAAAATAATAATTAGAATGTTTCTGGAACCAGTTTCCTATCACTCGATGTATGACCGAGTTCATTTTTAACAAGTTACGGAGACAATGTGTACAATCTGCATTTCAGTTTAACAGTCACAAAGCAAAAACATCTCATGTGTTTATGGGGCGATATCTTGATCTTATATTGCGTAGAAACTAATAAGCGAGTATCGAAATGCTGTGCAATATCAGTCATCCAATACGGCAGTGAATGATGGACAATTTCCTCGCCAATGAGGACGAGATTTAGGGTACCAGAGATATGGTTCGGCAAGAGGATGCTGAGAATACCATGAACTGTGTTACAAACTCGAGGCGTCATGGTCAAGCAAGTGCACCAGAAACAGACGACGGAAAATGTGACATCGAAATCCTAAGTGGCATCGAAGCAGCGAAATAGGTGTTTCGAAAGCTAAGCAGAGTATTAAGAAAAAATAAAATGTCATTAGAAAATAGTGCTGAACTGCTATGTACGAGGGTCGACTGAAAGGTTCATAGGCTGACTAAGATACTCTCATGGAACGTGACCAAATGCGGTTTATTTTTCAACAGAGTCCCCCTTGCGGGGAACACACATCTTCCAACAGTATTACAGTACTTGGATCCCATTGGTGAAGAAGCTTTCACCGTGTTGGTAAAAAAAGTCAGATATGACGTCATCAGCACGGAATATGTGACGTCATCATCATTGCGACACCGGTTCCCAGCCAAGTGTTTTTTTTATGTTGGGGAACAGATGATATTTATCAAATGTAAACAAATGACGTCACACATTATGAAATGGACAAAGTCCGACAATTATTTAAAGACATTTTTATGTTTAACATTCTTTTTATAATGTGTGACGTCATTTGTTTACATTTGATACGCCATGAGCAGTTATAAATGTACGTGAGAGATTCATGGAAGATTGAAGTTTATAAGCAGTAAATTCGACCTGGCGGACCGAACGATTCTCAGTGGCCGAATCGGTTAAGGCACGTCAGGCTATATATGACGCTTCCGTATAGGATACAGGTTCGAATCCTGTCGGAGGATGAATATTTTCTATGAAAATTTCTCGGACATTCAGGCCGGTAAATGTTATTTAATACTGTTTATTATAAAACAGAGCATTTGCTTAAAGACTTGTATCCATAAAAAGAATGTTAAACATAAAAATGTCTTGAGATATATATATATATATATATATTATGAAGTGGATTAAGTCAGACAATTGTTTTAATTTATTTTCCGTTTATACGTTATTTTTATAGATATAATTTATGTAAGTAAATGCTCTGTTTTTTAAATGCAATTAATACTAAATTAAAAAAAACAGTGCATTTACATAAATAAATTATATCTATAAAAATAACGTATAAACGGAATATATATATATATATATATATATATATAGGCGAATGGCTCATGAGTCTTCTTGGGTTAACGTTTATTACTGGCATGAAGTGTAAATATTATATTTAATCAGTTTATAGGTCTACTTAAAGTTGGTTCACTGTGCTGTGCTAGATATTTTTTCTCGTTAGAATCTATCTTACACTTCCATAAGTTTACCATTCGTCTATGCGTTGAATATTGCTGTCACACCAGGTCTAGTCATTCTACTATGTATTTAGAGATTCTTGATAAACAATTCAGTAATAGAATTCCTACCCATTAATTAATCCAAAGAATAATTTGCAATATTATCTGCACTGACCTGACATTTCGGATTCAGTCATTTTCTCAGCGACGTAACTTAGCTTCCCTGTGCCTTTTCTATAAATATTTTCATGCTAATTGTTCTGATGAGCTTTCTCCTTTGGTGCACCGATCTTTACGAATTCAATGCGGTACTAGATTGGCAGCTAGGTCTCATCATCAGTTGAAATTGTAAGATGTGACTGTAAGTTCTATGTCATCAGTTTCTTCTATCATGCTTTTTCCCAGTGGAATACTCTTCTGGCTTCTTGCTTTCCATGCAATATCAATCGTTATCTTTTGTCTTTTTAAAAATTTCTGTTCTTATATTGTTCCCTCTCCTTAATAAGTTTTTTCTTTTTCTCATATTTATTCACGCTCAGTACACCCCTTTCCTTGCGTCTTAGTGGCTATATTCCCATGCTTGGGGTGAAGTGATTATAAAAAATATGGCAATAAATACTGGATAATTTCCTCACTGATTAAGGGAAGACTAGAGGTAATAGAGATTTAGTTCTATAGAAGAATGAAAGGAATACCATAGACAGAAATTGTGGGCAACGAGGAAGTCTTAAGGAAAATGGTAACAAAAAAGCAAATTATTCTTAAAATTAGAAATGAAGGTTTGTGAAATTTAACATTTACAGGACATATTGAGGGTAATAACTAGTAACCTACCTTATTAGATTGTATAAATCAATAGGTCACAGAACAAGGACTGGAATTGGATCGGATTGATTTGTTTTTTACGGCTTATCAACCCTCTGCAGGTTATTTAAAATCAGAAAAATATTTTTAGATTGTAAGAGCTTTATTGCGATAATAATTATTTTACTGATACAAATCCTACCGCTTCATGGTATGAATCCATCGCTTCCCTTTCCTCACCCGCATAGCTGGGGCCAGCCTCGATGTTTCGTTTGTTGTTACTCCAGTATGAAGCGTTCGCCACCAGGCAGGGCGGTTCACAACCAGCTGTTCCCGGCTTAATGTCGACCAGCGTTGGCTTTCGGGTCCCTCTCTTGATGCCGTCTTTATAACGGTGTCTTTGACCATCTAGCCATCGCCTCCTGCACTTTAGTTCACCATGCAGACCGATATTCGGCAAATCGAAAGACATCTGAACTTAATTATCTTTGGTTGACTTTTACTTCTTTGTTCTTGTTAAGTATTTATTTGCGGTTATAATTAACTATACCTAATTATTAACGGCCATCGTACGTCACAAAATCTTGCTCGCAAGCCTGTTACAACTCTGGCCCCACAGTCGTCTTTTCAGCGCACTAAAAATAGAATCGGTTGACTTCTTTGTTCCCCCCGTTGTCTGCGGATGGTTTATAGCACCAAACTGTCATCGCGTATCAACAGCAGCATCCCCTGGTTCCCATGGAAAGCTGAAGAAGTACAATGGAGGCATTAATCAAGTGCCCTGCAGTAGCATACTGACTGCGCTAGGTATCGCCAACCGTTGGTTCTGTTGGATAACTCATCCGCCTGTCGAAGGGTGCAGTGGGGACCGAACAGTCTGATGTAATTCACCAGCCTACTGCTTCAGATTTTCCTAGCATCTCTAACACGGTGAGCTTAGGGGCGGCCAAGACTTGCTCAAGGTCTCACATCAATCTAATGACGGCATGGTGTCAGTTCACTTCTCCATTGGTGAGCGCAAATTATGACTTCTTTATATGCCATTTCCCCTCAGGGTGTAGGCGATCATGGTTCTCCACATTTTCCTGTCCTTTGTAGCTCAATACATTTTGTCTTTTTGTTATTTCTCCTAAACTCTGTTCCGCCATCCATTTACCCAAGCTCACTAAGTATGTTATGCGCTGTTTTCCTCTGTCCCACTTGCCCTCTATCTGTCCTGTGTGTATCAGATTTTCCAAGCCCTCCTTCCTCATTATGTGCCGCAGAAATTTCAATTGTCTCTTCCTGGTGTTAAAAATAAGCTTCCTTTTTGTTTCCATTTTCTCCTATACCTCGTCGTTACTCACATGTTCGGTCAATGTCATCCTCAGCATCTTTCCGTAGAACCACATTTTCGTTGCTTCAAGTCTCTTCTTAGATTTAATTTATTATTTTTGTAATCTTGTCTATGCCGAAACCATCTAAGGCTGCCAGTATCTTTATTACAATTCCGCCTGGCCCTGCCACTTTGTTTCTGTTCAATTTGGCTAGTGCTGTTTCCACTTCGTTTTTTAATATTTCCGGTTCGTCGATATTTCTGTGCATTGCCGGTTGTTCTCTTTCGTCAGGGAAGGGTTCTTCAATGTATTCGTTCCATCTCTGAAGTATTTTTTCTTTCTCTTGTATCATCGTTCCGTCCTTGGATTTTGTGCATCCTGTTGATGGCATGTCTTTTTTCCTGTTAGTTCTCTTATTTTCTGCTTTATCTGTGTGATACTCATATCGAAAATTGCTGTAGAGTAGGACTCAGCGTTCGTCCTGCTCTCCCCTACTACTGTAACAATGGACTGCTCCTAATTATAAATATCGCAAGTAGCCACATTAGAGTAGGATTTGAGTAGTATTTGATTTACTCAAGTATTTCCGTTCTGTGTATGAGTATTTAATAAACCTCTCTGTTTCCTCTCCTTAGTCTTCTGTTCCTTTGATACTCTCTCTATATACGACATTCCTAATTCTCGGCTATTTTGAACAAAGACAACATTACAACAAAAATACAAGTCAAGACTGTTAATATATATAATAAATTATGCTACTTCAAGAAGAGGACTAGCTTTATTTTATATTTTATTTGAAGGGGATTTCAATTTTGACAATATAATGGTACCACATAGAGATATTTTATGAAATTATTGCAAGATAATTATCACAATTTACATCGTTCTGGCTGTTATCTTCATCTTTATATAGCCATATGTTTCGATCGTTGTACGCTCCAAACTTCTTCAGGTGATATACGTTGGAATTTCGAATCGAACACTTTATTTAGTCCACGGTGGTAGATTGTTCTAATTGCACGTGTCATGCCTTTTCTGGATATCTAACTACCAGTTCATTTCCTTTAGTAACTCAACTCTCCAAGTTTTTGTTCCCTCTGCTGTGGTCAGGTATTGAACTCACACCTCTTTAGGTCAAATCACTTTTTGGATTACCCAAAAACACTGCACTAGTGGATAAAACCGTTGGTTGAGTAATCTATAAGCTATAAATTAATTCATAAGATTTTTTATTGCCTGAGCTGGTTAATTTATAAAGATGGCGTTTGAAGTCAGATTTCGTAATTGACCTGTGGGAGTCAAAGTGTTAAATAATCCCGACAGATTTAGACTATCATATGAATGACATTCGTGGCACCCAACACCCTCCGAAATGTCTAAACTATCACCGGTATAGAACCATTTGAAAAAAATCAACGGTTAAAATGGTTTCAAACGAATCACTCCAATAAATAGTAAAGAAGACCTTATAGACTTGCATTAAGCGAAGTCAAAGAGAGTCTGCCGAGGCCATTCGCGTGAATTTGATTTTGGTGGACAACTATGAGCGACGGAGAAGCCTACATACTTGGTCAGAAGCTCCTCCCTCACGGCTCAAAGCGGACTGAGAAAAACTGGTTGTATTAAGCTGTCGGATGCTTGGCCTGTCAAGGTCCACCTTGGTTACACCATGCTCAACTGGCGCTGCCAATTCCGCCGGTTCAGCTGTTGAGATCGTGTAGATTTTTGCCTATTCTGCCGTTGGGGTCTTCGGGCGTTCAGTCTGGTCTCTCCTCCTCAACCTTATCGTCATGTCATCCTCCCTACCTGTTCTCTTTCTCCTCTCCCTGGTAGCGGTAGCGGAGATGGCTGTGATTCAAAAAAGTTTGATGAGGCCATTCGCGTGAATTTGATTTTGGTGGACAACTATGCGCGACGGAGAAGCCTACATACTTGATCAGAAGCTCCTCCCTCGCGGCTCAAAGCGGACTGAGAAAAACTGGTTGTATTGGGCTGTCGGATGCTTGGTCTGTCAAGGTTCGCCTTGGTTACGTCATGTTCAACTGGTGCTGCCTCCTTCCACCGGTTAGGCCGTTAAGATCGTATGGATTTTTGCCTATTCTGCCGTTGGGGTCTTCGGGCTTTCAGTCTTGTCTCTCCTCCTCGACCTTATCTCCATGTATGTCCCTATAGGAGTTGGAACTCCAGAGGGCTTCGCTCTAGGGATCACTGGGACACATTTTTCAATAAAATAGGTTTCTCAAGTCCATTAACTGTTATCGCTCTTTCCAGTATTGATGATGGCTTCCTTCCTAACCTTTTGTTAGAAATCGTGTGGAGCGTCAACATTTTTATTGTCATTAATTTCTGTTCGAGTTACAGGTGCTGCACATTCTAGTTGTTTTTTTTTTTAGTTTCTCTTTCCCCTTTCCCTGGTGGCGGTGGCTCAGATGGCAGTAATTCAGAGAGAGTCTGACGAGGCCATTCGTGTGAATTTGATTTTGGTGGACGGAGAAGCCCAAACACTTGGCCAGGACGCCTGCCTTGTGGCTCAAAGGGAATTGAGACGGGCGATATCAGGCAAACTTAGTTGCATCGGACTGTTGGATGTTTGGTCTGTCAAAGTCTGCCTTGGTTACGGCAGCCCGACTGGCACTGCCCTCTTCCCACGGTTTGGCCGTTGAGATCCTGTACTTTGCCTATTCCGCCGTTGAACCGGCCTTGTGCCATATCCCGTCACCCTAGAGGAACGAGTAAATACTAAGTTTAGTTCTCTGTTCTCCACATCTCTAATGGTAACCGTAATATTAGCTATTTTCTTTAATAATAGGAAACATTATTTAATAATTTTCCGAGTAGCCAGTGCAACTCGAATTATGCTTTTCTTCGCTGTCTGGTCATCGGATAATAATCAGAGTGTAGTATCTGTTCTCTTAATCTCTTATAGTAATGTTAATATTAGCTGTTTACTTATAAGGAAGTATTCGGCATTCCTAGATCGAGCAGCCTGTGTACTGTCGATTGAAATTTATAAAATCTTTCTATTAAAAATGTTTCAGTCATCGTCTGCGGCAGTCACTCACATTCGAGCATCGGGATTGTCATCCTCCCTACCTGTCCTATTTCTCCTCACCCTGGCAGAGATGGCTGTGAATGCGAGAGAGTTTGTCGAGGCCATTCGCGTGAATTTGATTTTGGTTAACAACTCTACGCCACGGAGAGGCCCACACATTTGGCCAGAAGTCTACTTCAGGACTAATTTTCTTCTTGTAAGGGCCCTGCCATTTTGAACTTCTAATGGACATCTCGACTTTAACTTATTTAAAACTTAGTACCACTTTTTTTTTAATAGGAGTCGATAGGCTTTCCTATTGTCCGGTTCATACTCCTCCCAGTCATGGTTCCTTTCCTTTTCTCAGACCTTAATAGTAATGCTCTTTTGAATTTTTTGTGAGAATGGTGGCAACGTCTCTTCATTGTGAGGGTACCGGGTAGGCAGTTTTCTGTTTGCTTCTCCCGACTGGTAGAGCCCGATCTCTTGCGTAGTGTCTTGAGAAGCTGATCTGATCAATAGTCGCATAATATCGCGGTTCTTGCAGTGTCATGTCGCGAATAGAAGAGTGTCCATGCAAGCACCTTCGGTGGGCAACCCCGAGGCCACAACTATGTTGCAGTCTGCACCAGTTCCCTTTCCGCGCATGTTACATTAGACGACAGACTGCTACTACTACCCTAGGCCTTTCCTTGCCAAAATAACACACCATGACGAAAAGCAATCATATATATGAAACTAAACAAGCTTAACAAAAAACACCTAAAATTCTCAGCCTTTCTTCCGCAATATTCGGAGTACTTATGCACTGTTCAAATCTTTCCTCTTTGAAAAGTCTCCGGACATTTTAGCTCTCTGTGAAACTAATCTTAACTTTTCAATCTCCTCCTCTGATTTATCGATTCCTGGCTATCTTCCTCACTTTAGGAAGGACTCTAATGTCCACATGCATGGCCTGGGAGTTTCTGTCCGCGAACATTTCCCTCTGGCTAGGGAGCCCTCTCTTTAATCTCCATACCATTCTTACATGTGCTTCCGCCACTCTCTCTACTTAAATAAGCTATCTCTTCTTTCTATACTGTTCCCATTCCTCTCAAGACTGTTGCATGCTAGATAGTATTTCTGATAATATAGACAAGGCCATCTCCATACACCCGTTTCCAAATATATTTGTGTTCGGTAACTTTAATGCCCACCATGCCACGTGGCTTAAACTCTCTGTTAATGACATCGCTGGCATCCAAACCCTGAACTTCTAAATCACTCAATATCTCAGCAAGTGGTGGACTTCTACACGCGTTTCCCCGGCATCTCTGATTGACACGCTTCTCTTCTAGATATCATTTTTACCTCTATCCCTAACTCATGTCGTACTAGGTAGCTCTGCCCTCTTGGCAACTCTGATCATGCGGTAGTGTTTGTAAACATCTCTTTCCGCTTCCCTACCAACCAACCAAGAACCTCCTACCAACAGAATATCTTTCTGATATCAACGATCCGATTGGGATTCGTTCCGCGATTTCCTTTGTGACGTCCCTTGGAATGAAGTTTTTAATCTTCCTGTTAAAAAAATGCGCGTCTGACGTCTCCTCCAGTGTGATAGCCGGCATTGATGCTTTCATTCCAGCAAGGAAATACCAAGTTAAATCGCGTGCAGGAATCACTTCTTCCGGCTGTACCAGAGAGACACGTCTGATTGCCACAGACGTCTCTTTTTCTCTGCTCGTAATAAGTGCAAGTGTGTCCTCAAAGGAGTGAAGTTGTTGTTTGCTGACAGAATAAACTAACGTATAGCATCTCGTAAGTTCGCTTCTAGAGATTATTCGCGGCTATGAAAGAGTGTGCTGTACAACAGCAAAACCTCAATCCCTCTTCTATTCAATCAATTTGAAGTCCTGACATCTACAGTAGATAAAGTTGAATCTTTTGCTCGGAAATTCTCTTCCAACTCAACACTCGACTCATCTGGAGTACCCACACCTGATTTCTCTAATAGGAGAGAGGTTCTACTGAGTGATATGGACGCGTAACACCGTCCTTGGCCTAGGACATAATTTCTGAATTAGACTCTTGTAAGGAAAGTAGAGGTGATGGGACCCGAACATCGTTCTAAAAAAAATGTGCTCCCGAGCTGGTTTAAGTTCTCTCCAAACTCTGCAACTATTGCTTCGCTGCTTCCTGCTTTCCAGCTTGTTGGAAAGCTCTCCTCTGTAGTTCGTGTTTTTAAGAACAGTGGAGAAACTTCTGACACCTCTAACTATTGCCCTATTAGTCTCCTATCGCTTTTATATGGATAGATAGATAGATAGTTAGCTAGCTAGCTAGCTAGATAGATAGATGTGAAAAGGGCAATACAGATAGATATGAAAAAGACATATAGATAGATAGATATGACATAGATAGATATGACATAGAGAGATAGATAGATAGATAGATAGATATGAAAATCTTGTTGGAAAGCTCTCCTCTGTAGTTCGTGTTTTTAAGAACAGTGGAGAAACCTCTGACACCTCTAACTATTGCCCTAATAGTTTCCTATCGCTTTTAGATGGATAGATAGATAGATAGATAGATAGTTAGCTAGCTAGCTAGCTAGCTAGATAGATAGATGTGAAAAGGGTAATACAGATAGATATGAAAAAGATATATAGATAGATAGATTTGACATAGATAGATATGACATAGATAGATAGATAGCTAGATAGATAGATGTGAAAAGGGTAATACAGATAGATATGAAAAAGATATTTAGATAGATAGATATGACATAGATAGATATGACATAGATAGATAGATAGATAGATAGATAGATATGAAAAGGACAGTCAGTCGACTCATCTGGAGTACCCACACATGATTTTACCTCCACTCTGGAACTGAGGCTATACTGAGTGTTATGAGCATAACCCCGTCACTGGTCTCGGATATCATTTCTAAATTAGACTCACATAAGGCAAGTGGAAGTGACGGGATCCCGGACATCGTCCTAATGTTCTCACCAAACTCTACAACTATTGCCTCGCTGCTTCCTGCTTTCCAGCTTGTTGGAAGCTCTCCTCTGTAGTTCCTGTTTTTAAGAACTCTGGAGAGCCTTCTGACCTCTCTAACTACCGCTTTTCGGCAAAGTATTCGAGGCTTTAATCAATGCTGATATGGTTAAGCATCTTACCTCTAACGACCTACTTTCTGACAAACAATATGGTCTCTGTTTTGCCAGGTCTAACGGCCATCACTGAATATGTATATCAATCTCTTGATCATAACGGCGAAGCTCAAGCTGTGGCTCTAGATATCTCGAAGAGGTTTGACAGGATTTGGCACGTTGGTCTTCTACGTAAACTCCAGGGCTACGGTATTACTGGACAATTGTTTGATTTAATCCAATCGTTCCTATCAAATCGTGAAATGAAGATCGTTTTGAACAGACTCGCTTCTATATCCTTTCACATGAACGCAGGTATCACCCTACTGATCTTCATCAATGATCTTCATCAATGATCTTCATGATGTCATCAATTTCTAAGACATTTATGCTGATGACACTACCATTTACTCCTGTTTCAATAGGAAATCCGTCAGAGCTGACAAAGTTAACCTGGCCGCAGTTCTTGAAAAGGACATCCAATCTGTGGTTAACTGGGGCAGGCAATGGCTAGAAAATTTTAATGCCTCCAAAACGAAACTGCTCTCATGTAACCACCATAGAGATTCTTTCCTACCAGCCATCAGCATAGCTAATGCTAGATTCATGCGCCTTCTTGGCCTCACGTTTTCAACAGACTTGAAGTGGAACGACTACATCGAATCAATAGCTGCATCTACTGCAAGGAAGGTTGCGTCACTGTGTCGTGCCAGCAGGTTTTTTCCTCATCATAACCCCTGTTCATTCGTCCGTGCATTGAATACTGTTACCATATCTGGTCAGGTGCTCCTGTTGCTCATCTCGAGGTTCTTGATAAAATCCAAAGAAGGAATCTCAATGTAATCGATCCTAACTTGGTATCTAGACTTCAGTCACTTTTGCACCGACGTGACATTGCTCCCCTCTGTCTTTTCTACAGATATTTTCATGGCAACTGCTCTGATGAGCTGTTTTTTTTCTAGTGAGCAGACTACGTGAGTTTAAGCGTGCTACTAGATTGGCATCTAGGTCCCGCCCTTTTACTGTTTAATTTGTTAAATATAACCGCCACTTTTACTCGAACAGTTTTTTTCTCGCACTTCCGCCCTGGGGAACTTCCTTCCGTTTACTTGCTTCCCTGATAAATACAATCTTCAAACATTTAAATGCGACTCAATCGCCATCTTCTTGAATCCCGTTCATCTTTTTATCCTTTCCTCAATGCCCCTTATACCCAGTCTTTTCTCTCACTTTCACTCTCTGTAACCCCACGCGTACCAGAGTGGCATTCTCGCCTTGCTTTCGGTGAAATGATTAAAAAAAGGTCAACTTCACTCGTGCCAAGTTTTATATTGGATTCATATCTGGAGAGATTAGAGGATACTCCATTAATTTGGCATCTTTGTAATTTTTCTTTTCTGGCAAAGTGAGCAATATTCATCCTTGCAGGAAATGAAGACGGATAGCTTAAATCTTCTTGGTTGTGATTTGTATCCCTCAAAAATGTCTTTTTAAAGAACTTAAAATAATTTTCTGCAATTATTTTTACGATATAATCAAAATTTATAATATTACTATCCGCAGTATTCACCCAAAACATTACTCCACCTCGCCCTGTTGTCTTCTGATTCATATGGATTGACTATTTTCATGAAAGAACCAACTTTTGGCCCAGTTATCAGGTCCGACCAATGTAGCTTTGTATTCATCGCTAAAAATTACTGTTTAGAAATCAGTTTTCATTATTATTACTTTATTTATTATTAGTATCTTATTTCTTTCTTTATTATTATTATTATTATTATTATTATTATTATTATTATTATTATTATTATTATTATTTCCTTTGATATCTGGCGTTTACACATTTCTTTCCGGGTCCCGCCCAGGGACCTAAGGTTAGAAATGGCATCATGACACTTTCCACTGCAAAAAAAAAAAAAAAATAATTACATAGATAAAGTGTAGGCTGTACTTGTCAGAACAATTTTTTGTATCTCTTTGAGGCATGGACTTCCAGGGATCCCTTCAATCAGCCTACTGGAATCTTTCCAACCAGTCCAAGGGCTCCAACTACAACAGGAATTGTTGATGTTCCCATGTGCCACATTTCTTTTTATTATTATTATTATTATTATTATTACTATTATTATTATTATTATTATTATTATTATTATTATTATTATTATTATTATTCCTTTGATTTCTAGTGTATACAAATTTCTGTCCGGGTCCCAACCAGCAACCTAAGGTCAGAAATGTCATCATGACATTTTCTACTGCGCCTTTTTTTGAGGAAAAAATAAACAAAAATCATGACCAAATTAAAAACCTGATGAAAAATAATACGAGCCATCGCAGAGATATTCCACATACTTCGTAAGGGCGTTGTATGACATTTGAAAACACCCGGATACGTGAATCACGACGTTGTTTGGGTGCCTTACGATTTAAGGCTGTGGTTCCTAAACTTTTGGTCATTGCTCCCCACTTGCATACCAAAACAAAACCCTAACGCCCTCCAAAGGTAGAGACCCAACCCTAAGCCATCAGCCAATGTATAGTCAACCATTCATTGGATTTTCTTGGTGCTGGTATTGAATGTCATATGAATATCTCAGTATTTCCCGGAATAATTGTTATAGAAATGGGATTCACTGTAAAGCGAAGGCGAGATACACTTCAACTACATTGTATGTGTGTGTATGTGTGTGTGTGTATGTGTGTGCATGTGTGTGTATGTGTGTGTATTTGTGTATCTATGTGTGTGTATGTATGTGTATGTGTGTATGTATGTGTGTGTATATATGCATATGTGTGTGTATGCATCTGTGTGTGTGCATGTGTGTGTGTGCATGTGTGTACCTATGTGTGTATGTGTGTATGTATCTGTGTGTGTATGTGTTTGTGTGTGTATGTATGTGTGTATGTGTATGTATGTGTGTGCATGTGTGTGTGTATGTGTTTGTATGTATGTGCTTATGTGTGTGTCTGTGTGCGTGCTATGCTTCAGATGTGCCACTGCCAGTCTCTGGCATTTCTCACTGCCTCCGTGCATCTTCTCATCGTCTCCAGGCGTGAGCGGTATCAACCACTCTTGGGAATCACTGATTTAAGGAGAACAAATTTAATGAACTGCATTTCCATTTACGATTCTTCGCGCAAAACGTAACAAAAAACGACCAAATTTAAAAAAAAAAAAGATTCGGAGGGAATGCAAAAAGGATTGTCTGATTCTGAGTATTTATTACTCGGCCTAGGGATCGAATGAGTTGGTGGCATAGTAATTGTGTATTCAATCCCTGGGCCGGATAGTACAGACTTAGATTCAGTGAAAACAGGGTTAGTAATAACTGAGAGCTGCTAAATAAGAAGGAAACGGGATATCCCGAGAAGAAAACGAGATATCCCGAGAAGTAAACAAGATATCCCGAGAAGAAAACGAGATATCCCGAGAAAAAAAAAGTGCTAGTCCAAGAAGAAAAAGTGCTAGCCCATGGAGAAAACGAGATATCTCGAGAAAAAAGAGCTATCCCGAGAAGAAAAAGTGCTAGTTTAAGAAGAAAACGATATATCCCGAGACTGCAATAATGGTAGTAATAATTCTCAATTACTTTATTCTCGTACCAACGAGATACAAATACCAAAAAAATACACTTGATCTCTGGTCACTCAGTTGTTTATATACCACTAGACGAGATAATTTATGCCTGCCTGTAGAAGCCCCACATCATATAAAGAGACCTTCCAATTCTACTCTAAAAAATGAGATATACCGAGAAGAAAACGAGATATACCGAGAAGACGACGAGATTTCTCGAGAAAAAAACGAAATAATCAGAGAAGAAAAAGTGCTAGCCCAAGGAGAAAACGAGATATCAAGAGAAGAAATTGAGATATACCGAGGAGATAACGAGATATCTCGAGAAGAAAACGAGATATATCGATAAGAAAACGAAATATACCGATAAGAAAACGAGATATTCCGAGAAGTAAACGAGATATCCCGAGAAGAAAAAGTGCTAGCCCAAGAAGAAAACGAGATATCCCGAGAAGAAAACGAGATATCCGAAGGAAAAAAAGTGTTAGCCCAAGAAGAAAACGAGTTAATTAAAGAAGAAACAGTGCTAGCCCAAGAAGAAAACGAGATATACCGAAAATAAAACGAAATATCCCGAGAAGAAAACGAGGTAATCCGAGAAGAAAATGTGATATACCGAGAAGAAGACGATATATCTCGAGAAGAAAACGATATATCCCGAGAGGAAAAGAAGAGTGCCTGAGAAGAAAACGGGATATTCCGAGAAGAAAACGTGATATCCCGAGAAGAAAATGAGATATCCCGAGAAGAAAAATGTGCCACCCACCCCAAAAATAAACAACATATTCCTAAAAGAAAACAGTAAAATAACCACAATAGCAATGGTAGTAGTAATTCTCAATTACTTTATTCTGGTACCAACGAGATACAAATAGCAAAATAAACTTGACCCCTGGCCACTCAGTTATTTATATAATACTATTCGAGATAACTTATGTTTTTTTTATAAATACTTTCATGATAATTGTTCTGATGAACTTTCTGCTATGGTACCTAGACTTTATGAATTTAAACGCACTACTAGATTGGCGGCAAGGTTTCATCATTCTAAAGTTGAAATGGCTAGATGTAGCCCTAAGTTCTATGCTAACAGTTTCTTCTTTCGCACTTCTCGCTTGTGGAAATCTCTTCCGGCTTCTTGCTTTTCAGTCAACTTTGATCTTCAAAAATTTAAATGCAATTGCAATCGTTATCTTTTGTCATATTAATTCTTGTTCCTTTATTGTCCTTTCTCCTTAATAGTATATTTTTCTCATATTCTCTAACACTCAGTATCCTCTTGCGTCTTAGTGGCTTTATTGCCTTGATTGTGGTGAAATGATTCAACAGCTACAGGTTAGACTCTCTATAGCTTTTCGGCAATGCTTCTTTTGTTGTGCTGTCCGTTGGCGTGCCTATTATAGTCACGAATATATTAATATTGCACTATGTAAAATAAAACTATTCTGGGAGAAATTCCCCAAAAGTAGTCTGCCAAAAGTCGACCTTTTCCTCTTTCTTTCTTTACTTCCTAAATTTATCATTGCCAGGTGAAAATACAACACTAAATAAATAATGAAACCGTTGTCTTTGCCTTGGTGAGAAAATCAGTAGTAAGTGTGGAATTCGAAGGCATAATCTGAAGGCAGTTATGACAAACGTCGTCGTTATGAAATCTAGAAAAAACAGCTTGAATCAGACGATGTTGATCTAAGCAAACGGCTACCAGATGGAGGTAGACTATTAGACGGAACTAAAATAAATATTTACTAAACTTATCGTTGTCTGGTGGAAGTTGCATAGAGGCCTATCTAACTTAAAAATCAGTATTCAAACTTTAGCTTTGGGTTTGAACTGCAGTTGTGAGCGCCGATGAAGAAACGCGGACACTTCATTATTAAAGCAGAGCAATGGATATCTATCAACTTTGATCTTCTATTAGGCTGGTGCAAAAATAATGTTGTTTTTCGACGTTCAACTTATATATATAAAACGACGTTATTTTTGCACCAACCTAATAGTTTGTCTGTCTGTTTGTCATTTCAGATTTTTTTTGTTTGTTATCTATCTATCTATCTATCTATCTATCTATCTATCTATCTCATTGTCCCACTTTATCTCAACCTTTTCATATCTATGTATCTATCTCATTGTCTCTCTTTATCTCAGCATTTTCATATGTATGTATGTATGTATCTATCTCATTCTCTTTCTTTTTAACAATCTTTTGATAACTATGTATCTATCTCATTGTCTCTCTTTATCTCAGCAATTTCATATCTATCTATCTATCTATCTATCTATCTATCTATCTATCTATCTATTTCAATATTCTTCTAAGTCTGTTATCCATGTATCTATTCATGGAATATATTTTAAAATGGGAAATATTGTGTTGGGTCAATTTCCCAAGAGCTAAAGACCTAACTGTCTTCAATATCGACATCGGAAATGCGCCCGCTGACATATATTTAATACGACCACCAAGGAGTCCGATATATATATATATATATATATATATATATATATATATATATATATATATATATATATATATATATATGGTGCGCTTTCAGGTTTTGTAGTAAGATGAGAGCATTTTTTTTATTCGGTCGCTGACTTTTCGAGTCATCATAAAGTTCCGAGTTTTACATACAAAGTGGGCGTTATAGATCAATGAAAGGGAAAGGGAGGAAGTTTAAGCGTTCATTTTGACTTTGAAATAAATAATATATATATATATATATATATATATATATATATATATATATATATATATATATATATATATATATATATATATATTTATTTATTTATTTATTTAAAACCTGAATGCGCACCAAATCGTCTGTAAGACCTGGAACTTTGACAATGAGCCGAAAACGGTAAAATAAATATTAATGTTAGTTATCATGAATTTAGCTGTTGGTTATAGTAATCTAAGACTGTAAAACATCTAACCTACGGTCTGCTCAGATGTCGTACAATGCCGAAAGTAAAGCGCGCCTCGTGAGGATCGAACTCACTAGTAACTGACCTAGCGAGACAAACTTGCCAACCACTACACCACGTCGAAGTGACCAAACCAGCGTTTACACCGCTAAACCGGTAATCAGCTGGAAGCCAAACATTTATTTTTGTTTCTACAGAAAGGTCTGTGATATCAAAAAGCTGTCACCCTCCTAAAAAAAAAACAACAAAAAAAAACAAAGACAAAACAAAACAAAAACAAACAATCCAGTAGAAATTTACAAGACTGCGATCTCTATTACGAATCTACTCAAAAGAAAAAAAAAATCTATAACAACGATAACCTCACATTAGTCCCTCTAATATATGGGTTAAATAGCTGAGGAAATTGGGCTCTCTCGGAAGACTAGGAGTTCCAAACCGTGGATAAGGCAACGAGAAGCCACTTACCCATGAATGCACTAATAATTCATTAATAAAGGAATATTTGTGAAGGTTCATCTTCGCCTACGTCCCAGTAGGATGTGTTAGTAAAATATATATTGATAAATTTTAAAAGCGTTTAAAAACTCGTAATTTACATTTTATCATTTTAACGTTTTTATTTTTCAAGCTGTAGACAGAGCTCTATAGCTTTGACTGGTAAGCAGTCTAATAGAAAGAAATCATTCGAGAAGACAAGGTGAAACTAGTTTTTCAAGAAAGCACGGCAATTAATAGATAAAGAAAATATATGTGGCGTATCATTATCGCTTACATGTCAAAGGTACATGGCATTAAAAATATATGGAAAAGTCTTAAATTATTTTACAAATAGCAGTCTAGATTTAAATTTATCCTCCCAAAACAGTTTTATGGAAGCCATTTTTTTCAAACGGCCCCAACCTGTAAATTGAAGACCTATAATTATAATTTTTACTTTTACCGAGTGTTGTTCGGATTTACTTTCTCATGCCCTGATAAAATAATAAAGTTTCTTCAAAATAAATGATGGCTGCGCTTGATAGTGAATTGAAGTTATTAATTATATTTATTTTTATTTTTCTATATATTACGTTCCACTCAAACTGCTTTTAAATTCTGATATGCAAACATGAAATATGTTAGATGCTTTTGGCCAAATAATTTAATCTGCTTTAGCATTTGAGATAAATAAACACTGAAGATTTATGCGTTTCTTTGGAAGATTGCAAAAGGAAATCCAGTATTAACAGCCGACATTAAAAAGTGTTTAATATCTGCGTTTCATTCAATATCTGGGCAATGGCGGGTTAACAGCTGGTTTATACCAAATCTGTGACTTTTTTCTTTCTACGTTTCTGTGGGTGTTAGAGAGTTAATAATTGTAATGGCAGCATTAACGGTTTCCATATAGTAAACATTCAGCGTTCATTGAACGAATGTTAATGTTATTGTTGGATGAAATCTTTTTATTAAAAATCTTTTTCGAAAAGATAGAAAGAGCTATAATATTTAGTGGAGTTTATCAACTAAATATTATAGCTCTTTCTAACAACGATGCAAGTGTGTGTGTGTGTGTACGTGTGTGTGTGTGTGTGTGTGTGGGCGCGTGTATGTGTGTATGTGTTGTGAAGTTGAATCTGTCAGTAAACATCGGTTCGGTTGATACTTGAGTCTGTACGTAAACACTGGTCCGGTTTATACTTGAGTCCGTATCGGTCTGGTTTATACTTGAGACTACACATAAAAATTGGTTGGGTTTATGCTTGAGACTGTACGTAATTTCAGTCGGATTTATACTTGTGTCTGTACGTAAACATCGGACCGGTTTATACTTGAGACTACAAGTAAAATCGGATGGTTTTATACTTCAGGCTGTACGTAAACATCAGTCGGGTTTATACTTTCCGTCTGTACGTAAACATGTGACCAGTTTATAATTGAGACTACACGTAAAAATCAGTTGGGTTTATACTTGACTCTGTACGCAAGCACCTGGTGGATTTAAACTTGAGCCTATACGTAAACGTAGGGCGAGTTTATATACGAGATTTTTTTCGTAAACATCGAACGGGTTTATAATTGTGTCTATACGTAAATAACGGTCGCATTTACACTTGAGTCTACACGTAAACATCGGTCGGCAAAATTACTTACATATTGCCGTCGGTTTTTGGCTATACTGGTAAACTAGTATACATATAATCGTTTCCGACATTTATTTCGAAGAATGTATATATTTTACCGACTTTGCTTCGAATCAAATTTGCTTTTCGCCGTGGATTCCTCTGCTGATTTCACGTCTCCCAACACTGACCCCACAGACTTGGAAGAAAGGAAAAGAAACTTGGCGATAAGATTAATCACGTAGGATAAAAATCCATACTTAGTGTTAGCGATAAAGCGAAGCGGGAAATGATCATGTTCACGCGTTAACTGAGCCAAATATGGCGACCAACAGAAACCTTAATATTCTGCCAGCCTCGCTTTTGTACTCCCATTGACATTTGTCTTTTTATTTCTGTCCATCCCACACAGTCTATTTATTTCTGTCTGTGTCCATCGCCGACGATATTTACTGGAGCTAATTCATGCGGAGAGATTCAATAACATGGCCGCCATCTTGTCGAATCTTGGTACGCCACACAATTTCAGATTCATCTTGCCCACTTCATCGCTTTTTTTTCTGTCTTCTAGGGCGTCTTTTGTGGGCGTTGACTCGTGAATCTGCGCCGGCCAAGATCGGCGTTTAGAGCGCAAAGCTGACCACAGCGCGGGGACGTAAATATCTTTTTAAGTGAACAGTGGAACGCACAAAATAGGTCCAAATAATAAATAAGCTGCAAAAATATAAAATAAAGAGTTTAAAGAAGGTTGCACATTGGCCTGCTGAAACGATCCAGTTAAAAAACCGTGTTCAGTTTATAAAAAATAACGGCAAAATTGAAATAAAAAATAAACAAGTACCACCGATTTTCTGGCACCACCAACTCCACAATGGTGCCAGATTATCCGATTTTATATTACAGAAGTAACCAATAATAATTCCCTGAGAAACTTCTTACATATTAATTACATAAAATTCTGTGACATCCGTTAGTCCATCCGTCACAACCTCTAAAATAGTCATATTGTAGTGAATAAAACAAGATCTAGATTTAAAATTCAAATACTAAGCACTGACTCATTGATTTTGTTATAAATTAAAAAGACTCGAATTTACAAACTTTACTTAACACACACGCAAAGGCGAATTCAAAACAAAACTCATGAAATTTCACAACTTGATGCGAAATGTTTTTCGGCCAATAGAAAACTAGGAAACATTTAAAAACAAAATTCAAATAATCTTCAATTCTCAGAAACAAATTCTTTTACGGACCTTTTCGCGAGCCGACGCGAAGTTTTACATCGTCCAATGGAAAAGCCCAAATCATATCCGGGAGTGAATTCCCAAATGACCTTTTCAAACAAAATAAAAGACGGGCAAGTTCGCCTGTCACCAGAGAGAAGGAGACGAGCGTATTAACAAGTCCCTTGACAAACGTCAAGCGATCGTTATTATTATCTCTAACTTTCTCCCTCACCTCTTTTATACTTGATAAACGAACGGAACATTTTAAGACTGAGCGATTACTTCAAAGACATTCCTACTCTACGATAACGCTCATACATACATACATACATACACACATACGTTCCTACCTGCGTACACATAAACTCATTCTTGCAAGGACTACTACGAACCTTGTATCAACCAAAATACATTCATTTTATTTATAGAGACCTTAATTTTTTATATGTATATAAATTTGTTTCACTTTACAATTTGATTTTCTTGTATTATACCCTTCTTGTGGTGGGCTATCTAACTAACAAGACCAAATCAAACCAATCTGTTTCAACACTCATACACTTCACTATAACTGATAACCCACTATAATACATTGACCAATCGAAACAAAATTTGGGGGAGAAGTACAAATTACAGTTGATTTTATTAGGGTGCGTAGCTTATTACAATAATTTTTCATTTTTTTAAAAATAAAGTTTTATTATTTAACATACAAAATACTCCCACTATTTTAATACAACAATTTCATGATTAAAATAACAAATACTTATTTGATAAAAATACAATATTGTTTTTTGCATATCTTCTCTTTAAGTTTATATATATATAAGAATCCAGTTTCCGGTTCGCCCTGCGTTTGCGAGAACTATAAACAAACCACAAGGCCAAATGCTTCAAAAACTTGGAATTTGGCTTCAGAAAGAAATATTTACGTATGGCCAGTTGTAGGTTGCATGCTCAAGAGTAAGAAATCCTAAGAATTTATTCTTCGCTGTTAAAAAGGAAAAAGAAAAAAAAGAGATTTTCTTAAAACATATTATCTTGAAGTCATAACAAATTAAATTAAAGAAAGTATTAAATTGCGAAATAGGGTTTTCGTCAAAGTATTTTCCCAAACAAATCAGCTTATTCAAATTTCATTGATTGATTTGCGAAATTGAAACGTAGAGTTTGTAAATCTCGACAAAAATGTTAGCGTAACTTCAACGATACTAAATACGGTGAGGATTTTAACATGCTACAGCGTATTGACAAAAAATTTAGTTAATTAAATCCAAAGAAGAATCTGCAATGTCATGACCTGGTATCTTGGCCTATGTCTTATAAATATAAATATATATGTCTACCGTTCATCCATGCTTTGAATATTGCTGCCACATATATATATATAACTCCTGCTATATATTTAGAGATCCTTGATAACATCCAAAGAAGAATCTGCAATGTTATTAATACTAACCTGGCTTCAGTCACTTTCCCACTGCCGTAAACTAGCTTCATTGTGCCTTTTTCTATAAATGTTTTCATGGTGATTGTTCTGTTGAGCTTTCCTCTTTGATACCTCGACTTCATGAATTTAAGCGTAGTACTAGATTGGCAGTTAGGTCCCATAATTTTACAGTTGAAATAAATAACTTCTTCTTAAACAAATAAATAGCAAATAAAATTTCAGTGTTTAGGCGGAGGCGTTAGAAGTTAAAGTAAACTTTAGAGGCATTCGGAAACCCAATCCTAAACAGAAAGAATGGATAAACCTTTACTCTTTTTCAAAAGACTAGAGCAGAAATTTTCAAATTGACAGAGGGACTAACATGTTTCTTTTACAAACTTGTAATGACATTAGTCCAGTTAAAAAAAAAGTTTGCTACAACGTTTCTGTAAATTACAACGTGGCTGTAAAAAAAGTTTTTTCTTCTTTTGTAGATTCCCTCAAAGTGCCAGCAACATGACTTTGTAACGATGCAAATACGTCGTCTTGTCACGCTTCTTTAAGAGAAAATGAACAGTAACTTCCAGTAAGATGTTATCGGTCCTGACCTGGCATCTCGGCTTCATTCACTTTCCCAACGTTGTAACATAGCTTCTTTGTGCCTTTTCTATAAATATTTTATGGTAATTGTTTTGATGAGCTTTCCTTTTTGGTACCGCAAATTTATGAATTTAAGTGCAGTACTAGATTGGAGGTTAGGTCTCATTCATTTTGCCGTTGCAGTGGCTAGATGTAAAAGTAAGTTCTATTCTAATAGCTTTTTTATTCTTCTCGCCCATGGAACTCTTTCCCGGCTTCTTGCTTTCCCGTCAAAAATTTAAAAAATAACGACAGTCGTCGTCATTCTCTCTTTAGTACCCGTTCTTTTATCGTCCTTTCTCCGCGATAACGTCTCCCTAGTTTCCTTCACTCACAGTAACTTTGTGTCTTTATCGCCTTGCTTGAGGTGAGATGATTAAATAAAAAAATCTCTTGTATATCTAGAGTAACCTCCATTATTAGAAATTGGTACGAGAATATGATTAAATGCAAATTATATTTAAATTAAATGAGTGAATTCGTTTGGCAGTCGCGTGAAAATCAAATATCTCCGCGGTTATTTAGTCCGGATTAGAAGAGGTGTGTAATCAGCCGAAAATAGTTGGCGTATCTAGCACACATCCTTATTATATAGAAATCAGATAATATAGACATTCCCGATAGAATTCTACGATAGAGGCCAATGGTAAAAGTAAAGGTGCTCTAAACCTTTTTCATATCGGCAACGTTCGGCATTCGTTGACCGAGCGATTAGCATAACTGTCGGTTGAAATTTATAAAATCATTCTCCTAAGAAATGATACATTTAACTCCACTGTTATCGCTCTTTCTAGTATTGAAGGGAGTTCTTTTCCAATTCTTTTACTTTCAGGCATAATAATAAAAAAATAAAAAACAGTCACTTAAGAATCAGCTAAAATTATTTATGGCCAACTTGACTTTGGGTGTATTCGCCTCTTCTTACTTCCGCCGAACAACTGCCACCAACATGACTGGTTGGACAGTCGACTCTTCTGTTAACTCTCCCTAACCAAGTGGCACTTGCGAGTGGTACTTTCTAACTTCCGGACAAGTGGCACTTGTTCCCAAAATTTTTTATTTATTTATTTATTTATTTATCGTCTCTATTTCCTTTTAGTCAAGTGGGTGGACACTTTGAAGAATTTACTTCGTAGACTTTACTGCTGGTCATAAGAACACCAGACATTTGAGACTCAGATAAAAATCATTTATGATCCCCTTGACTTTGGGTGTAACACACAATAATATATCACTCTTTCATGCTTTGTTATTAATATGTCATCGTTGACATGCTTGAGGAGCACATCGCCAAATAATGGATCGGTGTCAGAATTGGGAGAGAAATCATTCCACAACGTTATATGAAAACAATTGAATTATAAGGGAAATGGGCCACCATTTGTAACTGCATTCGGTAATATATATTTATATGTATAAAATATATCAATTGTTCGTCGTATATAAACTGGGGTAAATCGGGCCTATATATACGTCTTTGACTCGAGGGTAAACCGGATATGTGTCTACGTTTTTGACTCGAGGGTAAACTGGGCCTATATCTACGTTATATCGTGAATGTCGTATTGCTCTGAAACACCTCTTACGGCCTCTCCAACGTACTGGCGTTGTCGCGAAGGGCATTATATCATGTGTTAGTTAGGGGATCCGTACGAGATGATCTGATTGACGAGCTCGGTCTTACGAAGCAGGAGGCTCGCTCAATATGCCCGTGGGCACCCCGGTTAAAATGCCTCAATAATAATGAGGCATCACTCACTTGGCTGGTGATTCGTAGGGCCTTCTGGGTCGGCAAAATGCTTTGTTCCGCGGGCTTAGAGCAATCTCCAAAGTGTGTTCGTTGTGATGGGAACGTGGAGACCTTGGGTCACGCTTTCTTTCGCTGCATGCTCGTTGTCCCGTTGTGCAAGTTTACTGAAGTCATCATGGTTCGTATGCTGCGCGGAAACTTCTTTGTTCTTGAGGCCAGTTCTCTCTGTAGCAATGTGGTACCGCCGTTGAAGAGGGCTGAACACTACGTGTTCTTTTGCTTACTTGGTGTTATCAGAGCCATGATTTAGACAACGGGCCAGAAAGAATGCTATGGAGGTGAGAAGTTCACTGCTTCCCAACTGATTTTGTACTTTAAGCATCTGCTTAAAGTCAAGATTAGGGCGGAAAAGCGGCGGCTCTCTTCATCAGAATTTGGTAAAAGGTGGGTGAATCTTGCGCGTTTGTGTCGAGTAAAAGAGTTTGATTTGGAATGGCACTTTTCAAAAGTTCATTTTACGCCATTCCTCTTTTACGAAGCACTTACATGAGTACTTGTTTTCGTTAACCGAAGAGAGAGAGAAAGAGAGAGAGAGAGAAAGAGAAAGAGAGAGATAGAGATAGAGAGAGAGAGAGAGAGAGAGAGAGAGAGAGAGAGAGAGAGAGAGGGGGATTAAGCAAAATCTCAAAAAGTATGATTGTCAGTAAAAGAAGAAAGATGCCAAGATGCGAATTATGAATTGTAGATGTCAACATCAAACAAATACAGAAAAGGAAAGCAAGAAGAAAGGACTAACAGTCAATTGCAAGAAGACAGAATGTCCTTTTTTCTGTCAGAGAAAAAAGATGCCAAGATGCGAATTATGAATTGTAGATGTCAACAACAACAAGTACAGGAGTTTAAATATCTGGGAATTCTAACAGGGGATGGAAAATGTGACACCGAAATCCGAAAGCGCATTGGGATAGCGAATGATGCCTTCCAAAAGCTAAACAAAGTATTAACAAACAAGAAAATCTCGTCAGAAACAAATCAAAGAGAGCTGAACTACTATGTGATATCAATCCTCTTATATATCAGTGAATGCTGGACGATCTCCTTACAGATGATGAGGAATCTGGAGGCAACTGAATTGTGGTTCTACAGAAGGATACTGAGAATTTCACGGACGGAGCGAGTAAGCAACGAGGAGGCTTTAAATGGTAACAAAACGAACACGGATACAAAAAAATCACAAAGCGAAAGATGATGTTTTTTTGGACACATAATGAGGAAGGACGGCTTGGAAAACTTAACACTCACAGGGCATATTAATAGGAAAATAGAGACAAGGGGAGTCAGCGAGCAACCCACCTGATGTGCTTGCGTGGATGCATGGCGGAATCGGTTTGGGGTGCTAGTCTTGGCACAAGAGAAACGCTGCTGAGAGACACGAGGCATGGGAAGTTGTAGAGAGCTATGGTCGCATATTCCCGTAGAAACTCTGGAGGTAATAGTTTGATATTTGTAAGCATTTCTTCGTTGAAATATTAGTATTCATTTGGTGTAATGGATAGCGGCTCGGATTGAGGAATCGGAGAGCTGAGTTCGAATTCCAATCGAATCCATTACATTCACTTACGTGCTAATACCCTTGGGAAAGGTATGAATCTTCTTCTCCCCATCCCAGCTATGGGTAAATAGCAGGACATAGCTTGAATGGAAACTAGTAGACCGCGAAAATAAGTGGCAACCTACTGCGGGAAAAAAATCTGCTTCGTCAGTCATGTATCGAAAGATACATGATTGCCTTAGCGTGTATCATGCATGGTACATAACTGACGGATTTCTCACTATTTACATTATTCGGCCTATTGTCCTCATCTTTGTTGGCATATTTATTTTTTTTCGGCCGTTGTACGCTCCGGCCTTCTTCAGGTGGCTGGAATGTCGAACTGAACCCTTTATTTCGCTCACTGGGGTAGACTGTTCTAGTTCCACGTGTCAGTTATCAGTTATCTCCTATTAATTCTCCTCTGAAATTTCTCCACTGCCTTAACCGGGTATTGAACTTACACTTTTTGGGTCCTGTCACTTTTTTTTTTATTAAACTCACACTTTTTGGGTCCTGTCACTGAATCTAACCAACGCCTTTATCCACTGTGCCATGTGTCCTTGACGACATCTGTGTATGAATTTCTGGGTATTATAAACCTAATGTCTTCAGCAACCGTTTTTTTACCAGTGCTCATATTGCAATTTTTGCTGTTATCATTACATGTTTTTACCAGAGCTCATATTGCAATTTTTGTTGTTATAATCGCTTTTCTCTGGCACTCCTTATTACTGGTTCCCATATTGTATTCATTTCTATGCTTGGTCGGCTCAGGAGTGTGAAGTTGTTCAATACCCGGGTAAGGCAGTGGAGAACTTTCAGAGGGGAATTAACAGGAGATAACTGATAACTGACATTCATTAAACATGGCACATGGAACTAGAACAGTCTACCCCAGTGAGCGAAATAAAGGGTTCAGTTCGACATTCCAGCCACCTGAAGAAGACCGGAGCGTACAACGGTCGAAACGTTGTAATAAATATGGCGACAAAGATGAGGACAATAGTCCGAATAATATAAATAATGTACATAATACCGCATCTCAGAAATATAGACAGATACTGACGGATTTCTTTTATTTGATTTCTTGCTTTTTATCACAATTGCCAGATCGGCGTTTCTGTAATCGTTAGGTAAGAACAAATGGAACCAATATGTATTTGATTGAATGAAAGTTTGATAGAAATATACCGAGATAGATAGACAATAAAAGAAGAAACAAATAGGTAGACTTAGAGGGAATGTAGGTGATAAATGTTTAATCTCAGCTGGTGAGACCATATCAGTTGCTCCCCGCTTTATTAAAGCGACACCTACGAATTCTATGGCCCGTATTGTTTATGCAACCCTGCAGGCTACACATGAGATTAGGTCAAAAATAGAAAATACATTAACATACAAAAAAAAAAAAAGAAAAAAAGAAGAGTGAATATGAAAAAGACAAAAGTAAACAACAGTTAATGGATTGGAATAAATAAAAGAAGCGAAACAAAAGCAGCCAGAATCAAAGGCTGAGAATTTAAAAAGGACAAGATAAAATCAATAAGTTATCTATCTATCTATCTAGCTAGCTAGCAGAGTCTGTTCATATCTATCTATCTGATACTATCTATCTGAGACTGTTCATATCTATCTATCTATCTATCTATCTATCTATCTATCTATCTATCTATCTATCTATCTATCTATCTCAGTCTGTTCATATCCATATATCTTCCTATATCTATCTCTCACTCTGTCTAAATATATTTATCTCAGTCTGTCCATGTCTCCATCTGTGTATCTGATGCTATTAATATCTATCTATCTATCTATCTATCTATCTATCTATCTATCTATCTATCTATCTATCTATCTATCTATCTTGACAATTCATCTAATTGGAAACAAACACACCTGACGCAGTAACATATTCCCTTTCATCATTCAAAAAGGACAAGAAAAACTCAATAAGTTATCTATCTATCTATCTATCTATCTGACACTGTTCATATCTATCTACGTAGCTAGCTATCAAACTCTGTTCATATCTATCTATGTATGTATCTGTCGCTATCTATCTAGCTATCTCTCTCTCTGAGACTGTTCATATCTATCTATCTATCTATCTAGCTAGCTAGGTAGGTAGCTATTTATCTATCTTCTTCTGTCTAAATTTATTTATCTCAGTCTCTCCATCTGTCTCTCTGATGCTATTAATATCTATTTATCTATCTATATTGATGACTATTCATCTAATTTGAAACAAACACATCTGACGCATAAATATATTCCCTTTCATCATTCATGAATGCAATAAATCTATGACATTATTTATTTAGAAAAGCTTTTAATCGCTTTTTTGAATAAGCTATATTTAGGACACTATTTTCTTAAGTAAATTTTTTTTCGATGAATAATAAATTTGTACATGAATTATTTTAATTTAAAAAAAATTTAAATCATAAACATTTATTAAGTTTTAAATCTTTTAAAATTCTGTATTTATTTCAGCTGTTTAAATGATATTAAGTGAAAACTATATTTTTCACTATAAATGGATATGTAAATCATCAAACACCAATATTTTAAAAAGAATTTTTAATTTTTTTTGTATGTGTATAAAAGTGCCCTATTTGTAAAATATACTCGCCAATACCAGAAAATAAAAGTGATGAGTATAGTAAATTTAGAATCAACATTGCTAAAATCTGATAAAACATTACATTACAGCGAATATTTTCCTAATCTTTTAAGATTACGGAGTACTTAAAAATTATATAAAAAATGCGCTCACGTCATTTTCTTCAATTATGTTTTATAGATAAAGTCTCTGTAGAACAACATTGAACCTATTACCTGGCTGTCAACACGTCAAAATACCTACTGTCTTGTTATAAAGTCAGCTACAGTCGGATTAAAAAATGCATTTCCTTGATATTTTAAACTTAAAGTAAATAATATTGGTTTCAAATCAGATTAATTATACAGGGTGTTCGAAAAGTCTTGGCCAAATTTTGACATTGAATATCTCGAAAACTATTAAGGATATAAAAACGCGCCTGACATATTCTGAAAGAATTTAATCTCAAGTTTTAAATGGAATGTTCAAAGATGTTCAATGTTCACTGTTAGTCGCACGGCCCGCATCAAATTCATCTTCAACTTCTCTTGCATTGCAATGCAAAAGTCACGACGAGCTGGTTTATCAGTGTCCTGCAACTGTTGGGTTAACTGTAGCTTGTAAGGTGTCATGTGCAGTCGTCTTTTTAAGACACGCCAAACAGTTGCTGTAGGTAGCTGAAGTTCCTTACTGGCTCTTCTGATCGATTTACGGGGGCTCCGCTCGAAGTCAGTTCGAACTCGCTCAACCGTATCATCTGAAGTTTGGAGGGAGCGTCCCATTCTCTTACCTGGGCACAAACACCCATCCTTCATGAATTGACCATGCCATCTCAATATGGACTTGCTTTCTGGTGCCTCTTTTCGCAATTTTGTGCGAAATGCACGTTGAACAAGTGTCCATGATTCAGTCTTTGCAAATTGAAGGACGCAAAACGCCTTTTCTGGTTGAGTGAACGCCATTACTGGATCTGAAAAAATATGAAAAATCATTAGCATTACAAAGAACTTAATGAATTTAGCTTAAAAATGGTACCAGTTTCATCTTACTACCATCCATAGTTCAACAGATATGAGGACTTGAAATGTTTCCAAGACTTCTGGAACACCCTGTAACTTTCAATCAGCTAAAATTCCTAAAATAAAGTTTCAGAAAAGTATGTTTTTATTCAGTAATCCTATACCTTGAGTGGCTCTTGGACCTTCTTTGAGGTGAAAATTAGTAAAAAAATAAAGCGGGCTCAACCGAAATTCGAAATCTGTTAATTGTTTCCGATTTTTCGCATTAGCCATTATTCCATTAAGCAACCCGTTGCTTATGCAATCATTGCCGTGTTTTCTTGTGTATAAGACGAGAAACTTTGAAAGAAAATTAGAGCTAAAAGGTAGGGAGCGTATTATACACAAGCACAAGTTTTCAGAAATTTTTACTCAGCTTAAAAAACACTTATTTGAAACAGGAAGTGTATTTGAAAAAATACACTCAACACAATCTGTATAAATAAAGCGCTGTGTACGTATGTCCGTTGGTCCGTTTTTCGATCTCGGCGAAGTAACAGGTAGTAGCTAATGTATATATGCGATTAAAAATTAAATAAATAACTCATTTAAAATTAAATTTAAATATCAAACAGAGTGAAAGGTTTAAAAAAACAATTCTTTGTTAAAGGTTTAACTTTAATTACGCTTTTTGTCGCAATTGCAATTGATATCGTCTAATTAAACCGTAATGAAAACTTAAGCAGGGCACGGTACGTTGCTCATATTGTTTATTTTCTTTTTCTAGCACGCGGATTGTGACGTATTCGAAATATTACATAGTTCAGGTTCCCTAATGTCTTTTAAGACTGACTTTATGTGAAGGGATAACAAAGAATGGAGAAAAGAAAAATTGCGCGCAAAATAAATGTAAACAAACTACGGAGATCGAGTGCGCATACGAAGAAAGATTATGCCGAATTAGAGTGTCGAATAAATTCTTATAACTTTTACGTACACAGGACGCTGAAGGTAAAAGGTCGAAGGCCCAAAAGCCCTCTGTAGGAGCTAGCCTAAAGTCCGCCCGAAGGCTAGTACATAATAAAACACAAAACAAGCAGAAGTTGATAATAATTGTTTGCAAAAGCTAATTGATATGTCAGTAATATTTGTTTCTCTCTTCATTCTTAATGAAAGACAATATTTTTATTTTCTTAGTTCATTAACATATAGAAATATAATATGAGTCATACCAGATAGAAAAATATGATAGATTAATTAACACCTGAAAATATATTACCGGGTATGTCTAATTAGCACCTTTCCAGGAAAATTTGAAAATTAGTTTTGAAACGGAAATTAGAAGAAACATGCAATGGCGAAACTTCCGGTTCATTTCTATTCTTTAATATCATGAAAAAGTAAATATTTTTGTGAAATAAACAGGGTGTCCTCCAAAAATGCACTTTCTTTTTGACTTCGTTGCCAGCTTGAATGTTTATAAACCTTCATTTAATTAGATATTTAATTTAAAACGTTAATCTTTGTAAGTCGAAAAACATTAATATCTCTTACGTTCAACCATTAATCTTGTTTGCAAGTGAATAAACACAGCGTAGCTTATATGTGACACAACGCCGAAAGCATAGGGCACCCAGAGAGGATTGATATCATTAGTCAGTCGTAATTGTTCTAGCGAGACGAGCTTGTTGACCATTACACCACGCCCGGGTACCCAAAATGATTTTCTAAGCGTAGATTAGATGTGGCACAAGGCCGAAAGTGAGGGGCACGCAGTGAGGATCGAAATCACTAGTCAGTCGTAATTGTTCTAGCGAGACGAGCTTGTTGACCATTACACCACGCCCGGGTGCCCAAAATTATTTTCTAAGCGTATATTAGATGTGGCACAAGGCCGAATGTATGGAATACCCAGTGAGGATCAAAGTCACTATTCACTCTTAATTGATCTAGCGAGACAAGCTTGAGTAACTGTTACACCCCGTTGAAGTGCGTAAGACATTGAGATTTGAATCGATAATATGGTACAATTTTTCAAAACTAATTTACGTAGTAATGGCTGTACTACGGGTCCGTATTATACTTAAGGGTGTAATTTATTCCCTGTGTTTAACTTCGGAAACACGAAATTGTATTATATATGTAGTATATTTAATTATAGTATATTTAACAGCTGTAGATAGGTTCGCCTATCTCACGGTTCGCACCCCTTCCTCATTTTTTGAACAGGATTAGAGGTTTATCTCTTGTTTCCTGTTTGGTTTTACGTTTCCGGTTCTTCTTTCAAAGTCTTCTCATTCTCTTTCAGTCTCAGTAGCCTCCTTGCCTTTTAGAGGCGTTATCGCCTTGCTTAGGGTGAAATGATTCAAAAACGTTCTCAAATCGTATTATACACAATATACAACTGTTTATGAAAAGATATTCTGTGATATTGTGCAAAATAGCCAATGTGCCATATGTTTTCTTGAAGACGTTTCTGTCATACTCCGGTTCTTCTTCCTTCCGGAGTTTTTGACGTTTCCAATGCGAAGGCTCGAAAACGCGTCAGCTGTCTTTACTCAATTTTTTTTTTATATAAATAATTCACTATTCTAACAACCAGTCAGGCAGACAGGCAAGCGGATAGGTAACCTCATTATAGAACAAACAAGACAATAGCAACAACAATAACAAAAGCAACTCCAAGCGAATGAGACAATGACCAACTCAGGGCCCTTGGCAACCTCCTGTCGCTTTTGTACGTCTCGAGAATTTTTCGCATCCTCAATGAGAAGAGACCGAGCCTCTCAATTGGAGGACAGGGCTTGAGGTGAAACCGCGATCGAATGAGCTTTATGGTTGATAAATACTTGCATTGGCGCGCGTTTTGTCTTCGATTACTGACCAAGCATCAGGCAGAAATTTATTTAACCGTTCCTTTATTCTCCAATGCACTTTTGGTTTCTTGAAGAATTTGTCCCGGCGAATAGCACACTGATTGCCTTACAGCAGTGTTTCTCAACCATTTTTAATTCAGGATGCACTTGTAGGATAACTAGAGCTCCAGGAACGCTTTAAATGTTAATAGGAAGAAATAAGTGACGAAATTTGAGACTAGTAAAGAATTCTCCTGAAATAAGTATTTCTTTCTAAGACATCACATAGTCTATTTGAGCGTTAGATGTCTAGATGAGGTATTATGTACACTATTTACATTATCCGGACTATTGTCCTCATCTTTGTCGCCATATTTATTACAACGTTTCGGCCGTGGTCCTCAAGGACACATGTCACAGTGTATAAAGGCGTTAGTTAGATCCAGTGACAAGACCCAAAATAGTGTGAGTTCAATATCTGGTTAAGGCAGTGGAGAACTTGGAGAGGGGAATTAACAGGAGATTACTGCTAACTGACATCCATTAAACATGGCAAGTGGAACTAAAACAGTCTATCCCAGTGAGCGACATAAATGGTTCAGTTCGATATTCCAACCACCTGAAGAAGGCCGGAGCGTACAACGGCCGAAACGTTGTAATAAATATGGCGGCAAAGATGAGGACAATTGTCCAAATAATGTAAATAGTGTTGAGCGGTAGAGGCTTCATTTATGAAGAATTTGCTATTTTTCATTTTGGAGAGACCGATAATGACCGATTTAAATCCATCGAAGAAGGCAAAAAGGGGATGGATTATCCACTCCATCATAAAGATTAAGGAATTTTGCATTCAGTTCAAATGACAAAAACTTGACTCAGATATGGAAGAAAATTTGGATATAAAAATAATAAATTACTCTTCTGTTAACTTAGGGCGCGCCTGGCTATGTTTCAAGGCGCATTTGATCACCCAGGCGCACCGATTGAGGAACACTGCCTTACAGAGATACCATTTGAAATGTTCTACAAGCGTTATAATAGTAAAATACTGAACTGAAAGACCGGGATGAGGAGGCTGAAGAATTCTTGGAAGCGGTGAGATTTCTCCGTGGAGAAATGGTTAAGAAGCTAATCCCGCATACCTTTATTTCGGCCAAGTGGATTCGTGCCTTAGTTGGCACTCCAAAGATGTGGCCTTGAGCCGCATTAAGACAGGGACGTTTCACCGTGCAGCAAAGTTTAGCAAGTTAATTCTGCTGATAATTAATTTTTGTATTGTACGCACCAGTTTCTCCATGTGACACACGTTTGCCTTTTGCGGAAACAGTATGTTTCTTGTTTACGTGCCCACAGGACGTAGGCGATCATGGCTCTCTACAATTTCCTGTTCTTTGTAGCTCTTAATCAATTTTTTCTTTTCGTTATTACTCCTAAACCCTGTTCCGTTGTTTTCCTCTGTCTCTCTTGCCTTCAATCTGTTCTGTGAGTATCAGATTTTCCAAGCCCTCTTTCCTCATGATGTGCACCAGAAACCTCAATTGTCTCTTCCTGATGTTAAGTATAAGTTTCCTTTTTATTTCCATTTTCTCTAAAAGTTCGTTGTTGCTCAAATGTTTGGTCCATGGTATCCTCAGCATCCTTCTGTAGATCCACATTTCTATTACTCCAAGTCTCTTAATCTTTAACGAGATTGTCCAACATCCACTGAAACGTAGCAGGACAGGTATCACGTAACAGTTCAATACTCATTTCTTTGTTTCTAACGAAGCTTTTCTGTTTCTCAATACTCTGCTTAGCTTTTGGAAGACATCTTTCGCTGTCCTAATACCCCTTCAGATTTCAGTGTCAACGTTTCCGTCCTCTGTTAAAACACTTCCCAGATATTTAAATTTTTGTGCGTGTTTGATTCTGATATCTCCGATTTGTAATTTGCATTTTATAAGCTAGTTTCGGAGTTTATTATTTGAGTTTTGCGTGTAATGAGTTCTAGCCACCCCCCGCATCGATATTCGTTGGGCACTCTAAACTCATAGCCTTGTGCCATACTAATTTAAAAGGTGCTTTGCAGCAGAGTGATAGTTTTCAAAGCTGGTCTCGCAGACCATTGCTGTAGTAAAGGGTTCAGTCTTCGTTGAGCGCTCCACGTTTGCAGCCTTGTGTCACACTAAACTAAAAAAGATACTTCTCTGTGGAGAAGTAATTTACAAGTTAGTATCGTTGAGCATTTCTATAGTAGAAAATCAAGTCTTTATGATGCTAAAGAAATTGTCCTAAAGATTGACTGTTTTATAAGTCAATTTAAAAAAAACATTCGGAATACATTTCAATATCCCATAACAGTTTCATTTATATATATATATATATATATATATATATATATATATATATATATATATATATATATATATATATATGTAAAATGTGTGTGTATATCTATATATCTATATATATCTATATATATATATATACACACATATGTATATATATATATATATATATATATATATGCAATTTTTATATATATTATTTATATATTATATATGCGCGGCACTTATTGGAAAGCGCTCAATATCAGTGATAAAGCTAACATATTTAGTTGGATTGATGTGTGTTTGTGACCCTGTATATACGCAACCATAAATAAATCCAAAATTTAAAAATGAATCAGTTTGTCTGACGATCGCAAACTGCGTGAAACCCAGGGTCACAAACTCACATCAATCCAACTAAATATACATATATATATATATATATATATATATATATATATATATATATATATATATATATATATATATATATATGCAGGTTTTCTAAAAGTCATTTCACCCCCTCCCTAGCAAGGAGATAACGCCACTAAGACGCAATGGGCTACTGGGAGTGAAAGAGAATGAAAATACTTTAGAAAGAACCAGAAACATAATCCTAAACATAAATAAAAAGCAATGAAGATTTTTGTTCATTATTTTTATTTACTTTTTCAATATTTTTAATAATGTTTCTGATTACCGGTTCGTATTTGAGGAAGCACAGTGGAATGAGGGATAGCGGCTCGTATTAAGGAATCGGAGAGCCGAGTTCGAAATCCACTCGAATCCATTACATTCACTTACATACTAATACACTTGGGAAAGGTATGAATCCTATTCTTCTCCCCCCATGTATCGGTAAATAGCAGAACTGACCGGGTTCTATAGCCTTAGATGGCAACTGGTCTACCGCAGAAAGAAATGGCAACCTACTGCGGAAAAAAAATCTGCCTCGTCCGTTATGTATCGAAAGATCGCCTAAGCGTGTATCACGCATGTCACATAACTGACTGATTTGTGAATATATATTTTCATGTCTAATTCTAACCAGTTTTCTTGCTTGAAAATGACATAGGAAGATATATTTACAAGTGCGAACCGAAAATCAGAAAAAAATATTAGAAATATTGAAGTAAAAATAGAATAAATTCTTATCAACATGGAACTTTAGCTGGTTTTTAACCCAACGTGCATGAATAAAAAATAGGTGCTGAAACACACTCAACATATTCAGATATCGATGTCGACTCTTCGTTTTGTCATTTCCGCAGTCATCATACGTCAGGACTTTCGATAGCAATGAATGTATCGATTACAGAAAGTCTATTGCATTATTTTGTCAAGTAATAAAATTACATATATCAGGCGGTCATAAAATAATAAAAAAACGATTTTTCTGTAATCAATATAGTCATTGTTATCGAAAGTCAATGAGGAATAATGATTGAGAAAATTACTAAACTCAGGGTCGACATCGATAAATATTGAAATTTATTATATCCGATTCAATAATTATTGTTCTCTGTTTACCTTGATATGCGTTAACTTATATAATTGTACGTATGCTAATAACTAGCATTATTATTTCATTTTATTTTACACACACAAACACACATACGCACACACATATACACACACATACACACACACACACACACATCACACCCACCCACACACACGCACGCGCATACGAACTTTGGACAGTTTAGCCACAACTTCAAGCACAATGCTCAACACCTTAACCGGAAATTGGAAAAATACAATACAAAATTAGACAGACTTTGTCGGTTCTTTTTAATCAAAATTATTTGAATGAACATTTGTTGCCTAAATCTATCTTGCCCCCCCCCCCCACACGTTCACTTTCTGACCACGAGACCTGGGTTCGAATCTCACCAGGGTCGATCTGTCAGGAATGAGACTTCCTGATGTTATCGGACTGGATCGAGATCGATCTCAGCGTGCGGCATCTTTGGGAAGTGCCTGAAAACCATACCACGAGTTGACCCAAGCTTTGTGAGTGAAATTGGGCAGACGGAACTCTTGTTGAGGGCCGTTGATAGCTGTGCCACAAAGCCACAAGTCATCATAGCTGAAGACTTGAGCGTGCTGGCCGTGTTCAAATTGGTGATCACGCTAGATAACACGCTCTCTCCCAGAAACTGTAACTCAGCATAGTTGCAATATAAACCACAGGTGGGTTCTGTGGGTGTTGGGCAAATACAAATGTGCCTGATCATATTTATATGTATATAAAAGTGACATTGATATATATATATATATATATATATATATATATATATATATATATATATATGAAAATGGACATTGAAGTTAACACCCACAGGCAGCAGTATGTTTCATGCTAAACGCAATTGACAGGCCATGTGCGTTTTGTTTTTGCTCGACCATTTCTATATGCTGGTTAGTGATGCATTATGGGTAGATCTATTGGATTATTGTAACGTTTATTGGGTGAGCGGTAACGGTTAAGTTTTGAATAATTCTAAGGGGCTATTGAGTGGAAATAATGCCGTTCTGTGGCTATTTGATAGTGTTGTTTGTTAACTTTATTACTGATTGTTGTTGATTGTCTACGTTTATTGTGTTTATAAGTATATTCTTAGTTTGTCAATTTGTTTATTACTTACTTAATTTATTTATTTATCGATTTGGATTAATATATTACATTGCTTTATTTATTCTTATTTATATATTTTTATTTTATTTTTTATTTATTCATTTTTATTTTTTTGTTCGTTTTTAATTTTTCAGTTTTTAAGTAACGTAGTAAAAGTTTGTTTTCGGGTCTGCATTTTGAGATGAGTTCTGATCGTTTATTTAGTAGTTTGTGTTGGTCCGGAAAGATAATTATAGCTATTTTCTCCTCCAGACAGAGTTTACAGTTTGGAGATTTATTGTTGTAGGCTGATGCTGTTTTCCTTATTTTCCATGATTTTTGTGTGATTTGTTGTGTGTTTTTAATTTCCCAGATATGCTTAGAAAGAATTGTGCTGTTCTCGTATTTACTACTTGTGAAGGATGTTTTGTCTTTGGGTCCTGTCGCTGGATCTAACTAACGCCTTTATCCACTGTGCCATGTGTCCTCAAGGCAGGACCCAAAGAGTGTGAGTTCAAGATCTGGTTAAGGCGGTGGAGAACTTTGAGAGGGGAATTAACAGGAGATAACTGACATCCATTAGACATGGCACGTGGAACTAGGACAGTTTACTCCAGTGAGCGAAATAAAGGGTTCAATTCGACATTCCAAACACCTGAAGAAGGCCGGAGCGTACAACGGCAGAAACGTTGTGATAAACATGGCGACAAAGATGAGGACAATAGTCCGAATAATGTAAATATATAATTTAAACTTTACCTAAACTAAAAAGGGTACAAACAACGGGGAATTAAAAAACTAAACAGATTCTGTATTGTGTGGGAAACATTGTTAGAACAAAATCCAAAGGTAAACTTAATAAATTACCAGAACTCAAGCCAGCACGAGAAATTATTTCATCTTGAAATCAGGAACCTTTTATGTATTCTTGTTTTCAAGTTCTATATGAAGAAGATGGTGATTTGATCTGCAAGTTTTCTTTTATCAGATTAGACCGGTCGTGGGCAAAATGCGGCCCGCGGGCCACACGAGGCCGGTTTTTGTCTTTCTGAATGGCACGCTTAATTTCGTAAGGAAAATAACGCTTCTTAAAACGTTACTTTGTTTCGTTCCCACTTGTTCACTCACACACTCTCTCATACATAAACAATGATTACGTACAATGTTTCTTGAATTTTGTAAAATTCCGGGGAAATTAACGCTGTCTGCATTTTAAGCCATTGGCGACTTTCGCTAAGGAAGATCATACATCTTTCACTTTTGAATCAGGAAACGTTCATAAGAATTTTTTCTCTAAAGAAGAAATGTTTCATTTTATAAGAAATAAATTAGAAATAAATTCCCACGAAGCGACATGTGTTTATCACTCTGTCATCAGTGATAATATTATACAAAGACTTCAATTAATTATAAAAAAATATTTTTAAAACTTTCCTACCTAAGGTATATGCTTACACATGGTCGTCTGTAGTGAAAGTAGCTGAGGTACGAAAGATTACCTTGAATCTTTTTAGTAGTGCGACCCGCTTTGTGATGAGCTATAGGACAGCCGGCCCACTACTCAAAGAAGGTTGCCCATGTCTAGAGTAGACAAAAAAATCATAAAATATACAAAAACGGACCTTTCAAATAAAAACTTTAAAACATCATAAATTGATTGAATCACGATTTCATTCCGTAAAGTAAGAACCGTTAGAATTCAACATAATGGTAGTGAGTTTATTCCATCGCAAGTCAGTCAGCTATGTGCCATGCGTGATACACGCTTTCGATACATGATTGACGAGGCAGAATTTCCCGCATTAGGTTGCCATTGCTTTCAGCGGTAGAGCAGTTACCATCCAAGGCTATAGAACCCAGTCTGTCCTGCTATTTATCCATAGCTGGGGGAGAAAAGGAGGGTTCATACCTTTCCCAAGGGTATTAGCACGTAAGTGAGTGTAATGAATTTGACTGGAATTCGAACTCGGCTCTCCGATTCCTCAACCCGATCCGCTATCCATTAGTCCACCATCGTACCATGTCAAAACAAAACCGTACCATCACCGAACCTAAGAAACATCGAGTCTGCTCAGTACCTAGATGGGTGACCGCTTGGAAATACCACGCGATATAAGCGTGGATGTAAGGGTGGTGAAATAGATGACGGCTCGGTAATTGGAAATCGGAGAGCCGAGATCCAATTCCAATTTTGCTTCGTTTTATTCACTCATGTGCAAATAGACTTGGGAAACGTATGAATACATCTCTTCCCCCCTAGCTATGGATTAACTAGTAGAACATCTTTGTTGTTTTTAACCTAGTATTTGGTCGATAGATTCTATGGCCTTCTTGTATTGTCTTACAGATGAGGTATTGATCTTTCTATTATATGGAACTAGCGGGGATACCAGGCGTTGCTCGGAAAAAATAACCCCATCCTCTGTTTCATTGCTATGTTCGAATTTAATAACATGTTGAATCGTTGTCTTGATATCAATCTGATGCCATCGCAAAGACTCAGGGGTCGGGATTTCTCAAGAATATGACTGGAGGTTTCTCTATTTCCGAAGAAGATTGTGAAATGTCATGCCAGATGATTGGATGGAATTATGTACAAATCTTTTTCTTTTTTAAACAGAAAATAATCATGGGATGGACATTCCACTATTTATTAAAGTAAATATATTGTCTATGTATTTTATCAAATTAGCACCAGTACTTAGTTTTCTTTAAATCAGAAAATAATTACTTCATTTAAAACAATTTATTTAGTTTCATATTGTTTTTAAAAAATGTATTTTACGCTTAAATTGTTTTAGCCAGTAAAGTGAAAAAGTAATGACAGATTGATTTCATGAAAATATATTGTTAATTCAAATCTCTCTCTCTCTCTCTCTCTTTATATATATATATATATATATATATATATATGAAGAAATATAGTCTTAAAGTGTGCTATATTTATGGGATAAAGTGCTCAATATCAGAGATAGAGCGTGTGTAAATATAAAAGTGAACATAGAAGTCAACACTTAGAGGCGACAGTCTGTTTCATGCTAGTGCAATCGTCAGGCGACTAGTTGCC
Organism: Acanthosepion esculentum; assembly: GCA_964036315.1. Taxonomy (NCBI): domain Eukaryota; kingdom Metazoa; phylum Mollusca; class Cephalopoda; order Sepiida; family Sepiidae; genus Acanthosepion; species Acanthosepion esculentum. The sequence continues at coordinate 28,241,104 of OZ038507.1, read as the reverse complement.
TGACGATTGCACTAGCATGAAACAGAATGTCGCCACTAAGTGTTGACTTCTATGTTTATATACACACACACACACACACACACACACACACATATATATATATATATATATATATATATGTAAAATTGTAAACCGTCTTTCATGTCCTGTCTACAATAGAAAAAATTATATATAATATAAAACTATAAATATATTTGAAAGCATAAATATTTTTGGAAAAGTTAAATTTAGTCAAATTTTTATTAATAATAAAAAAAATAATACACCAAAGAAAATATTTTTGAAAGCATAAATAATTTGTAGAAAATTAAATTAAATAGTTTAATAAAATTTTTCTGATCCCCACCCAACATGTTTTAAAATGATTGTGTAGAATAATTTGTTTATTTTTTATTAATTTTTAAAATTTAATGTCTTTTAAAAAATATTAATTTCAATAAACTGGTAAAAGAGTGTTACAAATTTCCCGATTAAAAATATAGAAAAAGATGAGTTATATATTCGCGGCTTCTCTGTGTTAAAGCGACTGAAAATTCCCTCCAAAAATATCTACAGGAATTTATCCTGTTGCGTTTATACAATTTTTGTTTCGAATATTTGAATAAATAAATGTAAAACTTTTTTTAAAAATAATTGTATTTAATATTCTTCTTCTTTTAAATTTACTTTGTTGTTTTAATATTCATTTTTTTAAAGTTACGCTTTTATTTACTATAGATATGCAAATAAATTTATGAGAATAGAAATTTTAAAAATACATACAGCGTTTCGAAATTATCAACAGAATTAAAAGTAAAAACGAATGGGAATAATTATTATTCCCGTTCGTTTTTACTTTTTAATTCTGAGAAGACCGCGAAAAAATGCCTTCTAATGCAGTTATTACGTATTTTTAATTTTTTTTTATATCTTCGGAAATATAAATCAAGCAAAAAAAAAAAATTGCAAAAAAGGTGGGTTGAGTGATATTGAGTCTGTATATAGATATATATATTTATTTTGTCGGAAATTAATGTGATTTTTTAGTTTTAGCCGGAGACCCCACCACACAAACATATATATACAGACAACTCCCTTTTATATATGTATAGATAGATGCTAGTGAACCCGTAAGTGAATATAACAAATTCCGACTGGAATTTGAATACCGGCTCAATATCGGCTCTCCGCTATTGAGCACCATCCGCACGTCCAAACTTACAGCACGTGGTATCCCGCTATTGAGCACCATCCGCACGTCCAAACTTACAGCACGTGGTATCACCAAGTGGTCACCCATCTAAGTACTGACCTGGTTCGATGTTGTTTAACTTTGGTGATCGTACGAGAACCGCTGTTTCAACATGATATGGCTAGCACAAGCCTTAAGACCTACTTTGTTTATAGAAAGAATCAGGGTTCGTATAGTGTTTTGCTAAGCGTAGCTTAGATGTGGCACAAGGCCGAGATTATGTGGTGACCAGTGATGATCGAACCCACTGTTCATTTCGTAACTGGTCTAGCGAGCCCATTACACCACGTCGAAGTACCTCTTTATAGACTTACATTTTATTAAAAATAAAAAAATATGGTAATATTACTAGCTGAGCCGAAGTTTGAACATGGCTGGCGGATTTAATTTCCCGTGCTGTTAACTGTTAGGTGAACTTTTCACTTTGGTCTTCTGACGTACTAAGGTAACGGCAAAGAACTATACGTTTTGGCGCGTGTACACATAGCCAAACCAAACCAGTTGTGAGATATTTAAATACACAGCCAAATGAAGTGGAAACTATAAAAGTATATCTCCTACAAAATCACCTCCAAACTGGCGTTCATTCAAATTACGTCATACGCATGGCGGGACGCAGAATTAGTCATGAGTGTATATGGTTTAGTTCTAAAATTGACCTCTCGCCACATATTTTGCAATTATTCAAATGCTTTTGAGCACGTTTCCTGTGAGCTTTTATTTGTTTTGTTTTTTTGCTCTCTCGAAATATTGTCGAAAGAACTGGTATTATAACATCGTATGATCCAACTATTGATCATTAAAATAGATTTAACAAAAGCTTTAAAGAATCAAGCTAAAACTGAAAAGAGAAAGTGGTATTTAGATTCGCGCACACGATACCTGTGTCTTTGAAATGACGCCAACAGACGATATCCACCATTTTAGGTCATGACGTCATTCTACTTCTGATAACAGAAGCTGGTATTTCAGCTGCTGATTAAAATGATACCTTCATTGATTTGGGAAGCCATTGGATTAAAAATAAAACGAGAAACAACGGGCATAAACGAGACTGTCTCAGTGGTACGTGAAGGAGAGTGGTGTGTAGGAAGACGAAGGTTCAAATTAAACGTGGAGCTGTTGCCACGCACGAACTGGAAAATTCAAAATTTAAATTTGCAAAGCTCAGATTTGTGCCTATTGAAGGAAAGTATGAAATAAATAGCCGACTTCCTGCGATAAAACACATAATGGCGTGTAACGTACACTTATAATTTGTTGATGAATATTTATGAGAACGTCAAAACTAATACTTATGTGAAAGGTTTCTTTTTAATATCAGGTCATTGAAAATATTCTAGCCTGATTAAAATATTAAAAATAAAATTTTATATAGTGAAAAAAAATTATTCGTCAAGTACATAGTCCCCATTGTTCTACAAGTTTGTTGATGCCATTTTCGTGTTTTTTGTTGGAAGAAGGTTGTGAGGTAGTTTTCGCCTGACTGTACAGAGCCAATTTTTTGCAATTTAAATTGTTCTGTAGAGATCAGAACAAATGAAAATCCGAAGGAACCAAATCAGGAGAATACGATGAGTGCTGGAGGGTTTCTTATTTCAGCTCTTTAAGATTCTGCAGGGTCTGTTTTGCAACATGCGGTCTGGAGTTGTCGTCGTGGAAAATTACATCTTTTCGATTTGCCAAGGTTCTTTAAATAGCAAATGACATATCGATTTTCAAACGCTTAGCCATGTCTACCGTCGCAATCTTCGGTTTATTCTCAACAATTCCACACATAGAGTTTTCACCAATGACGCATGGTCGCAGAGTGGGGGGGTGTTTAATCGTTTAGGTTAAAATCACCCTGACGAAATCTGCCAAATCACTTTTTGACCATCTGATGAGCTGAAGCACGATCAAAATAAGACTTCTGAATGTTTTTTGTCACAGTTTCAATGCTTACTGCTTTCTGAAATTCATAGAGCACTATATGGCGAAAGTGCAACTTTTCATCCGCCATCTTTAAGACATTCATTTGGGGATAAAACTTCAACATTCAACGAAGTCTGACTTGCAACTAAATGATACAAAGTTTCAATCTAGAACACACCAGACATCGGCACCAAAATAAACGCCAGTTGTGGTCATTTTTTATCAACAATGAAAACCGGGCAGAAACTTTTGCAATCATCTGATACTTTAACATTATTTTGATTCATTGTGTGGTTATTTTTTTTTTCAGGCTGACCAGGAACGGCCAGATCTTTTAACTTTATCTTTATCTTTTAAGCGTTAGTCACATCGGATTTCCGAAAATGGATAATTCTCTGGGGTGCTTACAGACCCCAATACACAAATGTTTATAGTATTAAAATTATGTAAACTTTTGTGGTACTGCTGAAAAAAAATAACATAACAATCTCCAAAATTAAGATAAAATTTAATAACAATCTCTCAACTTAAAAAAAAAAACTTGAACTGAAGATATAAAGGGTGTTTCATTAAGACGGATCAAAGTTAGCAGTAAATAAATCAGTGTTATTTGTGAAAATTTATTTATTTCTCGATTGGATCATGTTATTTAAAGCATGGCAATTATGTGTGAAAAATAATATTACTCAAATGTCCGTCAAGGCTTCGAGGGCGCACCTCTAGTCGATGATCAAAATTTTGGATGACGTCTCTGCATATTTGCTCCTCGATCTCACGAATATGTCTTATTATCTCATCCTTTAGCTGTTGAATTATTGTTGGCTTGTTGGCATAGACCTTACTTTTGAGATGATCCCAAAGGAAGAAATCAAAAGGCATCAAATCGCACGATCGTGGTAGCCAATTGACTTCGATGTTTCGAGAGATGATGTGACCTGGGAACTTCTCATTGCATTTCTGTTTGAACGTCTATTTTAATAATAGGCTTGGATAACTTTAACACGTTGTTTGATTGTTAATATTTCCATGGTTGAAATTGCCAAAGTTAAGTCGTTAAATCTGAAAAAAAAGAAGAAAAAATCATTAGACGCTTAAACTTAATTCACATTTAAAATTGGTCCAAGTTATTGGAACACCCTTTATTTATTCATTGAAATGAAAATTATAATAATTTTTTTGCATAAGCATATGTTGCAAATTGTAGAAGAAACACGCCAATACAATAATAGAGAAAAGTTTTATTCATAAAAAATAGCCACAATATATAAAGATATTAAGTAAACTCATAATTACAGTAATGAAAGAGTAATATTATATATAAATAAATCCTTTACTTTTCTTTAGAAAATTCGCTTTATTTACGTTTGGATACGAAATTGTAGATATGAGAATTTCGGGAGATCAAATGACGAGAGAATTTTCGCTTGAAGGTACAATATCGGAATTACGATTCGATTTTTTTGTAGGTCAGTTGGTCAGAGCGTACCGGATCTAACAGTAATTCCCCCTGCCCAGAGGGACGCGGGTTCGAATCCGGTCAGAGAGTTTAAAAATTTCTTTAATAAGATTTCTCAAACATTCACGCCAGTATATGAAAATAAATAAATAAACATACTCTTTAGGAAATAAACGCAAGTATTCGTTAAAATAACGTTTCAGTGATATATATATATATATATATATATATATATATATATATATATATATATATCAATCAATCAATCATCCACAGACAGAATTTTTTGTTGTATCACATCTCATCAGACGTCCGGTTGCCTCTAGCTAGGATAGTAACCCGGGTGAATTGGAGTCAGTCGGAGGATCTACCCCCAAGCCGTTGGCGCACGGCAGGGATGAAGGTGAATTTAAGCGTATTTATTTTTAGAAAAACACGCCAGTGACTGAGAGAACTCGATACGTTTTATCGAAGAGTATTGCATTAGTAGCAGTAATAGTCACTGTTTACAAACTCGCTCTTCTTCGCCAGAGAGCCCAACCGAAATAATTTTTTCAGGAGCATATATATTGTTATCCACATACAGACTCTTTCGCTGTATCACAGCTCATCAGTGTGGCTGGACGTCCGGTTGCTTCTAGCTAAGATCGAAACCATGCTAAATTGGCACTAGTCGGAGGATCTATGTATATATAAAATATAAATCATGAAAACTTACGTTTGTTAGACAGTGAGAGTGACAGAACTCCCCGAATACAACTGTACTACACGTCCTCACTGAGTTAGGAGAGTAGTTCAAAAGAAACAAGTTGCCACCTCGGAATTACGAGTACTTTAAAAGGTTTACAATCATCGACGACTTCCGACAGTTTCGTCAACGTAATTTCGCTTTTTTCACTTATTGTTCACCCGATACAATACCAAAGAGCCTCTCAAGGTAGGCGATTATTAAATGAAGTTGTTGTAAGGGCGTACACTGATAGGGGAGCAAGAGGTGCATATGAGGATAGATAACGGTTGGACCTCGACTTCAAGAGGTTAAGATTGTAGTGATCAGGGAAGCATCCTCTATGTAGTTCGTTTCGCAATATTCTCTTTTACTAATTTTCACTCAATATAATGCCCAAGAGCCACTCACGGTAGAGTGTTACTAAATGATGTTATTGTCAAGGCGCACAGGGACGGAGCAAGAGTTGGATATTATGATGTTATGTAGGATATATAACGGTTGGCCCTCGACTTGAGGTTAAGATTGTAGTGATCAGGGGAGCATCCTCTATGTAGTCAGTTTCGCAATATATTTTTAATTCTAATTTTAGCCCACTACACAGACCAAGAGCCACTCAGTAGATGATTACTGAATAAGTTTGTAAGAGTATGGGGTAAGAAGTACAATTTATGAGTTTATTTTGGAAAGACAACGGCTAAGCCTAGACTTGAAGCGGTAAAGTTTGTATTGATCAGGAAAACATCCTCTTGGGGCTATAAAGTAGCGGTTCTTGGGAAGTATCTCCCCGAATGTAACTTCTTCCTTACGAATGGAATACGAAAGGAATGGGAATGATTCGTTCCAGTGTATGTGGCATGGGCGAATCTGAGTCGTGAAGGTTAGAACTGGTGGAACTAAGGAATGTTTTTCATCTGAACACTTCCCATGGAAATGGCGATAGAGCAGCGAGTGTCTTGCAACTTTTCCTGAGAATGGAACTGCAGTCGATGCACCGACGAATGGTAGATTTGTAAACGTGCAAGATGGACTCTGACAAGAAAAGCCTTCTGGTACGATACGGTGACCCAACTTTCTCTGCAGAAGATGCAGCTAAAAGTCAGTTGAAAACGTGAGGCCAAGAAGGCACAGTACGTTGCTCTTCATGAGTCTAGCATGGGCCAGGCTGATGGTGGTCGGGGAAGTTTCTCTATGGTAGTTAAGTGAGAGCAGTTACGTTTCAGAGGCATTAAAAGTTCTGAGCCATTTCCTGTCCCAGTTAACCACAGATTGGATGTCCCTTTCAAGAGCAGCGACCAGGTTAACTTTGTCGGCTTTAGTTAATTTACAATTGAGACAGGAATAAATGTTAGTGTCATCAGATTGATAAAGATAAAAAACAGCGTAGGACCCAGGATAGAGCCTTGGGGGACCACTGCATTCGTGTGAAAGTATCTGGAAGCTATGCCATTCAAAACGACCTTCATTTCACGATTTGATAGGAACTATTGGATTAAATCAAACAATCGTCTTGTAATAACGTAGCCATAGAGCTTAAGTAGAAGACCAGCTTGCCAAACGCCGTCAAAAGCCTTCGAGCTTCTCCGTTATGATCAAGAGATTGATATACATATCCCGTGATGGCCGTTAGCACATCAGCGGTAGACCTGGCAAAACGGAAGCCATATTGTTTGTCAGAGAGTCGGTCGTGAGAGGTAAGATGCTTAATCACCTCAACATTGATTAAAGCCTCTAATACTTTATCGAAAACCGTTAGCAGACTAATAGGGCGATAGTTAAGGAGGGGGTCAGAAAGTTCTCAAGAGTTCTTAAAAACAGGAACTGCAGAGGAGGACTTCCAACAAGCTGGAAAGCAAGAAACAGCGAGGCAATACAACACAAGAACGAACAAACAAAACAGTTCTGGTTCTGATTTTCAGTTATTTCGAGGAATGAACATTTAGGTAACTTATTAGCATCAGGAAGAGGCAGCTGAAGTTCTTGGGACGCATAATGAGGACGGAGGGCCTGGAGAATCTGATACTCACGGGTTGAATAGAGGGAAAGAGAGACAAGGGAAACCAATGCATGACATAACTAGCGGGATTAAGCAAGTGGATGACAGAACGTGGTTTGGGGGAGGTGGCAGAGGGAAGGAACATGTTGAGAGCTGCAAGGGATAGAGGGAGGTGGAGAGCCATGATCGCCTACGTTCTGAAAGAACACGGCACATTTGGAGTGTCAATCAGCGGCTATAGAACTTTTCACCAGATTATGTTTAACTGATATTCTAGTATATTAGGAGGGAGAAGAAAAAAAAATTCAACAATAAAATTGATTTAATAAACTTAAATCACAACAACAAAATAAAATCCTAAATGTTTATTGGATCCTACTTAAGAGCACCCAAAATTTGCAGCCCTCAATATTTACATGAAGAGGAGAAATATATTGAAAATAATTTCAAGACCCTAATTATTTTATATTCAATGCGAAAGAAAAGGCTCATAAAATATTCCAAAATAGAAAAACTGTCCTTCCTGAGAAACCCAACGAATCAAAAAATATATTATTCTAACCATTAACTCTATCGCAACTACAACCGAAAAAGAATTTATCTAAACTGAACATATAATTTGTCACAACTACATCTAAAACAATCAAAGACTTAATTAATAAAAAGCAAAACAACAAGCCAAAACTGAAAGGGGGATTTTACTCTATCAACCGCAGGATTTGCCCATGATGGATGAAATGCGTCTCAAAACCTTTTTTCCAATTCGTCATACTATCTATCTATCTATCTATCTATCTATCTATCTATCTATCTATCTATCTATCTATCTGTTGGCATGAATATTATATATGAACATTATATATATATATATATATATATATATATATATATATATATATATATATATAATCATTTATTTAAATATTATAACATAAATATGTTATAAAATCACTACAAAAATAGCCATTTTGTTTCAACACTCCCAGTGTCTTATCAAGTGATGATGTTGAATATTCTGGGAGTGTTTAAACAAAATGGCTATTTTTGTAGTGATTTTATAACATATTTATGTTATAATATTTAAATAAATGATTATATCTGCTCTACTCTGTATTTAGCACTCTTTAAAGAATAATAATTGTTGGTTATTGGAATTTACTCCATATATACCAATCCCACACTTGGGTATATATATATATATATATATATATATATATATATATATATATATATATATATATATATATATACAAGGTAACCCAAAAAGTTCTGTCCATTTTTAAAGGAAAAAAGAAAACGCTTCACAGTACTTATATTTAGTCTTCGAAGTCATCGCCATCGACATCCAGCACCTTCTGCCAACGTGTCTCCAGCTGTTTAATGCCCTTGCAGTAGAACTCGGGGGGGGGGGTTACGCAAAGAAGTCCGTGAGGGCTTTGCGCAAGTCTGCTTCGTTGGTGAAGGATTTCCCACGAAGATGATTATCCAGGGAGTGGAAGAGGTGGTAATCGGATGGCGCAAGGTCAGGTGAATAAGGTGGATAGCACAAAGTCTCCCACCCAAGTTGCTGTATGGTATCCCTGAAAACTCGCGCGACATGCGGCCTGGCGTTGTCATGGAGGAAAAGCACACCTTTGCGATTCACCAGTGCTGGCTCCTTCTGGCGCAATGCCTGTTGCACACGTTTCAATTGCTGCTAGTATAGGTCTCCAGTGACCGTTTGGTCCGTTGGTAGCAGTTCATAATGAACCACTTGACGACCTGTCCACCAGACACAAAGCATAATCTTGCGTGGGTACATAGGCGGTCTTGCTGTGTGAGGGACAGCATCCTGAGGAGACAACCAATGTCTGGAATGCTTGGGAGTTTCGTACAGAATCCACTTTTCATCACTGGTAAGTACTCGATTGAATAAGGATGCGGTACGGTGGCGAGAAAGCAGCGATACGCAGGCTGCCACTCGTTGTCCCTTGTGGACCTCCAACAGTTTTTGCGGAACCCACTTCCTCAGTTTGTACGTTTTACCTAGGCGGTGCAGGTGAATTCTAACTGTTTCATCGGAAACGTTGAACTGTCTTTCAAGTTCACCACACGTTAGACTACTGTCCTCTTCAGTGGCCGCCTTCAGGACTCCGTCAATCAAGACCTGTGGTCGTCCACTGCGAGGCTCATCATGGAGAGGCAAATCTCCCGACTTGAATTTTCGAAACCAACGCCTTTCAGTACGTTCATCCACAGCACTATCCCCAAACGCTTGACATATGCGGCTAATTGATGCAGCTGCTGATAAGCCCACTTTGCCCACTGTCTGGCTTATAACTGATGGCCGGGCATGGTGCGCATGTTTTTTATAACGTCTGATATTCCTACTTCCGGCTGTCCGAATTTGAAAACAATTGCTACACGCATTTCGTATATATTTCAACTTCATTCAATGACTAATCAAAAAACGGACAAAACTTTTTTGGTTACCTTGTATATATATATATATATATATATATATATATATATATATATATATATATATATATATATATATATATATGTATATATATATATATATATATATATATCCATGTCAAAAGAACAACGAATAGGGTCCAATTCCGACGTTCCTAACATTCAATTTAAAAGAGGGCTCAATGTAAAAGTAGAGCAATATACATTTGTGTAGCGTTTTTACATGCTTTGATGTAATATCATAAAATTAAAAAGTTATATATATATATATATATATATATATATATATATATATGGTGCGATGGATAAATTATCGTCTAAATTACGCAAAAAATTAAATTAGCACATCTCATTTTAACAGATATATTTACCAAAATTACACAAAAATATCTTGAAATACTAAAGAGTAAATTTATTCAATAAAATCGCCATTGGATTCAACCACGACCTCCAAACTTCTTCGGAAACTCCTGCAACTCTTCTGGACGGTCTCGTTAATGGTGAATGCTACCATAATACTTGCCTTCAATATATCTTTAGTGTTACAAGGAGTTTTTTGACTCTCTCGCTCAACTGCACCTCACACATAATAATCAATGGGTTGCGGTCTGGGGAGTTAGCTGGCCAGATGTAAGGGGTGATGTGATCGCAGAAATTGTCTAACAGCCATGAATGGTTTCTCCTGCGTGTATGGCATGATGCAGAGTCCTGTTGCCAGATATAGGGTCTTCCAGCAACCAAATTCTTGACCCAGGGCAGCAATACATCCTCACGGCACTTGATGTAGGCTTCCATGTTGATTCTGATGCCCTGTGGGAAGATGAATAGAGCCATAATGTCACCACCATTAGTGATCACTCCAAACACCATGATGTTGACTGGATATATCATCCAACTCTTTCCGAATCTTCTTCACTGTCCTAAGATTGACACCCAAATATTCTGAAATGTTCGTATTGGAGCTTCCGGAATGAATGCCAGGCAGTACAGCATGCCGTTTCCAAATTTTTGGTAGAATAAATTGCGTCATGGTCCACTTTTTCTCACAGACGGTGCATAACTGACCTTAACATACTGTGTAGTCAAAAAACAAACAACGCGCATGCGCGAAATTAAAAATATAAAATAACGACAATTTACACACTGCAGCCTGTATATGGGTGTGTGTATATTTATTACGCACGTATTTAGGTATATATATATATATATATATATATATATATATATATATATATATATATATATATATATATATATATATATCTGATCTATCTATCTATCTATCCATGTTAGCATTTATCCCACTATGTTCGTCACTTTTTTTCCTCTTTCCTTCTTTCTTTTCCTCTATCTACTATCTAATTCCGTTCCTTTTCTATCTATCTATCTATCTATCTATCTATCTATCTATCTATCTATCTATGAGACAGTGGAAACTGAAACCTTTTTTTCCACGACACCTGGCACTACATAGAGTATTGTTGGACCTCATCATTGGAAATAAGCGCCTGAAACGCTTGTATTCTGTCTAAACTGAGTTTCTCAACTCAAACAGAAAGCAAACATAGAAGATATTTTTAACCAGCGAAGACGAGCCGCACATGTCGCATTCTTGCGTGAGTAGGATAGAAGAAAAAATAAGATGCCTTCCGGCTAAGCGTGCATTCGTCTGCATGTTTCTTCGAGTGTTCACATCAGCATTAACGATTCTGCCTATAGTCCTTATTATCAAAGGGAACTACAGATCATCGTAAATTATCTATCTATCTATCTATCTATCTATCTATCTATCTATCTATCTATCTATCTATCTATCTATCTATCCTACCTACAGCCTGTTCATATCTATCTACCGTAGTCAGCTCATATCTATCTATCTATCTATCTCTCTATCTATCTATCTATATATCTATCTATCTATCTATCTATCGTTATAAACTTCGCTATTTTCAGTGTGTACGCGTATTAGAGTTGCTATGACTGTTTTATTTTAATTTCTCTAAACTGACATTAATGACAACCGGGTTATATTGAGAGGTCTTACTAAAGAAAGATTGTGCCTCTGACAGAAGACGATCCTGTATCACCCTTCCTTTTTTTTATCAGGGAAACCGTTTCTATTGCTGAAACGTACCTTTTCTAATTCGGCCACGACAAACACGCTGACTGTGCAATGTTTGAACTATATATTTCTCGTTGGGACGTCTACGAATATCTGTTACCTTCAGTTTCGTATCCGGAACTTAAAGAACAGTAATTAAAAAGATTCCATCGATTTATCTGTCTATGTTTGTTTATACTTATCCCTGCCTCTCCCCTATATATATATATATATATATATATATATATATATATATATATATATATATATATCAAGAAGAGAGAAACCGCAAACGATTTTGGTTTAATGTGAATTTAAAAAAAAAAAAATCATGATTTATTTTCCATAATTTTGCTATAGATAAGAATATAGTTATCTTTCTCACCCTTTCTCGGACCAACCTTAATTGTTTTATTTCCCTTCACGCAGAACTTTTTCACTGCCAGTTGAAGGAAGACATTTGGGTCACTAACACATAAAAAAGAGAATGTCTCATATCGAGAATATTTAACATCGAAAAACATAAGAAAAATTAATTCCTTTTAATAATATGTGGAAATATACACTCTTTGCCTGATGAAATCGCGAGACCGGAAACACGTGTAGCAAAAATATGGAAAATAAAGCATAATATATTTAAAAAAAAATCCACATTACAACCAAAAACGTTTGCTGTTTCTCTCTTCTTTTTAGTATACACACTTTTCTCTCGTTGGAACTACTATAACCTCTTCCCTTTATATATATATATATATATATATATATATATATATATATATATATATACACAGACACACACACACACACACACACACACACACACACACATATATATATATATATATATATATATATATATATATATATATTAGTGGACCTTGAATTCAATACCCAACGGTGACAGTCTGTTTTATGCTTAAACACAATCGTCAGGCCATGTATTTTGGATCGTCTATTTATGCATGCTGGTCAATGGTGCATTATGGGCTGGCCTATTGTATTATTCTAATGGTTATTTGGGCGAGTGGGAACAGTTATGTTTCGGATTATCCTAGGGGCTATTGAATGGAAATAATTGTGGATCCGGATACATTTATGAGGCTATTTTAAAGTGTTATTAACTTTTATATTTATTTATTTTTATTGATTATTTTATTATTTGCTGTTGGTTGGTTATTACTACGTTTACTTTATTTGTGTTCGTTGTTTGTTAATTTGGTTATTATTTACTTAATTATTGGTTTGGATCAATTCATTTTACTTATTTATTTTTATATATGTATTTTATTTTATCATTTATTTATTTTTGTTCGTTTTTAGTTTTCGATTTTTATGCTCAAATAACCGTTAGAATAATACAATAGGCCTAACCATAACACATCACTCACCAGCATATATAAAAAATCGCTGCAGGGTGTTGACTTCAATGTCTATTTATATATTTATATACGTTCTATCCCTGATATTGTGCACTTTAACCCATAAATATAGCATATCGAAAAACTCTATTTTTATCATATATATATATATATATATATATATATATATATATATATATATATATATATATATATATATATATATATATTATGTAGTGTTACATTAGAACATGCATATACCCACACCAAAACTGTACATCTTGTTTGAACGTTAACATTTTTTAAATATTAATTTTAATGTTATTTTTACCTTTATTTCTATCTTGATTTCACCACCTATTTATTTTTAAAAAAAATTTATTCGTTATATTACTTGAATTATTTTTCTCTTTAATAACACTTTATGCTAAAAAATAATACGAAAGTTTAAAATGTATGTAGTATTCTAATTCATATTGTAAAGTCAAATTTGGTTAAATATAATTAATATGACAATATACAGATTTAAAATCGGTTTAGTATTTTTTTTCTTAAGCGTTTCACCCCAAGCAAGGCGGGAAGCAACTATCACGCAAAGGGTTACAGAGATTTGGAGCGAGATCAAAGAGGAGTGATAGAGGAGAGGATGAAGAGAAGGTTAGGGGATAGATCAGAGCATCTGGAGACGTCGATTGACATTACATTTGAATAGTTGGAGATTATAGCTATCAGGGAAACAGGAAAAGGGGAGGGAGTTTTACAGGCGAGAAGTGCGAGACATGAAGCTATTGGAGTAGAAAAGACGGCTACATTTAACAGTTTCGACAGTGAAAGGGTGTGAGCGAGATGCCAGTCTAGTTGAACGCTTAAATTCATGAAGTCTGGGAACTAGCGAAAGCATCTCATCGGAGCAGTTACCGTGAAAGTATTTGTAAAAAAGACAGAGGGAGGCGGCGACACGTCTTTGAGAGAGAGACTGCAGACGAGATGCCAGATCAGGGCCAATTACATTGCATATCCGTCTCTGGATTTTATCAATTACCTTGAGACGAACATAAGCGGCTCCAGACCATATATGGCAGCAATACTCCATGCAAGGGCGAATGATTGATTTGTAGATTTGAAGGATTGACTCTAATTCTAATCTATATAAGAAAGTCCGTTTCATAAAATATTGTAGTACTCTTTTTCCATTTCATGAATAATTGTCTCCGAGCACAGGAAGTTTTTGTCTTAGAAACATTAAACTAACCCCGACTATGTTAACCGTTAAAATTCGAATTCTCTGATTCGACGGAATTTCATTGGTTGAATTTGTCACTTAGTTTATTTCACCTCCATGCCCGCTTTTTTCTCAACCTTTATTTCTTTTTCTTGGCTCTTTTCCTCTTAGTTCTCTTCTCTCTCTTGCTGTTACTAATCACTTAGCTTCCTTTCTTTCTGCACATGTAAATTCTTTTTTACCTTCTATAGGAAACTTTCCAATGACGGAAGTGGAAGATGTGCTTCGTTAACTGCATTTCGGAATAAAATATTTTAGTAGCATCTTGATTCCCCACCTGATGAAACGTTAAAAAATTTTTAACGTTGAAACAAGATGTACAGATTTGTAGTGGGTATGTGCATGTTCTAATGACACATTGCATAATAAATAAATATTTACGGCTCTACTTTTATATTGAGCCCTATTTTAAATTGATGTTTTGATCGCTGAATTCTTACTTTTAGTTCTTTTACATTTGGGTATATATATATATATATATATATATATATATATATATATATATATATATATATATATATATATATATATATATATATAAGTTAATTTAAAAAACAGACAAACTTAAGGGCCCATTCATTGTATTTTATTTCCCCAGGAAACGGATATTTTTTCGTAGTTCCTCACATCATATTTCCATACATAAAAGAAAATGTTTTTAAAAAATTTAGATACTATTATTTTTATACAAGTTTTTGAGGGGTAGTTTTAAGTTGATGTAATGTGATAGAGGGGGATGAGATGGACGACAGATATGATCGAAATTAGAGAGGAAAGGGAGAGATAGGAATATGTTTCAATCTATTTTTATTAAAATACTTAAGTGTGAGGGTGGTAGGGTAAGGTGCCAGACATATGGCCTATTTACAGGAAGAGGAAAGAAGACAAAGAGAAAAGTGATGAAGAGATTAGACAATATAGTTTTTGACGGATATATATATATATATATATATATATATATATATATATATAATCTGGATATATTATGTCTATTTATTTTTATCTTAATCCTCTCGGGTTCTCCGATCAACTTCTTAATGTTGGTATTAAATTCATTAAGGACGGCACCGTAGTTTTTTTTCTTTCTTTTATTTTCCCAAGTACTTTCAATCAGATCGGAGATCATCTTCAGAGGTGAATTGCTAAGAATAAAAAAATTGAAATTGACAGCTGCGAATGTTTTGTAAGTGCGCATGAAACGCAATCTATTATATTTATATGGACGCGTTACCTTATAATTAATGTAAAAATTAACTGTTACAAATATAATGTTTTATTTAAGGGAGGTCACTTTAAATTAATTTATATAAATGTAATTTTTTAAAAATTACAATTTAAGTGTTTTAAAACATTGCTGTTATAAACATTTTAAAACATTGTTGCTATACTCATCATTAATCTTAGTGCTGGTTGTATCTTTCTTATATAGGGGATTTTAATAAAAATGAATAGACATTATATGTCCAGATTATTCAACCAAACATGCTTGAATGAAGATATGCTACTTAAAACACACACACACACACACACACACACACACACACACACACACACACACACACACACACACAATATATATATATATATATATATATATATATACATATATATATATATATATATAAGTGAACATAGAAGTCAACACTTAGAGGCGACAGTCTGTTTTATGCTGTCGCCTCTAAGTTTTGACTTCTATGTTCACTTTTATATTTACACACGCTCTATCTTTGATATTGAGCACTTTATCCCATAAATATAGCACACTTTAAGACTATATTTCTTCATATATATATATATATATATATATATATATATATATATATATAATAATAATAATAATAATAATAAGACGTTGCGTTGATGTGAGCTTGTGTCCCTGGGTTTCACGCCCTTTGCGATCGTCAGAGTTTGGCTGACGATTGCAAAGTGCGTGAAATCCAGAGTCACAAATTCACATCAACGTAAATAAATATGTACTTTCCAATAAGTACCGCGCATATATAATATATAAATAATATATATATATATATATAGGAATTGCATATATATATATATATATATATATATATATATATATATATATATATATATATGTATTATATGTGTGTGTATGTCTTTGAGACAGTTCTTATCTCTTTTTAACTCATCCCCATCCCTTGTCTTGAAATTTCAATCCATTGCGTGATTTTTTACCGTTTTCATGAGCGTTCTTCATACAACATTAGTGAGCAGACAAGCCTGACACAAATCTCGCAAGCTGTTTTTCTGAACTCTTCGCAAACAGGTTAAGTTCAATGCCCACCTTTCTGTGAAAGACTGAGAAATTTACTCGGCATCTGCAAAATCCTAAAACGAAAGGCTTCCATGTCTGTCAGTCTACGCACACATGCACGCGGGGTCGATATAAGTACGCATGCGCACGTGTTGGAAATCACGACAGCCAATCAGGATTGCGGCTTATGTAATGACGTCATTTGGAGTTTTAAAAAAAAGCGAGTTAAAATTTCAGTACCGAATGAAATGGTAATTTTATTGATCAAGAATTAGATTCACGAAAATAGTTTTCTGATTGGTAAATTGATAGTAAAAGCACTCGCTCACTGGCACCGTGTGGGCGTTTGGGATTTTAGAAGTGAAGGAAATTAAGTTGATCGTTAGCGAGAGGATTTTTTTTAACGAGGCTCAAAACTCGAGTGTATTTCTTTTTGTTTCCTGAATTTATTCGCGTACGAGGTCAGCTGGGTTGGAATTGTTCGAAATACCGGTTGCGCGATGTTGATGCAACTTGGCAACAAAATCAGAAAACTTTACTTCACTTGCATAAACAGGTAGTCTCCCATGTGGCCACTCGTTCGGTTGTGGGCATGTCGAAGATATCAAAATGAATTACACGAAGAATTTCTCGAATCAAACAATAATCGTTTATTAGAAATCGCTTGTTATTATAATTATTATTATTATGATTATATTACCGTAAAGACTCGAGTATAGAGCGTGATTTTACGCAACAATATAAATTCGCACTATACACAGGTAATAAGGAGTGTTCCAATAACATTTTAATGTGCATTAAGTTTAAGCGTCTAATTATTTTTTCTTTCAGATTTGGCAGACATTTGGGCGATATTATTTTTCACACATAATTGCCATGACTTAAATAACATGATCCAATAGAGAAATAAATACATTTTCACCAATAAAACTGATTTATTTACTGCAGACTTTGATCCGTCTTAATGAAACACCCTTATATATAATCCGTCTTAATGAAATACCCTTTATTTTTGAAGAAGTTAAAAGACATTAATTTTTGGGGATCGGTTATACTATACATAGGTAATTTTTCTGGAAGGGTTAAAATTCATGCATTTTCGGTGACCGTAACCTACCTGATAGTCCAACATTCTTACGATATCTTTGCCTTACCATAACTGTACAGGTAAGCTGACTTGAATTATCTTTACCCCAACTCAATTCGTAGGACAGCCTGCATTATGTATCGGCAATCTTGACAAAATGGTTGTCATTGGAAAGGCAATACCTCAGTAAACACTTGCGAAATCAAGATAAATGCAAATTTGAGATAGGAAGAAATGTATTAATTCTTCATTTATATAAGGTATTTGGTGATTTTAAGTATCATACATAGGGGATGATATCGTGTAGCGACAAAAGGGTAGAACCTTAGGCTACGTAGGAGGGAAGCTCTGGGTATAGGAGCTACCGTGGTCAGGCATGAACGAAAACAAAAGTACGGTATCTAAATCTTCCTATCAGATTGTGACCAAGTAAATGGTTAAAGAAATAACAAAACAAGTGTTACAGATATATCATATATTAAACAGTAAGTACAACAGAAGAGTATTACACGACTAGTGAGTGTGTGTCGGTTTACCCAGCGTTCAATCTATTTGACTGTTCCTATAAGGCCTTCTCTCCAACTAACCTTATAGTAGGCGGAAGAGTCCAACATAGACTCTTTAGAGGGAGGGTACCACAACACAGATATTTTACGGTAAGTGATTTTTCTCACCATTCTGGAGTAGCTTTGTGCACCCCCCCAAAAAACATGAAAACCATTTATTTGTTATAGAAAATGTCTTGTGCTAAAGTTATTCGTTGGTCTTCCCTTGTGAAGTCATCCACCGTCTGGATTTGATCTTCTGCGTGCGATTTTGATGGACGACCAGATCGGCTCTCGCCTATTACACTTGTTTTTCGCGCTTTAACGAGTTCCACCCACTCATACATCTTTCGTTGGTTCATATTGCGTGCCACATACAGCGCCGGCACCCGGCGATGGATTTCACCCTCTATCCACAGAAAGCGTACTATGTCGCGTTATTCTTCGATAGTGCAATCGATGAGTGGAGCATCCCTACGTCTGACCTCGTTGCTCCCTGCCACTCGACTGAGCTATGGGATGCTGTGCGTGGCTAGCTACTCGACTTCACATGCGTACGCGTGGTGTCGGCCGTCAGCGCCCTTCACTGTTGGCTTTAACGCGTAATTTCAAAATTGAATTTACTTTTTGAGTAGTAGTTGAAATCTCTGTTGTTATAATGTTCGTGTTAGTTCGTAGTTCTGGTTAACAATATTGTAAGGTGTTATATAGGAATAAAGTGTTGCTACCGACACTTGAGTTTGAACATAGATCGCCAGGGAGCAAACACAGGCGATCCCATTATTAAATTAAGTAGACCACGTGACCATAGAGGAAACACATATATGTATGAAGTAGCTGACGACTAACGATTTCTATTTCTATATCATCTATACTATACGATCTGCATTTCTAGTCTATCCTCTATTACTATTCGGATATTCACTTCTGTTCTATCTTCTGTTACTATGGAGGCTGCTATTCTTTACTCTATTCACTATACTGTTTCTCTATTTGGATCACTATACGGATTACTATTCGAGCGAGTATTATCGAGCAAGTACTATTATTGCGAGTGATATTCGAAGGGGTTTGACACCAGCATTATTCAACGGCGTTACTATAGTTGTATCTGCGATTACAAAGTCTCTACTACAACGAGCATTACGGAAAGTGACAACAAGAGTTCGGTGACATCGCAAAATAAGGAAAACACTGGAACGAAAGATTAGTAAAGAAAATGTTTAATCACATGGATTAATAACACAGTAATAGCGAATATCGTAGTCAGTGCGGCAATGCGTACGACACACGTTTGGCCCACTTTGCGACATCCATTCCTATGTGCGGCCGTACTACTCATAGTGAGTGGACGAGTCTATGTCCAAACAATTTAGGGTAAAGCAGGTCGGTCGTCTTTCTATACAAGTCTCATGGGCAAATTTAGAACTGGACTTAATAATAATAATAATAACAATAACAAGTCCCATGATTCAGTGCAGTCCTACACAGTTGATCACAGTGCTAGTTACCTTGACATATCTAGGTTGAAAACCGAAGAGTTATTCATTCATGTGTAGCGTATCTCGGGCAAATAGGCCGGGTGGAACCCGTACCTATCTAGGTTAGACCACGGTCCATGTGCTCCAACTTCAAGGCTCGGATTGGTAACGGACACGTGCTGGTTGATTCCATCACGGTAACCCTCCGCCCTAGATGTTGACTTCAGTTTAGGAATTTCTCTACCCAGCGACATCATATCATCACCGCATTGCATATACTGTCAGCAGTTGCTATAATTCCCGTAGAAGCTCGTAGTTCTGGTTAATAATATTCTAAGGAAAACACTGGAAAAAAGATTAGTGAAGAAAAGGTTTAATCACATGGATTAATAATGCAATAAGAGCGAATACAATAGTTTAGTGCGGCAATGCATACGACACAACGCTACGCCTTGCGATCCACTTAGCGATCCAGTTTCTATGAGCAGACGTCCTATACATAAGTCTATGTTCCAGAATTAGTGTAGAAAAACTAGGTTCCAGGCAAACGGAATTAAATAGTCTGCATGTTGAACAATAAAAATATGTATTTATCAAAATTCGAACAAGTCATTCAAAGGGATGTAGATTTTATAATCGATTTCACAGCGCTTCACAAATGTTCAATATGCGCACTAACAGAGGCACGATACACGTTAAGCCGATAGTCCAGCTCCTGCCAAACACGCCGTAGCATGCCTTGCGTAACATTCTCCAGCGTCTAAGTGATTCTTTATTTAAGTTCCTCTAGGCTTGTAGGAGGAGGGGGTATAGACCTGTCCTTTCATATAGTCGCATAGAAAAAAATTCACAAGGTGTTAAGTCAGGAGAACATGGTAGCCATTTCAACAGCACATTGTCATTATCATTATCACTGGCATGTCCGATCCATCTTGACGGCGTGAAAAAGATTTTTATTATATTTTATTATACAAGCCAAAAGATATAGATTACAATATTTCTGGAAACATCCTACAATGTTTATAATATATTTAAATTTTATAACGTATTCTTCGATCTTTAACACGATTAAAGATCTTCGCCATGCACGTGATAACATCATCGCGTCTTTTGAAATTAAAAGGATTTTAACGTTTATTTAGTGTGTAAAAAAAAATGTAGCAACATGATTCCGCTACAAGACTATGGAGCCGTGCTGTCGAACTCTCCGCCGAGGCGGAGAGGAACTCGGACAGGGCTTTGTCGCAGGGCAAAATTTCGTCCGGGGAGGTTGACAGTCCCTAGAACACGTATATACGGGTTCTAATGGTCATATTTTTGGCCGAGCCTACGGGATCGGGGAACCCACACTAAACCGGCCTTGTGCCACATTCGACACATGTGGGAGTGTTGATAAATATCAAGACAATTGGCAAATGTTTTTAAAAAATTTTGACTAAAAATTTTGACCCTGAAGATGAACAATGATGTTCGAAAGTACTAGGTTATCGTACAGACAATATTTATTTCGATATCATTTTCAAATAAAAAGTCTCATTAGAAAATATGACAAAATTCACAAGAAAATATGTAGGACGATGTTGTCTTTAACATTCAACACAACATGTTTAATATATATATATATATATATATATATATATATATATATATATATATATATATATATATATAAGTAATTATACTCGTCTGGAAAAACCTTAGGTGTTTTGGCTTGTAAATGAACAAACCAATACCCAAGGAAAAAGAAGGGATAAAAAAAGAAAGAACAAAGAACATGTAATTGAGGCGAAAACAATCGTTCAAAATCTAAGCTCAGAGTCCAAAGAAAATAACCTTCAACACGAGTAAAGTAAAACTAAGCAAAGTGCTCAATACACTAAGTAGAGCGATCCGCGTAGGTGAAACCTAGGTAGGATTGCCTGCTCTTTAGGTTCATAGTTATATATATATATATATATATATATATATATATATATATATATATATATATATATATATATATATATATATATATATATATATATAGCCTTAGGTGTAAGTAAAACAGTGTCCAGTGTAAAATAAAATAGCTATTAAGTATATATTAGTAAATATATATAACAGCACGACTTGGGCATATCGAGGTGGTGTAATGGGTAGCAAGCTTTTCTTGCTAGAACAATTACGACTGAGTAGTGAGTTCGATCCTCACTGAGTGCTCCCTACTTTCAGCCTTGTGCCACATCTAAGCTACGCTTGGAAAATCGAACAAAGAAGAACGAGTTTGTGTAACTGGTTAGTAGGACAGGAGTTAGAAGAGATAGCAAAAGGACAAAATTTACTGAGGTCTTTAAAGGACAGGAAAATGTAGTTCTGATCGGAGATGGCACAAAGAAGAAGAAGATGAAGAAGAAGAAGGACTCGGAGTTTCATGCACCACGCAATTGCTTGGTGAATATATATATATATATATATATATATATATAGAGTGGTGAATTGTATGACTGAAGCGATTTAAGGTAAGCAGACTGTGGTAAAGTGCTTGATATCAGGCATTAATATATCGAAATTGTCACTTAACTGATCGATGTCACCCTCGTCATACCGATTTCGAAGTTTCGTAAAGGTATAGAATACGTTCACTCTTCACGGTTTGTTGGGCTTTTCTGTCGATATTTCCAATTTTTGCGTGTTTATATGCTGTTGTGAACATGTAATTTTATTATTATTACATTTCTACGTGAGTCTGTAAGTCTGTGGTTTTTCGCTTGATGAATGGCATGTTCGTGTTTTGGTTATCTTTTCCCTTTTTCTTTTTTCTTTCTTTTCTTTCTTTTTTTCCTTATTGTCTTCCATTATCACTTATGTTTTTGTTTTTGGCCTCTTGTTGACTTTTTAGCGTGGTGTGGGTTTTCGGTAATTGGGATGTTTATATATATATATATATATATATATATATATATATATATATATACGATATGTGATGTAGCAAAATCTGTAAGTTCAGTATGGGTCTGAAAAGACACTTGAAGGTCCATGAGGATGTGGTTAGTCAGTTTAATCCAATAAATCTTAGCAAGGTGACCTTCTTTGAGCGTCACATATGCTACAAGCAGTTCATATCCTCTTTTTGGCTAAGGAGCCTCCTTAACTCCCAGGCGCATTTATGAGCTGACAACTAATTCAAGGATAAGTAATTAATGAAAGTTTGAGAGTCAAAGAAGATGCTGCAGTCCTCATCGAGAATACGAGATTTGTGGATTGATAAGTTCTCCAATTAGAGGAAACAAGGTTTAGAAAAGTATCAAAATTAAGTAAATTTATTTCTCCTCAAAATTACGTAGGTTGAATTGATTCATAAGCGCGAAATCCAGTCAGAGAGAAGAGTTTCCTTTTTTAGATCAGACAGAATAATATAATTAGCATCAAAATGAAGTTCTACTGTGAGTCAATTCATATCTATCTATCTATCTATCTATCTCAGTCTCTTTATGTATGTATGTATCTATCTATCTAGCTAGCTAGCTAGCTGAGTCTCTTTATCATCTATCTATCTATCTATCTATCTCATTCTGTTTATCTATCTATCTATCTATCTATCTATCTATCTATCTCAGTTCATTACCTATCCTTGTGTGTGTGCGTGTGTGCGTGTGTGCGTGTGTGTGCGTGTGTGTGTGCGTGCGTGCGTATTGTGTGTGTGTATGCGCGCGCGCGCGTGTGTGTATTCGCTAATGTATGACATAACAGATGATTTGACCTTTAATTGACATTTTCACTGGCATTTCAGCTCCATTGGTCATCATTGCGTCCTTTTTTTTCCACTCGGGTGAATTCTGGCCGTTACCTCTTTGACATTCTCGCATACAAGTAAGTAGGAAATCTGACGCGAGTGAACCAGCAAGACCGCGACTCTATTCTGAACAGCAAACGCGAAAGAATTTGTGCCCCACCTACCATGCTAGAGCGTGTCCCGCACTTGAGTTGTGGCGTAACTGATTAATCGGTGCACAGTGGGCGGGGGTGTCGGCTTTGCTAATTCTTGTGGTTAGACCACAACATAAAAATCTTGATAGCTACCTTTCAACGCTTACTAATCTCGGAGAAGGGGGGGGGGAACGTTGCTTCGACAATGAGATTAGATAACGCTGGATAGCAATGTAGACAAGGGAGAAAACTCATTCATTTTGAAAAAAAAAATGAAAGAAAGATATTTCCATTCAGATAAGAACAAATCGGCTATTTACGAAACCTCGTACAGTCTACCACAAAACCAACTGTGGATCAAACTCACGACACAATATTAATGGCCCGCGAGTCCAGCTCGTTAACCATTACGCTACAGCGATACGCCGTTAGAGTTTTATGAAGCTTCGCTTAGTTTGTCATAAGGTCACGAGTTTTGGATACATAAAAATAATCGAACTGGATATTCAAATTGCCGTGGTTATCTATACTCGCTCATTAACCATAATTGCATTCCTATGGTTTGGTTTAGGTATATACCGTAATTATTCGTGTATAATACTTTTTCTGTAGAGTTTTACGTCTTAAATTAGAGATGCGTCTTTTACAGGAAAACTAAATATTATCTTGTTTCGTCGCTGATTTCGGGACTGTATGAGCAAAATTAAGTTGGAGCTATTGTCCAAACTGACAAAGGTTTTAAATTCTTATCGAGTTTGTTTAAAAAATATTTCCATAGTTTGCTGTGTTGCCGAGCTTGTTTGTTGTGTCGGAAACCTACCACCCCTCTTGAAGATGAACTTGTCTGCATCTGTGAACAAAGACTTTAAATAGTGGCATGTCAGTTGACATGAGAGACAGGAAGACAGAGAAGTTCTTGGCTGAGCTAGTTATTGACTACTCAGGCGATTTCTGTACCTTTTTACCAACCTATTAAAACCCTTTTTATTGTTACGTGTTATTTGGCGTTTGTCTCTACAAACCCCAACTCAACATCATAACATTGTTACAGGCATGTTGGGTAGAAAGTCGACCGACCTTGGCTACACTAAATTGTTGAACATTGACGCTTTCATTCCCGACGAGAGAAACGTGTAACGTCAATCGACATCTCCAGTTGCCTTGATCTATCCACTTCCCTTCTCCACATCCTTTCACCTTCCATTCCTATCGGCTCTCGCTCCAAATCTTCTGTAACACCCTCGCCTTGATCGATCCACTATCTTTTTCCACATCCTCTCCTTTACCACTCCTATCTGCTCTTCCTCCAAACCTTCTGTAACCCTTTGCGTGCTAGTGGCTTCCAGCCTTGCTTGCGGTGATATGCTTAAAAAAATATACGAGTTTTATAACAAGATAGACGCCAGTTTCATTGATGTTGCCATCGTAATAGATGCCTTTGTCATCCTCGATGTTATTGTTGACGGAGCCATCTTGTCCCCCCCCACCAACAACCAAAAAGTCTTCACAGCCGTCCAGTGAAGTTCTATATTTGAGCCGGTATGACCGTAAGTAAGTTATATTCATGTTCTAAAATAGTTATTGTGTAACAAAGATTTGAAGTCATCGACTAGAGTCATCTTGTCTTTAGAGCTCACTCGATTTGAAGACACAACGTAAATCAGCATGATTTGTCGTCTTCAACATGGCTACTTGTTTTCAAGTCTGTGTATCTTCTCAGTGCCATTTGTGGTTCTTCAACAGCTACAGAGCCGACCAGTGTTGAGCGGACCTTAGTTAGGGTTCAAGTATGTGTCCCACTAGGGACACGTACGACTTTACATTCAGAGTCTCTTTTTCCTATAATGGTTGTCAACCACGGCTAGAAAGTACAGCCTTGTCCTACTACTTAACTCATAGCTGAGAAAAGATGGATTCATACCTTTCCCAGGGGTATTTGTGCGAAAGTGAATATAAATTCATTGGAATTCGAACTCGGTTCTCCAATTTGTCGTTTCGAGCCTCTAACAATTTCACCACCTGCACATCTATCTTACTTCTTCAAAAAAGTAAGCAGTAACAATGTCCACTTCCGTTTTACTCTGCTTCCGGAAAATGGCCACTCATCACTGGAATGTGTGTTTCTTTATAATTTTGTTTCCCCGAATGTGCGCTTGTTGCATTTTATGGGTGAACGTAACTGTCCGTTTGATTCCAAGTCTGTGGAGGTCTTGTGCTTCGAAACATAATGTATGGTAAACTATGAAAATTCTATTTTTAGTCGATAAGTACTAGTTAAAAATTGAAACAAAATTTTAATTTAAATTTCGGCTAAATTTAGCATATTCTTCCTCTTCTTCTGTGTGCAGCATCCCTTTAGATCGCAGGCGTCCATGGCACTCCACGGCTTCCCCCACAGTATATATGTAGTTCTTTGTTTCCATTTTCCTTAAAACTTTACATTGTACATCTTCTTTCAGAACATCGGCGATCATGGCTCTCTACAGCGTCCGCTACAGTGCACATGTCCCTGTTTGTTTACATTTTCCTTAAAAAAATAACTTGTACATCTTCTCTTTTCAGGATGTAGCCCATCATGGCTCTCCACAATTTCCATTCCTTTGTAGTGGTTAGTAAATTTTGTCCTTTTGCTATCTCTTCTAATCCTTGTCTTGCCAACCATTTACACAAGCTAATTCTTCTTCTTCTTTGTGCTGCGTACCTTGAGGAGGTGGGCGATCATGGTTCTTCACGATTTCTATTCCTTTGTAGCGCTTAATAAATTTTGTCCTTTTTCTATCTCTTCTAATGTTTCTCCTGCCAAACTTTTCCCCCAAGATAATCTTCCTCTTCTTCTTCTCCTTGCTACTTACCTTGAGGAAGTGGGCGATCATGGTTCTTCACAATTTCCTGTCCTTTGTAGCGCTTAGTTAAGTTTGTCTTTTTGTTGTATCTCCTAATCGCTGTTCTGCCCATCATTTGCGCAAGCTCGTCACGTAGGTTATATGGTTCTTTTCTTCTGTCCTTGACTTCAATATGTCCTAAGAGTGTCAAATTTTCTCATTAAGTGATCTATCTATCTATCTATCTATCTATCTATCTATCTATCTATCTATCTATCTATCTATCTATTGGTACATGTCTCGCAATCCCAAGTGAATAATTATGGTTGACGCAAACGTTTCTTTGGGAATACAAGAAGTATATCTATAATCTATTATCTCGCCCACGCACACACGCACACAATCTGACGAGTGTCCCAACTTTATTCCATTCTTCATTTTATTTTCCATCTTATTTCACTAGAATCCTAATGAAATCGCTTTCCCGCCATGTTTAACAATTCTCGCGCCAAATTAGAGCCACGTGCTTCCTGGCAATCGCAGAAGTCTAACACTGCAAGTCGTTCCGTTCTTCCGATTAATGGCGACGCATCAAGCCGGACGAACGAGGTCATCGGTGGGAAAGTGAACCGTTCCTTTGGCTTTGTTCTCACGTGGACGCAACACGTGGGAAAAAACAACAAAAAACGCCTCCAAAAAACAAAAACAAAACAAACAACAAAAAAAAGAAAGAAAAAGAAACCGATAGCCGCCTAATTAGGGTGAAAATTTAAACATAAACAAATAAATGAAACTGGTCCTGGTTTTACTGTGGGCGGAGGGGCATATTGAACGGAACGTTTTACGAGATCTTTTTGTTGAATCTTCTGAAGCGATTTCCGTGTTCGATTGTAAAAAAAAGTTACTGGAGTGGAAAATGGTTAGTCATATATCTTATGGCACTAGGGATGGGGATGGGGTGGGGGAAAGAGATGCAAAAATAAATGAATAAGGAGGATGGTGATAGTTCATTAAGTTCAACTTAGTGTAATACAATGTCAGATGGTTGAAAGGATCTTGTAAAGAACGAAAATATTAATACCGGTTCGCTCGCAAGATTAGTTTAATGATGATTACTTTATTGAGAAGTGTCTATCTATCTATCTATCTATCTATCTACATATATATATATATATATATATATATATATATATATATATATATATATATATATATATATCCTTCCTCTCTTCTTTCTTTTCTTATCTATCTAGCTAACTAGCTACATATATATATATATATATATATATATATATATATATATATATATATATATATGTCTCCTTCCTCTTTTCTTTTTTCTTATCTATGTATCTATCTCAATCTGTTCATCTATCTATCTATCTATCTATCTCCTTCCTCTCTTCTTTCTTATCTATCTATCTATCTATCTATCTATCTATCTATCTATCTATCTCAATCTGTTCATCTATCTATCTATCTATCTATCTATCTCCTTCCTCTCTTCTTTCTTATCTATCTATCTATCTATCTATCTATCTCAATCTGTTCATCTATCTATCTATCTATCTCAATCTGTTCATCTATCTATCTATCTATCTATCTATCTATCTAGTTAATAAATGAATAAAATTTCAATCTACTTATCTCTCGACCGACTTCAAAGTTCTGCGAAACACCGTTCATCAGGATCAAAGGACCCTGCAAATCTATCGAATTATTACCAGATATTATAATTATTCTCGACATGATGAGCCTTAATAATGGACTACAAATTAATTTCAAATGTGATATTTCTGCTATGCTAGAGTCCGTTACCTGTTTTGATTAGTTTTATTGATTTGTATTATAATTGCTTCGAGCGTGTCAATCATACAGCGAGGACCATCCTTTATTGGACGTCGAGGATTGGCGCTACAGAATCACAAAGGAAAGTAGCAGATGACAGAAACCAGATCATTTGATGTCTTTCAACAGCAGCAACAACACAAATGGGTTGCGCATGTCACTAGAAGAGACAATAGGGACATAATGAAGATGCTGACTTTCCACACTACCTCAAACAAAAGGCAAAGAAGGAAACCCCCATCAGTACTGGAAAGAGCGATAACAGTTACCGGCTTTGAGAAAACCATCTTCTTGAAAAATTGTTTGAATAGGGAGATTTTATAAATTTCAAGCGACATTAGTAATGGCTGCTCGGTCAATGAATGCCGCACATTTCCTCATAAGGAAGCGACTAATATTACCATTCTTCTTCTTCTTCTTCTTCTTCTTCTTCTTCTTCTTCTTCTTCTTCTTCTTCTTCTTTTCTCGTGCGTCTTCTTTTTCTTCCTCGTTATCTGGTAGGTTTTCTACTTCCTGTTTTTGGCTATCAGATCCACCCTTCCTACTCATTCTCTTCACTCTTGCTTTTTTCATTCTTTTTCTTCATCACCCCTTCTTCTTCTTCTTCTTCTTCTTCTTCTTCTTCTTCTTCTTCTTCTTATTATTATTATTATTATTATTATTGCCTTTTATTTCTGCTGTATACAAATTTTCTTCCGGGCCCCAACCAGAGACCTAAGGTGAGAAATGGGTCCATGACATTTTCCTCTGATCATTTTTGTAAAAAAACTTAAGATCACACATATTTTACATAGATAAATCTCTTTGTAATGTGTAGGCTGAACTTGTGAGTACACTTTTTTGTATTTCTTTAAGGTATGGGCTACCAGGAATCCCTTCAATGTGTCTATCAGAACCTTTTTCCAATCCATCCGAGGGCTCCAACTACAACTAGAAGTATTGATGTCCTCATGTGCCACATTTTTAGGTTTGCATTTCAAGATCCTTTTATTTTGATAGTTTTTTTTTGTAGCTTCAAATATACATTGCAGTTTGCAGGGACTCTCATGTAAATAAAAAAAAACGCATTAGGTTCTCGTGGTCTTTGATCACGATGTCTGGGCGATGAGCTTTGATTGTTCTGTCTGTGTGTATTGTAAAGGCCCATAAAATTGTTACAGGTCTCATGTCTGTTACCGGGCCTGGGTGATGTTCATACCAATTTCTTACAGTTTCCTTCCCGTCAATATTGCATATTTTCTAGTGCCGATATTGGCCCATTCGTTAGTATAAAGGGATTTGACATCTAAAGCAGCCATGAGTGTAGCAGATATTTATCTCCACTTCGTCTTTCCACGGGACTGCCTCAAGGCTTCTAACATATTACTGATATTTTATTAATTTATCTTGAAACACACACACACACACACACACACACACACACACACACACACACACACACACACACACACACACACACATATATATATATATATATATATATATATATATATATAAGATAGAATTTGGGGGATTAGAATAATCATTATAGTAATTCCTCGAGTGTAGAAGGATCCTCAACAGAATGCAGAAAGCACTGGACAGCTGTTTCGTCCTATTTGGGACTCATCAGCAGTGCGCATCCACTACCGAGAATCGAACCAGGACCGTTTCGATACAACGCAAAACGGCATACAACAGGACCAACGGGCCTCGGTGATCAAGAAGAAACTGTTCAGACTCGGTATAACGCCGCTACTCACAAATTCCCTGGTGGTACTCATCCAAGTATTCAAACCCAACGGGTTGTGCCCCAAGAGCAACGTCCGGGCTCGAGTCTCGGTAGTGGACGCGCACTGCTGATAAATCCCAAATAGGACGAAACAGCTGTTCAGTGCTTTCTGCATTGTGTTAAGGTTTCTTCTAGACTCAATGAATTACTATACATATATATATATATATATATATATATATATATATATATATATATATATATATATGTGTGTGTGTGTGTGTCATTCACAGACAGTACTGTTTCGCTGTAACACAGCTCCTCAGTGCGACTAGACTTCCGAATGCCAGAAACACAACTAATTTGGTGTCAGCCAGAGCTATCTTCACTCGGTAGAGTTACACAACTAAATCTAGCATATTGTTTTTACAAATGTAAACAAATGCCAATCAGCCAAAGTGCTCCATTCATTTTACTGAAGAGCTTTGCATTATATACAGGATGTCCATAAAAATATATTACAAAGGCATATGTCCATAGAAAAAATATATTACAAAGGCAATCAATGAGATATCTTAATCAGATTTCTTCTATGTACTCAGTAGTCATCAAAGTTTTGAACCACATTTCATTTGTGCATTTCAGATATCCTGTTCATGTAGAGTCACTATTAAATGAACCCCTGAAATATGGCTGCTCCTCAAGAAAAGGCACAATGGGTGTCATGGTTTACTGAAACAAAATCAGATACGCAGACTCAGCAAAACTACGGAACGTCTGTCTATGGAGTCACGTTAAAGATATTGTGCATCGAAACAAAGGTACAGGACATCACTGATCGAACTCACCGCTCAGTCGTAATTGATGTAGCCAGACAAGCTTGCTTGACCATTGCACGACGTCGAAGTGCACAAAGGGATTTACTAAGCGGTGTTTAGTTGTGACTCAAGACCGAAAGTAGGGGGCACCCAGTGAGGATCGAATTCACTAGTTATTGACCTCGAAGGATAAGCTTGCTAAAAAATTACACCACATCGGAGTACCCTACTTGCACACGCACACACGCGTTCACGCGCGTGAACATACACGCGGACGTGCGCGCACACACAAATATATATATATATGATAAAATATAGTTTTAAAGTATGTTATATTTATGGGTTAATGTGATTAATTATCAGGGATAGAGCGTATATAAATATAAATTTTTTTATTTTTATAAGTGTACATATATATATATATATATATATATATATATATATATATATATATTTCGCAGTCCATATCTATCTATCTATCTGTCTAACTCATCTTGCTTCTGTCTTTTTTGTTAGTATGTGTGTATATATATATATATATATATATATATATATTTATTTATTTATGTATAATTACATATATATATTTCGCAGCTCATATCTATCTATCTATCTATATATATATATATATATAAATATTTCGCTTTTCTTATCTATCTATCTATCTAGCTAGCTAGCTAGCTATTACTTTCTCCTTCAAAGTACATTGGAATTGATACAATACACTTCCTTATCTATCTGTCAGCTTCTTTGTTTTAATTCTTCTTACTAAGTCTGTTCATCCATTTATATATATATATATATATATATATATATATATATATATATATATATATATTTCGCATTCCATATCTATCTATCTATCTATCTATCTATCTATCTATCACTTTCTCCTTCAAAGTACATTGGAATCGATACAATATTGCCAATGATCTGCCAAGGAATTTATCCCATCACGATAAGCACCGGAAATATCGGAGGCGACAAACTTCCGGAAGGTATTTATCACATGATCAGAGTTCGTATAAACCTATTGGCGCAAAAAATGATAATGAGTAAAAGAGAGGTCCGTTGGAGTTGGACATCGGAGCCTAACAGCATCAGTTTTCTCCAAGCATTTCTTTAAAGTTTTTTCTCACCCAATTCAAGGCCCAAGAGCAACTCAAGGCAGAGGGTTACTGAATGGTGATAATTTTTTCGAACGCAAGAATTGTATTTTATGAATGATATGAAAGATAAGATAACGGTTGATATTAGACTTGAAGAAGTTAAGATCGCAGTAGTCGGGAAAATATCCCATCGGGAGCAGGTTCTATAAAATAGCGGTCCTTGGGAAGAAGCTGTCCGAACAGAAGTCCCTTATTACCAACGACGATGGTTCATCCCTGTTTGCATAGTATGGCGGGTCTAAAACTAGGGAATGTAGTTCGTCAGAGCGTTTCCAAAGGAGAAAACGGCGGAGAAGCGACAGGCTTGTGAAATTGCGACGTTCGATAAGAGCTTGTAGGATTGAAAACAATTCATAGCCTACAAGGCCGCGTCAACGTATTTTGAGATCTGTCGAGGCTGGAAAGAGAAAATGGAGCAACTCCGATCCCAGGGAAGCAATACTCGATTTTTCGTTCGATCTGACTTTTGTAAAGAAAGATTATGGTAGGTGGGGGGCAGGTACTCTTTGGAGTGGTAGAAGGTACGGTTTTGTGAAATATGAGGTTTTGCACTGTCCAGCTGTAGGATAGTCTTCTTTTTATCACCGCTGCTGGGCAAATTATTTGCAACATTTCATTCATCGGTTCCAGATCACAGTAACAAAATTCTGGTATGATGACGAGGTTGTAACATGGTTTAATTGAGAACTCTATTGCAGAACCAGCCAATGACCAAAAGGATTCTGAAGACGTGGTTTCGGAAAGCTGTAGGTGGGAGGAGCAAATTTCTCGAATCAAAGAAAGTCAGGCTTTCGAGTATTATACCCCTTTTCATCAATACACGATTAAGAAAAAAAGGACATATCAAAGGAACGTAAAGGACATGTCAAATAACAAAAAAGGTCATGTTAATGAAAAGAATTCATGTTAAGAAACAAAAAAGGTCATCTTCATGAACAAAAAATGTCATGTATATAAACAAAAAAGGTCATGTTAATGAACAAAGTCATGATAGTTTTTGTGATGTCAACGAACACTCGTCACTTTCGTAATACTTGTTGTAGTAGAGACTTTGTAATCGCAGATAAAACTATAGTACGCCGTTAAACAATGCTGGTGTCAGACGCCTTCGAATATAACTCGCATTAATAGTACTTGCTCGATAATACTCGCTCGAATAGTAATTCGTATAGTGATACGAATAGAGAAAATAGTATAGTGAAATGTGTAGAGAATAGCAGTCCGTATAGTAATAGAGGATAGACTAGAAATAGCGATCCGAATACTAATAGAGGATAGACTAGAAATGCAGATCAGTTAGACGTCACTCTACATTGCATATATGCGTTTCCTCTATAGTCACGTGGTCTACTTAATTCGATAATGGGATCGCCTGTGTTTGCTCACTGGCGATCTATGTTCAAACTCAAGTGTCGGCAGGGACACTTTATTCCTATAGAACAACAACGAATAAAAAGGTCATGTTAATGAAAAAAAATGCTTAGGTCAATAAACAAAAAGTTCATGTCAATGAACAAAAAAGGTCATGCTAATGAATAAAAAAGTCATGTCAATGAACGAAAGTTATGTCTATGAAGAGAAAGGTCATGTCAATGAACAAAAAAGGTCGTGTTAATGAATACAAAAGTCATGTCAATGAACAAAGGTTATGTTAATGAAGTGAAAGGTCATGTCAATGAACAAAAAAGGTCGTGTTAATGAATACAAAAGTCATGTCAATGAACAAAGGTTATGTTAATGAAGTGAAAGGTCATGTCAATGAACAAAAAAGGTCGTGTTAATGAATACAAAAGTCATGTCAATGAACAAAAAAGGTTCTGTTAATGAAAAAAAATATTTACAAGTATTAAATCATGTAATTTAACAAACATCGTTAAAATATTCGTTCACCCAATTCTGCTTTTTTTTACTTTGCTAGATGTCTACGGACTGTTGTGTGGGTCACTCGCAGCTTTCCTCCCAGTGGTCCGAGGCTGTTTGTTCTGAATGAGCCAACATTGCGTCAACAACTTGGAGATTGAGATTTTCAGTTGGGATTCATGGAAACTAAAGGCGCGTGGTCCGTCAGTCGAGCTGTCTTCAGTAACAAAGAAAATTTGACAGGCGTCATCAGCAGTGCAATAATCGAGTTTGAAGCCACGGTAAGCACGTTTATTCATCACTGATTCGATAAATTAATGGAGAAAAAAAAGTAATAAAAAATTAAATAGCATTCGAAAAGGGGAGACGCGGAGATTGAAAATGATACTGAGACGCCCGCCTAAACGGAAGGAAATGGTGGCAAAAAAGAAAAAAAAATCCCACCAATACAACGCGAAAACCAACATTTATTTTGTTCCAAATTAATATCTATCTATCTATCTATCTATCTATCTATCTATCTATCTATCTATCTATCTATCACATTCACCTCGTATCTATCTATCTATCTATCTATCTATCTATCTATCTATCTATCTATCTATCACAGTCACCTCGTATCTATCTATCTATCTATCTATCTATCTATCTATCTATCTATCTATCTATCACATTCACCTCGTATCTATCTATCTATCTATCTAACAGTCACCTCGTATCTATCTATCTATCTATCTATCTATCTATCTATCTATCTATCTATCTATCACATTCACCTCGTATCTATCTATCTATCTATCTATCTATCTATCTATCTATCTATCTATCACAGTCACCTCGTATCTATCTATCTATCTATCTATCTATCTATCTATCTATCTATCTATCTATCACAGTCACCTCGTATCTATCTATCTATCTATCTATCTATCTATCACAGTCACCTCGTATCTATCTATCTATCTATCTATCTATCTATCTATCTATCTATCTATCATCAATTTGTTCATATCTATCTATCTATCTATCATCAATTTGTTCATATCTATCTATCTATCTATCTATCTATCTATCTATCTATCTATCTATGTCAAGTTGTACATTATCTATCTATCCATCCATTATATAACACATCCCAAATGAATCTACTAAAAGATAACAGCATTCCTTTTTATCTCTCCCACGGTCAATATATATTGATGATGACATGGATATTCATAGTTGGGATAAGAATGATCTTCAAGAAATAATCTACTAAGTGTCCCAAGAATGGGGGTAAACCTCCCCCCACAAATTAAAACAATGATCTGAATTTGGAATGAAACCTGCACCCACCATAATAGTTCAGGGTGTGGGATCAGTAAACAATAAACACTGCGTGGATCAATTACAGGCTGTCCATAAAGTTCGTGTGCACTTTAAAAAAATTATAACTTTATTTGTATTTGCGATAGAAATAATCTGTAAAAAATGTTATAAAGTTTAATGTACCTAGTTTTAAGTATAGCTAAAATAACTAATGTGATTTCAGGCATTACCGTAAATCAGTTGGCAAATGTTTTCCGTGAACTGCAAAATCGTATTACCCTTTGTATTGCTAATGAAACTTAAATAAAATTTCAATAAAACCTTAAAAATATAGATTTACTTCTTTCTAATCCTTTTTACAAATTATTTCTATCGCAAATACAAATAAAGTTATAAATTTTTTAAAGTGCACACGAACTTTATGGACACCCTGTATAAAATGTTTAGTATACGATATAAGAAAACTGAATACTGAATAGACTATGCTAGGGGTAGTTTCCCCCAACACCGTAAATTGCTACAAAACCAAAACATTAACGTAAAAATTGTCATATTTTTAAGTATCCTTGTCAACTGAAGACTTTCATATACAGGTCGTTGAATTACGACCCATGTGACTTAGGATTGTTCGACTTTACGACCACGACTGCGAATTGATACGTCTGGCCACGACTTCTCCGCATCTGGTAGTGTGAGTGTTTCCCAGACTGTTAGTTTGACGACCACAGCATTGTCAAGACGTCTTACATTCCTATCTACCTTCACAATGCAGGAAAATACTTGTTGACAACATCAGTATAGTATGATACGAAAATAATAAACAAAAACTTCAAATTCTAGAAGCCTTCTATATCAAGATCAACCAACAAACGCTCAACAAAATTTATCACGAGTGTAGTAGCAAGGTATTGAGATGCATATAACAAATGCCATTTTACATTTCTACCAATTTCCGATTAGCTCCCTTATATTGAAAGCTTGTTTTGTAAAATAAATTCCAAAACTACAACGGATAAATAAAAATGTTAAAAGTAACTATGACGTAGCATGTTTTTCTTCTTTTATTTTAATCACAATCACAACAGTTTGTCTTTGTAATTTATCCCCGAAGATGATCTTGGAGACGATGAAAAGTACTTGGGTTAGAAAAACTATGGAGCCTTCCGTGATGAATTTCATCTTAACATCAAGAAACTGATTAGAGAATTGGAGAGGATCAGTATAAAAATAAATAGACATAATATGCTATATTATTCAATGAAACATGTTTCAATGAAGATATGCTGCTCATATATATATATACATATACATACATATATATATATATATATATATATATATATATATATATATATATATATATATATGTATATATATATATAATATTTATATATATATATATAAAATATGTATATATATATATGTATATGTATATATATGTATATATATATGTATATATATATGTATATATTTATATGTATACACACACACACACACACACACACACACACACACACACACACACATACATATATATATTTAGTCAAGTAATGAAAGACTTGGTAATCCGTATGGACAATCCGAAGGTGGATGAAATCCGAAGAGCTCAGTGTCAAGTCAGAGCGAATAATTTAATTTAAAGAAAAACAGACCACTTTAAGGTTCCATTGTTATAATTCTTTTTCTCTGGATCATCAGACCTCACTTCCAAGGATGAAAAAATCAATTTAAACTCATATATATATATATATATATATATATATATATATATATATATATATATATATATATATATGAGTTCTGTCACTGTGTCTCCCCACTAAGACGAGTTGTGATACAAGTTTTTTTTTAAGGTGGGGGACCCGAGCGCGTACATCCGGACCAGGAACTAAAATTTCCCGCAGCTTCCGCAGCCATCGGTTACGCTGGCCTCGGTACGAGCACCGACCCCCCCTCTGGTGCAATGAAAGGGTGCGACCTTGGGCAGCTGCTCTCCAAGTTACGGGATGCGAAAGTGGAAGAGAAGACTGAGCATAGAGAGGATTGAGGAAAGGGCAGAAGAATGACGGAATTCAAGAAGACACAAGATGGCGATTAATGTTGGATTTAATTTTTGAAGATTGTAGTTTTCATGGAAGCAAGTAAACGGAAGGGAATTCCACTGTCGGGAAGTGCTAGAAAAGACACTTGGAGTAGAACTGTTGGTTGCATTTAGCTATTTCAGTAAGAAATGGATAGAATCTAGATGTCAAATTAGTAGCACGCTTAAATTCATGTAGTTGGGGCACCAGGGTAAAAACCTCGTTAGAACAATTGCCGTGAAAATATTTATAGAAAAGACAGAGGTAAGCTACGTCATGTCGGTGAGAAAGTGTCTCTTGCAGCAAACCACTCTCATTCCCACCATATTCCATTAGTGAGAAGTAAGTTCCCCTCGAGCAGCTACTGCTCTGTGGAACCGACTCCCAAGAGGATATTTCCCCAAATCTAACCTTCGCGACAAGGATCCACCATGCCACTCACATTGCAGCAAACCAACTTCATTCCCTCCGAATTCCATTATAGAGTAGTAAATTCTATTGGAGCAGCTTTGCTCTAGTGAACCGATTGCCAAGAGGATGTTTTCCCGATCACTATAATCTCAACCTGTTTAATCTAGGGTTAACCATTATCTTCCGCACATATCCTCATAAAATGTGTTTCTTTGTGGAACCGATTCCCAAGAGTATGCTTCTTTGATAAATACAATCTTAACCTTTTCAAGTCTAGGGTTAACCGTTATCTTCCCCACATATCCTCATAAACGGGGCTTCTTACCTCTGACTTTGAGGAAAGGACTCCCAGGAAGATGTTTTCCCGATAACTACATTCTTAACCTGTTCAAGTCTAGGATTAACTGCTGTTTCCCCCGCATATCCTCATAAATTGTGCCTCTTCCACTGTAACCAGCTACCTCGAGTCGCTCCCGGGCCTTGTACAGGGTGAATCTCACTGTAAAAAAAAAAAAAAGAAATAAAAAGAAAAAAATTGAATTTGATAGGGATTAAAGACAGCGTGTAAACTCGATTTTTTCAAAGGGAAATATACTTGGATCTCTAAGAGATGAATTCCAAATTCAGGGAAGAAGTAGGTATTAAAACAAACTTCTATTCAAATTATGATTACTTTTTTTTTTTATTGAGTGCAGTTTATAAAACAATCAATGTTTCATATACTGTGTCAATGATTGGCACTTTAAAAGTATAATGGTGTAAAAATTATCTGCCGACAATGTTCGAGGTCTGTCTGAAATGTAACGGGACTTGGTGTGCTGTGTTATCTATGGGCGAAAGAGGGATAAGCGGATTGTGTTATCATTTAACATATCTTGGGAGTATATAATTGCAGTCTTAGATTTCTACAACTATTACATTTTTTTTCACAAGCTTTTGCGGCAGGAGAAATCGTTGTTGCTTCACCACGACAATGCACCTGCTCACAACGCCCTGAGCATCCGGCAGTTCGTGGCCGAGAAGAACATTGCTGTACCGGTACAACCTCCCTATTCAACTGATCTTGCTCAG
Source organism: Acanthosepion esculentum (assembly GCA_964036315.1). NCBI lineage: Eukaryota > Metazoa > Mollusca > Cephalopoda > Sepiida > Sepiidae > Acanthosepion > Acanthosepion esculentum. Next base: position 28,202,189 of record OZ038507.1, on the reverse strand, counting down.
TGTGTCTTTTTTCTTTTCCCCCAATCTCAAAGGCATCATCAACGGGACCCGTTTTGAAGGCGTGGGGGCCATCAAGGGGGTCATAATAACGGAGCTGATGGGGATCCTAGAAGAATCCTTCCAGCAGTGCATAGAAACGTGGCATAGAAGGATGGCAAAGTGAATTAGACTCGAGGGGGTGTTACTTTGAAGAAGAAACCATGTAGTTCGTTGTTTGGTATTGAAATAAGTCGTTTGTGACACCAGTCGCGTTACCTTTGAGACAGACCTCGGAAAATAAATAGAGGAGGCTTAAGATCGCAAAGGGAGATATATGACCCGACACCTGGAGAAGCAATAGATGCTGAAGAAGGCAGTGAAAGCAAAGATTGTTCTGGAGCATCTAACGAAACGTCAAAACAAACATTTCTATCTTGCTTCTTGCTACTCCGACTGCGAATTGGATAGCGATTCAAGACGATGTTTTCTCAAGGGGGTGGGGAGTCATCTTGAAGGAATTCCAAATCAGGAGAAGAATTGTATATTTAAATAAATTTTAAGTCGAAATAATAATTCCTTTTTGTTTTATTTAATTTCAATTTAGTTTCAGTAATTGTTCCAATAATCACACCTGTAAAAGTATCGTTTTTTTAAATAAAATCACCCCAAGTAAAGCGATAACGCCACTAAAACAAATGGTGGCTGCTTGATGTGAAAGAGAAGGAAGTCTTTACAATGAACCGGAAACCAAATCCTAAACAAGAAACAATGGATAAACCTCTACTCCTGTTCAAAAGACCAGGGAGAAGTGTGAATCGGTCTATAGGTAAACCTGTCTACTCACATTGTGGAAAAAAATAAACAGTAAACATTTCATAATTTAAGCGGAGGCGTTAAAAATATTGATTTAAAGTAGAATTTAGAAGGAATCAGAAACTCAATCCTAAACAGGAAACAAGGGATAAACCTCTATTCCTGTTCAAAAGACCGGGGAGGAGGGTTAACGATGAAAAACATTACTAGGTAACAATTTAAAAAAAAGTGAGTAACTGCTGGATCCCGGGATCGCAAGGGGAGCGGAGGTATGTAGGCGGAGACCTTTGATAAGCACTGGTTTAATCAATCTCGATAAAGTTGATCGACATTAATAGGATAAAAATGGAAATTGAATATTGCGATATCTACTGGGTCGATTGGGCTGTCTGAAAAGTTCGTTCGGTTCATTAATACATTTTCTACTTATTAAGCGAACGTATTTTGCGGACAACCCAATTTCTTTCTGTTTTTCTCGAATGAAGTTTACATTGGTGTTTGTTCGTTTGTATCTTTCTTGACCCAAATCGCATTTGAATTTCCTGACCTAATAATGTCTTACTAGAATGTAGACGTCATTATTTATAGGGTTAAAATTGTTTTCTGTTTTCTTTCTCTCTTTTTTTTTTTTTTTTTTTTTAATTTTTTTTTTTTAGTTTGATGACTTTTTCTTCTAAGCGAGTTATGGAGAAGGAATTTTAGCTATAAATTGGGGTACAATCGAACTGTCAACTTTACGTGCGCGCGCCCATCATTCTTACCACAGAGCTACCATAAAGCAGAAGCCTGTATGAAACGTAAGCGAAGCGGGATATTTCTAGTATTTGCTTGAAATCAAAAGCAAAGAGCTTCGTACGATCGATCGATTTTTCTTCTTTTTATGGAAAACATTTTCCCGGCGTCCTTTGCGCCACGAAGACAATGGCGGCAAGAATCTCGATTCTATTTCCCGCCCAAAGATGTCATGGTGACTCCTGCCAATTTACTTTGCTCTCTGTTGGTCTCTAACTCCTCTTGTATTTTCTGTCTTTTTTGAGTTTTTTTCCTTATTCTTCTCTGTAGAGTTTCCCATTTTGTTTTCTTCTTTTTTCTTTTTTCTCTCCATTTTTATTCCTGCATAACATACTAAAACTGTTCAACACAAACTATTACTTTTCTTTCTTTCTTTCTTTCTTTCTATTCAGTGTTTCTGTATTTCTTTTTCTTTATCATATCTTCTTTCTTTCCATTTATTACACATTTTCTGTCTTTCTTTTCATTGAGATTTCTTTCTTTCTATTAATTAGACTTTTTGGCTTTCCTTCTATTCATTTTTCTTTCTTTCTTTTTTTCTTTTTTCTTTCTTTCTTTCTTTCTTTCTTTCTTTTTTTCTTTCTTTCTAACTTACTTACTTTCTTTCTTTCTTTCTTTTTTTCTTTCTTTCTTTCTTTCTTTCTATTAAACTTTTCTTTCTGGCTTTCCTTCTATTCATTTTTCTTTCTTTTTGGCTTTCTTTCCATTTATTACATTTTTCTTTGTAGCTTTCCTTCAATTCAACTTTAATGTCTTGGTATTTATCTTATTTTCTTTCTTTCTTTCTTTCTTTCTTTCTATTCAGCGTTTCTGTACTTCTTTGTTTTTGTCATATCTTCTTTCTTTCTTTCCATTTATTACACTTTTTTCTGTTTTTCCTTTCTTTCTTTCTTTCTTTCTTTCTTTCCGTAATCTTTTTCTTTTTCAAGATGCTTTCCCGCCATCCTCTCCCCAGGACTGAAAAAGATAAATCCAGTCGAGATCGAGTCACGTGCTCGAAAACCAATCGCATCTGTTCGGGTGACGACCGTTAAAGTATCGTGGAAAAATCGATCACCTTCCTCTCCGTATGATCATTCCCACCCCCACCAGTGCCATTCCTCCTCCTGCCCCACCTTCCTGGCATGCTTGCGCAAAACCCAACCCCACCAACCCAAATCAATAACTTTGCAAACTCGACAGTTCCAATTTCAGACTCTTATTTTATCGGATTTCACGACGACGACGATCGATCGATCAATCGATTCCCAACCTTAACTTCGCTCGCATCTGACTCTGGCCCAACCCCCCTCCACTTGGTTATAAATGAATGAACAAGAGAGAGAGAGAGAGAGAGAGAGAGAGAGAGAGAGAGAGAGAGAGAGAGAGAGAGAGAAAGGGAAGTAGAGGGAGACGTAGAGAGGCAGGAGAGAGAGAAAGGGAAGTGTGAAAGAAAAAGATGGAATAGGTCAAACAATGTGACAGTAAAAATGGAGAAAGATAGATAGATAGATAGATAGAGAGAGAGAGAGAGAGAGAGAGAGAGAGAGAGAGAGAGAGAGAGAGAGAGAGAGAGAGAAGACAAAGAAAGAAAGAAAAGAAAGAAAAGAAAGAAAAGTAAGATATGAGGTAATGGATAGAGGAAGAGTTAAAGCTAAAAAGGTGTACAATAGGGAAGAGAAAACGAAAAGCAAGACGAGAAAGAGAGAATGAAGGAAAGTAAATGAGAGGAAGGAGAGAAAGAGATAGTAAAGGAAGTGAGAGATCGATGAATTGATCGATTGCAAAATAAGAATAGATTGAACCGAGAAGGGGAAAAAGATGGCAAAAGGAATATAAAAAGATACATAAACTAATGAAATGAAATTACTTACATATGAGTGGACTGATATATAAAGATAGATAGATAGATAGATAGATAGATAGATAGATAGATATGAATAGATTTAGAAAGCGGTAAAGAGACAGAGTCAGATAGATAGCTAGATATGAACAGATAGATAGATAGATAGATAGATAGATATGAAGAGACTGGGAAATATATATATATATATATATATATATATATATATATATTTATATATATATATATATATATATATGCATGAATAGATTGGGATATAGATAGATCTGAACAGATTGGGTAGATAAATAGATCAGATTTCATACGTGTGTGTAGATAGGTAAATACACACGTGATGGATGTCGACTCGCTGACAAGTTTGATTCATGATTTAGTTCTCATGAGAACGACAATGGCTCTTGAAGACATCGAGACTTGAAATTCTTATGCCAGACACTAAAGTTGTTCAAAGTTGTTGCAAAACCTAAACAGAATAGGCACATACATAAGTATAACCATACATATGGTCAGAGTGAGATGAGAGGCAGATAGACCGGTCGAGCGACCGACGGACAAAGAGACAGTCAGATAGATAAATGTGAATAGACCCATTTAGATCGATTGATCGATCGATAGATAGATAAATCTGAACAGACTCATTAGATAGATAGATAGATAGATAGATCTGAACAGACCCACTTAGATCGATTGATCGATCGATAGATAGATAAATCTGAACAGACTCATTAGATAGATAGATAGATAGATAGAGATAGATCTGAACAGACCCACTTAGATAGATTGATCGATCGATAGATAGATAAATCTGAACAGACTCATTAGATAGATAGATAGATAGATAGATAGATAGATAGATAGACAGACAGATAGATAGATCTGAACAAACTAGGTTAGGTAGATCTGAGCAGACTGCGATATATATATATATATATATATATATATATATATATATATATATATATATATATATATATATATATAGAGAGAGAGAGAGAGAGAGAGAGAGAGAGGATAGATAGATATGAACAGATTGCGATAGATAGATAGATACATACATACATACATACATAGACATGAACAGACTAGGATAGATAGATATAAACAGATTGCGATAGATAGATAGGTAGATATGAACAGACTAGGATAGATAGATAGATATGAACAGATTGCGCTAGATAGATAGATAGATAGATAGATAGATAGACAGATATGAACAGACTAGGATAGGTAGATCTAAACAGATTGCGATTGATAGACAGATAGATGTTAATAGTAATAATATTAAGCGTTTCTTTATAAGGAAGCAAATGATATTAATTGACCGAGCAGCCAGTGCTATTGTCGGTTGAAATTCATAAAATCTTTTTATGTAAACAACTTTTCCGAAAACTGTTTTCTCAAGTTCGTAGCTTTTATTTCTCTTTCCAGTATTGATGGGGGGGGGGGTTCCTTCCTAACCCTTTGTTCGTAGTTGTGCAGAAAGTAAACATCTTGTTTATGTCATTATTTTCTTTTCGTGTTACATGTGCCATCCATTTTAGTTGTAGTTACTATTGAATGTCCTCAAGTGACGTGGTTTCTATTATTTGGTAAAGTTCTTTCTGATTCTGTAGCGAGAGTTCACGAGGTTGAAAAAAAAAGAATGGTCCTCGTTAACACCTACAGGGTTCAATTGGTGTGAGCGTTATATAATCATTGACCTGAGAAAGTGGTTGATTTTAGTGGGCAGTTTAAAATTTATCAACGGGTTGGGTGACATACATGGCATTTAAACTGATCCTGGTAAAAAAATACCATAATTCCCCATGTATAATACGCCTTCATCCATAACACGCACACCTAAAATGGTGCTGAAAATGTGGGAAAATGCTTATACTCACGCATAATACGCACCCCTTGTTTGGTAATGAAACCCCTATAAATTGTACCTCTCCAATTTAATAAAGGCTATCATTTCCTACTCTTATTTAAAAAAAATGGTTTTAAACATAGAATAATATTATTCTAATTTCGTTTTATGATAATTCTTATTTTACTTTACGACAATTTTTTTCAAGATTTTTTTGTACCTGTGCAAAATACGCACCCTTGATTTTGATAAATATTTTTAGAAAAAATGCGTATTTTACACGGGGAATTACGGTAAAACTTATTATATAATATACTAAATTTAACACAATCAACTTAATCATACGCAGTAACTTTTCTCAGTCTACTCGTGTTTTGCAAGAGACACCCACTCATTATCAATACACTGGTCTCGAGAGAAAACCTAGATTCGTTTGGGATGTGGTATAAGATATATAAATAGAGAGATAGATAAATAGATAGATAAGAACAGACTGAGATAGATAGATTGATAAGAAAGAACTGAGATAGGTAGATAAAAACAGACTAAAATAGATAGATAGATATGAACCGACCTACAGATCTAAACAAACTTAGTGTAGATAGATCGATATACCGGGTGTAACAGCAAAATTATCCAAATCGTATAACAGCAAAATTGTCCAAATATTAGATTAAGCTTTGAACCCATGTATATTAGAAATGATTAAAGATATATTACTGGAATTCTCAGAGGTTTTTATAACACTATTGGACCCTACTTTGAAAAATATGAATGTATTTAGCTCCAAGTTGAAATGATGATCCCTCTTACCTTCTCATCTTTAACTAACTTTACCTTAGGTTAAAGTATATTCATATCCTGCTAAATCTTAATACATATATCTAAGATACTCTACATATAAATATGTTTCTCTGAATATAATTAATAATCATTTAATTCAAATTCTTTAGGCATTTTAATTAAAATTTCTTGGTTAATTATATAGAAAGCTCATGAAAGTTTTTTCGCCAATTTCGAAATCTTTAAAAATGTTCTCTCTTAATATTATTTACAAATAATTTGTTGAATGAAATATGTCAGAATTGAATATTTGGCCATTGACAGAAACAGACGGGATTGTTTCAGATTCATAATGAACTAACAACAGCTTAAGCCCTTCCACCATCCTCAAATGACATACTGTGTTCAGAATAGGTCAACACTTTTCCTACTCTCTAAAGAAAATAGCAATATCATTAGTTTTTTTAACCCGGAATCTTTTTTTCCATTTCATTTGTGATTTGTTTGTAGGTCTTGAAGATTGAGAGCTGCTGTTTTTTTAGAGCTCTCATGAAATAAAAATTATTACCTATGGGATTTTAAGTGTTTGATATTCTTTAATTAAATTTTTTAACATAGAGATCTCCCTGGATCTATATCCTCCTGGAAATTTCATACGGATTACTATATTGTATCATTACTATATATATATATATATATATATTTCGAAAAATATATATATTATATATATATATATATATATATATATATATATATATATATATATTTCGAAAAATATGTCCAAATCGCTACACAATATATATATTAAATTATATATATATATATATATATATATATATATATATATATATATATATATAATTTATTTTAGGATATTACACCGAAAACATGGGAAAATCGCTACATAACTGCAGTTGTGTTTGGATACGCATCGAAAAACGACTGCAATTGTGTAGCGATTTGGACATATTTTTCGAAGTAATACCTTACCTACTTTGTATTGGGCCCTCTTTTAAATTAAATACTACGTTGGAATTGTACTCTATTCGTTCTCATCTTACCTGTATATATATATATATATATATATATATATATATATATATATATATATATATATATAGCATAATGAGAAGCTTTCTTGATATGTATATAATATGGAGAAAACAACTGAAAAGTTGCAAATTAAAAAAAAATTGAATGTTTTATATATATATGTTTTATGAATATATATATGAGAGAGAGAGAGAGAGAGAGAGTGAGAGAGCGAGAGGGAGATGAACATACCGATAGATTTGAATAAACTAAAAAGTATATATATATATATATATATATATATATATATATATATATATATATATATATATATATAAATTTATATATATATATAAATATATATATATATATATATAGAGAGAGAGAGAGAGAGATGTGTAGATTAAATAAGGGAAAATAAACAATGGTAAATAGATACCAACAAACAAGCACCGATATAGATTTATGCAGATTGGTATAAGTAGATTAAGAAAATAAAGATGCAGCAGACAGTGGTATATAGCCGAGTAGGTAGGTAGATAGGAAAAATTGGAAAATTATTTAAGTTTCCTTACTCATAAAAAAAAAAGATTGTTGCGCTTGATAGTGAGTTGAATTTGCCATTATTAATTCATTTATTTTTATTTTTCTGCACAGGACGTTCCACTAAAAAGAAAAAAAAAAGAAAAAAACTGCTTTTAAATTATGGAGACATAGAATTATGGCATACTTTTGTCCAGTAGAATTTCTGTCCAACAAATTGAATTTGCTTTAATATTACAGATAAATATTTACAACGTTAATGTTTTTGCGTTTCTTTGGAAGATTGTAAAATCAAATTAATATTAACAGCAGACATTAAAAGTCTCTAATATCTATTTTTCTCTAGTAATGTTCCATTTGATACCAAGGCGTTGCCGGGTTTATAGCTAGTGTACTCCTTTTTAATTTGTATCTCTCTGTGTGCTTTTAGAAGGTCAATGACAATGGCAAAATTAACCGCTAACACACGGAAACATTCAACATCCATTGAACGAATGTTAGTGTTACTGACGGATACCATCTATATAGTCTTTTCTTAAACCGTTTTTCAGGAAAATTATATCTGTCTATATATCCGAGATGAGGAATCATGATTATTTACATTATTTACATTATTCGGACTGTTATCCTCATCTTCATTGCCATATTCACAATGTTTCGGCCGTTGTACACTCCAGCCTTCTTCAGATGATTGGAATTTCGAACCGAACACATTATTTCGTCCAGCAGGGTAGATTGTTTTAGTTCCACGTGCCATGCCTCTTCCGAATGTTTCAGTTATTTCCCTTTAACTCAACTCTCCAACTTTTTTGGTTTACCACTACTTCAGCCTGGTATCGAACTCACAACTCTTTTTGGGTCTGGTCACTGGATCTAACCAATGTCTTCATTCACTGTGCCATATGTTCGGTGAGCGAGGATAACAGTCCGAATAATGTAAGAAAGAAAAATTATACTTCTGTAGTCCACTAAATGTTATAGATCTTTCTAATATTTTTTAAAGTTTCTTAGCAAACCTTTGTTTTTTGGTAGCATGAAAAGTTGACTTGATTTGTATCCTTATTTTATCTCCTAAATTTTATCTCTTAGATGTGCAACCCGTTTTTATTGTTACTGCTGCTAGAAGTCTTCAAATGGTGTGTGTCTTCAAATGGTGTGTGTTTTCAAATGGTGTGTGTCTTTAAATGGTGTGTGTCTTCTTATAATTGCTGAAACTTCCGGACGAGTGGACTGAACAGTTACAAAAACGGTTCGTCTACGAAACTCCGGAGTTGAGGTGGTGGATATAACATCAATCATCTGGCAAATTTTATTTATATTAATCTTATACATAATACGCTAGATTTAGTTGTGTAACTCTACCGAGTGAAGATAGCTCTGGCTGACACCTAATCAGTTGTGTTTCAATCCTGGCTTGAGGCATTCGGATGTCTAGTCACACTGAGGAACTGTGATACAGCGAAACAGTACTGTCTGTGAATGAAATAATTTAGCTCTTGAAAATACACTTCAATTGAGCACTGTTGAGTGATAAGCTAATTCTGTAACCAACAGCCACCTGCACTAATGCAAAGCTCTTCAGTAAAATGAATGGAGCACTTTGGCTGATTGGCATTTGTATACATTTGCAAAAACAATACGCTAGATTTACTTGTGTAACTCTAACGAGTGAAGATAGCTCTGGCTGACACCTAATCAGTTGTGTTTCAATCCTGACTTGGGGCATTCGGATGTCTAGTCGCACTGAGGAGCTGTGATACAGCGAAACAGTACTGTCTGTGAATGACATATATATATATATATATATATATATATATATATATATATATATATATATATATATATATCTAGAGAGAGAGAGAGATAGAAAGAGAGAGAGAGAGGGGGATTTCATATATATATATATTTTTATATATATATGTGAACAGTACCAGATATATATATATATATATATATATATATACATATATATATATATGGACATCACATAGTTAGATTGATAGATAAATAAGGATAAATATATATATGAACAATATTAGATAGATCGATAGGTAGATATGAACAGTATCCGATAGATAGATAGATAGATACGAACAGCATGAAACAGATAGATATGAACAGTATCATATATATATATATATATATATATATATATATATATATATATATATACACACTCAAAAATCCTTCCGTATTCATTAATGGTACGGCATTAAAAATTCTTGAGGCGTTCACATATCTTGGATCAACAGTCTCTTCGGATGGAAAAATGGACAGAGAAATCCAATCCAGAATAACCAAAGCCAGCACACCATTCGGTAATCTTAAACATAGGTTTTGGAACACCAAAGACGTGTCTCTCAGAATAAAGATCGACGTATACAGATCAGTCGTTCTCTCAACCCTTCTCTATGGGGCTGAAACTTTGACCCTGTACCGCAAGAACATAAGTCAACTTAACGCCTTTCACATGCGCTGTCTTCGTGCCATATGTGAAATAAAATGGGATGACAGGGTCAAGAATAGTGCAATACTGAAGAAATATAACAACATAACAGACATTGAAACCATTCTAGCAAAGATTCAACTTAGGTGGGCTTGTAATGTTGTGTGAATGGATGAATCTAGGCTTTCAAAAAAGGTTCTGTATGGACAACTACCAAACTCCAAGTGTTTAGTTGGACCTCCACTCTTATGCTACAAAGACAAATTGAAAGACAACTTGAAAGACAACTTGAAACGTCTCAAGTTCGATCTGAAAACCTGGGAAGCCCAAGCATCAAACCGAAAGGAGTGGCGTAAGACATGTTTCATTAAGTTAAAGGGTTTTGAAGACAGTAGACTGAAGCACCGTGATCAGCTTCGTCAGCCTGTGAAGCAGAGAGGTCATCAAAATCCTGCTTTAACAAATTTCATCTGTCATTGCGGCTTTGTCGCCAGCAGCAAGGGTGGGATAGTATCACACTTAAGAAAGCACAAATGAAATATGTCTTTCCCTTACCTGATTTTCTCCACAATAGCCCCTGCTAGCATGCATAAGTGTAAAACAAAAGGCACCATCAAATGCTGACTCTCATTTATCGTTCACGATAGGAGAGTCCACCATATATACACCAACATGAACATGCTTATATGCATCGACAGAGATATATATATATATATATATATATATATATATATATATATATATATATATATATGAACAATATGAAATGGATAGATAGAGATGAACAGCATTCAATAAATCCATAGATACGAACCAATCAGACAGACAGTCAAACAAACAGACAGGCAGATAGATAGATAGATAGATAGATAGATAGATAGATAGATAGATAGATAGATAACGCTGATAGATAAATATGAACAAAATGAGATAAATTTGAATGGACTATGGTAGATAACAGAAACCGATTGAGAAAGATCTGAAGAATTTTGGATCGATGAGCATCTAGTAACACATCTAGACAGGTTAATCGATCTCCAAAGAGAAGAAAAAAGCCAAGTGAGTGAAAATAGAGGTAAAAGAAAGGACTGTCAAAAGAGACACAGAAAGGTAGGAAAATAAAAGGAAAGAAAGAACCAATGTCAGTTAGAAAATGGATGGAAAGGAAGAAAGATATAAATGAAAGAAAGAGAGAAAACCGGAAGTTTGGTAGAAAAATAGAAAGAAAGAAAGAAAGAGAGAATGAAAGGAAGGAAGGAAGGAAGGTGGGCAAGAAGTAGGCAAGAGAAAATGGTTGAAAGAAAGATATAATAGAAATGAATGAATAAAGGATAAATAAAAGAAAGACTAAAACGCTGAAAGTAACGCGGGAAAAGGCAGAAAGAAAGAAAAACAAGAAAAAGACGGAAAAAATAAAACAGAAAAAGAGAAAGAAAGAAAGAAAGAAAGATAGAAAAAAGAGAAGGAAACAAAGAAAGTAAAAAAAGACAAAAAGGATGAAAGACAGAAAGTAAGGAAAAAAGAATGAAAGAGTGAGAGAGAGACAGAGAGAGGGAGAGAGAGAGAAAGGTAGAAAGTAAGACAGAAAAGAAAAGAAAGGCAAAAAATAAGATAGAAAAAGGAAAGAAAGAGAATAAAAAATAAAACAGAGAGAACGAAAAATCGTAAAGAAAGTCAAAAAGATTAGAAAAAGTATGAAGAAAACTTTTATTGTAATGAGTTCTGTTCTTACCAAGCACCCTAACACTTTTGGCCTTGTACCAGACAAAGACGAGTAAATATGTTGCCGGCTCGCTGTGGACCAGTGGTTAGCAAGTACATCCACTTGGCCATTACAATTGTAGTGAGCTTACTGGATATGCCACTTTTCTTTTTTTTCAATTACGGCTCTCCACACATTCCTTTTCTCATTAGCTGTGGGAAGTGTAGTGGGGTTGGTTTCCTGTTGCCTTCTCCAATGTCTTCAATTCAGATTTTTCTCTTTCTCTTAGACTCGTTGCCACCAAACACTAGAGAGCTCAGTCTACCATACTATTTAACCCATATCTGAGGGCATTTATATACTGGAGAGTTTTTCTTTTGATGGCTTTACCCACCAATGGTTAACAAACAGTTGATCTGCTGGCTTTACTACTGTAGTGAGTTCACTTTCTGTCTATATGACCTTTCACCATATTAATCTGAACTTAAAAAATTATATATATATATATATATATATATATATATATATATATATAGATGGCCACTCGTATTCGAGGATACCCGTCTACTAGGGTGGTTAACGATCCCTACTACAGAGCCCACCTATGGTTTATACTGCAATTATACTAAGCAGACCTTAGTTACAGTTTCTGGGAAAGAGCGTGTTATCTAGCGTGATCAACAATTTGAACAAGGCCAGCACGCTCAATCCCTCGGCCACGATGACTTTTGTCTTCTTGCTAGCTCAGCTATCGACGGCTCCCAACGTTTCCGTTTGCCCAATTTCGCTCACAATGCTTGGGTTAACTCGTCGTATGAATTCAGGCACTTTCTAAAGTTGCCGCACGCTGGGATTGACTCCTCCATATCAATACATTCAGGAAGTCTCCTTCCTGACAAATCAACCATGGTGAGAATTGAAACCGAGTCTCATGGTCAGAATGCGAACTTTCTAAACACTTAGCATATCTTCATTCAAACATATTTCATTGAATCATATAGATACAAGTAGGGTATAAGTTCTATTGCATATCGAACAACACATTTCTGTCAAATTTCAAAAAAATACCAACATACCACACCACGAGAATAATAAACAAAAACTGATTAGAGAAGTGGAAAGGATCAGTATAAAAATAAATAAAATATGTCTATATTATTCAATGAAACACGTTTGAATATATATATATATTTAAAGACATTTATAATATGTTTAACATTCTTTTTATAGATACAAGTATTTAAGCAAATGCTCTGTTTTATAATAAACAGTATTAAATAACATTTACCGGTCTGAATGCCCGAGAAATTTTCATAGAAAATTTTTGTTCTCCGACAGGAATCGAGCCTGTATCCTATACGGAACTCATCATTTCGCGTGATGTGCCTTAACCGTTCGGCCACAGAGAAGCGTCTGGTTAGCAAGGTCGATTTTACTATCTTTAAACTTAAATCTTCCATGAATCTCTTCTATTCATATCTGCTGTAGCGTATCAAGTTTTTGCCTTTTATCAGCATGGCTGATGCTAGCCTCCAGGTGAGTGACTCATTGCATCTTCTCAGGGATTACGCTTTCCGCTGATATGAAGTGGAAATATTATATTGAATCAATTGTTAGGTCTACTGCTAGGAAAATTAGTTCACTGTGTTGTGTTAGACAATTTTTAACGCTTTAACCAACTTGGCCACGAAGAGCAGTCGGTCAGGCGAGGCCATATGTTTCTGACTTTAGGCGAAATGTCTCTCGTCATAGACTTCTCGAAGTTTTTCATGTCGGCACTGTTTCGTATCCAAACGTAAACAAAACTGTGCCGGGATTAATGGTAGCTACCTCTGCCCAGAAGGACGCAGGTTCAAATTCTGACGGAGAGAGCAAATTTTCGTTTAGTAATATTTCTTCAATATTCAGACCGGCAGACGAAAATATATTTTTTTAATAAATAAACAGAGCGTCTTCTCAGATACGAGTATCCACAAAAATATCGTTTAAAACATCTGGCGGATTAATAAAAAATCCTTTCTAAAATATTACGATATTTATGACAGTCGGGTTACGGTGCAAAAATAGTCATAGAAAGTTAAAATAAAGGACAAGTACTTTCGATTTTTCTAGTAGCGACAACGTTTTATTCATCAGATAGAAGTCATAAGAGCCTATTCTTGTGCATAATTTACTGCGGTTCTATTATTTGTCTAATATACACGTGTGTCAGATTTCAGTTCAATTAATCCTGTAAAGTGTGGACACACACAGACACAGACACAGTCTCTCTCTTTGTGTCAGCCCCACAGCCACAGGCACACACTAACACACACTGTCTCTCGTCTTTATATAAGTAATTACAGTATTTTCTCGAGTTTCTGGACTATGATTATCCGAATGTAAAACGAAGAGAAAAACTGAAATCATCCAAACATTCCTCAGTTGTCTGAACTAAACCGATTTCAATATTTCATCCGAGAAAAGTGTTTCAATGATTTAGAAAATCAGACTCAGCGTTAGATAAAAAAAAAAAACGGTGATAAAATCATATTAATTAATACTTGTAAATTTCCTTATTGTTTCTGTCTGAATTTCTGGGATGAGGAGTTATCAATATTTACATTCGGACTAGACGCTAGGTTTACGGCCACATACTGTTCAAACACCATTTGCCGTACAATCAGCGATGTTAAGCAACGCCGAGCCTGGTCAGTAGCTAGATGGGTGACCGCTTGGGAATACCAGGTGCATTAAGCTTGGATGTACCAGTAGTGTAATGGATTGTAATCGTAATTGTTAAGCAGAGAGCCGAGTTCCAATTCCTGTTGCTTTCATTGTATTCGCTTTTTGGAAAGTTATGAATCCACCTCTTCCCCCTGCAGCTATGGGTTAATTAGTAATACTTGTATCACTAAACATTATTATCTAAAAAAAATATTCTGACAATCTAAAACTATTTTCTGGCTAAAGCTGCAAAGAGTCGATAAGCCGTAGAGAACGAATCAATCAATCGATCGATCGGGTTTGACGGTGCTTACGTTCGGTGATCGAACAAGATCCAGTGTTTTCAATGAAAGACGCGAAGGGACAAAATGGATGTGGAAGGGAAAAAATGGTAGGCGTATTTTTTTTTTCTTTTACAGGTATGTCTATTTTTTTTTCATATAGAAATTACGCTTGATTGGATTGTACTAAATACCCCATCATCTCTCATCCCTACCCCCAAACACCGAACGTGACTCTTGCTCCTCCAACCCTACCATTTTTCACCCATCCCCTTACCTGTTACTTCCTTTCTTCCGCCTCTTCGTTTCTGCTTCTTTTTTTACTTCTACTTCTCCTCCTCCTCCTCCAATTCCCAATTCCACCCTCTCCCATATTTTATGCATATTTTATATGTATATTTTTTTTATTATTTTTTTTAATTTATTTTTAGTTTTATCCACCCCCACACTTTTCTCCCCATCTGTTTTTTTCTTATCTTTTTTTTTGTTTTAACTCTCTCTCTCTCATTAGTGTTTCTTTTTCATCACCCCCCTGTTACCGGCACCGTGATCGTTCTCAACTTTTCACGCACTCCCTCCTCTCTAATCACTATTCACTCTTTCACGCCCTCTCTCTTCAAACTCTTTTCTTTCTTTTTACGTCGCTGTCAACTCACTCTGAACTCTTTGCACTTATTTTATCCACAAATCATCACATGTTAAAAAGAAAAATGCTTCATCAACCAATGACAATTTTGATTTCTTATACTGATGTAAAAGTCGAAACTACAGCATTTCTTTGCGAAAATATTTCATCATATATGCACGGTATCTCTGTGTTACTAGCAACTCCATGGTTTATTGATATATAAAATAAACAGCTATTGAAATCTAAAGGGTTATTATCTGAATGATGGAAACGTCTATTTGCGCAATTAGGACGAAAGTCGTTTCGTTCTGCGCAGCTGTAAACAAAAATCCAGCGTTTGTATAAATTCCCTTGAATTTCAATGCCTGAAATTGATAGGCAAGTTGCGAATTTAAGTCTTTATAAACGGGATCACAAGGCTGATTTGAGAGATCAAGAGAAAAGACTAAGAAATCCAGATCTTGCAAAAATACATAAAAAACACTGAAAATTGCAAGTGCGAGTGCCACTCAAGTATAAAGAATTTTATCGAAGATCTTGAACAATTTCGATGCAGCTTTGATAAGTGAACACTTCGGACATAACCTCGCTAATCCGTGAGCTTATTTTTTATGTTGATCCAGTTTGCATTAGGTTCAGTATCAAGTCAGCTTTTTTTTAGGTTGAATCAAATTTATATTAGGTTCAGTATCAAGTCAGTTTATTTTTTATGTTGGATCAAATTTATTTTAGGTTCAGTATCAAGTGAGCTTATTATTTATGTTGATCAAATTTGTTTTAGGTTCAGTATCAAGTGAGCTTATATTTTGTTGATCAAACTTGCATTAGGTTCAGTATCAAGTAAGCTCATTTTTTTTTATCTTGGATCAAATTTGCATTAGATTCAGTATCAAGTGTGCTTATTTTTTATGTTGATCAAATTTGTTTTAGGTTCAGTATCAAGTGAGCTTATTTTTTAAGATGAATCAATTTTTTCTTAGGTTCAGGATGAAGAGAGCTTATTTTTTTATGTTGTATCAATTTTATATTAGGTTCAGTATAAAATGAGTTTATTTTTTATGTTTGATCAAATTTGAATTAGGTGAGCAATAGACTTTCATTTATTTCGCGAGATAATGATAGCGCCCTCTTTGGTCTAAAATTGTCCTTTTACGAGCAGCGTTTGGACTGGCTCAACAGACCAATCCTTGCATGCCACTCTCTTCTGCAAGTGTGACAGAAGAAGCTGGAATGCGAAATGGAGATCTGATATTTCTCTCTCTACTCCCTTCGTTCTCTTCGTATCTCCAAAAATTGGTTTCGCTTTTCCCCAGCTTCCTACATGAACAGCGTAGTACCAACCGCAGCCAGAATCGGTGACTGTGCATTTCAAGTCACTTTTACAAATCTCCTTGAAATGGCGTGCGAGACGGCCTACCGGACGATGTTCCGTGATCAGCTTACCATATATGATGTCTTTTGGTATATGGCCGTCATTCATACGATGTACGAGGGTCATTCAATAAATAAGGTGAATTTTTCGGTATAAGGACTTCTAATACAGATAGAAGCTTACTCTTTTTTATTTTTTTTTGTTTTACTTCTTTTTCACATGGATTTAATTTATTTTGTAGATTAAAAAAAAACTTTGAGAGTTTTGGCGATTAACAAAGATGGCCGACCAAGAAGCATGCTCCAGGATTGAACAGCGCTCAGTTATCAAGTTTTGGTTGCTGAAGGGTGCAACTACGTTGAAAAAACAAAACAAAAGTAAGCTTCTATCTGTATTAGAAGTCCTTATACCGAAAAATTCACCTTATTTATTGAATGACCCTCGTATGTAACCCAACCATCGAAGACGACGTTGACAAAGAAGAAGATGCGTGCTCCAGGTGTCTGTTTGCTCCAGCACAACAGTGTTGGTAACTTTGTCTCTCCATGTGATGCCGAGGATGCGTCGTAGGCAGCGGAGATGGAGGCTTTCCACGCGGTTTTCTTGCTTGACGCATGTTGTCCAGGTTACGCTGCCATACAGCGGAGTACTAAGTACAGATGCCCGGAATACCTTTAGTTTGGTGCGCAAGGTCAGCCGACTGTTGTTCCACACTCTCTTGCTCAGTTTGGCTATCGCTGCTGCGATGCATTTGTCGATTTCCCTGTCAAGTGATAGGTTGTTGTAGATAGTAGAGTTCAGATATGGGAAGTGATCTGTGAGATCAAAACAACGTCATCGATGCTGATTGATGGAGAGGCAGAAATATCTTAACCCATGACATTTGTCTTTTTATGTTAATAGTCAGCCCGAATTGCTTACAAGCAAGGTTGAACTGACTAATCAGCTTTTGAAGTTTGCCTTCGGTGTGCGTGGTCAGAGCTGCGCCATCAGCAAAGAGCATTCCTCTGAGGAGTACTGTATGCACTTTGCTAGCAGACGGGTGAAGTTGAATAATTTACCATTGATTCTTCTTCGGACTGTCTGAACGTAAAGCTCAATAACATCGAAAAGAAGATGCCAAACTGTTTGGCTTTTTATTAGTGGTATTAGGTTGATTCATAAATAATTTCAGTTTTTAGGAATTAATTAATACGAATGGATAATCCTAATCATACATGACAGTTAAGAATAAAGCCTTACGGCCATATCACATCGATTACCGAAGTTAAGCAACGTTGAAACTGGTCAGTACCTAGATGGGTGACCGCCTCGGAATATCAAGTACTGTAGACTTGGATGAAAAAAAAATGAGGAAAAGACAGCCGAAATTCCTTGGCTAGACAATGAGGAAAGAGGGCTTCTTTTTAAATCGGAATTTCCTCAAGCAAGGTAGTAATGCCAGTAAAACACAAGGAGTTACGGGGTGTGGAAGAATTAGGAACAGAAACATTAATAATGAGCGGAAAGAGAAAAGAGCAATCAGGTGGGCAGTAGATAGCGATTGACATTGCATTTAAATTTTTGTAGATTAAAACTGGCTGGAAAGAATGGAGCCGGAAGAGAGCTCCACAAGCGAGAAGTGCGAGAGAAGAAACTGTTAGCATAGAACTTACGGCTACATATAGCCAGCTCAGCTCCAAATTGACGAGATCTCGACGCCAGTTCTAGTGCTGCATTTATAAAGTCTAGGTACAATAGCGATGAACCCATCCGAACAATTACCATGAAAGTATTCATGGAAAAGACACAGAGAGGAAACCTTAAGCCGGTGAGAAAGTAACTGGAGCTGAGCCACCAGATCGGGACCAATAATGTTGCAGATTCTTCTTTGGATCATATGACGGAGCTCAAAGTAAATAGCAGGGGCAGCGGACCATATGTAGCAACAATATTTTAAGCATGGACGAATGGTAGACATATAGATATGTAAGATAGATTCTGGAGAGAAACATTGTCTCTCCCGACATAGTGAACCGAGTTTCTTAGCAGCTGACCAAACTTAGAAAACCTAACCCTCGCGGGGCATATTGAGGGTAAGAGAGACAGGGGAAGGCAGCGAGACACTTACCTGACGAACTTGCGTGAAAGGATGGTGGAACGGGGTGCAGGGGCCTTAGCAAAGAGAGAAAAACTGTTAAGAGACATACGAGATAGAAAGTTGTGGAGAGTCATGACCGCTTATTTCCTGAAGATGACGCGGCACAATATAGGTTTTATTATCCTGTGAGTTATATGATTTGATAGCTATCTTGCTTATAGATTAATTCGATCTTATTCCTATAACTTACATCTGAATGGTGTCGGTGTTCGTACAATATCGATTAACTAAGCAGAACTTAGGCATGGCACAGGGCCGAAAGTAAGGATCGAACTCACTACTCATCCGTAATTCAGCTTGCGAGACATGCAGGCTAACCACGATCGCCCATGTCCTGAAGGGAACCGGTATACAGAAAAAGATAACAATCTGATCGCCGTGCAAAAAGATGCTCATAGCAAGTTAAAATAAAGGGCAGGTAATTACGATTGCTATGGTAGTGATATCTATTTATTTGTCAGACAGATATTCACGGCGCTTATTTTTGTCGGTAACAATTTAGCGCCATTTTGTTTCTGCTTAACGCACTCCGGGGAACATAAAGCCTGCGCGCGTCAAATTCCAGTACAATATATCCTTTAATTTTACTGACGCAAGCGCTCACGCGCGCACACATACACACAGACAGACAGAGAAACATAAAACTTCTCTATATAAAAGATTATATATTTCATATTTTTCTTGGTTGACTTTTAAAAATGCTTGAATTCAGTTCGTAAACAAATCTATGTATTCGCTTGAATTGCTTTACAAATGTCACACAAAACATCTGCTTTCCTGACTTGACAACCTGAGGAGGGAACAAAAAAAAATGATGACATTTAAAACAAACAAACAAAAAAAATAATTGTAAACGTTTTTTTTTATTTTTGCTCGAAATCAACGACAGCATTTCTGATGACTGCCTTCAAATTCTATCGATCACTCTCCTGATTGTGAAGGATTTTTTTGTTGCTTTATTTAATGATAAAGACACAATAAGAAATAAATACTCAGAAGAACGGGAAAACAATATCTACATTTTTATATATCAAGAAAAATTTTAACAAAATCAATGACAAAGTGGAATTTTTTTTCATGTTACGAGTTTCCTCCTATAGGACTTCATCGGACTAAAGTGATGTTTACGTTGATGTGATTACACATACGCACAAAGCCAGCCTCCCCTTCATAGATGTTCCCCAGAATATAATGAGAAATTACAAATGACATATATAAACATAAAAAATGGTCATGATGTCATCTTACCAAATTTAACATTAAGCATTGTCCACCATTCCTTAAGTAACGCATTTTTAAAAAAAATCATTTCACCCTAAACAAGGCAATAAAGTCACCAAGGCGCAAAGGGTTACTGAATGTGATAGAATACAAGACAGAAAACGTTAAAGAGAGAGAACAATAAAAGATCAGGGAGTGAGAAGATAGACATCTAGTTACATGTAGGTATTTCAACTGTAAAACGATGAGACCTTATTGGCAATCTAGTACTGCGCTTCCGAAAGTCGAATCTCTAAAGAGGAATGCTCATCAGAACATTTATCATTAAAATATTTATAGAAAAAGTACAGGGAGAGTACGTGGCAGCTGTGAGCAAATCGTCCCTTATTCATTGTAATTTTTTTAATCATTCCTCCCGAGCAAGGCAATAAAGCCACTAAGACGCGAGGTATACTGAGTGTGAGAGAATATGTGAAACATAAAAACATTATTAAAGAGAAAGAACATTAAAAGAACAGGGAGTGAGAAGAAACAATACAACGATTGACATTGTATTTAAATTTTTGAAGATTAATGTTGACTGGAAAGCAAGAGGCTGGAAAAGAGTTCCGTAAGCGAGAAGTGCGTGGGATGGGGAAGAAACTGTAAGCATAAAACTTGCGGTTACATCTAGCCATTTCAACTGTAAAACGATGAGACCTAGTACTGCACTTAAATCCATAAAGTCGATGTATGAATGACGAAAACGATTTTATTAATGACTAGTTTTAACCGGAGAAAATTTCACGGTTTTCCTATTTGAAATTCCTGATGAATCTTAATTTTTCAATTAATAATTGAATAAAGCGCATGGCGAGTTCTACGACAATAAAATACCCGTAGAATATCCCCCTATCGTACCATTAAATGTTTAAGCTTAACAACTTTAACAAAATATTGCAATAACAATTATAGATATGAATGTTGCTCGTTATTTCAAGAAGTGGGTACAAATGAAAAGATTTGAAATTGACAACTTTTTCCATTTCACTTCTATTTCCCTTCTTTCTTTCATCTTCTCAATGAAACCAAGTAGCGTCTTTAATAAGTCTTTTGTTTTCTCACGTGATCAAAACGGAATAGTCCATTATTTATGAGATATTGGCAGGAGATGTTAAACACTTGTTTCTTTCTGTTTCTTTTTTTTCTTTCACTGAAACCAAGTAGCGTTCCTAATAAGTCTTTTGTCTCACCACGCTATCAAAATGAAATAGTTCATTATTTATGAGGTATCCGCAGGGCGAAACGGTCGTGCGAACTAATGAGGTATTGGTAGGAGATGTTAAACAATTGTTTTTTTTCTTTCTGTTTCCTATCTTTCTTTCACCGAAACCAAGTAGCGTCTTTGATAAGTTTTTTGTTTTTACACGCGATCAAAACGGAATAGTCCATTATTAATTAGGTATTGGCAGGAGATGTTAAACAATTGCTTGTTTCTTTCTGTTTCCTTTCTTTCTTTCTCTGAAACCAAGTAGCGTCTTTGATAAGTCTTGTGTTTTCTCACGCGATCAAAACGGAATAGTTTATTATTTATGAGGTATTGGTAGGAGTTGTTAAACAATTGTTTGTTTGTTTCTTTTTCTTTCTTTCTTTCTTTCACTGAAACCAAGTAGCGTCTTTGATAAGTCTTGTGTTTTCTCTCGCGATCAAAACGGAATAGTCCATTATTTATCTCGTATCGGCAGGAGTTGTTAAACAATTGTTTGTTTCTTTATTTTTCCTTTTTTTCTTTCACTGAAACCAAGTAGCGTCCCTGAACAGTCTTTTGTCTCGCCACGCTATCAAAACGGATTAGTTCATTATTTATGAGGTATCGGCAGGACGAAACGGCCGTGCGAACTAACGAAGAGAGGGATGTGCACAATTACTATATGACTTGAATTACTTAATTTCTCTATATCTGTTTGGACATTGACTTCACTGTGGAGAGTTGGGTCCCTGCTTCGTTTCCGCATATATTTTTGCCATGTCAGTCTATGCATTACATTAACCATTAGAATGAATGACAGTCTTGACGTATTTGTTTCATAAATCCTCCTCGGCATATTGACTTAGATTTGCCCAAGACAAGCCGCCCATGAATGAATATCTTTCTGCGACTTTCAACCCAGGTAAGTCTACCATTCGTCCATGCTTAGAATATTGCTGCCACATATGGTCCAGTGATCCTACTATTTACCTTGGGCTTCTTGATAAGATCCAAAGAAGAATAAGCAATATTATCGGTCCTGATCTGACGGCTCGGCTTCAGTCACCCGTCGCCGTAAGGTTGCATCTGTGTGTCTTTTTCTTTTATAAATATGTTTATTGTCATTGTTCGGATGAGCTCTTCGCTTTGGTACCAGTGGATCAGTGATTGTGGTTAGCTAAGTTTAATGTTAAGACAGAAGACCATTTTTCCCCATTTCTCATTTTGACCTTGTGCCACATTTTTTATTGTTATACGAATAAATACTGCACTTCGATTTGGTACCTAGACTTTATGAATTTAAGAGCAATACCAGACCGGAATCGAGATTTCATCAGCCCTAAGTTTTAAGCAAAGTTTCTTTTCTTGCAGTTTTCACTTGAGGAATTCCCTTCCGACTCCGTCCTTTCCAACTTTAATCTGCAAAAATTTAAATGCAATGTCAAACGCTCTCCACTGTCCTCCTGATTACTGTTTTCTTTATCTGCTTATCATTAATGTTTCTGTTCCTAATTCTTCCACACCCTGTAACTCCTTGCGTTTTAGTGGCTTTACTGCCTTGCTTTTGGGGTGATACCGATTTTTAAAAAAAGATATGCGAAGGGAACTGGTCAGCCGAACAGGATGCACACCGACTCAACGACCACGCCCGGTCATGTGATTGAGGATGATGATGACGATGATGATGAGGGTGACTCATTTACATAAACAATCATTCATTTTCTAATCTGTGACAAGTCATTTCAAGTTTCGGCCGTTAATGGGCCTCCGCAACTTGCAACAACTTGAGTTTTAACCCTTTATAATCTCACTCTGTACTGTTGGACACATTCATTCAGACAAACTCGTAAAATGATTGATCACGTCGCTCCACAACTTCCCGCCATTTGTTGCTCTAAATAACTTCAGACATTTTACCATCACGCTCTGTCCTTGTCCCGTCACCCAGCGACACAAACTTGTTAAATGATTGATCATTGCTCTCCACAACATCCTGTCTTTTGTTGCTCTGAATAACTTTAGACGCCTTACCGCCATTTAGTCATTGTTCTATCACAATAAATCACACAAACTTGTTAAGCAAGTTACTCGCTGTTCCCCACCCACTCGCTTCTCGCCTTCCGTACATCCTGTGAGTGTTGGTTTACGTCTATATCCCGTTGAAACACTTGTTAATGAAGTTAAGCAATGTCGAGCCTGGTTAGTACCTAGATGAGTGGCCGTTTGCAGAATACCAGGCGCAGTAAGATTGGATGTGCGGATGGTGTAATGGATATCGGTCCAGAATTGGGAATCGGAGAGCTGAGTTCCAATTCCAGTCGGGTTCGTTATATTCACTTACCCTTACGGAAGGGATCAATCCCCCACTTCTCCCCACTCCCCACTATAGGATAATTAGTAGAACTCGTATCAGTGAATCATTCTTATCTAAAAAAAATATTCTGACTGTCTAAAGATATTTACTGGCCTTAAGTAACCTGCAAAAGGTTGATAACCTGTAAAAAACAAATCAGTCAATGGATCCTTGTTCTATTTCAAGCGAACTCGAACGCCATTAACTAATTTCTTCCATCCTTCTCTGTTTCATAATAGCAATGTTTTCAATTCAAGCCTGATTTGAATTTGGCAGGGACCCACCCAAATTACCACCTGTCGTTCCCAGGGGGTCACTACATTAAATACCTATCAGCATCACTTCAATGTACAGTGTAACCCCGATATAAGAGAGTTGTCGGGAACGGAGAAGAAGTCTCTTATATCCGGGTTTCTCTTATATCCGGGTTTTATCTATTTTGTTTTATTAACACAGGCTCTAATTTGGGACCAGAGACAATCTCTCTTATATCCGAGTTTCTCTTATATCCGGGTCTCTTATATCCGGGTTACACTGTATCAGTATTATTTTTCATAACTGTTCGCAAAATGCAAACCCCAAACGTTACTCAAGGTAGAGGGTTACCAAATGGGGTGACTTTGCGGACGTAAGAATTTTAGTTTATGATGATATCTAGGCTTGACAACGGCTGACGCTAGACTTGAAGTGGTTAGAGCCGAGTTCGAATTCCAGTCGAATCCATTACATCCACTTACGTGCTAATACCCTTGCGAAAGGTATAAATCCTCCTCTTCTCTCCCCAGCTATGGGTAAATAACAGGACAGACCGGGTATGACAACTGGTCTACCGCAGAAAGAAATGGCAACCTACTGCGGGCAAAAAAATCTGCCTCGTCAGTCATGTATCGAAAGATACATGATCGCCTAAGCGTGTATCACGCATGGCACATAACTGACTGACTGACATATGCCAGGCTATGAGGATCCCCTTAGAAAACCCACCATGAAAATAAATACTATATGGAGGCCACTAATGACATTTTTTCTATCTCTTAATACTTTGCTTACTTTCTGCGCTACACAGTTAAACGTTTTGCTCCTGCTTGACTCTGACGTCCCCAGTGTGCAGCTCACACCTGAAACTTACCCTTTTGCTAACTCCCATTCATTTTGCCTTCTTACAGTTAGTCCTTTCTTCATGCTTTCTTTTATTACTTTGCCTAATAGTTCTTCCAGTTCTCTTTCACAGTCTGACTGTACTTTCTTTATATATACATGGTAGGGATAATGTATTATATAGTTTGATTGATTGATTTGTTATTTACGGCTTATCAACCCTTTGCAGATAATTTAAAGCCATAAATAATTTTAGATCATAAAAATGTTTTTTGGAGATAATAATGTTTTAGTGATACATGTCTTACTAATTAACCCATAGCTGGGGGAGAAGGGATTGATTCATGCATTTCCCAAGAGTATTTGCGTATAAGCGAATATAACGAACCTAAAAGGGAATTGGAACTCGATTGGCAATTTCGAGCCATTATCCATTACATAACCCACACATCTAAGCTTACAACATTTAGTATACCCAAGCCCGTCACCCATCTAGATACTGTCCAAGCTCGACGTTGCTTAACTTCGGTGTTTCAACGTGATATGACCGTAAGTCTGTTATATAGCAATTCAGCGGTTTTATCGTTAATAAGGATAATTTCCTATATATTAATACTTTGCTTAGTTTCTGGGAGTTAAGCAACGTCGAACCTGGTCAGTACCTAGATAGGCTACAGCTTGGGAATGACAGGTGCTGTAAACTTGGATATGAGGGTGGTGTAATAGAGAATAGCTCGGAATTGTTAATCGGATAGTTACGTTCCAAATGCAATTGGGGAAAAATATGAATCCACACCTCTTCTCCCTCA
This sequence comes from Acanthosepion esculentum, assembly GCA_964036315.1. Classification (NCBI taxonomy): domain Eukaryota; kingdom Metazoa; phylum Mollusca; class Cephalopoda; order Sepiida; family Sepiidae; genus Acanthosepion; species Acanthosepion esculentum. The sequence continues at coordinate 28,176,571 of OZ038507.1, read as the reverse complement.
AGCTATGGGTTAATTAGTAAGACTTTTATCAGTAAATAATTATTATCTCAAAAATATATATTGTGACAATCTAAAAATATGTTCTGGCTTGAATAAATTGTATTGTTTGATAATCTGTAAAAAACAAATCAATCAAATCAAGTCAATAATATCACATGTTTTATCCTCCGGATAATTCTTGTCCTTGGCCCGGGTGTACGCACTCGGGTTCCTCACTTTAAACCCGATCTTGTGTCACATTCCGTCTCAGTGGGGAGACCAGGGTAAATAACCATCTTGTATCCTACGGGTTTAGAAAATCTCCAGAGAACGAATCGAGAGTTTCTGGAAGTGTTGTATTATCAAAGTGAATGATACACAGAGAAGAATGAGTGCTTAATATATTTATTCAGCACCAGTATCTGGTGTTAACGGATACATACAAAAAAAGAGAGCAATAAGTTACAAGCAATTAACAAGACAACTTACAAGGAATAGAGGGGGGTGAAATGATGTATAGCCAAACGAAGGAAGATCAGTCCGAATATTAATCAGTTTAGTATCAACTTATTAATCAACTGTTAAAGTTCTTAATCGTAGACTTTAAGGCTATGAGCCAGTCCATCTGGTAGAGTGCCGAAGGGGTGCTAGCTACTCTACAAAAGGAAGACATTCGGGTTTTGGCGTCACGTTGCGACTTCTTCACATCTGTCACTCCAAAAGTTTTTTTTTTTTTGGTGGGACGAGAATTTTCATTCTATTGTACATTTAGTGAATGACTTATTCCATAATAAGCATATAAAATAAATAAAGAAGACTGAAGGAGATCCACTAAAAGAAAAGACAGCATAAAATTATGAAAGCGATAAAAAAGAAAAAAAACGATAACGAAACAATCGGTAATAAGTATAGAGAATATGAGTCACTAGCATGTTAACAATTGTATTTGTGAATTGTAACAAAAGTCAATGACATATGCAAAGTTTGGGAGAGCGGGAACAAAGGATCGATAACCAACTCGAAAAAATAAATGAATAGAAAAAAGGTAAGGTAACCTTTGCAAAGGTTTTTTTTTTGTTTCGTAGCAGAAATGCTACAAATGTTTGACTACCATAAAAGGTCAGAAGCAAAAGTGACGGAAAAATATAACAACCGTGACAACGACTTTGGAATAAGGGTGCTCATTATTATTATTATTTTTATTTCCTTTGATATCTGGCGTTTACACATTTCTTTCCGGGTCCCGCCCAGGGACCTAAGGTTAGAAATAGCATCATGACACTTTCCACTGCAAAAAAAAAAAAATAAATAATTACATAGATAAAGCCCTTCGTAAAGTGTGGGCTGTACTTGTCAGAACATTTTTTTGTATCTCTTTGAGGCATGGACTTCCAGGGATCCCTTCAATCAGCCTACTGGAATCTTTTCCAACCAGTTCCAAGGGCTCCAACTACAACAGGGATCGTTGATGTTCCCATGTGCCACATTTTTGAGATTTCGATTTCAAGGTCCTTGTATTTTGACATTTTTTCGAATATCTTCAAAGACACATTTCAGTCTGCAGGGACTGCCATATCTATAAGGAGGCACTTATTTTGTTTGTGGTCTTTAATAACAATGTCTGGGCGGTTGGCTTTGATTGTTCTGTCAGTGTGTATTGTGTAGTCCCATAGAATTGTAACAGGTCCTATCTCCGTAACCGGATATTATTATTATTATTATTATTATTATTATTATTATTATTATTATTTCTCAAGTGTTCGATTATACCACCAGTTGTAACTTGTGGCTTCCACCAGGAAATAAGCGACAACAAGTCACATCTATATTACAGGTGTCGTCTGTTTGTATTAGTGCTGTTTTCAGGATGGTCTAAATCCACCGCTCTGGCTTCGAGTTCCACCAGACTTTTTTTTCTTGGCGCTTCAGGACCATGTGCTCCGATAGAGACTGGCACAGGAGTTAACCATTAGTCAATAAGGGTTTATTCAGACGAGGTTAACGGCCCTGTGCAGTAAGTGGAGCTATTACTATCTTTATTTTAGATGAGAGAAGTTGCTCAGCCCCGCGGATTCCAACCCTGCGGCAGTATCTTCCTCATTGCACTAAAGGGGTCTTTTTAGATGGGAGAAGATGCTCAGCCCCGGAGATTCCAACCTGAGGCAGTACCTTCCTCATTGCACTAAAGAGATCTTTTTAGATGGGAGAAGATGCTCAGCCCCCGGTATTCCAACCCTGCGTCAGTACCTTCCACATTGCACTAAAGAGGTCTTTTTAGATGGGAGAAGTTTCTCAGACCCGGGGATTCCAACCCTGCGGCAGTATCTTCCACATTGCACTAAAGAATACTTTTTAAATGGGAAAAGATGCTCTGCCCCGGGGATTCCAACCCTGCGGCAGTACCTTCCTCATTGCACTAAAGAGGTCTTTTTAGATGGGAGAAGATGCTCAGCCCCCGGTATTCCAACCCTGCGGCAGTACCTTCCTCATTGCACTAAAGAGGTCTTTTTAGATCGGTGAATTTGCTCATCCCCGGGGTTTCCAACCCTGCGGCAATATCTTCCACATAGCACTAAAGAGGTCTTTTTAGATGGGAGAAGTTTCTCATCCTAGAGGATTCAAACCCTGCGGCTGTTCCTTCCTCAATGTACTTAAGAGGTCTTTTTTGACCGGAGAAGTTGCTCAGCCCCGAGGATTCCAACCCTGCGGCAGTACCTTCTCTCATTGCACTAAAGAGATCTTTTTAGATGGGAGAAGATGCTCAGCCCCGGGGATTCAAACACTGCGTCAGTATCTTCCACATTGCACTAAAGAGATCTTTTTAGATGGGAGAAGATGCTCAGCCCCGAGGATTTCAACTCTGCGGCAGTACCATCCTCATTGCACTAAAGGGGTCTTTTTTTTTAGATCGGAGAAGTTGCTCAACCACGTGGATTCCAACCCTGCGGCAGTACCTTCCTCATTGCACTAAAGAGGTCTTTTTAGATGGGAGAAGTTTCTCAGCCCCTGGGATTCCAACCCTGTAGCAGAATCTTCCTCATTGCACTAAATATACCTGGCACGACGATCACATTCAACTTTACCAGTTCCGTGACGAGGTCGAGTTGTCTATCTTTTCATTTTCATTCAAATCTGTCCAATGGTTTATCGGAACATCAAACTCCGCTATCTCTTGTTGTATAAGAAATCGTACCATCACCAAAGTTAAGCAACGTCGAGCCTGGTCAGTATCTCGATGGGTCACCGCTGGGGAATACCAGGTGCAGTAACCGCGGATGTGCCGGTGGTGTAATGGATAATGGCTTGAAATTGTTAATCGGAGACCCGAGTTCCAATTCCCGTTGTGTTCCTTATATTCACTTACGCGCAAATACCTTTGGGAAAGGTATGAATTTATTTCTTCTCCCCCCAGCTATAGGTTAATTAGTAACACTTGTATCACTGAATTATTATTATTTACACTATTTACATTGTTCCGACTGTTGCCTTCATCTTTATTGTCGCATTCACGAGGTTTCGGCCGTTGTACGCCCCAACATTCGTCAGGTGATATTTAGTGGAATTTTGAACCGAACACTTTATTTATTCTACGGCGGTAGGTTGTTCTAATTCTATGTGCCAAGACTTTTGGATATCTCACTTTTTAGTTAATTTCCCTTGATTGTTCAACTTTCCAAGTTTTGGCCATGTGGAATTAGTACAATCTACCACCGTGGAGTAAATATAGGCTTCGATTCGAAATTGCCACAAAGATCAACTGAAGAGAGCCGGAGCGTACGACGGCCGAAACGTCGTGATCGTGGCAATAAAGATGAATCCAAACAATGTAAATAGTGTAAATAGTTACAATACCCCATCTCGTAAATATAGATAGATGTTAAACCGTTATTATCTAAATCGTGGACACCTGGCCGAGTGATTAGAACGTTCGCATTCTGACCATGAGACCCGAGTTCGAATCTCAGCATGGTCGATTTATCAGGAAGGAGACTTCTTGATGTTATCGGACTGGAGGAAAGTGCCTGAAAACCATACCAATTCAGTGAAATAGGGTAGACGGAACCCTTGGGTGTCGTCGATAGGTGTGCTAGCACGAAGTCACAAGTCATCGTGGCCGAGGGCTTGAGCGTGCTGGCCTTGTTCAAATTGTTGATCGCGCTAGATAACACGCTCTTTCCCAGAAACTGTAACTAAACTCTGCTCAGGATAGTTGCAGTATAAACCACAGGTGGGCTCTGTGGGTGTTGAACAAACATAAATGTGTCTGAGCGAGCGTCTGCAGCAGGGATTGGCTAGCCGCCCTAGTAGACGGGTATCCTCGAATATGAGTGGCCAGCTATACACGTATACATTATCTAAAAAAAAATAGATTCTTACAATCTAAAAATATTTTCTGGCTTTAAACAAGCTGCCAGGTGTTGATAAGCCGTAGAAAACGAATTCTTGTATAAAATACGATCTTTAGCCAGTCTTAGTACTGTAGCTGAATTCAGCATTGATGTCATCTAGATGGTCTCCTTTCTTCAGTTTGCGTTTTATCGACACGTCGCTTTTTTTTCCCTAGCAGAGGCGGCATCTGTTGTCTTATTGACTTGTCATTAAAACGTGTTCATGTCGGTGTTTGTTCGCTCCGTGCTCGTGGATATGGTTGGGGTAGGACGTATGCTGTCTGCTTATATCTCCAGTTCGGACAAAAGTTATATTTTAATCAAAAGACAAGAGACGAGCACATGGTTATTCGACCAGGCATCTCCGAACGCTGGCTTTTTCACCGTTCGTTTAATTATCAGCTGCTGAGAAATACAAAACAAGCAGAATGACATGACGGCTTTTCTAGATATCTTCTTCTTCTTTGTGTTGCATCCCTTGGAACATAGGCAGTCATGCTTCTTTACAACTTCCTATCTCGGGTGGCTCTTAGCGGTTTTTCTCACTTTGCCGCCGGTTCTGCTATCCATTTACACGATCCCTTCAAGTAAGGGACTCACTTCCTTCCACTATCTCTCTTGCTCACACTATGCCCAGTGAGGATGAAGTTTTCTAAGCCCTCCTTCCTCATTACGTATCCAAGGGATTTCAGCCGTCTTTTCCTGATTCTGATTAGAAGTGTTCTGTGACGAAGTACTCCGCCCGTCCGTCGTTCACTGCACCTGTAAAGACATCCAAGGTCGGCTGTGTCTGCATATACACCCGACTTGTTATGTGCACAGGTTTGTCCACTTCGCCGGCAAAGAATAACGAAAATTGCTTTTCAAGACTCTCTGATTGGGAAACAGCAACAATACGGATTCTCACTTAGCCGGCTATGTTTTCCTTCAGCTGAACTGCGATCTCGTTCTGCTGGTTTTTTCCTCCCTGGCCGTTGGGCAGCTACTCATTGGTTACCTACCTACTTTCTCTCTGACCGCTAGATCCCTTTCTGCTTGACTTCCTGCCTCTCTCTGCTTATATGGATAATGGCTGGGGTCCCACAATCCCTATCCGTCTCTTTGTGTTCCGGAATAAGAGATCACCCATACGGCTTTTTGGGTGATCAGCTTCTTCAAAGGACTATTTTTATGATTATCTAAAATCTTTTTTTTTATGATTATCTAAAAAACATTTTATATTTGCCAATTCAAAGGCAACTGACGACATAAATCCTTACAACACAGACACTTAAGTTGACTCAAAGATCAATAGAGACGAATTTCCTGAAAAGTTAACTCAAAGGAATAGGAATCTGTCTATATCTGTCTATATTTCTGAGATGAGGTATTATGTACACTATTTACATTATTCGGACTATTGTCCTAATCTTTGTTGCCGTATTTATTACAACGTTTCGGCCGTTGTACTCTTCTCCTTCTTCAGGTGATTGGAATGTCGAACTAAAACCTTTATTTCGCTCACTGGGGTAGACTGTTTTAGTTCCACGTGACATGTCTAATGTGTCCTTGAGGACACATGGCACAGTGGATAAAGGCGTTGGTTAGATCCAGTGACAGGACTCAAAGAGTGGGAGTTCAATACCTGGTTAAGGCGGTGGAGAACTTGGAGAGGGGAATTAACAGAAGATAACTGATAACTGACATCGCCTTACTTGGAGTGAAATGATTAAAAAAATTTACACGTGGACTATTGTCCTCATCTTTGTTTTGATCACAACGTTTCGACCATTGGACCCTTCGACCTTCCTCAGGTCTATATCGAATCATGAAACCTACGAGGAATTTCGAACTGACCCCTTTATTTAATCTACGGGATAGATTGTTCTCGGTCCATTGACCATGTCTAGGAAGATCTCATTTATTTCTGTTCAGTTATTTATCCCCTAGTTTCCACTGAGTCCAAGTACACACTGCCCGGCCCAGGGATTGAACTCTCAATTACTATGTCACCAGATTCACGAACCAACGCTATTGTCCTAAGAATTCCCTGTAAGTTACCCGGAACGACAAGCACTTGATGAAGGCCGGAGGGATACAACAGCCGAAAAGTTGTGATAGCAACAACAAAGATGAGGATGTAAATAGTATAAATATAACGAGATATCCCGAGACATGGGCAATTGAACGAAAGTAATCCAATCCCGTGGGTTAAATAAAGGGTTCAGTTCGGAATTCCTTGTAGGTTACCCGGAATGACAAGCACCTGATGATGGTCCGGGGGGGGGGGGGGTACAGCACCCGAAACGTTGGGATAACAATAACAACAAAGACAGGGACAATAATCCGCATGTAAATAATAATAACTTCTCATCCTAGAAATTTAAACAGAAATTACGTAATAATGTGCCCTGCGAAGTGGGTTTACAAGAAATAAGTTTTATTGAACATAATTGGTGCCGGATCCTGTGATATGGAATTGAAATCACTTCTTAATAATGTTGAGATACGAGGTGCATTCCAGAATTTTTGAGACCATTTTAGGAGAGGCAGTTATATCTGTCCTAGATTATTGCAATTTTAGTATGTCATTACTGTGCATGTAATAAGCTGACCTGTCAACGTTTATCGTTTCCGATTGAAGGAGACGGTTGTAAAATCTCTTTGAACACACCTTTACTAAACACTACTCGTGACAGCTGACAAGTATGTAGAATCAAGTCAGGACTCGAAGACAATATGGAAGCTTGTTATGCAAATAAAGTTTTGTGTTGGTTGGTAGGCTGGCTTTTGTTTAGCGGCATATCAGCACTTATGGCTTATTTAACGCCGAAATTTAAATATTTGGAGCACAAGTTTTTGGCCTGAAGTACGGATCAAATACATTGTTGATCATCTTCTTATAAACTGTATTCTTGTTAATTTTACTATAAAATGTATTGCGAGTCATTTTACTACAAACAGGTATTGTTAGTGATTTTACTATAAATAGGTATATTGGTCATTTTACTCTAATTATGTATTTTGGTAACTTTACTATAGATATGTCTTGTTAGTGATTTAACTATAAATAGGTATTGTCGGTAATTTTACTATAAATATATATTGTTGGAAATTTTTTTTATATAAAAATGTATTGCTGGTAATTTTACTATAACAACGAATTTTTATACTTTTATAGTGTTTTGGTGGTTCGCTATTTACTCATAGCCAGAACCCCAACAGGTGCTACCACACCAGGTCAGAGTGGGTTTTGGAACGACATCAATTAAGAGGTGATTCAACGTTCCTGAAAACCTCCAATTTTCTCATCAGATGTCCTGCTGTCGGATGTAGTTTATCGTCATAACCTGGGCTAAAATTTTGTGTTAAACAAGGGCAAAAACTCTACAATATTGTTAGCTCGCCAAGGGTTTTTTTACAAACTAGTTAGTTTTATTGTGTTCATCAGTTTGATAATATAATCTAAAAGAAGTCACGTCTTAACAATGCTGAGATACGCATAATAAATCTTTTAAAAATGTAAAGTCTGGAATACCTAAAAAAGTGTCCAATAATTAAGTGACCAAAGCTAAGATGGCGTGCGGCAAATTATCACAAATTAAATTGAAATATTTCTTACTCGAAAAAAAAAAAAAATCAATGAACGGAAACAGTTAGCGCCTGCTTGAGCTTCACCAAAAACGATGCCCAATCTGGGGACATATCTCCATTAGTTATTGCATTTGTATCATTTTCTCAGTAATTTACTGTAAAATATTGCTCTTGTGGCCCACGGCTAATTCTCTACGATTAATAAGGTGAGTCTATAAGGCCTAGCTTAGAGGTGGCGCAAGGCCGAATGTAAAATAAAATCGGTAATCTATATCAGGAATACAGCGTATTTAAATATAACAGTGTGGTTATTCCAGCAAGCATTACTGAGTTATCTTTTTTCATTTAGAGCCATTACCAGCTGCTAAGACAGTCGGTTTCATAAAAATCTGAAAATCGACCAATAATTAATAAAGCTATTAATTAATTTCAGATAGAGAGTTTCTTTCTACTCATGCTATATACGAAGAGGTAGAGAATCAGACCGGATATTGCTCCGCTCGATCACATATTCCGTGGTGGAACTCATCCGAGTTTCTGTTTTATCCATAGGACTGTGCCCCCACGAGCCACGACTACTATCACCAAGCCGCTCCACCCAGAGCATTAGAAGCCGGTTCAAGCAAGGATATACAAGTGATGAGTCCCAAATATAGGACGAGACGACCGTCCAGTGATTTCTGCATTCTGTTGAGGTTTCTTCTAGACTCGATGAATTAATTATAATTAACTCAAATACTCCTAATTTCTATCACTTTTCTCTCTCTCTCTCTTTCTCTCTCTCTCTCTCTCTCTCTCTCTATATATATATATATATACGCACACACACAGACACACACACACACACACACATATATATAAATATGAATGAGCGCATTCGGCTATACTTTTAGCCATTATTGAACATGATTTTACTTTTGCTTTTAACAGTTAAAAATAAAAATAAAATCATCCTTGATAATGCCTAAAAGTATAGCCGGAAGTGCTCATTGTAATAATTCTAGATATATACGTAAAAAATCCATAATATTCAGTTAAAAATAATATACATATATATCAAACCGAAAGGCATGGTGTAAGACATGTTTCATTAACTTAAAGGGTTTTGAAGACAGTAGACTGAAGCACCGTGATCAGCTTCGTCAATCTCTGAAGCAGAGACGCCATCAAAATCCTGCTTTAACAAATTTCATCTGTCAGTGTGGCTAGTATGACACTTAAGAAAGCACAAATGAAATATGTCTTTCCCTTACCTGATTTTCTCCACAATAGCATCTGATAGCATGCATAAGTGTAAAACGAAAGGCACCATTCAATGCTGACCCTCATTTACCATTCACGATAGGATAGTCCACCACCATCTATCTATCTATCTATCTATCTATCTATAAAACTGGGCACCGAAGTTAACACCAAATGGAGACAGTCTGTTTCAAGCTTGAATACAATCTTTAGGGCACGTGTGTTGTGTGTTAGTTCGACTATTTATATATGCTGATCAATGATGCATTGGTACATTATGGTTAGCGATAGTCTGTTGAGGCTATTGAGTAGAAATAATTCTGCACGCGAATGCGGTTACTTGTAGCTATTGTATAGTGTTGTTTGTTAACGATTATTTCTACATACATGCACAATTATATACATTTATGCACATACTAGTGTTGTCCGCCAAAATCAAATTCACGTTAATGGCCTCGTAAAACTTTCTTTGATTAATCTTCAGGAGTAGGCTGGACCTTCACAGCCATCTATACTACCGTCACCAGAGCGGAGAAAGTAAATAACGAGAGAGGATGAAAACCTCTATGTTCAGATGCGAGCGGATGCCGACTATATATAGGTAGGATGTTTCTGGCTCTTTAGGATTTATTTTATTTATCCCAGCTGTATTTGGCGTATTGAGCACTCTATATTTTAGCTTTATTACTCGCTTGGGTTTTTTTTCTTTGGGCTAAAAACTCAAGGCGCTGGACGATTTGTTTCGTTTTGTTCAGATGTTTCTAGTTCTTTCTCTTTTTTCAAATTTTTTCCTCGGGTACCAATTTGTTTTGATAGACTTGCATATTGTGCTATCCGAGTTTTTTTTAGCAACAGAGTATTACTATTAGTATAATATATATAGTGTGTGTGTATGTGTGTGTGTGTGTGTATTTAGGCAGGAATCCTTTCATGCAGATTTCATTGAAGACGACAGACAAGGTGCTTTGATTTAGTTTTTAGACAATTTCTCATGTAATCTAATAAGTTTTTTATTTTTATTTCAGATGCTAAATTATATAAAAACCGTCCGAATGTTCTTTTTTTCCGAGCGCTTTCGGCTATACATTTAGCCATTTTCAGGGATGAAATATTTTAACTGTTAAATAAGAAATAGTTTGTTATTTATCATCTGAAAAAAAAAAGATCACATGAGAAATTGCATAAAAATCTAAATCAAAGCACCTTGAATGTCGTATCCAATGAAATCTGCATATATATATATATATATATATATATATATATATATATATATATATATATATATATATATATATATATTAATGCATGTTTCATTAAATAATATAGACAAGTTTTGTCTATTTATTTTAAATAAGTTCCTTTCGTATTGTCTGATAAGCTTAATCACATTATCGTTGAAAGACAAAAGGAAAACACCATATTGACACATGTTTGAATCCAACATATATATATATATATATATATATATATATATATATATATATATTGGCCATCTCGAGGTGGTGTAATGGTTATCAAGCAATTATGACTGAGTAGTGAGTTCGATCCTCACTGGGTGCCCCCTACTTTCGGCCTTGTGCTACATTTAAGCTACGCTTGGAAAATCAACATATATATATATATATATATATATATATATATATATATATATATATATGGTGTATTAAAAATACTTTTACAAATATTGGGGGCACCAAGGTAAAATGTCCATATAAACATATGTCCAAAAGCCCATTGCTGTACACTAATTCATAACAAATATTCAAAATGTCCTCTCCTTGCTTTTACATTTGCATGTATCCATCCGATCAATGACAGGCGCACCTTTTCAAATACTTCCACACGGTGTCGAATTGTTTCGCCGGTCCCATGACGCGTTGATGAAACGTCTCTGCATTATTAATGTCTGCTGCATAAACCAATAGTTTCAGTTGGCCCCACAGATAAAAATCCAAAGGACTGAGGTCGGGGAATGTGCAGGCCATGGAACCGGTCCTCTCCTACCTATCCATCTTTCATAGTAAATGCCATCCTAGTGCATCGCGAACAATGGGATTAAAATGTTCTTAAGTCCCATCATGCACGAACCACATGCGTCTTCGTATTAGCAGGAGTACATCCTCTAGCAGGTCTGGAAGTGTGTTCGAAATAAAGTTCCTGTAGGCAGCTCCTGCAAGACGTACTGGGGGAACATATGGACCTACCAGACAGACACCTACAATTCCAGCCCACACATTAATCGTAAACTGATGCTGATGTCTAGCCTGTATTGTACCATAAGGATTCCGATCCCCCCCCGCCCACAAATGTTTGTTGTGTAAATTTGTTATTCCATCTCTTTCTAATGTTGCCTCGTAGATAAACAAGACTGAAGAAGCAAACAGCGGATCGATAGCTTTTTGCAATAAACCATCGGCAAAAGTTCTCCCGCGGTGAGTGATCAGAGGGCGAACTTGTCGCGTGTTGATACATGGATCGTCCCCGATAGCCTGTAGAATGTGTTTTTCGTGGTCTGGCATACGAGCGCATCTTGGTCTTCCTCGATTCATAGTTTGCGGTGCCACGGATCCTGTCTCAGCAATGCGATGATAATCGGCAGCAAAGGTTGGATGACTCGGTTACCTTCGGTCTAGAAACACAAACTGATACAAATGTATAGCCTTGTGTCCATTACCGTTCTCGCGGCGGTATGTAAAAATCATATCCGCCTGCGCACTATATGAATATCCTGCCATTGTTAAACGGAACACGTCTCAGTTAACACACTACTACACACGTTATACGTTGAAGACAGCCTAGCTACAAATGTACACGAATGACAAATGTACCCTAATATATATGGCAACAAAGCGCCATCTACCGTAAACTTTTTTTAAAATTAACTCAAATGCGGAGGATTTGCGGACATATGTTTATATGGACTCTTGTCTTTGTTTTGGTGTGAAGAACCTGACCCCAAAGTTTGTAAAAGTATTTTTGATACAACCTGTATACATATATAGCGATTTAATAAGTGTAGCTTACTTGTGGCACAAGGCAGAAAGCTTGGAACACCCAGTGAGGATCTAACTCACGATTCTGTCGTAACTGAGCTAACGAGGCAAGCTTGCTATAACACCACGTCGAAATGCTCTTTTTGCGACTAATGTCATCCCTAAGAAGATTTTAATAGTGCACGACCCGCTTTAATAGTCAGCAAAGACAATCTGTTGGTTCTACATACCCCACGCGTGTTCGATTTGGCGGCCAGGGCAACACGGTGAATGATTCTTCACGTTTCTGAAACCACTCCCGTACAATTCATTCAATTGAGTGTATTGTCGTGTACGACTTTAGGCATGGAGGGAAGTGCATCTAGTCTGCAATCATTTTCAAGAAACTGGTAGGCGACAAAGAAAAGCAGGAGACCTTTACACGGCCACACTAGCCAATAGTTCAGGTTAGAGATTTAACTTCTACAGCTGGTACCATGTGCTACACAGAGCAGAACTCGCAAACGTCGTATGAACCCCGACTGCACCGAGATGTTCAACGAAGAACTCGATATATTCATCCCGACGACATCAAGGGACAATTTCAATTTGATCTTGAGAAAGACAAGAGTTCGACTTCACTCAGTTGTTCAGAGTAGAGATGACCCTCTACGAGCTGGTACCATGTCACTCAATATAATCTGTTATAATTAGTGCGGAAAATAGTCACGATCATATGGCCCTCAGCCGGTCCGAAGAATGCCACGATGACCTCTGTATGGTAGCCGCCACGATCTACTACATCAAGGGATAATTTCAATTTTATCTGAATGCCTGTGAGAAAGACGGGAATTCCACTTCTCACAATAGTATTGCTTAGGCATTACCTTGTGTTGCAATACCTTGGAGCCAAATACAATCTGTCATATTTAGAGCGGAAATAGCCACAATGTAATGACAGCTCAGCCGTCCCAGTGGTTGTTATGAAAGAATGAATATGATGTCCCCGACGATCTACCACATCAAAGAATAACACTGTGTAACACGATTTATGTCCTTGGATAGCAACTAGTATTTCCTATTTGCTTATGCTTAGAAAGCATGAAGAATGGTTAATATTTCCTTCAAATTTTGCTTTTGCGACTAGTATTATGATATTTCTGAGACTTACCTATTCTCATTTGGAAAAATGACGAATGTGAACATTCTCGTTCACGCAAAGTAGGAACAAAACTCCATATAATTAAAAAATAGTATTTACCGTAATTACCCATGTATAATACGCCTTCATCCATAATACGCACCGCTAAAATTGTGGGAAAATGCTTCTACTCACACATAATACGCACCCCTTGTTTGATAATCAAACCCTATAATTTATGGCCAGCGTTTCCTACTATATTAAAAATCGTTTTAAACATAAAATAATATTATTCTAATTTAGTCTTATGATAATTCTTATTTTATTTTACATTTGAAAGTATTGTTAGGTACATATGATTGTATTTGGCATCCTTATATGGTCGCAATCACCGAATGTTAGTGTCAAATTGTCGTATGTTTGTGGTGAGTAGTCATTTCGCAAATGAAATCGACCTATGAAACGGCAATTTTTTAAAGATTTTCTTGTAGCTGTGCGTAATACGCTTATTATTTTTAGAAAAAATGCGTATTATACGTGGGGAATTATTGTATTTATTCTACGATAAGAGAGACCACAAAAAATTGAGAAATGAGTAGTTTTTCGCGATTTAGACATATACTATAAATTACTTTCACGAATCAGCCCCCAAATATAGTCTCCCATCATGTTTTCGTTAGGCGGTCCGTGGTAGCGGTTCTAGAAATTCTTGAAACTCTTAGAAACATCTGGGGCGTTCTTGAAAGTTCTAGAAAATATTCCTTCAGCAACTTAGCACTGAATCTGTCTAGAATGTGATGAAAAAAAATAAGTTAGGTTTAATACATCGATGTTTCAGTCATGAAAGCAAAATTTGAAGAGAATCATAGTCATTTTCTTTGCTTTCTAGACACAAGCAATTAGGAAATAATACTTAGTTTTGTTACACAGTGAATTGTATTTAAATACACTTAAAAAACAACAACAAGAATTCCACTCCCGCTAAGAGTTGAGATTAGTGATTACCGTCTACTGCTGGTAGCAAGGAACTGAATACAGTCTCCTCCTGGGTAAGACGATAAAATACGTCCAACAGCAAGGCCTCTGATCAGGAAGTTTTGAGGAGCGTGCAACCACCTCTTAATTGCTGGTGTTCCCAAGTCTACCCTGATCCGGGGTGGTTGCACCTGTTAGGGTCCTAGCTATGGGCAAATAGTTAACCCCAAACTGGGGTCAAAATACTTCTTTTATTTTTATGTGCCGTGTCCTTTCAGGACATAGGCGATCCTGGCTCTCTACTTCACCCTATCCCCTGTGGCTCTTACATGAAAGCGTAAAAATAGGTTTTAATACCAGCAATATATTTTTGTAAAAAAATATTACCAGTAATAGATTTTAGAAGAAACAAATATTACCAGTAATAAAAATCTTGTCGGCATTAAATAACCCATTGAGGTTGATATGTCTTGAAACAAGCCCAAACCAAACCAAACCGAATACAGTCTGTCATATTTAGAAAATAACCACAGTCATATGACCCCCAAATGCCACGTGGCTTTTGGTATACGCCCAACGACCAAGGAATAGTTTCAGTTTGATCTAAATGCTAATGAGGAAGGCAAGAACTTGACACCACCTAGTAGTTCAGGTTAGTTAATTACCTTCTGTTACTGATACCAGGTAACGTAATACGTACAACCTGTCATATATTATTGAAAGCGGAGATAAATGCTGGGAAGGAAGCCGCAGTGTTCCATGGAAAGAACGCCAAGGAATATATATATATATACACTAGTGATATTTTTATTAAACATATTTGATATTGCATCACGGAGATTTCTATGTTTCGAGATTTAGAATTTTTTATCTCGTCATCAGGCAATGTTCGGTAACTTTTTGATGAAAATGATTTACATTTGAAAATGGAAAACAATATCTGTCTATGTTTCTGAGATGAGGTATTATGTACACTATTTACATTATTTGGACTATTGTCCTCATCTTTGTCGCCATGTTTATCACAACGTTTCGACCGTTGTACGCTCCGGCCTTCTTCAGGTGGTTGGAATGTCGAACTGAACCCTTTACTTAGCTCACTGGGGTAGACTGTTCTAGTTCCACGTGTCATATCTAATGTATGTCAGTTATCTCCTGTTAATTCCCCTCTCCAAGTTCTCCACTGCCTTAACCGGGTATTGAACTCAAACTCTTTAGGTCCTGTCACTGGATCTAACTAACGCCTGTATCCAATGTGCCATGTGTCCTTAAAAAGATAAATAATGGAAAACAATATGTTTAAACTAATCAAAAGAAAAGTTAAAAATATAGGTTAGATATGGGGGGTATTCAAACATGTCTCGGGGAACTGTCATATTACGAGTTGGTAACGTACTTCCGGTTAAGAGTACCCATTTAAGGTACGAAGAAATATTCTGATACATATTCTTTAGAAGTATTTGTTCTGTCTCTTCATTTGGATATATATACATACATATATATATATATATATATATATATATATATATATATATATATATATATATATATATATTATGAAATGGACAAAGTCCGACAATTATTTTAAGATAGGTACCTCCACGAGATCGCTAAAAAAGAGCATAGCATGGTGAAAAAGAC
Source organism: Acanthosepion esculentum (assembly GCA_964036315.1). NCBI lineage: Eukaryota > Metazoa > Mollusca > Cephalopoda > Sepiida > Sepiidae > Acanthosepion > Acanthosepion esculentum. Next base: position 28,160,660 of record OZ038507.1, on the reverse strand, counting down.
GCAAAAATCGATGAAAACAAAAATTTATCATCTAAATGTTTATGTTATTATTAAGAGGAAAGATCAAAGTTTATTTTAATTATTTAAAAAAATGTTTC